>CM074783.1:24753396-25353396 GCA_037355745.1 Pseudo-nitzschia multiseries
TACCCTGCAGCCTTCGCCTTCACCGCGTCCCCAGCTTTCACTTCCACTAGGAACGTTGATGTCGACAGCAACCGTCATGATACTTCGTTGTTCAACACAATGGATGCATACGACGCTCAACTCAGAGCAATGCAAGAAGCTGCTGCTCCTGCTCCGACGACTGTTGCGACTGACAATTTTGCGAGTTATAAACAGTCACAACGATGGAGAAAAAAGACGAAGCAACTCGCCACATTGGGGCCTGCCAGTTCAGATTTCGAAATGATCGAAAAGTTGTTTTTGGCAGGTGCCGACGTCTTTCGCCTGAATTTCAGTCACGGTGAACACGCACAGAAACAGGAACTACTCGACATCATTCGAGCCGTTGAGCAGAAGCACGATCATCCAATCGCGGTGCTGGGAGATCTCCAGGGTCCCAAACTACGAGTTGGTCAATTTGCAAATCCTGAGGGAGAGATGCTTGTCCAGGGACAAATATTTCGGTTCGATTTGGACGAAAGTTTAGGAACCAATGAGCGGGTTTTGTTGCCCCATCCAGAAATTATCGATGCCTCAGAGATTGGAGACAATTTGTTGATTGACGATGGAAAAGTGTCAGTCCGCGTTGTCGGAAAAGGACCAGGATACCTTGACACAGAAGTAGTAGTTGCTGGAAAGATCAAAGACAAAAAGGTATGCGATTTAATATGGTAACGGGTTTGTCATTAGTTTAGGAATGGCGCATGTTGTGCATCGCTATTTTGCTCACCCCCTCGACATATTTTCGTTGAACTCCTTTATGTCCACCAACATGGCAGGGAGTAAACACACCCGATTCCATTTTAGAAATCAGTTGTTTGACTCCAAAAGATCGAGCAGATTTGGAATATATGCTGGGCATTGGTGTGGACTGGATCGCGTTATCCTTCGTACAACGTCCAGAAGATATCGAAGAAATTATTAGCCTTATCACAATGCACAATCCTCCCGGCGCTCATCGGCCACATGTGATGGCCAAGATTGAGAAACCGAGTTGCTTCGAAGGCGACTCCCTAAAAAAATCGTCAATTTGTGTGATGGAATCATGGTCTGCCCGTGGAGATTTGGGTGTGGAGTGTGCACCAGAAGATGTTCCAATTTTACAGAAAGAAATCATCGACGAATGCAGAGACCAAGGGAAACCTGTTGTCGTTGCAAACCCAGATGCTTTGAGTCGATGATTGAATCTCCAACGCCCACACGAGCAGAAGCATCTGATGTTGCCACAGCCATTTATGATGGCGCTGATGCTATCATGTTAAGCGCTGAAAGTGCGCAGGAGCTTATCCCGAAGAGTCCGTTTTAATGCAACAACGTATTATCAACCGTGTCGAGAGCGATCCACACTACGACCGTTACTTACAATCGTTTGAACCGCACAATGAAAACACTGCGGCGTCTGCTATCATCGTTGCCGCAAGACAAATTTCTCGCACCGTCAACGCCAAAGCCATCATTAGTTTTACCTGTGGTGGAACTAACCGCACGCAAGGCCTCTCAGAGCCGTCCCGTACGCCTATTCTAGCCATTTCTCCTGTTATGGGAACATCAAGGCAGTTATCGCTGTCGTGGGGTATTTATAGCGAGTTTGCCACAGATTACGAGATTACGATCCAGAAAATTTCCGTGATATGTTGAGAGCTGCGTGTGAAATTGCAACCGCCAAAGGTCTAGTAGATTCCCCCAATGACTTGTTGGTAGTGACGGCAGGATTCCCGTTTGGTACACCCGGTGCATCAAACATTATTCGAGTGATTCCAGCTGCAGGACCCTCTTTCTGGGACGAGAATTTCTAGAGCTTGTTCGACACAAGAACAAGATACAACCAACAAATTAAAAACACCAAAGAAAAAACACAATACCTATGACCCTCAGCCAATCATCTCATAACTATAAAGTTCTCCATATTGAAACTATAACCCTTGCCGCGTTTTTGTACACACGTCATTCCAATTCTGTTGAGTCCGTAAGAGCACAAGTAGCTAGTAGAAAAATAATTGTTCAGTCCTCTCTCAATTGTTTCAATCCTCTTCCGAAAAAGAAACAAAACTAGTTTGATATGAGTATCACTCATACTCACCGGTATGTAAAAAAATAATACTCCGGTACTTCGTAATACCTGTGATAATAATGGTTGTCCAAGTAAAGATTGTGAATTGTAATACTGTAATTCATAACAAGAGCAATGATGATACAGTACAATACTCCGGGGTACTACGGTAAGATTATGGTACTGGTTAATCTTACGAGTAGTGTAATCTTAATTAGCGGTACGAGTAAGATTACTGGTATTACCGGTTCGTACTGCTGGGGAATGGATACGGGTTTGATGAGAATCGCATACGAGTGCGTTCGTACGATACGTACGGATTTTGTACGTAAAAAATACTTAAACCACATACGTACGGTAATCTTACTGGTGCCTCGTACTCGTTCCAGATAGTACTCGTACTCGTACTCGTAAGCCGGCTAAAATCCTCACCCCTATTGTTGAGAGCTCATTTGACCCGTAATCTGCATCTGGAATCTAATCAGTCGAAGATGAGATAGCTTAGGCTCATGGATCTGTATCCTACTAACGTGCGTACAAACGTATGATACGTACCGTATGAGAAACATGCACTTTTCAATTGGAGTCCGTCACGTTTCTGCGTTTCAGTCACGAGTCAGGGGATAAAGCTTTTTCTGTCTTAAAGATACTTCAACTTTCGTACTTCTCAATCCTTTGTCCCTCGCCAATCGCGTCATCGTCTTCCTACACGTAAACACCTCGTATGGAATGCACACTAGTGCCGCTCCTTGCCCTCGTCGCTTGAAGATAGAATAAGGATTTCCTGTCCTGAACCCAGGAAACATCGCTTTCCACCGCCCTCATCACACCTGAACGCACAATTCGATTCTTCACCACACCCAAAATATATAATATATATCCACCATGAAGACTGCCTGTGTTCTCGCTACCATCTTGGCCTCGGCCGCTGCCTTCGCTCCTGCGTCCACCGTCTCGCGATCCACCTCCCTCGCCGCCAGTCAGTTCGAGAACGAAGCCGGTGTTGTCGCCCCTGTTGGATTTTGGGACCCTGCCAAGCTCTCCGCCGGTATCGACCAAGAAACTTTCGATCAATACCGATTGGCTGAATTGAAGCACGGACGTGTTTGCATGTTGGCCGTTTTGGGATACGTTGCCACCGAGACTTACCACTTCCCTGGTGATGTTGCCCCTGGAATCCCATTCGACTCCATCCCCTCCGGATACGCCGCCATCGCTGCTATTCCTTTGTTGGGATGGTTGCAAATCATCTGGACCGTTGGAATCGTCGAGACCACCGGAAACCTCGGAAGCTTCCCTATCGGATACTTGGACTTGGAACCTGAAGAATACTTCAAGCGCCAAACACAAGAACTTCAACACGGACGTCTTGCTATGTTGGCCTTCCTTGAATTGCTCCGTCACGATACCCAGACCTTGGCCGGAAACGACGATGGTCTTGATGTCTTGATCTCCGGACTTCCTTTCATTTACAACTAAACTATTGTAGGTAGGAACGAGTTTGTTTAGTGCAGGTAAAAGTTTTGTTTTACAAACGCACACAAACATGCTATACGATGACATACGAGTCACACATGCTGGACTAACGATTGTGGAACAATTTTGGACAAGGCGTGTCTCGGTTGCAATTCTCTCTCTTTTTCACCGTCTTGGGCCGCTCGCGGGAGAATACAACTTATTCTTCAAGCCTGCTGGAGTGGGTTTAGATTTGATAGTTTTTAATTACCTCAGTATCTAGAAATTATCGTTAACGTCGACTTCATACATTACAACGAAACTAATTAACTGCCGATGGCAATCTGTGTGACCCCCGTGGGCCACAAATTATCTTTTTCCTACCATACTAGTTGTTTGCAACAGATCGGCTATGCTTCATGCTTTCTAGATCTACATGTGCGGAGAAAATTTACTCTTTGAAGAGGATGTCATAGGATTGAGTTGACGGAACACTAAAATTACGTAATTCATTATTTAGGTAGCATTCAGAAGTGATGTACGGTAATGATAAGTGAGAACCATTCAAGTTGCATGCTGTTCAGAGTTACTGTCTTGAAGGGCAGCACAGAAAAGGGTTCTGTTTTCGTTCCTCTGGATGAGGTCTGTATGACGTCCGAATCATCCTTGGTAAAGTGCCGCGCTTTCACGCTTTGATACGTGGTTTCGTACGGTACGTAGATTTTCTACGAGCGATCTTTTCAATTCAACTTGAGGGAGAATGAATGATGCGCGTCGTGTGCGTTAACGTAACGTAGAATCTGATATTGCGTAAGAGATCTAGCGATCTGTGAGAACTCGGTTCCGCCGTGCTGCGTGTTGCTCTTCTATTTCCGTCATCTCCACTGCAATAACCGGCATCTCCCATATTCGCAAGACGCCTTTTTTGTAAATACGTAAAAATATATACAACCATGAAGTTCGCTATCGCCTCCATGTTGATCGCTTCGGCGTCCGCCTTCACCTCCACCCAAAAGTCGGTTTCCACCACCGCTTTGGCCGGAGTTCCTTACGACCGTCCCTCGGCCGCTCTTCCTTTCGCCGAGAACGGATGCCCTGCCACCCTTGACGGATCTCTCCCTGGAGATGTCGGTTTCGACCCTGTTGGTTTCTCCACCACCCCTATGGCTTCGTTCTTCGACTCCAAGACCGGAACCTCCGACTCCATGAGCGATGTCGAATGGTTGCGTGAAGCCGAGCTCACCCACGGACGTATTGCTCAGTTGGCCGTTGTTGGTTTCATCTGGCCTGGTCTTTTCGGAACCTTCCCTGGTAACGAATGGACTGGTGTCGATGCTTACTCTTACACCAACCCCATCGAAGAACTCGCACACGTTCCCGGTGAGGCCGTTGCCCAACTTGTCTTGGTCTTCTCCTTGATCGAGTTCCGACGTGTCTCCTTGATCCGCGAACAAGGCCCTAACCGTCTTCCCGGTGATCTTCAGTTGGGACAAGGACCTGGCCCTCGCATCAACCCTTTCAACCTTGACTACACTCCTGAACAATTCTACGAAAAGCAAGTTCAAGAAATCAAGCACTGCCGATTGGCTATGTTGGGAGCCTTCGGTCTCTTCTGCCAAAACGCCAATTCTGGAACTGACATCGTCTCCCAAATCGGAGGAGCCCTTGCCGTTCCCGAATACCGTGCCAAGGCCGGATACTTCCTCCCCGAAGGTATCTAAATTCTCATTTATCGTGTGAATGAGTGATGAGAAGGATGAGCGACTACCATTGCTCTCCTACTCTCTGGAAGACTCTCTCTAGGCGTGGAAGAGAGTGTTGCTAGACACGTTACGAGCTTATGTCGGATCCGTCTTTGCACGCGAGTGCTCACTGATCCAACGAACTCAACATACTTTTTCTTGAAAGAATAGAGAACGCGGTTGTACAATCTATATAATATACTATTTTAGGCAACACGGTTTTCTTCTTGCTACTCTGTGACTATTATCTTTATATTATGCAGCCAGCACCTGAAGAGCTTTGTGACTTGGCTTGAATGGCGACGGCGCAAAGTATTGATATGTGATGCCACTGGTTAGCAGTTTCGTTCGTTCAATACTGTTCACATATTGGGCAGACTGCTGCTATCCCTCGAATCCGTTACTCTTTCAGCACTGTGGTACTACTTGAATTCTTGAACTCTGTTCTTAGCGCAGCTGTGTTCAGGTTCAAGATGCCGCAACATCATCAAGGAGCGCGCATCCCTTTTCGATTCATCATTCGATCGAGAGCAATGTAAAGAAAACGAGTTGCAATACTGTTAATGTCGTTTACGGTTTCATATCATTACCGTGAAGCAAATTCCTAGCTTTGTCTTGTTCTTTCAACAAGACTGAATGGAGTAAATGTGTCAGCGTTCTGAACTAGTACCTTGTCACCAACATTCTTTCAAGTGGAACAAAGCCTGTTAGGGAGTCTTATTTCAAAATCTGTATGCAATGAATGATGCGATAGCACGTGGCCACTGGTTATTTCAAAAATACTCCACCAACAAAATGTTTGGTGACCCTGTGCCATAATTTCTACAATATGACTGTCAAAACTGTTCATATGGTGTTGAAGACTGTAAGCAATGGGGAGGGGGGGGATGGGGGGGGGGGGGGGGTGTAATCATTGGTACACCATGACACTGCAGGCATCTTCAACATCTAGCAGAGTTGAACTTCCCTGTCTGTGATTTGAGGAGCCATGTGTGTGACCAGAGGGACTATGCAACCACAGGGTGGCACCTGTGTTAGACTAGAGAGTGAACATGATAAGCAGGTATGCCCCTCAATACTCCCTTGTACTCTCTATGACCTTTCTGAGCTCTCTGATAGACCTAGAGATTTAAGGCTCATCAAGTCCACAAGGGACTTTAGCTTTAAAGTTAGAAAAGACCACTACATGCATACCTAATTCAGAAAAGTTCCATTCTTTGTGAGCATGGGAGCACGTTGTACTCGTCAAGAATACAACATTACTGCTACACCAGCTAAATATCCATGATGAGATTCTTTTGCTAACTAGGGATGCGGCCTAGTAAGTTTTGCAATTTGCATGCACAGTTAGAACTTATGTACTACAACTGGCAACATCCCTCCCTTGTTTCAAAGAACAGGCTGAGTAAAAAAGCAAACACAAAATAATGCAGCACTGTATTAATGTGAGTACAACAAGTTATTAACTAGTATAGATATGACCCTAGTCGATTCTTCTAAGTAGGGTTAAAACCCATTAGTCAGAAATCTCTCCCCATCAAAATGATTGGTTTAGTGCCAGGTTTATGATAACATATCTTCTGAGCAAGTCTTTGACCAAAAGCTTAGTCATCCCTGGGCTTATGAAAAAGGATCTAAGTAAGTTCCACTGTGTTTCCCCCTTACTACAGTATTAGACTGTGCCCTCACTTCTGATATTTTACATTTGAAATATTCTAGGGTGCCAATGACACCCAACAGAGAGATCAATAATATATCTTCTCTTGCTTGAGATATGTAACTGATAGAAAAAGTCCAACGAATTGCACACACACAATAATGCCCAACACAAAAGGTGAAATTTGCATAACTGGTACAGATAGCAGATGCTAAGACAAGCTCACAATTGCTGGCATGTGTATCCCTTGTTGTCGGTAAAAAATATGGCAACAGACGCTAAGGCAAAAATACGCAGAGGCTGAACACTGAATGCACCTCCACGGCTTGAATTGAAGGATCGTGTATCATAATAAACAATATGATTCAATTCTGCAATTTATCAGGTTAAAAGGATTTAATTAGAAGCAAGAAAGGTATGAGCTATTATGCCACAAAAAGAAGAGCACGAAGGAAACACTTGGAATCCATATGTAAATTCTCAAGAATAAACATATTCACCCGTGCGGAAATTTCTTATGCTGCTCACGAAAAGTAATACCAATTCAGAATGGCATCTCATTTATTGGATTGAAAACATGAAAATGCGACCAAGCAAAAGACCCATCAAATTAATTATTGAACCTCATCAAGAAGAACAATACCACCAAAAGACCGAGACAAGAATGCCATACAGCAATACAGCAACACAGCAAGGATTGGTATGGCAGTAAATAACATGGACCGGGGAAAAGGCCTCTACCATGCACACTACAGGGAACCCTGATATTTGCATGATAAAGATCAGGCAGGACGTCACACAAACGAGATTCAGGGTTATTTCGGAATCACGCGCATGTTTGGGTCGAACTCCACTGGTCCCCCTTTGTAATTTCACCCTTTTTATTGAAATTAATGTCGAACTCATAATATTTTGATGCACGTTGCATTTTCCTACCCCACTGGCATTTGTTTCTGAATTAGTGGCATGTTACTGAATTTTATGCCTTAAACAAACTGTGCATGGTCGCAATTTTTCAATCTCAATCATTTCCCCATTTTCATTGTTATTACTGGCTATCGTACGACGTTAGTAGTAACGATGGTCCGCACTCCCAAATATCAGGTATATTGTGTACGTTGCTACCGGGACTCTCCTCTGATCACTACTGGTTACGGAAAGCAGAAGGTTACCAAGAAGAAGAAACCCCCCTTGTTTACAGCAAGACGAAGGAAGAATGCGGGTGTAGTTGTTTCTCCCAGTCTTCTGGACCATATTTCACGTAATCCGGGTACATGTTATTCTTATTACTACCGGTGTTTGGGGGTAGATGATTTTGCATCTTCGTTATTCATTAGAAAATCAAAGAAGAAGCTCGAGGATGCTACTCAACAATTAGGTCTAACGAACACCTGTAACGGTCCACAGAGTAGTGACGGCGCATTACCAGAGGTGCTCAACAATCAAGTTATGTATGACCCTTCTGTCAAATTGATTGGGTGTGCCTTGATTGGTCAGGAATTAACAAATATAGAGGATGACGATGATTCTGTTTCCCATGAAAATTTGTTCTTTCCTAATGATGACGATGAGGAAGAAGGAAGTGAGAGCATAGAGGCCCCCCACTCTTTGTGTGTCAATGATGAAGAAGGCAACAACATTGATGTTGACGATTCCCATCGTGCTTCAAACACGCTATTAATTACGACACCCAATGTAGGAAGGAACATATCTGACGAACTGAAGGTCAAGATCAAGTTAATGAAAATCATGCGGAATCATAGCATACCATTAGTTACAGAGAAGGAATTGTATGAATGGGCTATCGAATCAGAGCGGCTTAATTTATTTTCATGGACTAAAGGCAATCTCATAAAGACCAGGGCAAGTGTCATGAAGGAGATTTCTGCAACCGTGCCTGAAATAAAAGGCAATGGGTTTGAACCTCATCTTATTGACTGGTGTTCTAAGAAATCACAGAGTGCTGACGTTTCCAGTCGCAAACAAATCTACGTCCGCTCGTTCCAAAAAGCACTTCATTCCCTATTAACAAATGTGACTTTGGTGAAGGAAGACAATCTGTCATTCCCCCATGCTGAAGACCCCACCTTACCAGTCCGTTATCCAGAACTTCAAGGCAATATTGATATTGACGAACTCCATCACAGTGAATGGTGGATCAACACTTGGGAGAAGAGATGCAAATCTGAATCAAATGAAATTCTGGTTCCTATTATTCTCTACATGGATGGAATTGCAATTGACAATAGTGGTCAAACCACTCTTACCCCACTGAACATGACTCTTGGCATGTTCAACACCCTAACTCGAAACTCCCGGCCAGATGCCTGGGAGGCTATATATTATCACCCAACATGTCCAGGTGATGAAGGTGCCGAATCAATTGACAATGTGAACAATCTTCACTCTGGCCTTTGTTTGGCTCTTTCATCTTTGAAAGATGCCTGCAACCAAACGGATGGTATTGAATGGTCTAATTTGCCATGGAACAAGAAGAAATGGTCTGTTCAAATGAAATTTGCGGTCGCTTATTTCATAGGTGATACTCCCCAGCACGACCAACTTTGTGGACATTATCAAACGTCAAATTCAAAGATGATCTGTAGGCATTGCAATTGTCCCAGAGCACTTGGTATTAACGCTCGTGTGAATGTTTTGAAGGTTCCTGCTTCAGTTAAAAGTGGTAACATGCAAGTGTCTAAGCACCAAAATGAGGAAGAGTACCAATCCATTCGTCTCTGGAATATATCTGATTTTACTGCTCCAACGGTTGACAAAGGAGTGAATGTTGAACAGTATTTCAAAAACATCTCTCACCACGGTGTACATAACGGCAACACTTTTTATGAACTTGATTTTGGAGAAAACCCACATAATATTCATCTAGCGTTGCCCAGAAAGAGACTCCATATGCACCAACTTGGTCGTGCAAAGCGTGCAGCAGAGACGTTCCGCGAGGACTTTTTAGGCAATAACCAGCGGCTTCTTGGTGAGATGGAAAGGTTAGCCAGTTACTACGGTGGTGCTGTTCAGAGGCAATCCGATCACAACTTCCCACAAACCAATTTTTCAGAATCAATACATACAGCAAAGAAGGAGGGCAACCAGTACATTGGAATGCTTTATATTCAGATGCTGTCACTTCTGTCTGCTGGAGGTTGTCAATTGTTGCTGTCTTGAAAGACACCATCCAATCTTGAGAACAAGAGCAGAAAGTGTGAAGACAAAATTGACCGTCGTATTTACGCCATTGAGTTGTTGTTGGGTATGGAAGAGTTTCTAAAATACGCTGGAACATTTGACGATGTTTTCAAACAAGACAAGAAAGGTGTTTTGAATGTTGACAAAATGGTTGTTCTTTTCATCAACTGTATAAATAACAATCTGCAACGAAGTAAAGGAGAGGGTAACAATCTGGTGAAGAATCACATGTATTTTCATTTATCACAGTACATGAGATTATTTGGTCCTCCAACTGGGTGGGACTCTGCCGCGAGTGAGAGCAATCATAAAACTGAAGTGAAGGCTCCTGCTAAGAGAACCCAACGAAACAAGTCCACACAAATCAAGCAAACTTGCAACCGAGTGATGGAATATCAAACTATTGATCGACTTGACCGTGAATTTGATTTGTTCAAACATAAACCCATAACCAGACCAAATCATCCTAAGGAGGGTGGTTGGTCAGCTGGGTCTTCATTTTGGATTGGTGTGATGAATGGTCTCTCTTACATGAAGTGGGATGAAAAAAAAACGCAAGTGTACCCTGGTTTCCATTGGATGTTCTTAAATTTTGTTGCGACGTGGTCCTTCCGGCTGTGGGCACCAGCACGCTTTGTTATTATGCCGTCGCTCGTTGCTTTGTTTCTACAGACCCCATACCGAGCACGAGGGATAAAGGAAAAAAACACCATCATGCATTGGTAAAGCAAGGTGAGTTGCGGAACAAGTTGTATTTGTTCGCTGTAACGCCATTGAGTCCAAAGCTGCCGTTGTTAGAAACCATGGTAGTCCTGGCCAATATTTTGTGCTGGGAAATCGTGAACAATGGTTGTTTAATTTCCGTGAGACAATGGCTGCATTGGAAAAGAACGATTTACAATCAATAGTACGAGATGGTGAAAACAGCACATGACTTGAACAAACAAGTTTATTATCAGTTATATTTGTACTTAAATTGATTTCCGTATTTTTCATTTTTCCACTATTCTGCAACGCCGTTGCAGAAAATGGGTTTTTGTTATCTTCAACGCCGTTGCACGAAATGCCTTTTTTCGTATTTTCAATGGTATACTAGTATGGTACAGTCATACCCCCCTTTTCATGTGGTGTATTTTGCGTTTTTCTATTTTCTGCACTGGCGTTGCACCAAATGCCCTTTTCTCCGTATTTTCGATGGTATACTAGTACGGTACACTCGTACCCCCCTTTTCATGTGTATTTTGCGTTTTTCTATTTTCTGCAACGGCGTTGCACCAAATCACCTTTTTCCCTATTTTGGACGGCGGTATACTAGTACGGTACAGTCATACCCCCTTTTCCTGTGTATTTTGCGTTTTTCTATGTTCTGCAACGGCGTTGCAACAAATGCCCTTTCCCCGTATTTTGGATGGTATACTAGTACGGTACAGTCATACCCCCCTTTTCATGTGTATTTTGCGTTTTTCTATTTTCTGCAACGGCGTTGCACAAAATGCCCTTTTTTCTGTTTTTTGGAGGATAGTACGGTACAGTCATCGGAGTAAAAAGTTATTATTATAATGGATTACTTCTTAGTACAGTTCTTTGTGATACATAGGCACTTATAATTTAATACCCTTCGTATTTGGGATTCTAGCAGCTATGGTATTCGGAAGGGTTAAACAGCAGTGTATTGCCAGAACGCAACGGGACTTTGACTTCATAGCTTGGGAACACAAAGTAATATATGACCTTGTCATCACTTACATGTTTCAGAGCAATAACCGTCAGTCTAGTATAGAACATATTGACATCGATATGGAATTTTGAGTGATAATCCTTTCCAATAGAAAATGCCGCTGTGTGATGACCAATTGCATTGAATGTTGTATGACTAACAACCTCATTCAACACAGTCATTTCAAGGTTGACATATTTTGCCATTGGACTTAAACAAAGCTGCATTTCCTTCACAATGTGTACGGCTGTTTGTTGAAGGTTCTTTTTTGTTGTCAGGTCCACATTGTTTTTGAAAACATACACACCATTTCCTGATTTCAATCTATTTGGTCTCATCTCAATAATAGCATATCCATTGTTCACACTATCACATTTGGTTCCTCGGCCTATTTTGGGTTTATCTTCAACAATTTCCCCAGCAAACGTTCTGGTAATTTCTATATTTTCCGCTCTTCCCAAGCGTTGTTTTGCAAATTGGGTGGAAGCTTTTGCAAAGATTCTCAATGATGGCTCTGATTCGGCGAACGCTAAAATAAACTTCTCGTCGGTACTATCCAACGTCTTGAAACTTTCAATAGACACAGCCTCTCCCAATGGATATTCCTTTTCTCCAACTGTTTTGCAACCCCAACTTGTTTCCATGAATTTACCTTTAAAGCCATTTGCGTGTACTGTTTTCAGAGCTATTTGCTTGACATTTTTGAGATTTGCCTTTATACTTTTCCGACCCTTCTTTGGTTTTATCTCCGGCAGATGGTTGTAAGTTCGTTGGATTGTTGTCGATGGTGCTGCGTTTTGGAGAAAATTTGAACTTATTCTCTGCCTACTTTCAGGTTTCTGTTGTCTCTTTGCTCCTTGTTGGTTTGCTCTTTCTGCAATTAGCTTTGGTTTTCTTTTGAACCCCATTGCACCGGTTTTGATGCCGACAATTTGATGCCAATGATTTGTTGCCGTTGTTGCCTCCTAGTAGGGGTTACGTTGGGGGATGTTGTTGCTGCTGCTGATCTATGACAACATATAATAATTGAACAAAATGGGTGAGTATCTAGTGATGTAGTAGAGTAAATAATAACAACAGAAGAATATAATCTAAATGCTGCCAACCTACACTGTTGGCGTCTGATCGATTCGATGCTGCCTATTCGTTGTTCCAATATTTGCCACACCTACAGGGAAAATTCGCCGCACCTACAGGGAAGAATAGGATGATTTGCCACACAATTCACCGCACCTCGATTCAATGTTTCCGATCCGTTGTTTCTGATCCGTTCTTTCCGATCTGTTGTTTCCGATCCGTTCTTTCCGATCCGCCGCACCTTGACCCGTTGTTCCGATCCGTTGTCGTTTCCGATCCGCACCTATGAAAATAATAAGGAAAACAGAAGTAGGGAATATGTCATCAGCAATGTACTAGGGTGTAGGTATCATTGTCTATCTATCTTACGTTGTTTATCCTTTTGCTATCCGATCCACCGTTGTTTCCGATCCCCACCGATGAAAATAATAAGGAAAACAGAAGTGAGGAATACATCATCAGCAATGCACTAGGATGTAGGCATCATTGTCTATCTATCTCACGTTGTTTATCCTTTCCCTATCGAATCCACTGCTGTTTCCGATCCATACCGATGAAAATAATAACAAAAACAGAAGTGAGGAATACATCATCAGCAATGTAGGATATAGACATCATTGTCTATGTATCTCACGTTGTTCACCGTTTCCTATCATTTTCCTATCCAATCCACCGTTGCCGACCTTTCGCTGTTGTTCCAACAATTGCCATTGTTGCTGCTGCCGTTGATTTGCAGAATTCTTACTCCTATATCACAAAAAACTGGATCTTGTTCCTGTTGATATAAATACGCAAGGGATGCAGATTTTGTGCTTTCAAGATGTCTATGTTTGGGTAGCTACTCCGAACAATATCTTTCCAGCAACTAATCTCTCGTCAAAAGGTTTCTATTGTCTTTTTTCAGCCAAGGCAGTTATTTTGGACTAAAATCTCTCGAGCCTGAATTCCCTGCCTACTAGTAGTGATCATTGCTGATCAGTTCAGTGGGACCCCACGTTCTCGGACGGAGTGCCAATCGTACAAGTACGGTAAACCAACTCTGCTCAAGATAAGTTCGGTAAGATTATGAAGGGAATGACTATATTTTGTGTCGAAAAAAAATCACCCTTTAAAATCACCCTGTATAATCACACTGTAAAAACAATGTATGTTTTCCAACGGTCGAAATGCGTCCGTTGGAATACTTTTTAAGTAGTGGGTAACTCATGCCTGTTTTTGAACGGTCGAAACGCGTGTCCGTTGGAATATTTTTTAAGTAGTGGGTAACTCATGCCGGCTCGCTGTAATCAAATGAACAGAATATAGAATAATATTGACAGTAGCTTTCTACACATAATGCACCAATTCAGCGATCGGCCTTTTTTTTTTGCAACGGCATTGCAACCAATGCCCTTTTTCATATTTAGCGCGAGATGCTTCATATGACAGTAGCTTTCTACACGAAATGCACCAATTTAGCGATCGGCCCATTTTCCTTTTTTTGCAACGGCGTTGCAACAAATGTCCTTTTTTGTATTTAGCGTGAGATGTTTCATACAACAGTAGCTTTCTACACGAAATGCACCAATTCATCGATCGGCCCATTTTCCTTTTTTTGCAACGGCGTTGCAACAAATGCCCTTTTTCGTATTTAGCGTGAGATGTTTTATATGACAGTAGCTTTCTACACGAAATGCACCAATTCAGCGATCGGCCCATTTTCCTTTTTTTGCAACGGCGTTGCAACAAATGCCCTTTTTCGTATTTTGCGTGAGATGTTTCATATGACAGTAGTTTTCTACATGAAATGCACCAATTCAATCTGCCCATTTTCCTTTTTTTGCAACAGCGTTGGAACAAATGCCCTTTTTTGTATTTAGCGTGAGATGTTTCATATGACAGTAGCTTTCTACACGAAATGCACCAATTCAATCTGCCCATTTTCCTTTTTTTGCAACGGCGTTGCAACAAATGCCCTTTTTGTATTTAGGGTAAAATCCAATTTTGCCCCCCCCTTTTAAATCACCAATTTTTCTTACGTTTATGTACTCGCCAATTGACCGTGTTTCGTTTTTTTGCAACCCTGTTGCAGGAATGCCCTTTTAATGGTTTTGGAAACAGACAGCTCACATCACTTTCTTGAGGTTATCGTTGCAGGTTTTCTTTTTCAAAGCCATGTCATGCTATTGTTTACCTCTTTGTCTGTTTAGTGGAACACGGTTGTATTTCTCGTCGGTTTTTGAAGGAAGATGCAGTATAGGTATGTTGTACTCAGCGTCAGCATCCCTGCACATTATGTTTACGAGCTCACTGACACGCTTACAGTACCGTTACACCTTGTTTTTTTTAAGAAAGGGTTTTGGAAAAATGGTTACCACTCTTTTCTCGCTACGTGAGTGGTGTCATCTGGTGAAAGCCGTTTCAAGTTATCAAATCCTTTAGACATTCAATGTTATGTCAGAATGAAGGTTAACTTTATTCCCACAACAGTGATTCTGATTGTTTTCAAACAGTAAAAAAGAGTTCTTTATTTGGTCCATCCCTTTCTAATAAGATTGAAGCAAATTCTGATCAGATTTGACATTACCAACAATGACACCTACCACTAATAGTGCTCGGAAGCGTGGAGCCGATCCTCATTCTAATAACGAAAGTATGAATGGGAAAAAGGGTAGATTGAAAGATCCACCACCAAATACTATTGAAAAAAATGATAACGAGCAAATGAAACATCGCTTATTGGTTTTGAAGAATCTTAAAGATGCACTGATTAGGGAGTCCTATGGAACAAATGAGTTTGTAAAGAACCTCAGTTTGGAGTTTACAACATGTTTCACTGCATTAATGACAAAGGTGTACCTTGTATCCAGAATCATTGACTCCGAACCTAGGCCAGATTTCAGGAAAACCGAGTCTACTACGTCTCCGGCAGAGAAGAAGGTGAGGGGAAACAAGAAAAAATCTGACACCGCGTTCACTGACTTAGGACCTATTCCCCATCAAATAGATGTGATGGTGAATTTATTTTTGTACGAACTTGACAACGGCGTGACTGGAGTGTTGGGATTATTGACCAGGAAGCAAATAAGCGAGCGATTCAAGGACTACAACATGAGCAACAAGTGGTTTAACTTCAAGTCACTGTTACAGAATGTTCACGACAAATCAGGTGTGGGTTCTCTGTGTGGGCGTAACATCGTGAACTACACAACATTGAAATAGTACATGATCATGTACCGTGAGATCTTGGTTTGGTACATCAAGAATGTACAATATCCACCAGGGTTGGACTATACGTCAGACAATTTGTGTTTCCATACCAAAGGCCAGAATTGTTCTCCACATGCCTAAAAAAACTACGTCAATTCAATGAAGAACTTCTTGGACTGCCTTATGGCAAAAACGTCACTCCATGTTTCACTGAGTCATAGCTACAATCAGGTTGAGTTAGACAAACATTTCAAGTTGCAGCGTATTGAATGCTTAAAATCATTACCCACACACACCCTACAGTTGGTAAGACCAAACAAATCTGAGCATCACGTGTGCAACAAAACGATGATGAATATAACGGATCGAAGAACAGCATTTTATGAAGCCCTTTGTAATCTTTGGGTTCACTTTCAAGGAAGGTTGAAACGAATTTTTACAATTGAAGATTTGGTATTGACCGAAAGGAGATTTGTCGGAGGAGCAACGCTACCCAAATTGAGCAAGGAAGATGGTGCCTATTTTCAAAGGAATGATTGATTGTTCATTTACCCTATAGCTGGGGTTTTGACTAAGACACAGTTTGCCCATGTCAATTTTGAAGATAGACTGGAACAACTTGTAACTGGCAATTTGGAACTATTGGGTTTGGAACACCAACACAATAATCAAACAAGTGTTACAAGGTTTCTTCAATACAATGTTAACTCAGAACAAGAGGTGCACCAAAGAATTTTTATGGAACACATTCCATACGTGTTCCGTGAGATATTCGTAATTGATCCGGAAGTCGTCGAACAGTCATACTTTGGTTGAAGAACTCATTCACTACAGCTACCTTCCAGAAATGGGTACCATATTTACACCGTTGACCAAAAAACTTGCCGGATATTTGTTGGAAAAGTCAGATGATCTATCATTGGCAAACCTTCTAGTTCAATTTCTAGACAATAACATTGTCAACAATTATGGAAAGGGAACGGGAGATTTGAATCCTGTGTTCAAACACCTCCAGGGTTGGAACTTTGTTCTTAACAAACCGTTGGACTTTGAAACTTGGGATTGCTTCAACACGTCAAAGGTTGATATAAATAAGTTCAACGAATCACATAATGATTACCTGGTAGGATGGGTTATGTTCACTTTCAATAATACAAATCATTCCAAGCGTGGATTTGTTCCACCATGGGTGGTTCAAGATGATGGTGACGATGTTGCGAAGAGGAACCATCTCCAACAGGGGAAAAAGAACGAACGTGGATCACCAGTTACCGGCAAGAGTTCAAAAAAAAAAGGCCAACAAGTGTAAACAATCTGGAATCAGCACAACTAAGGGTAATTCAAAGGAGGCTGGTTTGACCGCCAAAAGGACTAAAACAGGTGAAAAAGAGGGTTCAAATGAAAGGGAAGAAGATATTAGATGTTTGGCAAAAACTCCTATGAACATCCTTGTAACCCTGCCAAAATTTCCTTTCAGACTTGCAGGTCCCCCCCCAGAATCTTTCGACCTAAGTGTGGTGTTGAAAGAACGGGATCCAGAGGTATTGTATCCCATTTACAAAATCAACAAATAAGTTCGTTACGCTGCTGGTGCAAACAAACCAGATCGAATTGGAGTGGTTAGTAGGTACCTTATCGGTGCATATCTGCACTATGATAGAGTTCCGGGTTTCTATCTTATTTTCAAAAAAGGTAAGGCGGGGCAGCATTCCCGGTTTTGCCCATACTTTAAGGTTTTACGTATGAAAGATACCAATCCTCCCATTAAAAAAGTATCTGATTTAGTACAATGTTACAGCAAGTAACGTGGGAATTGTGAGCTGCAGGAGGGAAGTGGTGATTATTCAGATTCATCTTCTCATAGAACCAAATCAGTGTAAGAGTTTAGTTCCACAACGTCTTTCTGAATGGATTAATGATGCTTAAGCCCCGGCAAATGCAAGTATCAGCTTGTCACTAGTATTCCAGTTTCTTTCATATGTCACAGTCTATCCCATCCATACTAGTATGAGAAATATGCATCCTGAAATTGAAGCCTATGAAACACATTTGCACTCAAAAAGTAACTAGGACTAACTATCTCTGTACAGGCAGGTCCAGCAACAACAAGTAATCAGAAATTAATAACCAATGTCTTAAGTAACAGATTGTTTCTTCTTCAATTGTATTCATAGTCTACCCCATCCATACTATGAGCATTATTTAGCCTGATATTTCAATCAATGTCACACATTTGCACTCAAATACTCACTACCACTCACTATTTCTGTACATGCATGTCCAGGGACAAACATTATTCTAA
Organism: Pseudo-nitzschia multiseries; assembly: GCA_037355745.1. NCBI lineage: Eukaryota > Bacillariophyta > Bacillariophyceae > Bacillariales > Bacillariaceae > Pseudo-nitzschia > Pseudo-nitzschia multiseries. The sequence continues at coordinate 24,771,805 of CM074783.1, forward strand.
AATTCATACTGACTAAAGTATCAGTCTCATAATTGTCAATTGTGTTTCATAGTCTACCCCGTCCATAGTAGGGGTAGCATTATTTAGCATGATATTTCAAAGAACGACACACTTTTGCACGAAAGAACTGACTAGTAGTAGGAGTCACTATCTTACTAGTACATGCAGGTCCAGGGACAAACATTATTACAAAAATCATACTGAGCAAACTATCAGCCTGAGACTTGTCAATATTGTTCCATACTCTACAAAAAACCATACTAGTATGCCTTGTGAGCAACATTCATCCTGAAATTGCAGCCAATGACCCACTTATGCACTCAAAAACTGAGTAGGACACACCACTATTTTGGTAGTACATGCAGGTCCAGGGACAAACATTATTATAAAATTTATACTGACTAAAGTATCAGCCTGAGAATTGTCAAAATTGTTTCATAGTCTACCTAATCCATAGTATGAGCAATATTCATCCTGAAATTGAAGCCAATGACACACTTTTGCAATCAAAAACAGACTAACAATCACTATTTTGGTACATGTATGGCCATGGACAAACATTCTCCTAAAATTCATAATGACTAAAGTATCGGCATGAGAATTGTCAAAATTGTTTCATAGTCTACCTAATCCATAGTATGAGCAATATTCATCCTGGAATTAAAGCCAAGGACACACTTTTGCACTCAAAAAGTTACTAGCAATCACTATTTTGGTACATGCATGGCCAGGGACACACATTATTATAAAATTCATACTGACTAAAGTATCAGACTGAGAATTGTCAACATGGTTTAATAGTCTACCCGATACATAGTATGTGCAATATTCATCCTGAAATTGAAGCCAAATGACACACTTTTGCACGCAAAACCTGACTAACAATCACTATTTTCGTACATGATGCATGGCCAGGGACAAACATTCTCCTAAAATTCATACTGACTAAAGTATCAGGAGGAGAAATGTCAATATGGTTTGATAGTCTACCCAATCCATAGTATGAGCAATATTTATCCTGAAATTGAAGCCAATGACACACTTTTGCACTCAAAAAGTGAGTAGGACACACCACTATTTTGGTACATGCATGGCCAGGGACAAACATTACTATAAAATTCATACTGACTAAAGTATCAGCCTGAGAATTGTCAATATGGTTTAATAGTCTACCCCATACATAGTATGAGCAATATTCATCCTGAAATTGCCTCAAATGACACACTTATGCACTCAAAACCTGACTAAAAATCACTATTTTTGTACATGATGCATGGCCAGGGACAAACATTCTCCTAAAATTCATACTGACTAAAGTATCAGGAGGAGAATTGTCAATATTGTTTCATAGTCTACCCAATCCATAGTATGAGCAATATTCATCCTGGAATTGAAGCTAATGACATACTTTTGCCCTGAAAAAGTGACTAGCAATCACTATTTTGGTACATGCATGGCCAAGGACAAACATTATTATAAAATTCATACTGACTAAAGTATCAGCCTGAGAATTGTCAATATGGTTTAATAGTCTACCCAATACATAGTATGAGCAATATTCATACTGAAATTGCCTCGAATGACACACTTTTGCACTCAAGACAAACATTATTATAAAATTCATACTGACTAAAGTATCAGCCTGAGAATTGTCAATATTGTTTCATACTCTACCCAATCCATAGTATGAGCAATATTCATCCTAAAATTTCAGACAATGGCACAATTTTGCACTCAAAAACTGACTAGCAATCACTATTTTGGTACATGCATGGCAAGGGACAAACATTATTATAAAATTCATACTGACTAAAGTATCAGCCTGAGAATTGTCAATATTGTTTCATAGTCTACCCAATCCATAGTATGAGCAATATTCATCCTAAAATTTCAGACAATGACACACTTTTGCACTCAAAAAGTAACTGAGAAACACTATTTTGGTTACTTGTTCACACAAAAATCAAAAAATAATAACAAAAAATTACGGAGACTACCCTTTGTACACGTCCCTACGGAGGAATCGATCCACTGGACACGTTAACATCTATATCAAGAACCAATCATATCCGGATGGGGAAAGTTACACTACTTAAAGCTAGTCTGTTTTTGAATCAGACAACTTCTGTGCACTGTCGTGGCGGTGGTGCCGGTATGTAACAGTAATAAATAGGTGTGTTCGGGAAGAAGCGGCCACAACCAAAAACTGAAGTTACTACGCCGGGAGAAAACAAGATCCACCAACTTTATGATTCTGTGTTGGATTAGGAAAGTTAGGTGTATTGTGGTACAACTATGTGCCTGACTACGTCACAAGGAAATAACAGGAAAATGGAAAACAAAACACCTAAACCGACAAACAAAACCACAGTTGTGCCAACCCGGTGTACTGTCTTGTCCAAGGATTACACCAAACGGATGCATGAGCTGAACCACGATGAACTAAACAATGACAGAAACCTGTTTCTATATCATTTTGAAACAAGATTTAATGCGTTGTGTGCCAAAAACGGACACTTGGTTACCGCAATCCTTCGTGGATGCCAGAAGATAGAAGAAGCGTGAAAAAGACTCAACAGCAAAAAAGGACATTTTGAGGAGGACAAAACTTTGAACATTTGGGAGCAATGCTTCAACGAGGAAGTATTTCTCGACTAAGAAGAAGGCAACACTGACGGGATGGACCATTTATGGGCAATGGGAGTCATTCTTGCATACATTTCATGTGGTTATCCAGCATTGAAAACTACAGAAGACATTAAGTGCTACAACAGCGTGGGTATTGGACCGGAAGTAAAATCGATATAACGAGAGAGAATGATACAAGATGGTTGTACTTTCCCTGCAAAAAAATGGAGTAATCTGACACCGGATGCAAGAGAACACATAAAACAATGTGTACATTACAACCCTGGGAACCGTCCTTGTATGACATACATTTGGTACAACAACTGGCACAAAAAGAGGAATGAGGCAATCATTGAAAACAACAGATTGGAATGGTATTGCAGATCAACAGACTATAACGAGTGGTACTCCACACAAGAAAGATTTCCAACGATTAAGGTAAAGAAGATAAATAACAAAAACACGAAAAAAAATGTACCAAACAGCAGTGGGATTCGTTCATGAACAAAGCAAGAACACAGTCAAAAAAGAAAAAGTGGAAAGTAAAAGAATTGACAAACAGGGGGGAAAAGAGGGAACAAGACAAAAAGGAGTGGAAAATTAAGAAATGGCTAAATCTTTACGAAAAACGTTTGAATTCACTGGAAGATTTAGAGGAGTACAACAACTATCCCGTTCCTTGTGGGGCATGGGGACGTGTAAAACACTAACTCTGCAACTCTATAACGATTCCACTGCAAAAATAAAGAGCATGATAATCTACATGGTACAATCGGTACAAATTAAGTGCAAAAAATAGAACAAAAATGAAATAAAATATCACATAAAGAAGTCGGTACATTCAAAAAATGTACTCCTTAGAAAGTAACAAAACAACATAAACGGCATTTACTCCGTTGAACCAACAGATTGTGATCCGCGCCAAAATTAATTAAGGGGTGAGTGAGAGTCTGATTCAAAGGCTTCTGAAGAACAGCAACGCTGCGTTAGTGTGTTAGTAGACGAACGATTGTACTCTACGCGTGACAATTGTGTTTGGATACTTTCGGCAACGGATAATCGGACTACAGGTGAGACTAGGGAAACGCCAGATCTCCTCTTGCTGTGACTTATTCAGATTGCAGCGAGACAGACCTTAGTATGTAGATTACAAGTAGTTGGTAGCAACTAGTGTGAATTTTGGGATATAAATCAGTTGAATGTAGAAAGACATTTTCTGCAACGCTGTTGCAGAAAATGGAAAAACAATAAATAAGAGAATGCAGAATGATACGGTACAGTAAGTACGGTAGGGTAGGGAACATCAAAATGTTCGGGTCCGCGCCAAAATTTTGAGGACACCACATTCCAGAATATCACGGCACGCTTGAAAAAAAGATAGGCAGGCGCCAGTAAAACACCACTCACAGGTAGTACAATTAATAGTAATAGAGCACTTCCTGGTGGGAGGCAGTAAACCAAGAACTTACAGTGTGTACAGTATGAATGAAAAAAAACCCAAACGATTCCTACAAACAACATTATTATCATAAAAATAGCGCGCCAAATCAATCAAAGGAAAAAATGGTAAGTTGAGGTGCACGATTTAACAAAGAAATAATGGTAGAACTTAGTAGTTGCAGTCGGGTGACAGGTAAAACCATTGTTACCAATAACACAAACAGCCCAAACAGCAGTGTATTGGGAAGTGACTGAACAAACACAAACGATAGCCAAACATATAGAACCTACCGACAGTAGCAACAGAAATATTCTACAGACAACAAAAGAATCCGATAACAATAACTTGGAAAACAACATTGTTAAACATGTCAAAGAAAAGACGTTCAGGAAATTTAAATTCCCGCCAGAGAATACATTTGTGAAGGCAACAATATTCAACATTGTAAAACAAGCGAATAACAATGAAATACCAAATACGATCAATATAAAGGACCAAAAGTGGAGTGGAATTTATTGCCGAGCAGTCACTACGTGTAGGCACAATGCTCAAACTCTTGCGAGGAAAAACTAAAAAAGGTAAGCAACCAACAATAAAATGATTGCCAGCATGCAATCTTTCATAATCCTTTCTAACATTTTGGTCGTATTAACTCTGGCACGTAGACAATAAAAGGAACAACCAGATACCAGATAGTTTCCCAGGAACGGTTCTAATCACGGACACACAAGACGTGAACTCAGAAAATAGGTACCAATTGCACGAAGACTATCGGCGGAAAAATTCACCAGAATTCAAATACTTCATGAAAAGAATTCTTGGAGCTGTGTCACCAAAACAGACAGACTTCAAAAGAAAATCAGTCAGAATGACAGTCAGTAACATTTTCACCCCAAGCGATGAAGCGCTTTGCATTGCTTTTCCTTTACAACTGACTACGACTCGTGGCTAAACACAACAAAGGGCACGAGGTTGAGAAAAAAATTCACTGACAGTAAGTCAGGAAATAAGGAGGGGTGGAGTAACAAGGGACAAGATCTTTATGAATACCTAGTAAGTGAATTAGATGAACGAAGGGAGGAACAACAGTCAAAAGAATTAGAGACGGAACTACTTAAAATGTACCAAAAGGAAAATGGCAATTGTAAACAACAAGATAAGGAGGAGGACGAAGAAAGTAAAAAGGGAAAAAGGACGGAAGCGAAAATGTAGCTTGCTTGAGATTCTAGGCGAAGATGATGAGGACTACAATTTTTTCATTGAATACAATAAAAATGAACAAGAGAAATTGGTGATAACAACATCATTATAGTAGAACGCCGGCTAGTTCATTATTATTTTATGGTTAGCACAATATTGTTCCGGGTCTTCTGTTTGAATAGAATACAATAAACAAGGTATTTGCAAAGGCTGATAAAATTCTTTCGTATTTGTTACAAAATATGTTTGTTGTATTTTGGTATTTGATAAGCATAGCGTGAATATTGTAAAATGTCGGAGAGTATTGCAAATGTGGATAAAATACTTTCTTATTAGTACAAAAATATGGTTGTTGGCTTTTGATATTCAAAAAACGTAGTGTGAGTAATGTGAAAGCAACGTAACAGAATAGATTGATGGTTATCAAGAAGCTCGTATATTTGTTCAGAAATTGGTATCAACGCTATGACAATATCAGTGTACATAGAGAATATTATTACAAAACATGAGTTTTGTGTGAAAACAAAAACAAAAATTGAATGGCGAATAAATATTAACAGGATAAGCATGAAACAAAATTGTAGAATATAAAAATTTGGAAGCAACCATAGAACAGGGGGTGAAAATATGGATAGGAAAATAGTCCTACTTGAAATTGTTGCGTGCAAAAATAGGTAGAGAATTATTTATTGTGCGCGCAACAAAATGTTTCGGAATATTTTAAAGCATCACACAAATTTGATGAAAGCACGAGCATCGTTTATGTGACGTACTACTATTGGTAGTCCGGCCTGTATGTCACAGGTGAATACTCCATGGTTGACCGCTTAAAATTAATGGCTTTCAATATGAAAGAAACACTTCCTAATACCAAATATTATTCAATGGAACTTTAATTTGTTCATTGAGTGACAAACTCGGTCTATTTTTGAACCAAGGGACTACCAAAATGGGTGATTCCCAAAATACTATCTTTGTAGACCCATATTTCATCTGTAACTGATCTATGTCATTTTTTACCCATATCCTGGTCAATGTGAGCTCATGTAGACTGGGATCTGGGTCAATGACCAAAATTGACCCAGATTTCATAGGAATTTTGGTTTTCCGCACCGGATTTTTGTTTCTCTCGCGCACTCTTCTTACTTAGGCAGTATTTTTGAAAAATCTTCATTATTTTTACCAAAAAAGCGTCGGAGTAGTCAGACTCAGCACTGACTGACTTGCGTGCGCACAATTTTTGACTTCAGTATAAATAATGCACTTATAAAAACCGGAATCCAACAATAAGTCAAATTATTTTACAGGAGTCAGCGCAGCGTCACACAAATGAGATTTGGGGTTCTTGGGGAATCACGTGCATATTTGGGCCAAACTCCACCGGTCCCCCTTTGTAATTTTGCCCATTTTTTTTGAAATTAATATCGAACTCCAAATATTTTATTGCATTGTACATCTTCCTACCCCACTTGTATCAGTTTCTGATTTGGTGGCCTGGAACTGAAATCGATGCCTGAAACAAATAGTGCATGTTCGCAATTTCACAATCTCAATAGGTTCCTCATTTTTATTGTTTTTTTACTGGGTACTAACAATGGTCTGCACTCCCAAATATCAGGTTTATTGTAAACATTGCTACTTGGACTCTCCTCGGATCACTAAAGGTTACAGAAAGAAGAAGATCACCAAGAAGAAGAAACCTTTCTTGTTTACAGCGAGACAAAGAAAGAATACGGAAGTAGTTGTTTCTCCCAGTTATCTGGACCATATTTCACAAAACACATCATGCTATTCTAATTACAAGGAATCTTTGGGTGTAGACAATTTTGCATCTTCCGTATTCATCCAAAAATCACAGAAGTCACAGGATGCTAGTGATAAATTAGGTCTAACATAGAAAAAGTGTGTCGTAACAAAGCAAATGCAATCGGCTTTACGGTCGATTGATTTAGTGAGTAAGAGTAATCATCTTGGATGTGGTTGGACAAACGAATAACAGGTTAATTACTCGTCGTCATCAGTCGAGTATCAATTATCGGCATATTACTGTGAATTGCCGCACTAATCGTTCGTAATCTTAAGACACAAAACACACGAAAACGATCTTCGATCGGTCTTTTTACCGTATAAATTGCCGTGATATTCTCATTGGAATATCACACCTAATTGTACCTTATCATGTAGAATTAGTACTAGAATGTACATAGATTTTAGGGCATGATAGTGTTTTAGAGTTGTTAATTCTTCAAAGAGTGAGCTGATGGGGAAACTCCCGCTAAGAGGCAATCCACATGATATCGTCGCCGATCATTCACTCAGGAATAACCTTAAAAATAAGGTTATTGCCCTTATGACTTTTCGTAGGATATGCCCGCTTAGTACGTAGTACGAATACACGTTACACGGTGAATTCTTTTCAGTCCCCTTCAGTCATAAATCCTCCAACCGTTAAGCGGCTGGATTCTATGACTTAATCTATTCATCGTGAGTCATTGTCGTGTTGTTGAATACCAAACTGTATCCAGTCTACCATCAGAGGCCCTATCAAAAAATGGGGAGGCATTTTGCCATTCATTCTGGCTTGTATCAAGGCATTTTGCCCTGATCCTTGCCCGATTGATATATTGTATTCATGGATCAAATTATCCATTTTCGTAATGCTCATTTCAAATCGATTCGTTACTTTGATCAAACGGTCGATCAAACATTCCATCGAACGATTGATTTGAACAAACTTACTTACTTACCACATGCACCGAGAACAATGTTCCCGAAAAACAGCGCCACTCATTAGCTTAGTAAACAAATCAGCAATATTTGTTGAACCTGGTTCTTTTGCAACTCTGATAATTCCTGCTGCAATGGATTCTCGGGCCTTGTGGTATGCTATGCTGTTGTGCTTCTTCTTGCATGGGCTTTCAGGTCGTGTAACATTTATGACAACAGAATCATTATCACAATACACATTGGTGCTCCCATCAATTGGAACACCCATCATTCTCAACTTGTATCTTAGACCTTCAACCAATTCAATTGCAATTTTCAATGCAATGATTTCAGATCCAAAAGTTGATGTTTCAACTGTTGTTTGTCGTTTGGAAAACCAAATAATTGGCGCATTATTAATGAAGATAATAACGCCAGTATGAGATCTTCTTGTTGCCTTGCATCGGGCATGGTCGGCGTCAACAAAACAACTCATTGTCACATGTTTTCCCAAGGCTTCAGGCATATCTGCTGGTATGACTTCAGCGGCACCAGGATAAAATTCAGACCAGTCGCATTTTTGGAATTTACTCTGATCAATGCTTGGTACTGAATCATCAAAAACCAATTTCGACCTGTTGTATTTTTTCAAATATGCAAATATGTGAAATAACTGGTTCAGATGTCCCTTTCTTGCTTGAGCCAAATACCTTGACATCAGCGAAACTGGCATTACAATGTCAAGCCTTCCAAGTTCACAAATCCATCTGAGAACTCCAATCAAACCTTGATAGTAATTTTGCAATTCAGGATTCAGTTCCTCTGATATATCAATCTCCGGTCTGTAATCATGTGACAGTGGACTGGATGCTGACCTTGGTAGATACTTGTAACCATACTTCTCAGTTCCAAGCTCTTGTTCGACAGCTGCAACAGCTTTTGCAGTATATTTGGTGCTTGACAATGACCACCTTGGTTTTGAATCACCTTTGAAGTAAAACTTTCCAATATCAGCTCCCAAATACAGAGTTGGTTCTTCGATAGTATCATCTTTCAACTTGAACTTTCGTTCAATGTTTTCTAGCTGGAACTTTGGATCTTCACCAGAACATAAGATATCATCAACATACGCAATTAGCATTGCCCAGTATCTGGATCCATCTTTCCTGGTTTCAATTCGTAAGTGCACATCCGGATCTGCTTTGCAAGGGGAATATCCAAGATCCCTCAAATGTTTTGTGAGGTATGACCTGAATGATGCTCCTGCGACTGGTAACCCATATAGTGCCCGAACTATCTTGCAAGGCCTTCCTGCAAGGTGTGGAGGAAAACCATCTTCAGCTCTCGCCCTTAGAAAGTATTTCTCTTTTTATCGGGGCTGTCAAATATGCGTTTTGAATATCTGCTGAGAGGACCTTCAAATCATTCAGTGCTGCTAGTAAGAAGAATATCCTTACTGAATCACGACTGGGAACAGCAGATGAATATGTATTCTCTTTTGCTACGACAGGAACTTTGTGACCGCCCCCTACAACCTAGCTTTCCTTGTTAGGGATCCAAGCTTGATATCAAATATCATGTGGGTTGTTATTTCCTTGTGACCGATTGGAATAACATCACCATCAGAAAATTCGAAAGCTGCCATATTGTTTGTCATTTCTTTATGAATTGCTCGTTCCCAGTGATCAGTTCCTGTTTTCTTATCAATTGCCAGTGCTTGTGTAATTGAATGTGGTAATCAACACCATATTTGTGACTTTTCAACCAATACTTGGCTGTTTTGGCTGCCTTAAGGATGTGTTCCTTTCTTCTCAAAATTTTATGCACCCACCATCTGAATGCTGATAATTTATCAAGTTTGTTGTTGACTGCATACTCGGCTAGTTGCACTGGGAATGATTCTTTGACATCACTTAACTTACACCATGATTTGGTTCCATCTTTCCAACTGGCCAAAATCCTCCAACCCCTAGTCGTCGGCTTATGGCTTTTTCGGCCATTTTTGGCTACAGTTGTGGCCTCCTCATCACTTAAAGCAGTGTTGTCGCGTTCATGATCAATTAGCTCATCCAACAGCGTGAACATTTGTCCATCATCATCAACAGAACTGTAAAGACTTTCTGCAACAATGTTTGCCGTGTATTCTTCAATGGTGCCATCAGGTAGTTGCAATTTGTACAGCCTCGTGTCCAGTATTGGATTCTCATTCCTTACTCCAATTGGTCTGTTTTGCAGATCGCGTACCCTGTCTTTGACTATGCACCTGAGCCTTTCATCATTTCTTTCAATGATTACTTCATTTCCCAGAAACTCATCTGGTTTATCAATATCTTCAACTGACGCCGCTGGCTCAGCCATTTCAAGTCTCAGATCAGATGATTTCACTGGTTCTTGTTCCTCAAATAGCTCTAGTTGAGGTTCTGGGTAATTTTCCTGGAAGAAGGACGCGCTGTCTTTCACTTCATCACCAATCTTGGATTCAATTGATTTGTTGATCGCCTCCATTCTTCTTAGGACATATCTATCCCTCCATTCAAATTCCTTGACAGGCCTTATTGAATTTGTAGATATTGGTATTGCTGATTCAGTCAGGATCCAAAAACAATCACCTCCACCCACCTTGTTACCGCAAGGGCCAAGCCACCGGCCCAATCTTTCAACTCCCCGGGAGGAAGAATCACCTTTGTCAAAGTAAAATATAAAATCATACCATTCTGATGATGTGTATAATGCAATATCAGGCATATATCCATGTACCAATTCAAATGGAGTTCTTCCCATTGAAGAAGGGTTGCTCGATGCAGTCCTCTGCCTGATGTTTGCACATAGTTCACCACAAAATGACCATAGTCTTTTTGGTGATTTCTTCTTTGCTGTCTTGGTTGTTATTGCACTACCAAGATGCCCTATCGCTTGCTCTGCTCGATTTTGGAAAGGGCAATGTGGTTGGATGAATGTTTGGTGTATATGGTTGTGCTTCACAATTGAATTCCAGTGCGTTTTGTAGGTCCTTGGAGAGCCTTGTTCTGGAGCACCATCAGAAATCAAATGTTCAGGGATTCCAACTTCATGAATGAATATTTTCAACCCTTGATGCGCTTGCGATTTGTCCTCAAAGCCCATTTCCATTTGTAAAGATCTGCGCGCATTTTTCTTGCCTCATAATACTCTTGGTTCTAGCATGCCAGGTATCAGTATACCAGGTTCCTTGAGCAATTCTCTTGTTTCTAAAGCGCTGTGTTGGCAGCCGCTTCATCAAAGGCAATTGCAAATTCCTCAGTGCTTTCTGAGTCGTGACCTTCAATGTCTGCTCGGCCTTCTTGAAACTGATATTCCAAGTCTTAGCTAACCGTTCACAATCAACTTTGTCCGGACCTTCAATGTTCAAGTGTATTGTCAACTTCTTGCAAGCTAGGGGCTGGTTTTGATTCATCTTCAGGGGCTTCTGTGAAGTCAAATTCTGTGTCATCAAACAAAAACTGGTCTACCCGTCGCGCGCTTGAAATATTTGCATCTTGAAACTTTGTGGTCACTGACAAAATCCTGTGAGAAATATTACCATCTGTTGCTATTTGGCATTCAGTCAGCATTCTTCTGGTTGATATCTGATGCAATCTCATCAGCTTGCATTGCTGCATGAGATTTGGATCCTTGGGCTCTATGCTAGTCTTGGAGAACATGTCTGTGACATTACTTGTAGGTTCTGTTATCACTGAACTTGCATCTTCAGTTGACATGGTTTGAACGCTGAATTGGTCCCCTGAAACTGGATCACCATTATCAATTGCTAACTCGGCCATCCTGAACTTCAGTGAATGAGGGTCCCATGGTGTGTCATTTGTCGCAATCAAATGTTGACATTCATCAAGCTCCAATCTTGTTGGCTTTCTTGTGGGAAAGTATGAAATCACATTTCTCATACTCAGTTTTATGAAAACTTTCTTGGGGTCATCATCTTCCATTGGGGTTTGGATTGTAATTCCATGCTTGGATCTGGGATCAAACTGACGAGGTGTTTCTTCAACAGAATTGAAATTGCAATCCCTCACTTGATTTGGACATATCAAGCTGTTCTTCAATTTGTTCCCAAAGTACAGCGCTTGGTGGAACACTATAATGTAGACTTGACCTGATGTTGGACTTGTCCAAGCAGTTGCACAACTTCCAATTGGGATTTTCTTGATTGGCTTGTACTCTTCAGAAAAGGGGGCCACATTAATGTGCGTTGTGATCTGATCAGGATTGAGCAATATCATGTTGCTTCCAGCCGCAGTGGTGTCAGCATGTGAGTCTAACTCACAGTATCCTTCTTCGTTTTCACCATCATCAAAATCTAGAGGAATATTCATCTTATATAATGACCGGCTCACCATTTTTAAACATTTGTTTTCTAGTGTCTGGTCATGATGTCATTTCTTAGATTTTGAGCCAAAGCTGTTGCCTGCACCTTCCTTTTCAGCTTCTTTTGCCTTTTTGGTCTCAGCGGCCTTGAGAGCCCTCTTTTTCTTACTCGCCTGTCTCATCTGGTACACCAGTTCCTGTCGCTGTTCCTTTGACATTGTTTTATACACACTTGTTGGATAGGTCTTGTTCTCAACTGTTCCTGTGAATGTCCCATTTGTTTTCTGCTTCTTGTTGCTTGATGTGCCCACTGAATATACACTTCTGGAACCTCTTTTATGCTTTCCATTTGCAAGCTTCTTCAATCCAAGACGATTGGTGAATAGAATCAAACATTCATTGAAATTGTCCCGGTAATCTTTGCTCTCATCAATTGCATCGGCTTTAGCAGCATCAAGTCGCTCATCACTGATTGAATTGATAAAGTCCCAAACAAATCTCCTTTCATTGTGGTTCTTTTCAAATCTCATAATCGTTCCATGGAAAGCAGTCCAATTCCTCTTGTGCTTGTTCCAATCATAACTCTTATGATCACCTGTGTAGTGTGATTCTTTCATTTCCTGGTAGGCTTTGTTCAGAACCATGGTGATATTGGTATCAGTGTAAGCATGTTGCATCAATGAAATAAATGCATTTCTCGCGTGCCCTGAGTTCAATTCGGTATTTTGGAAATGCACCACATATTCCCAACCCGGCCCTTTTCTTGTTGCATCACATAACAACCTCCAGATGACATTGTTATCTTCGTCATACTGATGGCCTGACAAAACACCACACCTTTCATTGTAGTCACTCCAAGTCGGATAGGTATCTGATGGACTTTGCCCGACTGTTCCAGACCTGGCTTCATCAGTAACATCTTCCTTCTCTTGGGGTCTTATGACATACAAGATTGTGAAACCTTCAGAGTTGAATCTGTATCTCAAGTTTTGACGAAAGCCTTCCTCCCATTCTCTGAATTTTGTAAGGTCCTTTAACTCAGGTGGAGTTGCTTTTTCCTGTGATTTCACACTTGATTCCATCATCTTGATCCTAAATTGTTGCAGTTCCAGATTATTTGCATTCGCGTTCCAGTCAATGGCTCTTGGTTTGACTCCAATCAATGGTTGATACCGAGCCCAATTTGCCCATGTGAGGAGCCTAGATGATAGCCTGTTACCATAGTGGATACTTTTTGGATTAGGACAGTCTGGACTGACAGATTTCAATCCATGCATGAACGATTTGATGCTTTCCTTATTGAGGTCTGTAATTTCTCGAATGTTAGACATTCTTCCCCTCATGATTTCTTTGGCTGATTCATAGTTGATACCAAAGTCCATCAAGCTGCTTCTGAAGGCGAGCTGTTCTGGATTCAGAAATCTTCCATTGTTGAATCCCCTGATTCTTATTTTGGGTTGGGATGACCTCCTTTTGTACCGTTCAGCCCTTGGGTCGACATCTTGTTGATCCTTCATCACCGCTATCATCATCTGGATTCCTACCCCCTCTTTCAGCTTCCTGCAATGCTCTGATCCTTTTCTTTACTTCTCGGTCGATGATTCTCTTCATAGTTGAGTTCATTTCTGGGTCAGCAATAGCTCTTTCCATTACTCGCATGATTCTTTCATCAAATTCGTTGTTTTCTTCCATACCCACTCCTTCATTGTCTCCATCAGGATCTTGTGGATCCACCTCCATCTTTGTTTCCTCAATGGAGTCGTAGTTCGCTCTTGTTTGGGCCATGGTGGAGACAAAGGTTTCTAATGGGGTAATCGAACGGTCGTTTCGAAGAAAGTTTCAATATATATTCGGAGGACGATATTCGGTGGACGATCGTTATTTCGAAGGTGGTGTGTGGAAAGAGAGTGTAATTGGATCGGGGATTGGATGTGAGATGGATATTAAATGTTGGTGACTGTCGATTGTGCTTTGCTTATCTGTTTGTATATATCTGGATCGAATTTTCGTTCCGGTTTGTGTACTGGTTCGGATCGAGTTTTCGTTCCGGTCTGTGTGTGAGCTTTTGCTTTTGTTGCAATTCAAGATTGTGAGCTTTCCTATCCGTTCTCGGGATTTGCTCATTCTGTATTTCTGTGGTGAAAATCGGTGATCTCGTCTTGTTTCCTGAGAATTTAGTGTTCTCTTTTTCTTTTGGATCTTTGAGATTTGGTGTTCTTGTTTCCGTATCTTTGGATTTTCTTGCGGGCAGATGCTCTTCGCAAGATGCTCTTCGCAATCTGTTCCTTCCAATCTGTTTCACCACAGAATACTTGAGGCTCAATCTTCTGGCTCACGTCATTCTTGTTTTCAGTGAAAGATCAGTGTTCTCGGATTGATATTAATTCCTTTCAACTGATGCCAACCTGGGCGACCCTTTTGGCTGAATCCTCCAGTCCCTTTTCCCTTGCTTGTTGCTGGATCTCAAAACCCAATGGAGCCTACCATCTTGGTTCGTGTCTTCGGCCTCTTCTTTCAGGGAGGCCGCCCTGGTGTTGGTCTGGTCCAGGGCTCCACAAGCAATTGCCCCTTTTACATCCTTGAGGGTTGATGCCGGTTGCTGATCAGGCTAATCCGGATTTGTCTTTGAGCTCAACTGCATTTGTCGGTAAACGCCATTCGGTCCTCCACAGCTTGTAGAGTGCTGTGGGTCTGATAAACTAGAAAAAGTGTGTCGTAACAAAGCAAATGCAATCGGCTTTACGGTCGATTGATTTAGTGAGTAAGAGTAATCATCTTGGATGTGGTTGGACAAACGAATAACAGGTTAATTACTCGTCGTCATCGTCAAGTATCGAATTATCGGCATATTACCGTGAATTGCCGCACTAATCGTTCGTAATCTTAAGACACAAAACACACGAAAACGATCTTCGATCGGTCTTTTTACCGTATAAATTGCCGTGATATTCTCATTGGAATATCACACCTAATTGTACCTTATCATGTAGAATTAGTACTAGAATGTACGTAGATTTTAGGGCATGATAGTGTTTTAGAGTTGTTAATTCTTCAAAGAGTGAGCTGATGGGGAAACTCCCGCTAAGAGGCAATCCACATGATATCGTCGCCGATCATTCACTCAGGAATAACCTTAAAAATAAGGTTATTGCCCTTATGACTTTTCGTAGGATATGCCCGCTTAGTACGTAGTACGAATACACGTTACACGGTGAATTCTTTTCAAACAAACACCTGTAACAAACACCTGTAACGGTCCACTGAGTAGTGGCCTAGTACCAGAGGTGCTCGGCAATCAAGTTATGTATGACCCTTCTGTCAACCAATGAAGCGTGCCTTGATTGGTCGGGAATTAGCAAACATTGAGGATGACAATGATTCTGTTTGTGATGATAATGTGTTTTCTCCTAATGATGAGGATGACGAAGAAGGAATTGACATCGAAATTGCCCCCCTCTCTGAGTGTTGATAGAGAAGGTAACAACATTTCTGTTGATTATTCTCCTTCTGGATCAAACATGGCAATTATGACACCCAATGCCGGGAGGCATGTATCAGATGAACTGACTGGCCAAGATCAAGCTAATGAAAATCATGCGGAATCATAGCATACCACTAGTTGCAGAGAAGGAATTGTATGAATGGGCTATTGAATTGGAGCGTCTCCATTTATTTTCATGGACAAAAGGCAATCTCATACTTATGAGGTCAACAGTTATGAGGAAGATTTATGCAACTGTGCCTGAAATAGAAGACGATGGGTTTGAGCCTCATCTTATTGACTGGTGTTCTAAGAAATCAACGAGTAGTGATGTTCCCATTCATAAAGAAATCTATGTCTGGTCATTCCAAAAACACTTCATTCCCTATTAACAAACGTCACCTTGGTACAAAAAGAAAACCTGTCTTTCCCCCATGCTGAAGACCCAACGTTACCAGTCCGGTATCCAGAACTACAAGGCAATATTGATATAGATGAGCTCCACCATGGTGAATGGTGGATCAATACTTGGGAAAAGAGATGCAAAAGAGATTTGAATGAAATTTTGGCGCCTATTATTCTCTACATGGATGGAATCGTAATTGACAGTAGTGGTCAAACCCCTCTTACCCCTCTGAACATGACACTTGGCATATTTAACACCTTAACTCAGAACTCTTGGCCAGATGCATGGGAAACTATATACTTTCATCCAACAGGTTCACGTGATAAAGGTAACAAATCAATTGACAATGTGAACAATCTTTACTCTGGCCTTCATTGCGCTCTTTCTTCTTTGAAAGAAGCCTGTAACCTAACGGATGGTATCAAGTGGTCTAATTTGCCTTGGAACGAGAAGAAATGGTCCGTTAATTCACGATCGCTTATTTCATAGGCAATACTCCCCAGCATGACCAGCTTTGTGGACATTATCAAACGGCCAATACAAAGATGATCTGTAGGCATTGCAATTGTCCAAGAGCACACGGTAACAACTCTCATGTGAATGTTCTGAAAATTCCTGTTTCAATGAAAAGTGGGAACATGTAGGTGTTGAATCACAAAAATGGGGAAGAGTATCAATCCGTTCGGCTATGGAAGATGTTCGATTTTACTTCCCCACTGGTGAAGGAAGGAGTGAATGTTGAACAGTATTTCAAGAATATCTCCCACCACTGAGCTCATAATGGTAATGCGTTTTATGATCTTGATTTTGGAGAAAACCCACATAATATTCATCTAGCCTTGCCAGGAGAGAGACTCCATATGCACCAACTTGGTTGCGCAAAGCGAGCAGTGGAGACTTTCTGTGAGAAATTTTTAGGAAATAACATGCGGCTACTAGGTGACATAGACCGTATAGCAAGTTAATATGGTGATGCTGTTCAGAGGCAATTTGATTGTGAATTTCCGCGAACCAATTTTTCTGAGTTGATACATATAGCAAAGAAGGAGGGGAACCAGTACATTGGCATTTTTTATATTCAGATGCTCGCACTTTTGTCTGCTGAAGGTTGTCAATTGTTGTTGTCCCCAAGAGCAACAACAAATCTTGAGAATAGGAGCCAAAAGTGTGAGAAAGAAATTGACGAACATATTTACACCCTTGAGTTCTTGTTGTTGGGTATGGAAGAGTTCCTGAAATATGCTGGAACATTTGATGAGGTTTTCAAACAGACAACAAGGGTGTTTTAAATCTTGACAAGATGGTTGTTCATTTCATTAACTGTATAAATAACTACCTACAACAAAGTAAGGGAGAGGGTAACAATCTGGTGAAGAATCACATGTATTTTCATTTATCACAGTACATGAGATTATTTGGTCCTCCAACGGGATGGGATTCTGCAGCTAGTGAGAGCAACCATAAAAGTGAAGTGAAGGCTCCCGCGAAGAGAACCTAACAAACCAAATCCACGTTAATCAAACAAACCTGCAAGCGAGTAATATAATATCGCACTATTGATCAACTTGACCGTGAATTTGATCTGTTTCATCACAAATCCTCTACAGGAGTAAGTCATCCTACAGCCGGTGGTTGGTCAGCAGGGTCTAAGTTTTTGATTTCAATTAGGGATGGTTTGCCTTACATGAAGTGGGATGAAAAGAAAAACACAACAAGTGTGCCATGGTTTCCATCAGATGTTCTAAAATTTTGTTGCGCCGTGGTTCTTCTGGCTGTGGTGACCAGCACGCTTCGTGGATCCACGGAGCACAAGAGGTATGACAATTATTGTCGTATGGGATTACTTTTTTGTGCTCATCCATCATTTAAGTCTGATTCTGGGCAATTGTCCAACATATGGTACGACTGGGAAAATTTTCAACTAGATCTCCTTGACAGACATGGTCTGCAAGTTTATCCATGTCAGATTCTGTGCCTGCTTCATCTTGAAGGACCTTTCCCCCCTGGAAGTTCTGTCAGCGGGTTTGAATTAGTACACCACAATGGTTACTACGCCGTTGCTCATTGCTTTCTTTCTGTTGACCCAATCTCGAGGAAGAGGGCTCAAGGGAGAAGAGACTGCCACACATTGGTGAAGCAAGGTGTGTTGCGCTACAAATTATATTTATTTGACTGCAATGGGATCGAGTCTGAAGTTGCCGTGGTCCGAAACCTTAATAGTAAAGATAACTTCTTTGTCCTTGGAAATAGGGAACGATGGTTGTTTCATTTCCGTGAGGCAATGGCTGGTTTAGAAACCAAAAGAATGGAGTCGATAGTGAAAGCCGGGGAAATCAGTACTGATTTGTAATCCTTCTTTAAACGGCAGTAAGTGACGGTGAGGATTCCATTTTTGAATTCTTTGATTGGAAGTTTTGTACACAACTTTCTTCATTGGTGCAACTCCAACGTTGTTTGAAAGCTACGCCCATCCATTTTCCTTTTCCTTTGTTCTTTCAAGTTTGCTTTTGGTCCGATGTCGATTGTGTCATAACATTGTATGTCTGCCTTCCCGTTCAGTGGGGGATGACCACATAGAAGGTAGCACAGAATGATACCCAGACTCCAAATGTGGTTTGTTGCGTATGTGTTGCCTTTGTCATGGTCTTGGAATAATTTGTAGTGGACGTAGTCCAGTGCCTCTATCCAAACCGCGGCAGCTTCGGCTTCCTCAAATCTTCCTTTACTGCTGTTTAGCGTTGTTTGTACAATATTCATCATCTTGTAACCGTCGCATTATCCGATGCACCATTTCATTTGAACAACTCTGACAACTTTGTGTACTGCGATGTATTCAACCTGACACGGCCGTAAGGGAACCAGGTTGCGCGTTTCACTTTTGTACCATCCGGTAGTTTCTTGTACACCATGTACTATCTAGGGTAAACAGGAAGAGGGTTCTTCCTCTTAGATGCATAACTCTTCACTATACCAGTTCTTGGTGGGGGAATACCTGTGATTGTAACTTCACTATCAATTGCGAATTTAGGATACAAGATCATGGGATCAGGTTCTGCAAACAACACCTTCACGCTGCCGGAGGGCTTTTGCGTTACTACATCGTTGGGTACAGGACAAGGGACTTGCAGAAGGTATCCAAGATCTACAACATGGGTGAGGTTTGGAGAAACCTTCCTCTCCTTTGTCACATTGTGCTTGGCCTCTCCATTTGATTCGTCTGATGCTGAATTCCTACGTTTGCTACCTTGGCAAAGGAACGACTTCTTCTTTCCCTTTCTCTTTGTGGATGGGTTGTCTTTGATTGCATTAGGGATGACGGCCTGTTTGTCCCCTTTTCCTTTGTCCTCTCCTTGTGGATCTTGAACGGGTCCAGGTTTAACAATTCTGGAAGGCGGGTTGACTGTCGATTTATCTTCCCCAGGAAATCAAAAGAATGATTCCACTCCATTGAGCCCTTTGTTTTTGAACACTAGCCATCGGGCGAAATATGCGCCGTTTTCTTTGATGAAGGTCTCAAAATTTTTCACGCGCTTCTTGAGGAAGTTCTACGTTGAATGTTGGCTGCACTGTGACATTGAGTCCTTGATACCTTAAATTTCTGGAAAAGTTGGATCAAAGAGTTGCCATCAGATTGTAAAGTCTTTTCATTCTCGCCTGACACAAAGCTTACTTCCAAGTTTGCTTCCGACACATATTTTTCTTCTCAAAAACCGCACACAGAAGTTCCTTTGTCAAAGGAACGAACAATAGGCCCCCAACCAGTAGATTATTGTAAGTAGTGAGAAATCGCAGGGACCTCTCAATACATTCACAACCTTTGAGTGGTATTTCTGGTCGCGTGATAAAAATATCACGGAATACGAATCTCGTATGTTCCCAGAACAATCGGTCGTCCAGCGTGTACGTGCAGTTCTCATCAAAATTAAGGAACCTTGTGACAGATAAGCTGTAGTCCTCTTTCGCGATGGGGTAAGTATGTTGACACTCTTCACCTCTCAGAAGCTCAGGTGGAGTTCCTTCTTCTTCTTGAATGGATCGAGCACCATCGTTGGTGTGAAAATGAATAACCAATCTTTGCGGTGAGGTTCACAAGGATTGGAGTTGGACAACAATGAATGGCGCTCTGCTTTCAAATATTGGTCCAAATTCTCATGTGCGTCGTCAATGTTAACAGACGTTTTTTTTCCTTGCCCAGTACTGCCTTCAGTATAGCCTTTGAAACCATAATCCTAGTAACCGGGACACATGTACCGTTAAGACCACAGGACAACCAAGATATTAGAACATTGTCAAGCAATTCTTTGCACACAAGATTCAACCCTTTAAGCTCTGCCGGCATGGAAACCACATTGTCAACCCATGACAAACTCAGGAGGCAATGTTGCAACAATGTCTTCACGTGTTGTTTGTCTTCCTGAACAAAATTGTCAACAAATATGTCCCGTTCCTCCGACAGCTTCACAGTAGAAAGAGTCACCAAATGTTTTGAAAAGTCAACACCTACTCTGTAACACTTGGTCAGAGTTTTCCGGTGCTCGATAATCTTGCAAAAGTGAAGAGAAGATAACAGTTTGAATTGAATTTTCCCCACCAAATTGTCAACTCCTGGTATTTTGTACCACCCAACCAAAAATGAAGACTCATAGAGATTGGGCAATAGTTCCTTGTACAAATTGTCATCAAGGAATTACTCATCGGCGAAGTGGTCCAGGCTGACTTCTTGAAAAATTTGTGCCTTCTTTTGTTCGAATTGTACCCATGAATACATGAGGACCTTTTGAAATGCAAGGGGTGCCTTTGACACATCAGATGGCCAATCCAACTTGAGATATTTTTGGGAATCGGTTGAGGGAACTAACTCAACTGCTGGTGCACCTTCTCTTGTTGGTGCGCATACAACTTCCTGCCCCTAGATTTGATTCATACTTTTGTCCAACTGTTCAAAGGAGTGACTTGCTGAAAGAAAATGCCTGAGTGCATGGTGAAAGGAAAGACCTTCAAAGAATGAGACCATCTGGTGGACGCATTGTTTCCCTTTGTTTATATTGTCTTTAAATCGTTGATGGGAAAATGGACCTTCCTCGTCGGGTAAAGGTGCAGGTGGGAATTCAACACAACGTTTGTACCACCAACAAAGTAGGCTTAAATACACTTTCATGTACTTCAGTATGGTGTCGTAGTTAACAACATTCTTTGACCAAACAGCATGTAATGTGCCTTCCACTACTTTGTCTTGTCCTTCAACCCTGGTGTACTCTGTTATACCTGCTGTAGTAGTATCATTGATTTCGATAACGGAGTTGAGCGCTGACTGGAAGGTGCTCCATTTATCTTTCATTTCGTAGTCCTTGAAACGAGTTGTCAGCTCGTTTGGATCCAAGATGCAGACCTTCTTTATCAACTGTGAGCCCAAGTCACGCAGAAAAAGATTTACCATCACGTCACAACCCTTGGTATAGGACCCAATGGGGGCTTGTCACCTGTTCTTGCTATCTTGCTGAAGTCAGGATGGGTTCCAGAAGAAAAGAGTTCCGTGACAATGAAAACCTTATTCATGAGCTGGCTAAAGACTGATGTGATGTCCCGGCTTACGGCAGTGATGAGTTTGTCAGTCAAAATATTTTCAGAGAAGCCGTTAAGATTCTGCTGTTCAAGACAAGCTTTGACACATCTTTTCATCGCATCTGTGTGAACCTTGTATTGTGAGTCATCCTCAAACAATTGTAATGATAAAGTACCACCGCCGTCATTGCCCAAACATGGCATGGGTTGTGCAGATGTGGGTTGCTCTGGTGTTGCAGGAACGACTGCTGGTGTTTGTCCACCACAACAACCCCCTGTGGAGATTGGTGAGAAAGACTTTTCTCCTTTTGTTTCCCACCGGATGCCTGTCAACCTGTTTGAGGCAATTTTCTTGTTGGTTTTGAATTTCCAACTGGTTTTACAGACAGGTCGTCTCTTCTTCTGTTTGGCTGCACCCCCTGGATGTTCTGGAGGAGATTTTAGACCTTTTTGAGAAAATCTTCGTGCTTTGGTTGGGGCTGTGTCTGTGTCTGCGGCTGTCGCTTCATCTCCTGGTGGAGTAGTGTTGTTTTCTGCGGCTATGGTTGCCGCTGTGGCTTCATCTATTGGTGGAATAGTATTGTCTTCTGTAGCTGCAGTTGCGGCAGCGGCTGCATTTGCTGGTGAATTAGTGTTGTCTTCTGCAACTGCGGTTGCGTCTGCAACTTCATCTGCTGGTGGATTAGGGTTGTCTGGTGCAGGTGCGGTTGCGGCTGCAGCTGCGGCTGCGACTGCGACTGCGACTCTGTCTACTGGTGAATTAGACATACTTCTTGCCCTTCTTGTTGTTCGTTGCGGCATTCTTTGATTCAAAATTTAGAGAACAACAAATTAAAATTGTGTGAAAACAATCTAAGTTGCTACAATTGGGTAACAAGAATAAGAACTCGTCGCATAACAAATCAGAAAACACAACCACACATGACATAGGAGGACATTCCATAATGATGAAACGAAAAACATATTCAACAAAACTTCAAACCACAATGCCTCTAACAACAAACAAACATCATGCAACAATGTACAAATATTTTGAGATTTTCTGTCCACTTTAACGGCAAGTAAATAGTATAACCTGCAACGCCGTTCCAAAAGAAAACTTAAAAACTGACCAAAACAAACCATAACGATATGAAACACCAATCCTCAATTTTGAGATACGGTGCTCTATGTTGAGATTTTCCAAACACTGTAACGCACAGTAACATGTATAACCTGCAATGCCGTTACAAAAGAAAAGTTTAATACTGACCAAAACAATGTTGCATTTTGAGATTTGATGCTCTATTTTGATATTTCAAATTTAAACAAGTTTCGAACAGAAAGCCTGCAATGCCGTTCCAGTAAATTACTTCTGAAACGCGGTTCCATGATTGTTGACATGAAATGTACAGAAAACGGTTTCACCCCTCCAGCATAAGTTCTTACTCTCATACCTACATTACTACCACTATCATCATACACCCGGACACACAAGATATTACTATGCTTTGGCTAAGACTATAACGGTGGAACATACCATTCCTGGGGTGGGGTACACAATAATATTAGACACCACGCCAGGATTTTGGTCTGCGCCAGGATTTTCTGGAGACTGCATTCCAGATTATCAGGGCACGTATGGACAAACAATGGGCAGGTGTCAGTACAACCCCCCACAAAAGTGAAACAATACTACAAAAATGAGTATTGATACTAAGCTCCTCAGGATGCAGTAACTCAGGCGCTTACAACTAGTACTAAGAATTTTAGCACGGTACAACAGTGTGAATGAAAAGTAAAATCCGTATTCTCCAAATCAATTCAACTCGCATAAAATTAGCGCGCCAAATAAATGAAAACAAACAGTTGGTAAGTTTCTATTTCCAATTTAACAAAGAAATAATGGTGGAACACGTTTGCACACCAACGGTTCAGGGTACAGGGATTGATACACAGAGAACAAACAGCCCAGCAAGCAGCAGTGTATCAGGAAGTGAGCCAACAAACACAAATGATAGCAAAACAGATACAACCAATAGAACCAGTATCAGCAGCAATGCAATGCAGGACATTAAAGAGCGCAGTGACAACAACATTAAAAATTACATTACTGCGTACTACGTCAAGGAAGAAACGCTCAGGCTAATGAAATTCCTGATAATGACCGAACAAGGTTCACGATACATAGAGACAATTATTACCAAGATTGTAAAATTGAATCATGAAAACAAATTACCAACAACATGGAACGTCCATGCGCTGAAGTGGAATGGAATGTTCTGCAGAGCAATAACTACATGTAGGCACAATGCCCAGACACTACTAGTGAGGAAAAATTATAAAGGCAAGAGCCGACAAGAACAACATTGTTTCCATTAGACACATTTTCAAATAACTAACCATATGGTATCGTTCACATTGATGCATAGACAATAAAAGGAACAAACAGATACCAGATAGTTTTCCAGGAACAGTTCTAATCAAGGAAAATGAAAACACGAACTCAGAAAATAAGTACAAATTACACAAGCAAAGACTATTGACAAAAAAGTACACTGGAATTACAATATTTCTTCAAAAGAATTCTTGGAGCAGTGTCGCCTAAACAGACAGACTTAAGAAAATTTGGTACAAAGAACAATCAGTAACATTTTCACCTCAAGCGATGAAGCGCTTGCGCTGCTTTTCCGTCACAATGACTACAAATCATGGCTAAACACAACAAAGGGGACAAGGATAAGAAAGAAATTCCCTGACAGTGAGTCAGAAATTAAGGAGGGGTGGAGTGAGGAGGGACAAGAACTTTACAGATATGTCAAAGAGGAAATAGAAAACAAAAGCAGGAACAACAAATGAAAGATTTAGAGATCAAACTACTTAAAACATACCCACAGCAAAATGGGTATGGTATACAACAACGTAAAAAGGAAGAAGACAAAACAAACGAAAACAAACAGAAGCAAAAATATGACATGATGGACACTCTTGACAAGGATGGCAAGGACTACAAATATTACCTTGCGAACAGAGACAAGTTATACAAATAAATGGTAGTAACAAAAATATAGTACATCAGTTAGTACTTTATTGGAATCTAATGTGGGTTGCCGCAATAAATTTTTCTGCTACTAAAATTGAATAGTATGAACAAGATTATGGCAAATACCGATAAAATACCTTCTTATTAGTACAAAAATATGTTTGTTGCCTTTTGGTATTCAATATAGGTAGTGTGAGTATTGTGAAATGGGTGTAACAGAATAGATTACTGGTTATCAAGAAGCTCATACGTCCGGCGTATATTTGTTAAATTTGTAATAACGCTACGGCAATATCATTGTACATAGAGGATATTATTACAAAAGATGAGTTTTGTGTAGAAAAAACAACAATCGAATGGAGAATGAATATTATTTGGGTAAGCATGAAACAAAGTTGTACAATATCAAAATCAGGAAGCACCATGAGAATGCGTCTGAAACTATTTGTGCAAAAACTGTCCTCCTTCAAATTGTTGTGTGCAAAAATACGTAGAGATTTTTTTGTGATGCGCGCAACAAAACTTTTTGGAATTTTTAAAATACATTGCACAAATTTGACGCAACCATGAGCATCGTTTAAGTGACAAGGTTTTGTACTGTCATCACTCAATCCCAGGCCGTACATCCAGGATCCTTCATAACATCCAGGTGTAAATATCCAGGTTATGGGCATATGGTTGAATTTCATTGCTTTGATCCAATCCCACATCAAATCAAATCCACATTTTCAGGCAGGCATGGGCATATATGGTTGAATTTCATTGCTTGGAATGACTGAAAGTGGTTACTTTACCAAGAAGTCAGAGAAAATAACCGTTACAGTTAAACTGTGCGCATACTATTAAGACCGGCGTCTGACCTATTAAGACCGGCGTCTAACTTTACTCTGACTTAGTATTTACAATCTCTTATTATTTATTTCTTATCCTTCGACAAATTCCTTATTCCAAAAATGAGACTTTAGACACTGGCCCACCAAGTATCCTATTGGATACCCTGGCGCCGTCTCGAGAGTACGTCAACTTTGGAGTGCATGTCCTCTGATCTCACACACGATGCCCACACTATGTCTATACACCATGCTGACTACATGGAAGTTAGGTATGGCGGATTGAATAAGCTCTAGGTGTAGCTGTGTGTGTGTGTGTGTGTGTGTGTGTGCGGGCTTAAGTGTAGTCACGTGTGGTCAGGGTTGACCCAAACCCTAAAGGGGGAAACATATTAGGGTTAGGGTTTAACTGTGTACAGAGACACCTCACCACTCTGAGGTGGGGAGTAGGTTCCTTGACAGTTGAATGTACATGAGGCAGGCAAGATTGCGTATCAGATCTGCCACCACTCCGAAGGTAGTATGTATTACCCAGATTTTTTTGGGCAAGTGCTGTTTAGTGTTTAACAGGAGAGTGTTAAATTCCTTTCGTGTCCGGTGTAGCAGAGGTACAATTCTGGAATAATGAGACCTCAGAAGGATATGTATGATTCATACACATGATACGAGGCTCATCTTCACAATCGGAATGGCTCATCTGTGAATAGATTGACTCATTCTTACGATCGAGATTTGATACTTAACAAATTATGGAGAACCGATCGTCACTCGTACAATCAAAGTTTTGGTACTTAGCGACCAAAAGCAAGAACATACCAGAGACTAGCATATGCTATCTTCTGTTAAGTGTTCTGTTTTCAAGAAAAGACAGCAGAGGTTTGAATGGTTGCTCACGACGTGTTGTATTAGCGGCAACACAATATTTCCCCGTAACACGGTATTTACCGTATATTTGTAACACACGGTATTTTACCGTATAAGATAATCGTAACGTGCTGTATTCTTAGCGGCAGCACGTCATTAAAGTGCTATCTTGCTCCCCAGCAAGATAAATCACTCATACTTTTAGATTATTTGATTATTCAACCTTAAACCTTGCACCGAATGCCCCTTTGCGTCCTACTGTAGAACTACAAGCTTAAGATCTAACTGATTGGGTCATTTGTCGATAGTCAGAATAGATCTGATTGGATTAGCGTCCAGTTGTAGTGGATATCAGAGAAATATTAGAACATAACAGACCGGCACCTCAACCGGCCTGCAGCTACAGCTTCTATTGCTCTTCTTTGCCTTTGGATTGAATCAGCTCAACAGCCAGTTTCAAAAGGAAATTAACAGATTAACAGTCGCAAGCTTGTTGAAGCTTGCAGCAGAAGACAATAGTAGAAGCACTCAACAAAGAAACAATCCGACAGCAGATCATCAATCGACTTGACTATGGACGACAATCGATAGTTCTCTGATCCAATTACACACAAGAAAGACACCAACTGGACAAGCCGAAGTCTTTAATAGAAGCCCATTGCATTGATGTCTCCATCCAAGGATCACGTTCCCTGGATCATATTTCTTTTCACGTCTACACTCTTTGTGACACCACCTTGTCAAGGATCACATCTCCGGATAGAAGACGACAATCTGACAGCAGATCATGGACCAAACAACTAAGGCCGACGATTGATAGTTCTCTGATCTGATTGCAACCACATGACAAGGACTCCAATCCGGCATCCCTGAAGTATTCATACATGTCCAAAGTCCCAGTTGCCGGCAGAACAAGAAGCAGGTCCTCAGGATTCCAAACACTCCAACCCGGAAGCGCTGCAACCACGTTCCTATTGCCCACAACCGACATGGCACCCAACCAACAGGGCAACCCAACCCAAGATGATGAAGAGGACACATCTATCCCCGACCTCTTCCCATCGTTTGATCAAGCATTAGCCACCTTCCTACATGACTCCTTCGACGTCCCAAAAGAATCCAACAGCGCCCTGTGCGAGGCTCTGATCAATAGCCAGTACAAGACATGGTTGGACTTCCTATTCATCAAGAACATTGGTGATCTTGCATACCTGGAGAGGGGAACAAGAACACCGCTCTCTCGACATGTACAGCTGAATCTACAGAGGGTCATTGATTTTGGACGACATCTCACCAAGCAAGGATTAGACTGGGAAGATCGCGACCATTACACCAAGAAGGCTTTCAAGGATTACTGTAGAGGAATTGTCAAAGCAAGAAGAGACTCTGTGGCTGATGGTGGAGTAGTGGACCGCACTACAACACCACCAGATGGACCAGGCCGATCGACAAAATTGATCGACCAGCTCAAATATGAGTCATGGATCAGAAAATCAAGGGACGAAACCACATTCCCAGTGTTACAAAATGATGCAAGATTTGAGCATTGGCTTGTCAAATTCAAGGCCAAGCTGGAAACATCTGATATCGATACCCACACCTTTCTCGATCCAAACTGGCCCAATATACCACTCACAGGGTACACGAAGGCCCTCCACGACAAGCAGTGCGCTTTCTTCTGGACTCTAGTTCTACATGTCTTTCAAAGTGACCTCTCCTCCTCATGTGTGCTCAGCCATACCAATCACAAGAGATGGCAGACAAGCCTTCTTTGATTTCGTGACCCTTCATGACAAGTCCAAATCCAAGGTATATGACACCTCCATTGTGATGCAGCACCTATTAGATATTGATTTGACATCATGGAAAGACACTAAAGTCAAGTTTATCACCCAGTGGTTTGCCCAGTTGGAACACCTCAACACACTATGCAACCTTCAGAGGCCACTTGACTATGATACTGTCAAGACACATCTCTGCAAGGCCTGCAGTAGCAGCTTCCAACTCAGTGAACAATTCTGCAAGGTCGATGACCCCCCTGCAGCTCAAGATATGATCCGTTTTTGACAGCATGAGGCCATTGCTATCAGTGAACTGAAAAATACCCTCCTTCTTGAAGCAACCAGGCTGGATTCCCAAGCATCCCTATCTCAACCCAGCAGCCGTCCGTCTGTCAAGGCACATGCTCATGACCTCTCATCTATAACACAATCCACATATTCAGCCATCACTGATGACATTGCCTCATATTTGCCCCCTATCAAATTTGATGGTGACTACCAGGATAACGCTGTGTACAAGGCTGGCAGAACACCGGACCCAAGCACGCGGCTACCGTCTACAGTCTGGCAGACACTCTCTAAGCATGGAATGAAGCATTGGCTTGGCTTCAAAGCTGATGACAAAAAGAGACTTGTTGCATGCCTCCAATCCAAGCTTCTTGATGGTGAACTTTTACCAGATCCCCAATTCAAGCAAGCCCATCACAAGACGCAGCCTATGAACATCATACTGATGAGCAAGGCACTTTCACCTGAAGAAGAAGCCTCAGCCCAATCCGCAGTTTCATTAATCTCTTGGAGTTTACAAAGCAACCTCTCAGTCTGATAACCGGCCACTCAAATCATCTGTTTCACCTGCCCATCCAGCTCGGTTTCTTGCCGACAACCCTGATGTCCTCTATCAAAAGGAAGGCAGTGTCTATGTTCCTGCAGGACAGTCTTCCCTATCTGCCAAATTCCACCATTGGTCCCCACTAGAATGCGAGTCTTGTGTTTCACCAGCAACCCCTGTTGCTGTCTATCACTCTAGCAAAACCAATGTCTCCACACCTGGTTATGCCATGGTTGACCGAGGTGCCAATGGGTGTATCATAGGGAATGATGCATGCCTTATCTCTAAGGACATTCCCCCTCGCTATGTCAATGTCACTGGAATCAACAATCACCAGATCCAAAATATCCCTATTGCAACATGTGGTGCCTACTCTGTTTCCAACCGCGGCCCGGTCATCATCATCTTTCATGAATGTGCTTACACTGGACAACACCCATCCATCTTATCTTCTCCACAGATGGAAGCATATTTCTCACTCGTTGATGATACGTCCATCAAGGCTGGTGGCACCCAAGTCATCACCACCACTGATGGCCACGTGTTTCCACTCAGTATACGCCATGGGTTACCATACATAGCAATGCGAAAATATACCAGCGAAGAATATGCCCGACTTCCACATGTTGTTATGACAAGTGACAAACAGTGGAATCCATCTGTACTTGATGGTGCCTATACCCCTCAGGATGAAACCTTCATTCAAAAATATCCACCCATAGCCACATTGCTCCCATACCAGGATTATGACGAATTTGGCACGCCTCGTGGTACTGACCATGGCACTTCTTCTGATGTCAACTCATTCATGTCAAGCAGCGCCTCCAGCTCAGTTCTACAGACACTGGATAATCATGATACATCCTTCTGGCTCAGTCCGACCGATTATATTCACCAAGAGGTACTCAGTAGATGCTCCATACGATCCCCTTTCAATTACCTTACTGCAGTACCACATATCTAATCACCCACTGACATGGATTATTTGTCTTTGAAGCCCTTTTTGGCTGGGTCTCCATTGCTCGCATCAAGGCTACCTTTGACAATTCTGACAATTCCATGCAACATGGCTCCCTATCCATTAGCCCAGATGGGAATATCTTTAAAAGGTTTCAGTCCCCACAGCCTGCCATGAATGTCAGACCATTCAATGATGATAAACTCTCTGATGTCATCTACTCAGATACCCCTGCAGTTCAATGGTGGTTCCAAGCTAGCTCAAGTTTTCTTCGGTCGAAAATCCCATATCATTCATGTGGAGGAAATGCGCAGTACTGCTGATTTCTTACCCTGTCTCCAAAATTGTGTCCGACAATGGGGTAGACCTCTCAGGCTCCTTTGTGATCATGGATCCTACCAATCTAGCAAGAGTGTTCTAGATTACCTCAAAATGCTGTGGATTGGTTTATGGCAAAGTGAACCCTATCACCAGCATCAGAACCTATTCGAACGGCGCTACCAGACATTCAAGCAAGTTGTCAACCGGATTATGGACCGTACGGGCACACCACCTCACCTCTGGCTTCTATGCATGACCTACATTGCAAGTCTCTTGAACCATTTATCTGACCCCACTCTATCCGACAAACAGCCTTTCTTCATTATCACTGGCACCCTCGGTGACGTCAGTCCCTACCTCAGTTTCTTTTGGTTTGAACCTGTTTATTACAAGACCCCCGATACCCAATTTGGCTCCCAGACTTCAGAATGCCTTGGTCACTTTGTTGGTCTTGCTGAGCATGTTGGCAATAGTCTCTGTTTCAAGATATGGGATCCTATCACCAACAAACTTCTTGACCGCTCTGGTGTTTGCACAGCTTTGAATCCTGAGCATCGCAACAAGCGCGCTGGCTTGTTTACTGATGATGGCTTCCTTGCATGGTGCAAGGCCAAAGACGCTTTTCACACCCTCAAGTCCTTTGGTGACAGTCCCTCCCATCAACCGCCTGCACCGGCTGATTCTCTGTCCTCCTCATCTCTGCGTCTTTCACAGCCATCTTTGCCTAACTTCCTATATTCCAAGGTTCCTAACACCCCGAGCTACGCACCTTCTCCAATCCCTGCCAACTATGGGGAGATTCTGGATGGTCCTCCAACACCTCACATCTTCAGCAAAACCCCTGACGGCGTCCCTGCCACTGCAAATGGATTTCGGCCCCCCAGAGCTAGCATATTTTGACGTTAGTGAAGCCACGCCTCCACCCACCAATCCTGCTACTCCACCTATTGATCCATCCAAAGTAGTTGTTACCGATACAGAAGGCAACGCTCAATTTGATGATAATGGCCTACCCATCACCATCCCTTCCATCCCTGCAGATGACTTGCAAGGCCAATCCTTTCTGATGGCCCTCCCTGATGGCACCTAGAAAAGGCTGATCATTGTTGATGTTGCCGACAGCCTTGAGAAAAACAAGGACTTCATCAAGTTCCGATGTAAGCATACCAAAGATGAACTCGAGGATATCATTGCATACAATGATGTTATGAACTATATCCATAGGGATGTCACTCAAGAAGATGGCAAACTCTGGTCATTTTGACGCATCCTTGGCCACCAAGGCCCTCTTGACAACAAGCACCCTCAATACAAAGGTTCCAAATACAACCTATGGATTGAGTGGGAAAATATGGAACGCACATATGAGCCACTATCCAATGTAGCTGCAGATGACCCTGTTACTGTAGCCAAATATGCCAAGGACAACAACATGCTTGATAAACCTGGTTGGAAACATCTTAAACGCATTGTTTCCCTTGCCCGGCGAACCAAAAAGCTAGACCGACTCATCCACCAAGCCAAGCTCCGATCATTTCGTACTGCTCCTCAATACCAGTATGGATTCAAGGTACCTTGCAACCATGAAGAGGCCATCCAGTTTGATGGTGCCAATGGAAACACCAAATGGCAGGATGCCATAGCCCTTGGAATGTCACAGCTCCAAGAATATGACACCTTTATCGACAAAGGTATCTACAAGGCTAGCAATATACCATCTGGTTTTCAACAGATCAAGGTCCACATGATTTATGCAGTGAAGCATGATAGCCGACACAAAGCTCGGCTAGTTGCAAATGGCAATCTCACTGAAGCTCCTGTTCACAGTGTATATGCTGGGGTTGTTTCTCTCCGTGGCCTGCAAATGTGCCTTTTCCTTGCTGAGCTGAATAGCTTAAAAGCATGGGGAACTGACATTGGTAATGCATACCTTGAAGCTGTCACCTGTGAAAAAGTATGCATCAAGGCTGGTGCTGAATTTGGACCACTCGAAGGACACCTTCTAGTGATTTACAAGGCTCTATACTATGGACTTTGATCATCTGGAAAGTGCTTTGGTGATCTACTTGCTGCCTGCCTCGTTGAACTAGGTTTTTAAAGATCCAAGGCAGAGTCTGAAATATTCATCAAGCCTGGCAACAACAAGCATGGGGAGCCAGTGTATGAGCTCATATGCACATATGTTGATGACCTCTGCCTACGTATGGCCAACCCTGAAATGTTTCTGGTCATCCTACAGTCCGAACCTTATAATTTCAAATTGAAGGGTTCTGGACCCATGAACTTTCATTTGGGATGTGGCTTCGAAAGGGATGAACATGGTGTGCTCTGCATGAACCCTATCAAGTTCATTGAGAAGATGGAGGCTTCACATGAACAAATGTTTGACTGCAAACCTACCACCAGATTCCATTCGCCCCTTGCTGAAAATGATCACCCAGAGCTCGACTCATCATCATTTCTAGGTGATACTGATATCCAAAAGTATCAGAGCATGATTGGCTCACTTCAATGGGTCATAGCTATTGGACGCTTTGACGTACAGACTGCTCTCATGACACTTTCAAGCTTCCGAGTGCAACCTAGAGAAGGCCATCTCAATCGAGCCAAAAGAATCTATGGCTACGTTTCCAAGTTCCGGCATTTCAAAATTAGATTCCGCGTGGGAGCTCCTGATTTTGTACTGACTGTAGGTACTAACACAGACTGATCCAATACAGTCTATGGGGAGCACTCTGAAGACCTACCAAGCGATGCTCCTAAACCCCTGGGTAAGGTAGTCGTACTGTCTCATTTCTATGATGCAAATTTAATGCATGACATCCTAAGTGGTAAAGCTGTCACTGGTATCCTGCATTTCGCAAACAAGACTCCTATCATGTGGTTCTCCAAGAAGCAAGCAACATCCGAAACAGCCACCTTTGGCGCTGAATTTGTATCTGCTAGAACCTGCATCGAGCAAATTGTTGACATTCGACAATCATTCAGGTACCTTGGTACTAGAGTACACTGACACATCCTACACATGGGGAGACAATGAGAAGATAATCCAAACTTCTACATTCCCATATGCAAGGCTCCACAAGAGACACCACATTCTCTCATACCATTATGTCCGGAGCATGATTGCAAGAGGATTTATTCTTATGCAACATCTTGCAGGCAAGGATAACTGTGCCGATATCCTCACCAAGCATTGGGGACACTTGGTAGTGTATCCTTTACTCAAGCCCATCTTTCACTACTGCAGCAATACAGGTGATTTGCTGCAGAACAACATCAGCGTCTCTTAGCTAAGATGGCCTATCGCTTGGACACATGGGGAGTGTTAAATTCCTTTCGTGTCCGGTGTAGCAGAGGTACAATTCTGGAATAATGAGACCTCAGAAGGATATGTATGATTCATACACATGATACGAGGCTCATCTTCGCGATCGGAATGGCTCATCTGTGAATAGATTGACTCATTCTTACGATCGAGATTTGATACTTAACAAATTATGGAGAACCGATCGTCACTCGTACAATCAAAGTTTTGGTACTTAGCAACCAAAAGCAAGAACATACCAGAGACTAGTATATGCTATCTTCTGTTAAGTGTTCTGTTTTCAAGAAAAGACAGCAGAGGTTTGAATGGTTGCTCACGAACTTGTTTGTCTGCTGCACAAAATACGTGTTGTATTAGCGGCAACACAATATTTCCCCGTAACACGGTATTTACCGTATATTTGTAACACACGGTATTTTACCGTATAAGATAATCGTAACGTGCTGTATTCTTAGCGGCAGCACATCATTAAAGTGCTATCTTGCTCCCCAGCAAGATAAATCACTCATACTTTTAGATTATTTGATTATTCAACCTTAAACCTTGCACCGAATACCCCTTTGCGTCCTACTGTAGAACTACAAGCTTAAGATCTAACTGATTGGGTCATTTGTCGATAGTCAGAATAGATCTGATTGGATTAGCGTCCAGTTGTAGTGGATATCAGAGAAATATTAGAACATAACAGACCGGCACCTCAACCGGCCTGCAGCTACAGCTTCTATTGCTCTTCTTTGCCTTTGGATTGAATCAGCTCAACAGCCAGTTTCAAAAGGAAATTAACAGAGAGCGTAACGGAAAGTACAAAGTTGTGGACACAGGGAAAGACTGGGGAATGGGAGAAGGGCAGCCTCTGGGCTTA
Organism: Pseudo-nitzschia multiseries; assembly: GCA_037355745.1. Classification (NCBI taxonomy): domain Eukaryota; phylum Bacillariophyta; class Bacillariophyceae; order Bacillariales; family Bacillariaceae; genus Pseudo-nitzschia; species Pseudo-nitzschia multiseries. Next base: position 24,806,368 of record CM074783.1, read on the forward strand.
ACTGCTATGTTGGTAGGGTTTTGGTCTGGGACCCGGGCTGGGGGAAGTGTGTTGATTGATGCCGGGGTGGAGGTTGGGTTGAAATGGTACACATAAGCAACAGTAGTACCGGTGTTCCAGCCACAGTCGCCGGTATTCATGGTAGTGTGGAACCAGCAATTGCTTTTGTCTTGTGTGAGTTGGAGCAGGGTCCGGCTGCGGGCACAGCATGGGAAGAGCAAGTGTGCGCCCAGGACATAGGCGCCAAAGAGGTAGCGTGGGTCCCCATCAGTGGAGGTGGTGACTGAGAAAAAGAGGAACTTAACAGTTTGGTTGGTGTTGATGGTGGTGATAGTAAGCTTGTTGATGGACAGGGGGACTGGGACCAGGCCAAGGGTGGCAAGGGCAGTAGTCAAAGCAGCGGGGGCCTCACAATGTTGTGCAGTTGAGGCCAGGAGTGAGATGAGTTTGCAACTTGGGAGGAAAGCAGTCCAAAACGCAAGTGACTTTTGCTGAGAGCATATCTGTGAAAAGAGAAAGGGGCATGGGTGCCTGTGATACAAAGAGCAAGGGGGGAGAGGTAATTTGTGTGGGTGTGACACAGAGTTGGCATAGGTGTTGGCCGTGCCTCTGTGGCATAGTCCACAGTACAGCCAAGAAGTGAGTCTTTCTGGACGGAGGCTGAGAGAAGGATGGCATTGCGGACAAGGAGCAACCAGATCGAAGCCTTCATCCACCAGGCAATGGCAGCTGTATTGTTGCATAATGTGCAGAGGGTGGGGGAGGGCGGATAGGAAGCAGGATCCCGGATATGCCAGAGTTGTCCTATGAGGAAGCATAGGAGGACGCCAAGAAACTCAAGTGTGTTGATGTGGACGTAGGCCGGGTTGGCGTAGTGCCGCAAAATAGGGGAGAAAGTAGAAAATCTGGAGTGAAGCAAGGCAGGCGCTGATTCCACTGTGCAAGGCATTGGAGGTGTTGTGGTCAAACGTAAGGTCATGTGGGACAAGGTGACTGATTGGGGTGGAGGACACGCAGCTGGATATGAGATAGCTGATGAGGACCTGGAGGGGGTGCTGGGCAGCAGAGGGAATGGATGCCGCGCCGAAGTGGCACCAGATGAAAGCTGCCTGGCATTGGACGTGGAGCCATGTGAAGGGGGCCTGTATGTTCGCAGGGAGAGACCCGTAGTGTGGGGGTAACATGCGGGGCTTGACGTGGCGCTTGGCTAAGTGGTAGGTGGCAGAGATGCTATTACGTAGGATGTTGTGGAACACAAGGATGTGACAAAGTCCCCATGGGTAGTATTGGAAAGCATTGCTGAGGAGACCAAGGACTGTTGCAAGGTTTTGGATGGTTGCTGTCTTGCCGTCTTGCGTGGGAGCAGCCAAGCCTCTTTGTGGACGTAGGAGAGGGTTTTGGTGTGGTGGCGGGGCGGGGCGAGAGGCAGACGGACATGGACCGAGAGTTGACAGCAAACCCAGCCAGGAGTCGTTCTTTGGTGTACACCAAATTAAGTTTGTCCTAGGACAAGATCTGTTCTTGGCAGGGGTGGTCCAAACCAAACACAACCTGGAGGGACATGATGCTAGCGACGGACGTAAGTTGGATTGTGGAGATGACATTGGCAGTGAATATGTCATCAACCTGCATTGGCATAGCCGGGGGGATACGGATGCGAGGACTGCCTGGGATAATGTTCTCGCCATCCTCAAAGATGCTGTGGTTGATGGAGTCCAAACAGGCTTGGGCAACTGTGTGATGGGCAGACAGAGGGATTTTGGGACTGAGTTGCATGGTGCCATTGTAAGAAGAAGCCGCACAAAGTCTTTCGGCGGGTTTTTTGGCGCCATCAGTAACGGGCCATTTGGATGCGGGCCTGGGCCACTGGGTCCCCATTGGCAGGGCAGAAGCAGCCACCAAAAGACTTACCTGTAGCAAAGCCCAGGTATCCGTATGCCTGGTATGTATACATTGGGACAATTTCTGGGTTGAGTTTGCAGAGGTGCTAGGCGTTGCAGAAATTGTTCTTGTCCATGATGAGGATAGTGCTGTGAGGAAAGGAAATGCATAGGTTCCAGACATGGGTGAGGAAGCGCAAGAAGGAACCAGGGAAAGTGACTGGGGATTCATTAGCCTTGTTGGTCAAATCATTGATGCAGGATGAGCCGGGAGTGATGCGGAAAGAGGCATCAAAGATTTGACGGGTCTTCTTCTACGGGTTGGCTTTGTGGGCAATGCCCAATGGAGTAAAGTGAAGGTTGGGGATGAAAAGGTATAGGCGGCGATCGACCAAGATGGTGTTGCTGCGGCAGCTGTCTTTGATGAAGACTTTGCAGAGGTTGGATGAATCAGACTTGGTGGAGGTGTGGTTGCCATAGTGGCAGTAGTCCCAGAAACTTTCATTGGATGAGTGACCCCTGCAGACGGTGGGAGAGCTGGTTGTGAAGATGTGGCGGACCTTGGTGACTGTGGACGTGTCACTGCCAAGGCAGAGGCAGCAGAGGATTGCCAGGAGATTGCGGTGGACGGCCAGGTGTGGGCCCCCCAAGGTACCAGACGAAGCGGGGTAAATTCATTAGGAAGTGTAGGAGGGCAGCTAAGGAGGAGCAGCAGATGCAATGCGCATTGAGGCTAGTTTCTGTCTGGAAGAGGCGGTAGAATGTCAAGCCTCTGACAGGGGTGGAATCAAGGTGGTAGTATTCAGCATGGAGGATGACTTGAAGACAAGTGGGGCAGAAGGTACAGAGCCATGCCTTAGTGCCGTTGGCAGAAAGAAATGGGGTCTCATGGAGGAACACAACAACATGGCGTAGGCGGACTTTCCCACAAAAGAAAATGTTAGGGTGGGACTTACCATGTGAGTTGTTGAGGACGCCACGGACTGACAGGTGTAAAGTGGAACCAAAGGTCACCAGTTTTGATGGTGTGAGGTCTACTGGAGTGGAGATATACGGGATGGAGGCCAGATCTGTGGGGATGTGCTTGAGAGGCAGACTGCCGGAGTGGGGGGTGCAGCGCTGAAAAAATGGTGGCGATAGACTTGGCTCTAGGGTACAGTGTGACAGGTTCAGCAGGTGGGGTGCAGGGCATATGCGCCAGCGGAAGAACAGAGCAGGAGCCGCCATGGGGAGGTGTGTGGTGTGTTACGTGTGCTGACTGTGGGGCCTGACCTTCTGGGGGCAGGGAAGTGCAGAGGGGTAGCGTGTAGTGAAAATCTGGAAAGGCAAGGGGTACTGGCACAAGGGGGCAACAAGTGTACTGGTGGGCAAGTAACAATAATGAAATGGGGCTAAATGTGTTATGGTGTGTGACTTACCTTGCATGGGGCGGGCGTTGCTAGAGGGGGGAAAGTTGACAGCTGGGTTGGTGTTGGCGTATGCCGTAACAAGTTTTTTGTCCATGGTGGAAAATTGGGCCCAAGTGGTGGTGTGGAAAAACTTGCACTGGGCATCAGAGCTTGGGAAAAATGAGCCAACAAAGCAGTGGTTAAGGCACATTTTGGCTTTGTTGGGGCCTAAGGGATCGTCGAGGCGAGGGCCATCAGCGCCGCCTTTGATGGCAAAGAGGCCTTGTTGGCAGGCAAGATGTCCCGTATTTTTGGGCGAAGACAGAGACGTGTGCGTGGGTGACTCAGAAGTTGCATTGCTCCCTTGCAGTTAGCGGCGTTGGTGCTTTGAGTTGCTGTCATCGCTTTGAGTTGTAAGGGCCTTTTGGTGGGCAGCCACCTTGAGGAGGGCAGTCCTGTGGTGTGGCCACCAGAGAAATGAGTTCAGGGTGGAGGTGAAAGGATTGAGGTGGTTGCCGTATGTGGCATGCTTGACCAATTGGATGAGGTTCGGGAAGGTGGATTCTGCCAGTTGGAAACCCTTGGGGCGGAGGTTGGCATCAAGTTCAGCCTGGCGGAGAAGTTTGGGATCACACGCAAGGATGACGAAGGGAAGGATTGCCTCTTGTAGAACACAGAGGAGTCAGTGACAGATGTCCGGATGGAGAGGGGGAGACTGTTCGATCCATCATTAGACCCTGGGGGAATGGAAGAGTTGCATGAGTGAGTGGAGTCCTTTGTACACAAGGCTGTGCTCAGCATCTTGTGAGAGAGTGCAGAGGAAAAGGAGGAAGTTGTGGCCGGGGATTTGCTCATCGGAACATGCCATCTGCGACCGGCGTGTGACTTTGTCATTGTGTAAGGCCTTGGCCTCATACAAGCAGGTGGAGCCCGTGTGTTGGCGGAATTTGTTGTTGCTGTGGGGGATGTGGAGGAAGTTGAATATCAAGAAGCTCAAATCAAGGATGTCAAACTTCTGTTTGAGGGGTGTGTGTATCACCACAAAGTTGGTGACGGTGCAGAGGAATGTCTGGTCAAACCGGCCACGGGTGATATTGGCAAAGGGGAGATCATTGTTCGCGCGGAACTGGTTGACAACACGGTTGATCTCAATGTTAAATGCAACCATCTAGCCAAAGGCAGTTTTTTCAAGGAAGAATGCGTTGGTGACAGACAAGAGGGTGGCTGGGTGTATGGTGTATTTGCTGGTGACATTGTCGGAATGCTCGTGGGTGAGGAAGATCCATCAACTCCATGCACTGCGGCTGGATTTGTCATGGGCACATGGGTCAGGTGCCAGCTGTTTCAAAGCATGGACGAGTTCACAGATATTGGCGGTGGTGGCGCCGGTGTACTGTGGTGTGGCTGTTGCCTTGGGGGCAGGCAGGGTGTCAGGGAGACTGGAACTGATGGCGCAGAGGCGGGTGAGGCAGACATTGTCAATGAAGGGGAGGCAGGCTGCGCAGAACGCTGGAGCCGGGGTGGTGGGCTGGAGCTGGGTTGTGGGGGTTGAGAGTTCAACAGCGTTATCCCCAAGCTGGGAGAGGATTGTGCGACCGGGACTGGAATCAGTCTAGTTGGCAGCATCAAACATACCTTGCTAGTTGCTTGTGTCTTGCTAGTTGCTTGTGTCTCGGCGCAGGCGGTGGGCAGGATGGACGGTGCGTGCGGAGCGGGGGAGCTTGCCTCCCACACGCCCTGCTTTGGCTTGTCCTATGCCTTGCCCAATTGATCTGTTGATTCTTATTCCAGAAAACATTGGGTCATCAGTATTTCAGGAATCACCCAATTCATACAGTACTGGTCGGCCACTACCAATACTATTTCTACGGGTGCGCATAGGATAAGACTATCAAAAGAAGTTTGGCAGAGTACCATTTTTTTAGAGGTTTTCCAACCTTCTTTACAATCTCGTTAGTCAACAATTAGTTTTGTACTGGTTCTCCTACTTGTATCCATCAGGGGCTAAGATTCGCATTTTTTAATGAGCAAGATGACGATAATCTTACCGCCCACCCACCACTTCCCATTCCTCACTCCAGTACATGAGAGTTAAGGTGTAAATTATGCTATGACACCATAGAACCTGGTACATTTTGTACATGCGGTGAACTGCTCAAATTAACACCTATTTGCTCACCTGTCACACACACACACAATATGGGCCAGTGCAAAAACACGCAAAATGGTACAAGCAAACAACACACACACGACACACACACACACACATTTGCATGTACAATCACACACAAAAGGGTGCAAACACACAACCTCAGAATGCTTACGTACTTCTGTGCTAAAATGCATTTGTATCTCCCAACGCGTATGGTGAAACAAGCTACAAATACACCATTGGAAAGAGCATATTCTAAGGATTCTATGGGCACTTTTGTTGGCACTTTTAGCTGGGCTTATTGATGGAAATGAGTCAAGGTTGACAGGTGGTGGTGGCTGTTGGCTGATTTTTAATTAAGAGGGAAAACACCGCACAGAAATGAAGTTCATAACCTATCATTAAAAAATTTTTATTTACGCCTAAACTCTTACCAGCATGCATACAAGTAATTGTACGTACCGTATGTGCGGCATGCACTTGTACTCATTATGTCATATTGGACGGTCAGAGTTTAGGTGTTAGTTTCAACACATTTTTTTGACAGATTACGAGCCAGTACCGGTACTTTTGCGTGGTGTTTCCCGTCTAATGAAATAAATAATAAAATAGCCACCTGTCACAACTGGCTTATCTCCATTAATAAGCCCAATGGTATATTTGTAGCTTATTTCATCATTCACGTTGGGAGATACCAATGCATTTCAGCACAGTACCGTAAGCATTCTGAGTTTTTATTTTTAATGTTTCATCTGCTTGGTGTGTTTGTATGTTTTGCGCTGTGTTTGTACCATTTTGTGTGTCTTTGTACCTGCGCATAGATTTTTGGAGGTGACAGGTCATCGTTTTTGGTGTTAATTTTGGTGGTTCGCCGCATGTAGAAAATGTACCGGGTTCTACGGTGTCATACCGAAATTAGTACCTAAACTCTTACGTACCGGGTATTACTGTACTCCGTACGATATGTACGGTACGTAAGGTACATGATTTGAAGTTTTTGTCAAAGATGATAAAATTTTAATTACATTCTTTCATTTTTAGTTGGATAAACAAGCGGGCACGACATTCGTTTTCGGCCCAATCCACCGAAAATCCCAACCAAAAATACATAACGTCCGATTACGGTACCTTCATACTCCGTAATACGAAGTAAGAAGTACCGAGGTGCAGTATCTACTAAGTGTTAATGACCCGAACCGATTATAGTACTTATCCTACAGCTAAATGCCTTTTGCAACTAAGTTTCGTGTTGGGGAAAGCGCATGAAGCTACCAATTACGTCGAAGTCGTACTTCGTATTTTACTCATATTGCACCCATTGAAGAACTCACGTCTTACACTCTGTGCTCACACGTACCGGGACCGGTACATCCCATATATACATGGGGGTCATAATTTACAGCTCACATAGATTGCAGAGAAACGTGTGCAAAACGATGGGGTTAGGAAAAAAGTATAGGACCCAGTACCATCTCAAACACGAAAATACCGTTCGAGCTTCTTCGCCAATGGAGTAAGATTAGGACACCGGTACGATCGCGTTGTCTTTTTCTTCTTCTCGTTTTTCTTGTTTCACAATCATTCGTACCGCTACACATAATACGGGTACTCGTACCGTACAACAACAAGTAAAGTAACTTAACTTTCCTCATCAACTGTTGACAAACGGGAGCGAGACGAATTAAGAGACAACCGCGAATATTTTCAGTTCGGCGGAATCCATTCAAACGATACGAAACTAACAGATGCAACTATGAGCGACGATTATGAGTATTTGGACTACGCAATTGTGCCCATGTCCGGCTTCGTCGGCGAGCAATCGTACGAACCTGTAAGTTAGAGTTTCGCGTCAACCTCCGATGAAATCCGTCATGCTCGTCAGGCAAAGAGGATATGGAATGAACTCAATGCTAATCTCGCGTCCTCATATCTATCTCTGTATCGATTTTTTGTAAATAACTACCGTACGGTATGACTGTTTTCGTCGACGTCGACGTGTAGCCGGAACTATTTGCAAAAACTGGTATTTACCTGACAAAGTATATGCTCGGACGTGATGGAGGGGACATCAACTCTATGATAATAGACCCAAACGAGTACATATTAGACTACATCGGAATCGGAATATTTGTCATCTGTTTCGTATTGATTTGGTTCATTACTTTGCTTGTGCTCAGATTCCTCGGGCGTGACAGAGTGGGATGCGCTGCGGGCTTCGGCTTTCACGATCCGAACAGTGTTGTCAAGGACAAGGAATCTGTTGAAGAAGGTGAAGACGAAATGAAAGGCGACAAAGACGGCGAACTCGACGTCCTTTTGTTAAAAGAGGAAGGTCAAGAGACGTCGACCGATGTACCGGTAGGGACCGAAGATTTCGTGATGATCCAGAACAACGATGACGACAACAATGACGACAACGATGACGACGACAACGATGACGACGACAACGATGACGACGACAACAATGACGACAATGATGACGACAAAATCGCCGAGGAGCCCTTTATGGATGAGCCAAGCCCAGATGACAAGAACGAAAAAATCCAAACCAACGATGATGATGTCGCGGTCACAAATGACAACACTGTTGCTGAACCTGCGGTGACAATGGATAGCAGCGTCAGCGAAGGCAGCAACGAATTTTTTGAAAACCAAAATGACGACGACGACAAAATCGCCGAGAAGCCCTTTATGGATGAGCCAAGCCCAGATGACAAGAACGAAAAAAGCCAAACGAATGCCGACACTGTTACCGGACCCACGGTGACAATGGATAGCAGTGTCAGCAAAGACAGCAACGAATCTGTTGAAAACAAAAACGAGGGAGACCATGCCAACGAATCTGTTCCTGGTACAGTCAAGGACAAAGTGTCAATTTTCAACAAATTTGTTGCTGCCTTTGCGGACAAAAGTCAGGCCCAAAGGCCAGATGACAAGAACAAAAAAATCCAAACCAACGATGATGTCGCGGTCACAAATGACAACACCGTTGCTGAACCTGCGGTGACAATGGATAGCAGCGTCAGCAAATGCAGCAACGAATTTGTTGAAAACCAAAACGAGGGAAATCATACCAACAAGTCCGTTACTGTTGCACCTATGGACAGCAATCTGGCCCAAGATGACGATGATGACGACAAAATCGCCGAGAAGCCCTTTGTGGATGAGCCAAGCCCAGATGACAAGAACAAAAGAAGCCAAACCGACGATGATGTCGCGGTCACAAATGCCGACACCGTTACCGAACCCACGGTGACAATGGATAGCAGTGTCAGCAAAGGCAGCAACGAATCTGTTGAAAACAAAAACGAGGGAGACCATGCCGACGAATCTGTTCCTGTTACAGTCATGGACAACAGCAATCCGACACAAAGCGACGCTGGTGAGAAAGATGCGAGCAAGGACAAGGACGAAAACAAAACCGATGATTTTGTCGCGTCAATTTACTACAAATTTGTTTCTGCCTTTGGGGACAACAGTCAGACCCAAAGCGACACCGGTGAGAAAGATGCGAGCAAAGCCGAAGATTCCGGGATGGTCACAAATAGTACCGAGAGCAGCAATGAAGCTGCCAAGAAAGATGTGAACGAAGCCGACAATTCCGAGATGTCCACAAAGAGTAACACCGAGATCAACAACAACAATGAGGTCAGCGAAATCGATGATTCCGGTGTGGCAACAAAGAGCACCGTGCTGAGGAGTGCGTCCGCCGACGACGCCTTCGCCGTCGCAAACACGATTGGTCGTGATTCCGATGAGACCGGGAGAAGCCCATCCGATGGCGACTCTACGACGACCGAGAGGGACGACGAAAGCAGCGACGAAAGCAGCGACGAAAGCAGCGACGAAAGCAACGACGGGTATCCCGAGAAAAACGCCGAAATCTTTTCGGACGAGGTAATGGAAATCCCCAGCCACGACGCGAATGATAGTCCCGACACTAAGACCAAGAAAGATTTATGTGCGTGTTGCCCCGAGAAACCTAGTTGGTGTTGCCCCTCCGACCCCCAGGCCGTCTCGTCTCGCAAGTTTCGAACCCGATTGGTCTTTGCGTTCTTTGCAAATTTTGCGTTGCTTGGGTGCGCGCTGGCCATCGGGCACATGAAGGCAGATTTGAAAGCATTGTCCACGGATTCAACCGAAGTGGTTGACGATATTGAGCGGCTCAGAGCCAGCTTGAGGTCAGGTACCACACCACTCAACGGAATCGGAGCGGCTCTCCAGGCAGAATTCTATACATCAACGGAACTTCAGTACTTGATGTTTTGTCCGGACATTCCCCTCTTTCTTTTTGAAAATCAATTCGGCTTCAATCCAGACTTGGTGATGAAGAAATTTCTTGTGGAATTTTATTACATCGGTGATGAAATGGTAGGGGCTGTCGGCGACACCTACAGCGCGGGCAAAGTGGCAACCACTATCCTTGCCGATGTTAACAACGTGATGGCCGATGCCTCCGACTATACGTGGGTCTTCACGCTGGTAATGACTATCACTATGATAATTATTCTGAGCCAATTGGCATTGATAGCCAACGCCGTATTCACGGAAAGCGTGCTCCAAAAAACCAGCCCCCTCGTCCTCAAACTCGAAACGTGGTACGGACGCACTGTGCTGCCGATCCTGATTCTTATGATTATCGGGTTGTGGGGGCTTATCATCGCGTTTTCTTTTGGTCTCCTCGCTGCGACCGATACTTGTTTGCCACAGACAAGTGCCGATGATTTACAGATCTTGGATCCGGGCGCCATCTCGGCAACATTTCTGGACGGATCGTCACTCCTAGAGGGCAGGGGAACGCCAGAAAACTTTTTGATTGCCGTCAGCGAGGAATACGTTACGACTGAAACTATCAAAGTTAACGAAGAAGACCTCGCCTTCTTCAGAGAAGCCATGGTTTCGTATATCACGGACTGCAGGATGGATCCGATGAGCAGCGTGGCCGCGGCCCAACAAAAAATCACGTCGGCGATCGAGTATGTGGACGAGATTTTGGTCTTTTTGGCTAAGGCCGAAAACATGAAAGGTGTGTGCGGACCGTCCAACCGGATAGACGAGTACGTAACAGATATGAACGACATCCGCAGGCTGTTTGGCACCATTCACAAGAGCATGTTTGAGATTTACGACGCCATTTCGTGCCCGAGAGTGCACAACCTGTATAAGCAGGTCGTCCACCAGTCGGTGTGTAGCAGCATAGCTCTCGGGGTTACGCATGGAGTCTTGGACCTTTCGTTCACATGCGTTTGCGTCATGGTGCTCATCTCCCTGCGATCTGCGTGGAGGATTTCGATGTGAGTGAGTGCGTGAGTGAGTGAGTGAGCAGAGTCGCCATCGGGTTCACTCCGAACACAAAACCGACACGATCGAGCTACGGCGCAAACTGAACAGAACAGAACAGAACAACTACCGTACAACTACATGTAATTGTTAACACTAAAACTATGGTGCAACACACCAAAATTCTTTTTCTATTGGCCAATACTGTGCGTGCCGTAGGGTTCTATCCATATTACCTTCTTTATACCTTTAGGTAAAAAGAAAGTGATCTACTAGACTATTATTCCAGCTGTTCCAACACCAGTTTTCTTTGGCATTGGGATCTAAGTTTCGCATACTATGGTGTAAAAAGTCGTGTGAGAAAGAAACCATCCGATCCCAGGTGTTGTCAAAAGATGAATACTACGAAGTACAGTATAATTTCTTAGTTATGATACTTCTAACATTTTTTGAGTAAACTCCTCGAAATACTACAAAGTCATCACGACAAACGTACCGTACTGGTACAAGCGGGTTTTTGTTGAGAAAAGGTAACCAAGAAAATAACATTCTTACAGAATAGCCAAGTTCATCATACGAACTGCAAATAGGAAAAGGAACCAAGAGAATGACATTATTGTCGACAATCAATACCATTAAAGCTTGACAAAGTGGAAAGTATCAACCACGATTAAAAAATCCTTGCTCTACGAATGAATGAATGAATCAGTCAATTGTCATCCATCTGTCGTTCTCATCGGCAGATAAAGCGAAAGCCAGTGGTACGTAAGATTAAGTTCTGTATGCATTGATGTACCAGCATCCCACGTTATTCGTACTGGATCATATCGCATGATGTGCCGTACGTACGGTATGAGTAAGAATACGAACGATACGAACGTGTACGGTACGAGTACGACTAATCTTACCGATGAAAGTACGAACCTGGAATGCCCACTTTCGAACTGTTACACGTTGCAATTTCGAGAGCTGTCGTATCCTTCTGGTTGTGTACGTACGAGCACGAGTTCGTACTCGGTCCGTACTGATTGATAGCATCCTTTTCTTTTCTTTTCCGTTGGACTAGCTCGACTGGTTGTCAGGTCTCCGAACGAAACCATCTCACGACTGACTGAATCGGCCCGGTACATACTTGTACGTACCGAATGTTTTTGCAGGATCTTGCGTCCAGCATCTCTCAGAGGCGATGCGCCCTGGGGTACGTACGTACCGGTACTCTTATGAGTGATACGAGTACCTACGAGTACTCATACGAGTGCGCTACAGACAAACAACAGACACTGGCGTCAGAAAATAGACACGGGAACGGGGATCGAATTCAAAAAATAAGAGGAAGTATACCGGTAGTACTCGTACTCCGTAATAGAAGTAATACCGGTAGTAGAAATTAACTCGAATCACCAGCATTCGCCACCAATACCAATACCAATACCAATACCAATCCCTATCCATAACTATACTTACACCTAACACCAACCCCAGAAACAATCCACGGGACTCCTCACCTCACCACCGGCGATGGCCACCAACACTGCAAATACCTCCTACCAGAGGGTACCATACGAGTACGATGCTTCACCCGGAACCGACAGCGACGTTCCCAATACAACCGCAACCGCAACCGCAACCGCAACCGCAAATGCCTCGTCCTCACGGCCACGACCACGACCGCGGCCCCGGAATCCCCTCCACAACTTTCTGGCCATGTCCTTCTTGTTCAGCGCCAACCACGGATGCGTCGTGAGCTGCCTGGCCCTGGCCTCGGCGCGATTGGGGACGATCGGTGCCTGGCAGTCCGGCCTGCTCATGTTTTCCTACGCGGCATCGGCGCTGCTGGGAGCTACCTACGCCGTCAAGACGCTCGGGGCCCGCGACTCGCTGACCGCTGGAATGCTCTTGTACTGCGCCTACGTGGCGTGCTTCTGGGTGGCGGGACACATTCCCGCTGCGGCTTCTTCTTCCAACCTCCTCCGGGCGGCGGTGGCGTACTCGGGGGCACTCGTCGGGGGAATCGGGGCCGGATTCTTGTGGACGGCGCAGGGGACCTACTTCGGGCTGGCCAGCCAGGACCACGCATCCCGGTGCAACGGAGCGGTGGAAGACTCCACGGCGAGGCTGGCCGGATACTTTGCGTCGCTGTACCTGCTGGAGGAACTATTGCTCCGGCTGTTGTCGTCGACCCTGCTGGCGTGGGAGGTGGCCTCGTGGGGGACCATTTTCGGGATCTATACGCTGGTGGCGTTGGTGTCGACCGCCGCCATGCCCTGCTGTGTGTACGACTATCCCTCCACGACGGAACGGGACGACGCGGTGGTTCCATCCCAAACCGACGAGGACGACAACGAAGACGAGGACAACGACAACGACAACGACAACAACAACAACGACTTCAAGAACAGCGTATTCTACAAGGTGACGGTAGCCTTGTACGTCCTCCGGGACGACCCCAAGATGAAGTACATGATCGGTCTGAACGCCGTCTTTGGGTTTGTCTCGGCCTTTTTGAATTCCTATGTCAACGGCCAGGTCGTCCCGGTGGCACTGGACGATCCCGAATCCAAGTACATTGGGGTTCTGACCTCGGTGGTGTCGGCCGTGGCCGCCGCGGCCAGTCTCCTCTTTGGAAAACTCACGTCGTCAAACAAGAGCACGAACAGCAGCACCACTAGCGACGATGCTAATGCTAATGCTAATGCTAATTCCGATACCAATAACGCCGGCATCGGGACCAAGGAAGCCATCCTGGTCTTTGGAGCCCTCTGCTTTGGCGGGGTCGTCCTCCCCTTTTGCGTCCAACCGGACGCGGGTGCCTACGGCTGGACGTCCCTGGTCGTCGTCTATGCCCTGCACGGGATGGGACGGGCCACCTTCGAGGGAACGCTCCGGTCGACCTTTGCGGACTATTTTTCCTACGAGAAAGAGGGGGCCTTTGCCAACATCATATTGCAGAACGGAATCGCCAGCGGGGTGGGGTACATACTGACCTTTGCGCTGACCTGCGAGGTCCCGAGCCGCTACTGCGTTCGGTACAGCAACGGTAGTCTCCACGACGTGCTGACCTTTGAGCTCGTGGCGCTGGTGTCGGTGGTGGTCGCCGTCGGGGGATTCCTCCGGGCATCGCAGCTGCACCGAACCGAGCGGGAGGATGGGTGGCAACGGCGGCGGCTGCTGCTGCTCCGGAGCGAGGAATTCGAGATGGGGCAGGACGCGGGATTGCTGCCGCGTGCCGACTAGAACGAGAGCGAGAACTAGAACTAGAGTTAGAACGAAAGCTAAAACTAAAAAACTCGGTTTGGGTTTCCGCGTAGTCGAAACGGACGGAGCGCGGCTGCGCACCGGACCATCGGATTCACTGCCGAACAAATCCATTGTGAACCTCGATGATTATTTTTTATCTATGCGGTAATTACTATCGAATGCACAAACCGAACCGAAAGGTTGTGAACGATAGTACAAAATTGCGCACGTGTATTTTTAACGATTACTTCGTACTTTCCAAAAATATTTCAATTGTTAGTATGGTACGGTACAGAGATGATCAAGCTTCTCTTTCGATCCCCAGATAAGGTATGATCCAGTGGCAATCCAGAAACCAGATCGGAAATCGTTTTTTGATCAGTTCGTGCTCGGGATTCGACATCCTTGCAGCTGGAAAACTATCACCGATTGGTGGCAAACAAAGATGACTTCTGGACTGGATCAACCCAGTGTTGCTTGGCGAATCCGTTCGCAACGCTTCGAATCAATCTAGTCAAGGTTTTCTTCTCTGTTTCCGTGTCTCGGGAAGTAATAAAGGACCCAAGATCGAACGGCATGAAACTAGTTTTTTTCTTTTCTTTTTCAAAACATTGTTCGAATCAGATTAATGGTCCTACCTACCCGGTATGTACGATGCTGTAGTCGTCGAGAACCTTGGAAAAATCGGTACTCCGAATATTCCAAATTGGTCCATTGCATCCCAAAAAGGAAAAATTTGAGCAGTACTCCCTCCGGACACGAGTAAGATTACGCTTCCAATTATTATGGTCTTCCTTTCGAAGGCGTGGAATAGACGGCCAGCGCCATTCGCTCCTATCGAACCCAAATCGCTTATGATGGTCGTTTCGCTTCAAATGCTCGCGTTTCAGGGTGATTGGTTGGTCGGTTGGTCGGTTGGTCGGTTGATTGATTCGTTTGCGTGCCACTGGATCTTTTTGGGGGGGTGCGTAATTACTGGTTGGTGGTTTGAGCGCAACTTGCGAGAATTTGACAGAAACCAACAAAAACAGGCGAGGCAGGGTGTGTTGGGGACGCCACAATTCAATCAGCGGTCAGTGATAATCGCATGCTTCTTTTTGGATCATTCCATCTGCATTGTTCTTGTTTGTTCTGTCAGCCATTTATTGCTTGAATTCGAATTCATCCAAGGAAAAGACATTTCCGTTTCGAAAGCCGGTTTGTCCAATGAAGAGGTGCAGCCATCGATTTTTGTTGCCCGGGATCTTGTTTTTGTTGCCTTTCGAAGTAGTTTTTGAAACTGCTACCTCGGCACTGCTTCCTTTTTCTTGAGAAACCGCAGTAGCCGAAGCATTCACAACAGCAGCTACGGTCCTCGGTTCCTCTCGTGGTTCCTGATGATGCAGGTTGTTGCGGCGTTTTTGTTTTTGTTTTGTGGCATCGGTGTTGTTGTTGTTGTTGTTGTTGTTGTTGCTGCTGCTGTTGCTGTTGCTGTTGCTGCTGTTGCTAAAATGGATGGAACCGGAAGTGGATGTAGCACCTGCCACTGTCCCCGGCACCACCTTTGCTCCCCATCTGTTTCGTCTCTTGCTGCCTCCACTGGAACTAGCAGGGGGATTCTTGTTGGTTTTCCGTGGTGTCTGTGGTGTCCTGGTCATAATGTCGAAGGGTGACTTCTACTTGCGTGGTCTGTTCACTCTAGGTCTTGATCAATGCTTTTTGTCGATTCATTCGGTGCTTGGGTCGGTAATTATTGTGTATTGTGTATTGTGTATTGTGATTGTACCGTTCGTACCAGTACGTACCGTCTCGGAATCTCCTATCGACCATCAATCAACCAGGGGGTCATAGTAATCTTACCTAGGTATGCAACAAGGGTCGTGCCACGGCGCGAAAAGAAAAAAAACGATCGAAATAATGACTGCTGGAAAACCTTTGTTCAACCGGTAACATCCCTTTTGCAAGGCGTGACAGGCCTTCTTCAAGTCCCCACGGTACTATGAAAGAAATACCAGTACCACTGAGATCTCTTACGGTACGTTGAACCCATCACGAGGAGTTCGTTGATGAGAGTTCAACCCAAAAAGAGCGATTGAAATTCTTGGTTAAACGTTGGGTCATTCCCGAAATACTTTCTGGGAACTACGCAGATTTCTGTTTTTAGTATTTTGGGAATGAAAAAAGCATACCCAGATTTTTTGGCGGGCTAGTGTATAAAATCGCATTTTGGAATGTGGAATCTCATTTGTTTTGGAATATATGTGGAATTCTTCGTATGAATAAGTATAAACAAGTAACATGTGGATTCCGAAAAAAAATCTGGGTATTACGCAGAAATGACTGGTCAAGTAAAAAATTATTGGGCTTGGTACTACACAGAAGTATTTCGGGAATTGATGTAGCGAACCAAATGTAAGGAATGGTAGTGCCACGTGGAACGTACGACGCACGTACGAACCAAAGAACACCCTTGAGTATGCAAGATCTCACTGTATCACCAACGTAGGTACGAACTCTACGATCACTCACTGCATGCAGCAATCGAACTGTAAGCAGCGAAATTACAGGCAAAGCACTAACAAGCCTGCAAAGGATTCCTCCAGCAAGAACCAAGCCTACAGCTCACTCTTTTGCTCCTAAAACCATTAGTAGTAGAATAAAGGCTTATACGTCCAGGTCCAATAGTCTTCCCTATTGTACCCGTACAAGTCTCCCTTGGTTCGATAGACATCTATTGCGCCGATCCCGATTCCTCCCAACGCGAGGACTCGTCTATCTGGGTTCGATAGTCATTGGATACGAACGGGACGCGAGGCCCAACGTGCCTATGATACGAGGCCCAACGTGCCTACGACCGTGTTGTCAACCGCTCCCCAAAGGCCTGACGCACCTACGGGAGAAGACGCGCCCACAAGAGCATCACGACACCTCGACACCCTCTTCCTCGGAGCTACACCGCTTCCTTCCTACCACACCGCTCACTCCCGTCTTTCAGCAACGCGTTTCGATGAGCACCCCCACTATGAACTACATGGAGTTCTTCCAGGGTAGGGGGGCCTTTGGGGACGCACCGGCTAGGCACGAGGTCTACCAAGCTATCTATACCCTTTTCTCCGAGTTGGCAGGGGGTCCACTACTACCCCTCCTACTGGATATCTTCGATGCCCAAGCAATTGGGGGCTTGGGAATATTTCAGGAAGATTCTTTGGGTATTGTACGCCTGTGAGTTATTCATGGCCTCCGGCGCTATCCAAGCACAATCACTCAGCCATCAGCCAACTGGGGCCATGCCTTTGGATACATTGATGATGTAGATGGTCAAGAGTGTGAACTGGTGCAGGTAGATGCAGCCCTGCTCTCCAAGGCTGCAGCCAGTCGTGTATATCTAATGACCCATCACAAGGTCGCCTTATCCCATAATCCAACCCTGGACTACATCCCTGCCATTCCGGAAGGGACAGCCCCACACTGAGATGCTCCAGGCACACAAGGTATGCTTCCTCCCCTTTGAGATGGTCCCCCTGGTGTTATGTCGAGGCCTCACACCCAAGCAAGCCTTCCAGGTCCTGCACCCTCACGTCCTCCAGCAAGGGCTCGCTGAGGTCTGCAAACCCCTCCTGGACACTCTCCGAGCAGTAGGAACCCGTCCTAGTACCACTACTATGGGCTCCATACGGCTATTGGAACCAGGCCCATCCTTCCGAGCAGAGGCCCACCTCCGAGCCTACATGGAGAAGAATGTCCTCCTCCGCGACCTTCCCAGCCTAAGCTCAGCTCCCGCAGACCCAACACTCACTGCAGCCTTTGCCACACTCACAGACCAGAAGGCAAGAATCCTACAAGCTGCACACGGTCAGGGAGGCTTTGGGGGCCCCTATACACGGAAAGACTCCTCCTCCTCTGTGGCAAAACAAGTGAAGCGGATCTGCCCCCCATCTACACAGCCTGGGCCAAGAAGAGCAAACACGAGAAGACCCACATGATCCTCCAGAGTCAAGTAGCCACCGATGCCTACAACCCGGGCATCCAGGCGCCACTCATCACAACAGCTGTACTCAAGAGGTTCCAAGATTGCAACTTCTATGGGACCGACCCCTTTGATGTAGCCGACGGCATACTCCCTCTAGCCTTCACTCCACCAGGGGGATCAGCCGCTACTCTTAAAAGGGAACATGAGGCGGCTGCCAATGTGGCCGCATATGATACCATGATCTCCACCCAAGGCAGCTCCCTCTCTCTAAAAGACTCCTTGGAACTGCAAAAGACCAAGGCCTACATTCCCTTGGATTGGACTGAAGCCACCACCCAGCTGAAAAGGTACCTGGCTGTCCTGGCCACACTCTTGGGAGCCACACATGACGTAGTGAAGTGTTACCAACGAGGCCTCTCCCGACTCGAGTGGCAACAAATGCCCCTTCGGAGAGCCATTGCAGATGAAGTTGGAGAAAGAATCACTCCGGCCATAGTGGTGTACTACTTCCAAGTCCGGGTCCAGGGTTGGCTGGAAGAGCAATGGGAATCCGACATCCCCCTCCCTTCCCCAGACTTTGGGGAAGACATCCACAGGTTCAGAATAACTCAGAACCTCAACTGGCTCCCCAATGTGTCAAACGTCGATGCCCTACGCGCACTCCAGCAGCCTACCCCCCCCCCCCCCCCCAAGGGGGCGCCCCTCCTGGCGCCCCCCCAGCTCCAAGTATGGGGGGGGAACGCGTCAGAATAGAGATGATCAGCTGTACAACCCCACCAGAGATTCCCGCTTCTCCGATCCTTCCAATCCCATCAGCGTCAGAATCAAGAACAAGAACAACACCATGAGATCTGTCATCTCCTCCATGAAAGCCAAAGGCAAACCCCCTATCAAACGCCCAGATGGCCGGGAACGCTGCCACTCCTGGCACATCCGGGGCAACTGTTTCACTGGCTGCAGGCACCTCTATGACCACTCAGCCACCACATCCGAGGAACAAGACCGGCTCTGGGAGTGGTGCCAAGAGGCCTATGCAGCCTGATTCCCTGGCAAGCGCCACCACCGACGCGGCGCCAAGATCCCCTTCTCACTCGATTTGCCATGGGGGCCATCCGGTCTCCCCACCCCTCCTCTCAGCGCCTTCACCTTCGCGCCGCGCCCCCATCCCTACGATCCCTATGATGCGCCCCCACCCCGGGGGCCATCCCTCACATCCACCCTCGGCGCCTTCCCCTTAGCGCGGAGCCCTCATCCCTCCTTTCCCTCCAAGTTGCCGCCCCCCCCCCCCCCCCCCCCTCCTGCCACCATTCCCTCTCCCCCACGACCTAGGTAAGCCCTCCGCTCGAGTTGTCCCTCAACCCCTGTCCAATCGCAACCTGTATGAACCAGCCCCTGCACCACCCGCCTTACCGGCCCCATTCACACCCAGCAACGTGCTGAGGCCCCCACACAGCACCGTCCGGGCCTCTCCACCCAGCACCGCGCTGGCCTCCCCACCCAGCAACACGCCGGTCTCTCCACCCCTCACCGCGCTGGCCCTTCCCCCCAGCACCATGCTGGCCTCTACACCCAGCAACGCGCTGGCCCTTCCACCCAGCGACAGGCTGGCCTCCCCACCTAGCGACATGCTGGCCTCCCCACCCATCGACATCCTGGCCTCTCCACCCAGCAACTTGCTGGCCTCTCCACCCAGCAACTTGCTGGCCTCTCCACCCAGCAACGTTCTGGCCACTCCACCCAGCGATGTTCTGGCCACTCCAACCAGCACCGGGCTCGCCCCCCCCCCCCCCCCCCCCACTCCTCCCGACAGGCTAGACGTGCACATTGCACGGGCCTCCCAACTCTACACTCAAAGTCCTAGCTGGGCCGACTTCATCCAGACCATTCGGGGCCAAGATGACGTCCACCCAGAGGTGGCTACACTCCCCCATCCGGCAGGAGGCCTCCTGGCCCACTATGGGAAGGAAGGCGCCCCCGCAGCCATGTCTGGACCCCCTTGGGACCAGCGCAGGATTGCGGCTGCCCTCCAACGGGGGCCTCACCAGTCCTCCCACCAGGGCCTTGCTTTCCTACGAGAGGAGTATGCCGGCATGATGGATAAACAACAATGGACTGTCCTCCCTGCCAGTCTCATCCAACACCTCCCCAACCTCCGGCTCAGCCCCCTTGGGCTCGTCCCACAACTGGGGGCGGCGCCCTCGTATGGTCTCTGACTACACCTATTCTGAAGTCAACCAAGACACCATCCCTCTAGCCCCGGCTGAAGCCATGCAGTTTGGCCGGACTCTTCCTTGACTCCTCACCAAGCTGCACAGGGCCAACCCACGCTTTGGCCCCGTTTATATGTCCAAGATTGACCTCGCAGATGGCTTCTATCGCGTCCAGTTGAATCCCGACAATACAATGAAACTCCGAGTGCTGTTCCCCTCCAGAAAGGGTGAGGGGAAATTGGCACCCCCCTCACCAATCCCATGGGGTGGAAGTCCAGTCCCTCCAACTTCTGTGCCTTCACGGAAACCATTGCCGACCTGGCCAATGCCACCCTCTCCACCGGGCTGGCTGAGGCCAGGCACACACCCCATCGACTTGACCTCCCGTCCGAAGCCACCCCGCCCCCAGCTCCCCCCTCCTCCCTGGACACACCTCAGCTCCCCACTAGTACCACTCCCTGCAAATCTCCGGTTCGATACTGGGATGTCTATGTGGATGATTTCTGTGGCCTTGCCCAAGGCAACCAATGGACACGCCGCGCCATCAAGCGGGTGCTCTTCCAATCTCTGGACAAAATCTTCTGGCCCCTGGATGCCACTGACACCCCCTTTCGTCAGGAGCCAGCTTCCCTCAAGAAGATGCTCCAGGGGGATGCCACTTGGACCACCACGAAAGCTATCCTTGGCTGGCTCATCGATTCCATCAACAAAACCATCAGCCTCCCTCCCCATCGAGTCGCCTGCCTCCAGGAGATTCTTCATTCCATCTCCCCCCACCAACGCCACGTCCCGGTCAAACAATGGCACCAAGTCCTTGGCGAACTCAGGTCCATGGCGCTGGCCATCCCTGGCTCCATTGGCCTCTTCTCCATCCTCCAGGAAGCCTTTCAACACCAGGACCTAGGCAGGCAACGCCTCCGGCTCACCAAGCGGGTCCACAGCTTCCTGTGCGACTTCCAATGGCTTGCCAATGATATCTCCACCCGGCCTACCTCCATTGCTGAGCTAGTTCCAGATCCCTTCCCCGCCACCATGGGCACTTGTGATGCCTCTGGCGCTGGCATGGGGGGCATCCACTTTGTGCCCCTTCCTGATGGCACCCCTCATGTGGCAGCAGGCATTCCCCAAGTGGGTCTCCTCCCAGTTAGTCACCTTTGACAACCCCACTGGCACTATCAACAACAGTGACCTAGAGCTCGCTGGCTCCATCGCTCCCAATGATATCCTTGCTCAAGCCGCCTGTGTCCAAGCCAGAACCACCCACAACTGCTATGACAACACGGCGGCTGTCTACTGGCAAAGGAAAGGCGCCACCACTACTTCAGGGCCTGCAGCATACCTCCTCCGAATCCAGGCCCTGCACCAGCGCCTCCACCACTATGACCCCCTCCGCAATTACATCCCTGGCCCTGTGAATCATCTTGCTGATCTGCTCTCGCGATCTCCACTCTCTGACACTACCCTCCTCCATCATTTCAACACCCACTACCCACAGGACTTGCCCTGGACCTTATGCCACCTTCGACCTCCCCTGGCTTTCTGCGCTGATCTTGGCTCTATCCAAGAGACCATGCGCGCCTCAGTCACTGAACTCTATGCCAGAAGAAAGGATGCCCATTGGAATCAATGGGTTCAATTCTGTTTGTCGCATGGCTTTGACCCACACCTCCACTTGGTCCAAGATCCAATCCCCCTCCTCCAAGTCTTTGCCAAACGACTTCATGATGGCCGACTCTCCTGTAGCCACAAGCCCCTCTGATCTTGCACAGTATCGGACACCATCCAGTTAGTGGGCCAGACGCTGGCCCGCTTGGGGTCCAAAGACCCTCGAACCAACTCCACTGGTGGTCTTGACTTCAGGCTAACTGCCCAGTTCAAGGGGTATGCCAAATGGGATCCGGCCCCTTGCAGAGTCAAACCAGTCCCAATCACCCTTGTCATGCATGCCCTCTGCTTTGCATACAGTGCCTCCCCCTCCCCCTCTCGCCAGGCCATCGCAAATATGATTTGCATAGCCTTCTTCTTCTGTCTCTGACCTGGTGAGTACACAGGTACCACCAGGGATGACCAAGCCTTCCGCCTCCAGGATGTCTCCTTCTAGTATCTTGGATCCCGATTTGTCCACCATGATGGCTCTGCGCATGAGCTCCTTGCTGCTACATCTGTCACTCTCACCTTCACCACACAGAAGAATGGGGACAAAGGTGAAATCATAGCTCATGCCAGGAGTGGCGACTCCCGCTGCTGCCCTGTGTCGGCTTGCGCACGCCAAATCCTCCATCTCCGCAGCAACTGCTCTCCCAGCTCTCCCTTCAGCCCATCCCTCAAGCTTGCCAGTTACTTTGACACTGGGGTGCTCACCCTTGTTCAAGCTGCAACTGTCACTTCCTCCATGCGAGTCTATGCCCAGACCCTCTACCATACCACGGGCATCTCCCCGGCAGCAATCTCTGCCCGCTCCCTTCGGGCGGGTGGGGCTATGGCCCTTCTCCAAGGCAAATGTGATTCTAATGTCATCAAGCTCCTTGCCCGTTGGCACAGTGATTGCATGATGAGGTACTTGCATCAGCAGTCCCTCTCCATCTTCAAGAATCTTGCCTCTGTAATGTTCAACAATGGAACATACTCCTTCCTGCCGGAGGAGTGGGTGCCCGCTGCAGCCCCCACTCCACCTGGTAGCTCCCTCTGATTCCCCGCTGGGGCATCTTCTGATTCCCCGCTGGTGACTCCGCCTCTCTGAATCCTCCCTTGAGTATGCAAGATCTCACTGTATCACCAACGTAGGTACAAGCTCTACGATCACTCACTGCATGCAGCAATCAAACTGTAAGCAGCCAAATTACAGGCAAAGCACTAACAAGCCTGCAAAGGATTCCTCCAGCAAAAACCAAGCCTACAGCTCACTCTTTTGCTCCTAAAACCATTAGTAGTAGAATAAAGGCCCACCACGCCCGCCCGCAGAAAAGGCTTAATAGCCAAAGCTGTGCGCCGGTGTGTGGGCAAAGCAAAGGACCGGACCAGCCTGCAAAAACTAGCCACAGGCTGGCACTTCCCGGATCCCCCTCTAGCATTACTTAACCCACCAACACACCTATGAACTATAAGCATTCGCACGTCCAGTACTACAAGTAGGTAGGCTACTGAGGCTATCACAAACGTAGTAAGTGATAGTCACCCACCATTATGGCCGCTTTGCAGGGGCGAATCGGAGTTGTTGTTGTATGTATCTTATGTTGTAATACTACGTCTGATAGATATGATAATGTATGTATATATGCCGACAACAGTCCGTATTTCTCACCGACAACAAGGCAACAGTGATGATCTGGATTTTGTAGTATGTGACGTAACATCTCAAAATATTGCCACTCAAATTGCAGAATATGTTGTAGTTTGTCACTCCAAATTGCATGCTAGAAGTCTTTTTGGTGCGTACAAACCCACTGCTCAAACTGATTGATGATAAGCTGGTGCTTACTGATTAGGTGACTCATTATGTAACTACTAACTAATTATGTGACTGATTACTTGACTGATTGCGTGACTGATTACTTGGCTGATTTGGTGAGCAATAGCGTGACTAAAGATGTGACTGATTAAGGGATTCTTGATTATGTGATGACTCAAAGTGTGTCAGGTCAATTGTATGAATAATTTTTGCATAAGGCATCTCATGCATAGTATGGACAACATTGCCACTCAAATTGCAGAATATGTTGTAGTTTGTCACTCCAAATTGCATGCTAGGATTCTTTTTGTGCAAATCCAGTGCCCACATTGACTAATTAGGTGACTGATAAGGTGACTGATAAGGTGACTAATAACTTGAATGATTACATGACTGATTATGTGACTAATCAGACTGCCCAAACTGACTGATTCGGTGACATGTTATGTGACTGATCAGACTGCCCAAACTGACTAATTTGGTGACTTACTACACCATGAGTGATTATTGTGTGTCTGATTTGGTGATTAAAAGCAAGGCTGATGATGATGTGACTGATTAAGTGACTGATTATGTGATGACTCAGAGTGTATCAGATCAATTGTATGAATAATTTTTGCATAACTCATCTCATATAGTATGAACATCATTGCCACTCAAATTGCAGAAGAGGTACGATGGTACTACAGTAGTTTGTTTGCAAGCAAGTTAAATTAAACTTTATGAATATTTTGTGCTAGTAAAAAAGGGGGGCTTGAGTTTAATTTATTTTAGGGTTTTTGATACCTTTTTGTTAGCTTGCACTACCCCTTTTAGTGTGTTCTGTCCTTTTGTGTTAATTTCCTTCTGTAATGGATGCAAGCTGAATTTGATCCAAGGGCTTGGAAGAACAGCAGTGACTGTGATTGGAGGCTGAAAGAATACAATCAGTTGCGGTGCCGATCTGATGTACTTTTGCAACTGAAGATCCACTACAGGTAAAGGTAGTAGGGAATTGTCAGATCTCTTCTCACTACCAAATATCACAGCACAGTCAGATAGATCTTATGTGTGTAGTATTACAGGTAGTTGATAGCAACTAGTAGTGTAGATTTTGAAGATATAACCAATTGAATTTTAAAAGGATGAGATAAAGAGCGTGAGCTTGCTGGAGAACAAGATATTTCTTTTAATGCAGTGAAAGATAGTGCAGCCGCTAATACAGCACTGTAGAATCACTTGCTTCACTATGTAATTGCAGTAGGTAAAAAGGAATATTTTATCCTGTGAGGAGCTTCTAAGAAGCTTCTGAGAACCTCTACTGCATGTTCTAAAAACATGAAAGGAATCGTCAGTATCAGAACAGCTGCGAGAAGCTTCTAAGAACCTCTACTGCATGTTCTAAAAACATGAAAGGAATCGTGAGTATCGAAACACCAATACAGAGTATCTTAAGTATCGAAGCACATACTACTCGTGAGTATCGAAACGCCAGTGCGGAGTATCGAAACGGCTTGCTGAGTTTCATTATTTCCAAACACATAAATGTGCTTTAGAAACAAAGATGACCCAATCGGTCATATTTGAAACACAATCATATGATTCGTACTATGGACACGTAAGGACTTAAATACTCCCCATGTATCATTGCTGAAGAACATCTTGACTAAGAGTTGTTGTCATCATCTTGCAACAGATCACCAGTATTTCCACTTAAGTGAAAGATGGGCTTGAGCAAAGGATACACAACTGAGTGTCCCCAATGCTTTGTGAGGATATCGGCACATTTATCTTTGCCGGGAATGTGCTGAATGAGGATGAATCCTCTTGCAATCATACTACAAACATAGTGGTATGAGAGGATGTGGTGTCTCTTGTGGAGTCTTGCATATGGGATTGTTGATGTTTGAATCGTCTTCTCATTATCTCCCCACGAATAGGAGGTGTCATATACACAAGTTCCAAGGTATCAGAATGACTGTCTGAGATCAATGATTTGCTCAATGCACGTCCTGCTAGATACAAATTCAGTGCCAAAGGTGGTGGTCTCTGTAGTTGCTTGCTTCTTGGAGAACCACATCATAGGAGTATTGTTTGCAAAGTGCAAAATACCAGTCATATCCTTTCCACTGAGGATGTCATGCATCAGGTTTGCATCGTAAAAATGAGTCAGCACAACTGCCTTACCCAAAGGAGGTGGGGCATTGCTTGGCAGGTCTTCTGAATGCTCCCCATGTACAGAGTTTGACCAGTCAGTGGTAGCATTTTCAGTTAGCACAAAATCTGGAGGCTCTACTTTGAACCTGATTTTAAAATGCCTGAACTTGGAGATATATCAATAGATACGCTTTGCTCTCTTGAGATGGCCTTCTTGTCTAGGTTGGACTCAGAAGCTTGATAGCATCATGACAGCAGTTTGCATATCAAACCTTCCAATTGCAATGATCCACTGGAGGGAGCCAATCATACTTTGGTACTGTTGAGTACCATTATCATCCAAAAACGCTGTTGAATCAAGTTTAGGATGGTCATTTTTGGCAATAGGTGAATGAAACTTGGTAGTAGGTTTGCAACCAAACATTTGCTCATACTAGGAAGCTTCCATCTTTTCAATGAACTTGATGAGGCTCATGCATAGCACATCATGTTCATCTTGTTCAAAACCACATCCCAAATGGAAATTCACAGGTCCAGAACCCTTAAATTTGAAAGTATACAGCTTGGACTGACTGTTGAATCTCCAAAAATGAACTGGGATTGGTCATACACAAGCAGAGGTTGTCAACATAGGTGCGTATTAGTTCATATATTTGCTCCCCAGGTTTGTTCATTCCAGGCTTGAGAAAGATCTCAGGTTTGGTCTTGGATCTTTCAAAACCTAGCTCAGTGAGGCATGCTGCAAGCAAATCACCAAAACACTTGCCAGATGACCGGAGGCCATACAGTGCCTTGTAGATGACAAGAAGGCAACCTTCCATTGGTCCAAATTCAGGCCCAGCTTTGATGCAAACTTTCTCACATGTTACAGTTTAAAGATAAGCATTGCCAATATCAGTTCCCCATGCTTCTACTAAGCTATTTAGCTCTGTGAGGAACAGGCACATTCTCAGACCTCTGAGTGAAACAGCACCAGCATAAACACTGTGAACAGGGGCTTCAGTGAGATTGCATTCGCGACCAGCCAAACCTTCTTATGTCTGTCATCATGTTTGACAACATATATCATATGGAGCTTGCTGCTACATGCATTCATTGTGGTTATTGCCTTGCAAAGAAAGGGAAACACTTGTTCCCGTAGTTCCGGAGGCCGATTGATTGTACTTTGTGGCAAACAAAAACTCCCTCAATCTTGGGAATGCCTGGCCAAGGCCCGCATAGCCTTCAAGGGGAGTTTTGAAGAATATTGATCCTCTCTCATGTCAAGGTGCTGTCGGTCAAAAATACACGTACGGTACTTACGTACATTCTACTGGAGTTATACCCATTCTACACTTGAAAAGTTACTTATACTCCTCCTGAGATAAAAATGACTTCAAGTATCCAGACATTTAGGTCATATCATGTGCTCTCTGTCTTATGACGAATTACCCATTCTACACTTGAAAAGTTACTTATACTCCTCCTGAGATAAAAATGACTTCAAGTATCCAGACATTTAGGTCATATCATGTGTTCTCTGTCTTATGACGAATTACCCATTCTACACTTGAAAAGTTACTTATACTCCTCCTGAGATAAAAACGAGGACTTCAAGTATCCAGACATTTAGGTCATATCATGTGTTCTCTGTCTTATGACGAATTGCACATGATCTATGACCGGTTTAGACATCCCTTCCCTACAACACGAATATTACAGGGATACTGGTCCACTACATGAAATAGTACAGTAGCAGAGCAATCTCACGATATGCTCACATTCTCTTTAAATTTTAACATCATGTACCTTTTGGTCGATTTTTAGAGTAACAACACAAGGTTCCAATTTCCAAGCATTTTGATGTATTGTGGATCAACTTCTTACATTTCAAGAGCAACAGTGTCGGTTCCTCTGCCAAAGTGTACAAAATACTTCAAACCTATCCCCAAGCTGCCACATGCTTCCTTCATTGACTTTGCATAGGCTTGATTTGTGACTGACTTCTTGTCGTACTGTCTGTTGAACACATTCATAAGTAATTTAACATTGAACCATAACGAGTTATCTGTGAAGTCATATTGAGCAAGCTCCCCAGGTGCGTGGAATCGTTCCATCAAGTACAAGCCCAAGTCACCAATGGGACACATGGCAACATTCCTGTGCCTCATCACGTGACCATACAAAGTTTTCTGGCCATTTTTCTTCCCTGTCATTCTTTGCATGATAAAGATCTGGCAGGGGTGTGCTCCTTGTTTCTTGTTGTTGTATTGTTTGATAAGGTCACACAGGTTCAACAATTAATCATGAGTGTGCTGGATTTTCATTGGCTCGGATGGTTTGAGTTCTCTCAAATTTCATTGGCTGGTTAACCCAAAAATAAGTTATTTTACTGTATCAAGAACAAAAACTTGGAGGGTGTACGCAACACACATTGTTAAGAAAGTTGTCCAACAATGCTCTGACACTGTAATAATAATCTCTTCATAATTTTTTCTTCTTTTCCTTTTCTTCCGTGAGTACCAGTACTACAATACGTAGGAAATGCCACAATTGTGGTATTTAACCTGGCACTACTGTGGCACATAAGTAGAAATTGGTACGCTTAATGGTACATACCTCTAATGCCTATTCCTACTGTTTTTCTCTGTAGAAATCATGTTGTACCCCTCAAAAAACAGAGGTACGCGGCGCATTTCCATACACAGTATTGTTGCATTTTTAGTGGTATAAGACTCAGTGTAACTCTTAAGGAAATACCACAAATATCACAAGTACTTTAGATGACTGTTGTTCTTCACTCTTCTTCTTTCTAAGAAATGTCCCAGGAGGTGCTTGTTTCATGACACATTTTTTCGCTCACTTTTTTAAGCACTGATCCCCCTATCGATGAGACGATTAATAAGCCCCAATCCCCCTATAATTGCTGCTAAATCAGTCCCCTCTGATTAAGCTAGTGTGCTATATAATACTTTGGTACTCTATTTAAATTTATTCTACATCCTTACGTCCAAGAACTGTTTCTCGACCCCCCAGCGGGCTATCGCGCGCTATTTTTACAATTCTCGACCCTATTTTTTAAATTTCCTACCTTTTTAGGTCGCGTGTCTACTAAAATACCTCGCGCGTCGCACACCTTTACTTTTGAGACAATATCTCGTCACTCCTCAAATAAAATAACTATTTTAGGGTTAAGGAATATCATATTCGTTTCGTGACAAGCACTATTTTGTGTACAACTTGTGCACGAATGACTTATTTCATTTTCTCAACATGTTTCCACCATACCGGTATAATGGGCTCCGACCCAAATCCTCCAACTCCAACTCAAATCCCAACTCCAACTCCATGTCAACTCCAAGTCGAATCCACCCCAGGCGGGCTATTGCACTCAAGGGTTTTGTTCCTGTTTAACGGCAGGAAGATCCGCTGTATTTTCAGAAGCTACACCGTCGGAATCGCCACTCAAATCTTGGTCGCTCTCAACTAACCCGCTTGGTGGATAGATGCTGCTGGTTACATTCGGAACGACTTGATGATTGCTAGTAGTATCAACGCTTTCAATTTTAACATTTGGATCATTTCTTTTTTCTGCACAAATCTTACGAATCATTTTTTGGTGTCGATTAATCTCTTTCTTGTGATAAACAATCATTTTCCAGTGTTCTTGTTCGAGATTGGCTGGGTGTTCCTGAATCACCTTTTGTAGTTTGTAAATTCCCTCCATGGTTGGTTCGACTGTCGATTGGATGATTAGTATTAGTAGTATCAGTAGAGTAGATTATCTATTCGAAGATTAGGTAGTAGTAACACCTAACACGTTGGTATTTGTTTTCCTCGTCGGAAAGATAATGAAATAATCAATTATAATGATGAAGTACTAGCGAAAATAATGTATTACTAGTATCTACTAGTAATAACTCATGCAAAATAGCGTACTAGTTGGTTTTACCGGTACATGAAAGTCGGAATCAACTCAATCGTTATCAACAAAACAATTGTCCACGATTTCCATTTCGATAATCAACAACGCAATTGTCCACGATTTCGTACTAGTATCTACTAGTAATAACTCATGCAAAATAGCGTACTACGGAGTAGTTGGTTTTACGGGTACATGAAAGTCGGAATCAACTTGATCGCAATCAACAAAACAATTGTCCACGATTTCCATTTCGATAATCAACAACGCAATTGTCCACGATTTCCATTTCGATTCACATTTCCGTGCACCTTATGGAAGAACTGACGCGCCTGCCAACAAATGTTTGGAATAACTGATGAAATTGACCCGTCCGGCGCTGTGTATTAACCCTCTTAAGGAGTTGACTGTACGTACTGTTCACTACTAAACATATTGTACGAGGAATGTTGCAATCATCACTAAGTAGTAATGCATTTACTTTACGGACCATTTTTGCAATCGAAGTATGGTAGTAAGGAAATCTACCGCACAAGAAAACACATCACCCACAAAATAATACGCTTATTTAATTTTTTCCTTTCAACGATTCATCTTTTCGACCTCTGTCCTCTCGACCCATTCTACTGATATTTTCCTTCAAGCAACTCAGCAACATCATGCCTCCTGCTATTAAAACCTCTCTTGTATTCTACTGCCGTGGTTGCTGGGATAAGAAAGGAAAAGATTCAAAGGATTTTTTAGGATATAAATCCATTTCAAATGGTAACTTGAAATACGTCTCCACCGGCCTAAGAAAACATCTCTGGCATAGAGATTCGTGCCGGGATTTCTACCATAGTCAGGGTCTAATTAAACAAAAGATCTATAACTTCTCCACCTCTATCAAAGTGCAGCCTACCTTGCCGTCTGTTCAACATTCTCCGTCAGATTTTGGGATGACTATGACACAAAACGGTCCATCTGTTCCCCCTTCCTATCTCTCCAAGCACCACACCGTCACAAGTCAATCAGCCACGGGTCTTCATTCCGTTCTAAACCAACAGATTGTCCATGATGTCTTTTTACCGCCAATGGATCGGAACGCCATTGAATCTTACATGGCTGTTTCCACTGTTCAAGATGAAGATGCCATCCCGCTGAATAATGATATCGACAATTCCGATGACGAGGTTGACAATTCCGATGACGTAAATGAAAATAACGACAACAATTCTACCAACAACATAGATTGTGGAGACAACGAAGAAGATCCCACTAATCGTTCTGATGTTAACGTTGCTACTGCTCAGCAAGCCCCTACACCACCATCTTTTCATTCAATCATTAATCTGAACGAAAGAGAGGATGCATTTCAAAGCCACACAAAACTACCGCCGCCCCATCATCTTCTTGCAGAATTGGAACTCATGAATTTAATGTCCCGACATAAGTTGCCACTGAACACATTCAAATCAATTTTCCAGTGGGCAAAGAACAGTCAAATGAGACCCGGTTTTGATTTTTGCGATGCCAAAATTAGATCTCGGAAAACAATTTTTGACAATCTCCAATCCAATCTGGGTCTCTCAGATATGAAATTTCATCCTCATATACTGAATTGGTTACCTGATAATAAGCCCACTCAGGTGTATGTCCGTTCTTTTAAGGATGCCATTTATTCTCTTCTTTCTGACCAGCAGCTAATGATAGAAGAAAACCTCTCCTTTCCCGACTATTCCACCCCTCTATCTCCCGACAATAATCCTGAGTTGAATCCTCATTCTGTAATCTCAGAATTGCATCACGGCTCGTGGTGGAAATCTTCTTGGAAAGAAATTTGCAATCCCAATTCGCAAGAAATTCTTGTTCCTATTATATTTTACATGGACGGCATATCTTTGGATGCGCACGGACGACTTACGTTAACACCATTGAACATGACACTCGGTATTTTTAATGTGGAGACCCGTTCTCGACCTGAAGCATGGACAACTATTTACTTCCATCCCGACCCTGAATGGGAGTCAACCAGACACTCTCGTCCTGCCAATTCGAAGGAAAAAATTCAGAATCTTCACAATGGTTTGGAAGTAGCGTTTCGTTCCTTCAAAGCCGCGTGTAACGAAGACGGTGGTATCGAATGGAATTATCTTCCGTACGCAAATCAACAGTGGAAGGTAAAAATGAAATTTGCCATTGCCTATGTTATTGGCGACACAGAACTTCACGATAAATTGTGTGGAAAATATGGCTCCTTCAATAAGGGCGTCATGCGGATGTGCCGTCACTGCAACTGTTATTCTCCGAACATAAACATTCCTTCTGTTCAACCTGCAACAAAGAAGTGGTCACCTGTTGATTTTCATTGTTTTCCCGGCACAGATCTAAATGATATCAATAAGAACTTCAAAAACAACTCTCATCACAACATAAGGAATGTATTTCATGATTTATGCTTTGGTACAAATCAGAACAACATTCATTTTGCCACTCCCGGTGAATGTTTGCACATGCACCAGCTTGGTACTGCCAAACGGGCCATCGAGTCAATTGAATTGTTGCTCCGCGGAAGTGTTCCATGTGTTTATGCCCCCAATTTGAAGCACAGCGTGGCTGTTGCTAGCAGTATTGGCCATTTAGCACAACGGTACGGTGGTTTGTTATCACGCCAGTCTGATAGAGATTTTCCTCGCACCAAATTTGGGACTCAGCTTTTATCAACCACGAAGAAAGAAGGGCATGATTTCTCTGGAATGCTTATTTCTCTTCTGATCGCTATGGTTTCCAAACATGGATCTGACATTATTGGTGACCATCGTTTTGTAAAGAAACAGATAGAGGTAATTCAGCTCATTCTATCAATGGAAGAATTTCTTAAACACGGTCGAATGAAATATGGTTCCTTAAAGAATCTCCCAAAAACAATTGTTCACTTCATCAATTGTATAAACTCAACTTGTCACAGGAAAGGGATGGGAACAAAACTAATCAAGAATCACCTGTACTTTCACCTACCAGATTATATCTCTTTATGGGGAAGCCCTGCAGGCTGGGATAGTGCTCCCAATGAATCTCACCACAAAACTGAGATAAAAGCTCCTTCCAAGAACACTCAAGGTAATGCTGCATCACTAATCAATCAAACTGCCAATCGGAAGTCCGAGAAAATGATGCTAAGCCAGGCAACATATCACTACAACTTGAATCCACCTGATCCTCCTCCAATTGAACGCCCTGATGGTGGTGGTTCTCATTTTCAAATAATGAGAACCGAAAATGGGGAATCAACAATGAAGTGGCTTCGTTCTACTAACAAAAGCAAACCATTTTTTCCTTCTGACATACTTGACTTTGTTTGTGATTCTGTGCTACCTTTATTGGAGAATCCTTCGCACATTTGTGGAGTTACAGAGCACAATCGTTTTGATGTTGCTTGTGGTTCTAATATTGTATTTCGCTCGCATCCTTCATATAGATCGGATAGTTCTCTGCTCAACTCCATATGGATGGATTGGTGTTTGATGAAATTGGACTTTGATTTAAATAACAATCCCAAGCTCATACCGTGCCATCTGGTATGCTTCTTAACTGTACAGAGTTTGAAGCAGCCATACAGTAGTATTGGTGGCTATCCAATTGATACAAACGGAATGTATGCTGTGGCTCGTCGGTTTCAAGATGTGCCTAAGAAAACAGCTTCGGAATTTGTCCAACGTGGTCGCCTGATGAATTCACTGTACCTATTTCATGTCGACACTATCCATTCCAAGCTGGCAGTTGTTCCAGAGCAAGGCCTTGATGGGTCCATAACCAATTGCGATTGGCTAGTGATATCGAATCGGATCTCCTGGCTACATTTTTTTGAAAGCAAAAATGCTGCTACACCACCGTCTTACGAATCTTTGTACAACGCATGCACACTACAGGACGACATCCAGTTGGAACCGTTTGAGATGGCATTGAATGATAACGAATCCAGTGATTCTCTATCCAGTTCAGAGAGCGAAAGCTCGGACAGCAGTTCCGATTGAGTAGCAAGGGTGAATGTACCGGCTAACTTTAAAGTATTGTTTAATTTTACTATAGAGGGTTAGCTCTAAGCACAGTTTTGCGAGATACATAGGCGCTCATAATATAACACCCTTCGAATTTGGGATTCGAACAGCTATGTAATACTAATGGATTGAACAATAGAGTATCTCCTGACCTCAATGGAACTTTCACTCCATACGCGGGGAAGATGAAATAATAAATCACCTCGTCAGCAGACACTTCCGCCGGAGCAATTACTGTCAAACGAGTGTAGTACATGTCATCGTCCACATGGCATCTAGAATGGTAGTTTCGACCGATCAAAAATGCTAAGGCCTGCTGCCCAATTGCATTTAGCTTTGTACGAGACAGAATCTGAGACAACACATCCATTTCCTCTTCAACAAATGGTTCGACGTCAATTAAACTATGATGCATATGCTTCACAATTTCAACTGTTGTCTCTTCTAGCTCTAGTTTGATGCTGGGATCGACATGACTTTTGAAAACATACTCACCAATATTTGAATCCAATCTTTCTGGTCAAATTCCAATGATAGCATAATCATCATTGATACTGCCGCGCTTAACCCCTCTTCCAACGGTTGGTTTTGCTCCAACAATGGCAGGAGCAAACTGTCTCAACAATTCGATATTATTCTTCGAAGCGAGGTGTCGTTCCGCAAAATGGCGTGAAACTTTGGCAAAAATTCGCAATGATTGTTTAGAATGATCAAACGCTAGAATATGCTCATCCTTCGTACTATCCAATGTATTGTAGTTTTCGATTGACAAAGCCTGTTCCGGTTGATACTTCTTCTTTCCTCCTATCTTGCCACCCCAATCTGTCTCCATGTATTTACCTTCCACCACAGTTGCTCGGCAATATTTTTTCAGGGCTATTGTATAGACGCCATCGTTGCAAGTTGAACGCCTATTCTTTTCCTTCTTCCTCGGTTTTATCAGAGACAAATTTGTATAAGTTTTGTGGCTTGTTGACACCGGTGCAGCAACCTTAAGAAAATTTGAAGACGTTTTCCATTGACTTCTGTATTCCTGTTGTCTCTTTGCTCTTTGTTTTTTGGCTCTTGCTGCAATGTTCTCTGGTGATCTTTTGAATCCCATTGTTGTTGGAGGAGACGGATTGTTGCCGTTGCCGTTGTGTTAGGGACGCCGAATTGATTTGGAGGACGACGACGAATCGATTTGCCGTTGCGGATTGATTGGTGTTTTGGATCGATTGGTGTTGGATAGATTGGTGTTGGATAGATTGGTGTTGGATCGATTGGTGTTGGAGCGATTGGTGTTGCGGATTGATTGGTGTTGTTGGATCGATTCGTGTTGGATCAATTGGTGTTGAATCGATTTGCCATTGCAGATCGATTTGCCGTTGCGGATCGATTGGTGTTTGATCGATTGGTGTTTGATCGATTGGTGTTCGATCGATTGGTGTTTGATTGATTGGTGTTGGATCGATTGGTGTTCCGGATCGATTGGTGTTCCGGATCGATTGGTGTTCCGGATCGATTGGTTTTGCCGATCGATTTGTATTGGATCGATTGGTGTTGTATCGATTGGTGTTGTTACGGATCGATTGTTGTTGCAGATCGATTGGTGTTGGATCAATTGGTGTTGGATCGATTGGTGTTGGAGTTGGATCGATTCGTGTTGGATCGATTCGTTCTCCCGGTTGCTTCGATTGTTCCCGGTTGGTTTGATTGTTCCGTTGCCTTTGCTGACGATTCGTGTTGCATATCGATTGGTGTTGGAGCGATTCGTGTTGCATATCGATTGGTGTTTGATCGATTGGTGTTTGATCGATTGGTGTTATCGTTTCTGGTTGCGGTTGGTTCGATCGTTTCCGGTTGCGGATGTTGCTCTCGCTGCTGCCGGTTGCGGATGTTGCTCTCGCTGCTGCTGGTTGCGGATGTTGCTCTCGCTGCTGCCGGTTGCGGATGTTGCTCTCGCTGCTGCCGGTTGCTGCTGTTACTCTCGCTGTTGCTTGCTGCTATTTCTCTCGCTGCCGCTTGCTGCTGTTGCTCTCGCTGCCGCTTGCTGCTGTTGCTCTTGCTGCCGCTTGCTGTCGAATTGCCGGTGGAGGAGGAGCGTTTCGCTGATT
This sequence comes from Pseudo-nitzschia multiseries, assembly GCA_037355745.1. Classification (NCBI taxonomy): domain Eukaryota; phylum Bacillariophyta; class Bacillariophyceae; order Bacillariales; family Bacillariaceae; genus Pseudo-nitzschia; species Pseudo-nitzschia multiseries. Next base: position 24,842,082 of record CM074783.1, read on the forward strand.
CGTTTCCGAGAGCCGGTGGAGGAAGAGCGTTTCCGTGATTCGTTGGAGGAGCGTTTCCGTGAGGAGCGTTTCTGTGATTCGTTGGAGTACCGTTTCAGCGATTCGTTGGAGGAGCGTTTCCGTGATTCGTTGCCGAGCGCCGGTGGAGGAGAAGCGTTTCCGTGATTCGTTGGAGGAGCGTTTTGCTGTCGAATTGCCGGTGGAGGAGGAGCGTTTCGCTGATTCGTTTCCGAGCGCCGGTGGAGGAGGAGCGTTTCCGTGATTCGTTGGAGGAGCGTTTCCGTCAGGAGCGTTTCCGTGCCGCCGATTCGTTGCCGTGCCGCCGATTCGTTGCTGAGCTGTGGATTTCCGGTGGCTTTTCCGACGATCCTATTGAAATAATATATGATAAATGAACAGAATGGGTGAGTAGCTATTGATGTAGTACATAGAGTAAGTAGTAAAAACAGAATAATATAATCTACACGCCACTAACCAAGACTGTGCTGTTGCTGTTCCTGTTGCTGCTGTTACTGTTACTGTTGCCGACGATTGTTGTTGTTGTTGCTGTTGGCGACGATTGCTGTTTGCGGATTGATTGCTGTTGCCGGCGATTGCTGTTCCGACGATTGCTGTTGGCGTCCGATCAATTCGATGCTGACGCCGATGCCGACGCCTCCTTCGATTCGTCCGATCGATTCGAAAATTGCCTCGTTGTCGTCCCTGAAACAGTAAGAAGAAAAGCCAAAGTTAGAAAATAAATCATCTGTAATTTGGTTGGTACAGCAGAGCATTGTTGATTTATCTCACATTGTTCACTTACCGTCGTTCCGACAATCGACCCGATGAAATTGTAGTTGCTGCCGTAGAATACTTCTTACTCCATGTCACGAAAAACAGTATCTTGTTCCAGTTGATATAGAGGCAAGGGATGCAGGTTCATTGATTTCAAGACGTATATGTAAGGCTGCAGTCCAAACAATATCTATCCATCAATTTCCCTCTCGTCCAATGCTTTCTATTGTCATGCAGTACAAGGCTGTTATTTCGGACTAAAATAAATGAGAACGGATCGTTGTGCTCAAAGAGGGTCGGATCCCACGTTCTCGGACGGAGTGTTGATTGCAAGAACCAACACTCTACTCAAATAAGTCGGATGTAAGAAGGCAGATTATGAAGTGTACTTATTTTTTGTTGCGAGGTAGATTGTTTTTTTTGTTGCGAGGTAGAAAAAGTGATTTTTTTTGTCGCGAGGTAGAAAAAGTGATCTTTTTTGTTTGTCGCGGTTTATTAGTGTTTGTGTGGGAAAGATTTTTTTTTTGTCGCGAGGTAAAAAAAAATCATACATCCTGTACAATTCTACAGGATTTGGTACTAGTGTAGATTTCTAGACTAGTGTAGAATTCTACACGTTTTTTGTACTACGTACGTACAAAAAAAATCAATCTCGTACGCTCGTGCGCACGTACGTTCGAAAAAGAATCTTTTTTCGTACGTACCGTACGACGTTGAAAAAAGAATCTTTTTTCGTACGTACGACGTTCGAAAAAGAATCTTTTTTCGTACGTACGACGTTCGAAAAAGAATCTTTTTTCGTACGTACGACGTTCGAAAAAGAATCTCGTATGTACACTTGGGGTTAGGGATTAGGGATAGGTTTAGGGTTAGGGTGTGGGATTGATTCCACGCGAGATGATTAATACGCGCTTGTTGTACAGTAGAAACAGTAGTAGTGTATCAACATGGTACAGGGGGGTAAAGAACTCGCGAGAAGTCCACATATGAGAACTAATAATTACTGAATTTGCAGACCGGTTGTAACCCTAACCATATTGCGAACAACTTTGCCACACAGAATGCCCAAAATGATGTGGTTTGACTCTCCAAATGGCAAACATGAGGGTATTTTTGGTGCAATTCCAGGACACAAACTAACTTATTGGGTAATGACTCAAATAGTGTCGGGTCCAAGCCATGAATACATTCATCATGACTCATCAAATGCATAATGGGAACAACTTTGTCACACAGTATGCCCAAAATATTGTGGTTTGACTCTCCAAATGGCAAACATGATGAGGGTATTGTTTGTGCAATTCTAGGGCACAAACTGAGTTCTTATTGGGTAATGACTCCAAAAGTATCCGGTCCAAGCAATGAATACATTCATCATGACTAATAAATTGCATATTGGGATCAACTTTGTCACATAGAATGCCCAAAACTTGGTGGTTTAACTCTCCAAATGGCAAACATGGGTGTATTTTTGGTGCAATTCCAGGGCACAAACTAACTTATTGGGTAATGACTCAAAAAGTATCGAGTCCAAGCCATGAATACATTCATCATGACTCATCAAATGCATATTGGGAACAATTTCGTCACACAGAATGCCCAAAATTTGGTGGTTTAACTCTCCAAATGGCAATCATGGGGGTATTTTTGGTGCAATTCTAGGGCACAAACTAACTTATTGGGTAATGACTCAAATAGTATCGGGTCCAAGCCATGAATATATTCATCATGACTCATCAAATTCATATTGGAAACAACTTTGTCACATAGAATGCCCAAAATCTTAAGGTTTGACACTACAAATGGCAAACATGGGGGTATTTTTGGTGTAATTCCAGGGCAGCACAATATAATTAATTGGGTAATGACTCAAAAAATATCTGGTCCAAGCCATGAATACATTCATCATGACTCATCAAATGCATATTGGGAACAACTTTGTCACACATTATGCCCAAAATTTGGTGGTTTAACTCTCCAAATGGCAAACATGGGTGTATTTTTGGTGCAATTCTAGGGCACAAACTAACTGATTGGGTAATGACTCAAATAGTATCGGGTCCAAGCCATGAATGCATTCATCATGACTCATCCAATGCATATTGGAAACAACCTTGTCACATAGAATGCCCAAAATCTTAAGGTTTGACTCTACAAATGGCAAACATGGGGGTATTTTGGGTGCAATTCTAGGGCACAAACAAACTGCTGATTGGGTAATGACTCAAATAGTATCGGGTCCAAGCCATGAATGCATTCATCATGACTCACCCAATGCATATTGGGAACAACTTTGTCACATAAAATGCCAAAAATCTTAAGGTTTGACTCTACAAATGGCAAACATGGGGGTATTTTTATTAAATTCCTTTCATGCTCGGCATATCAGTATGTGACAATGGTACAATGGTATCTCATTCCTTACTTCCACATATACAGATTGGTTGCACGCGAATCATGATGTTTATCATCATGGACCAAATGGCTCGATCTTGTGAGCCAAGTGTCTCATTATTGACCAAATGGCTCAATCTTGCGAGCCAAATGATCGTCACTCGTACGATCGAACTATTCGATACTTAAAGATCAAAGAGAGAACACACGCAGAAACTAGCATATGCTAGCAATCTCATTAAGTGTTTTGTTTTCAAGAAAAGACAGCAGAGGTTCGATCCTTGTGTTCACGAACTTGTTTCTGCTGCACAAAATACGTGTTGTATTAGCGGCAACACGAATTACATGGTATACCATGTTGTATTTACAACAACACGGTAATTTACCATACAAATACTCGTAATTTCATCGTGCTGTATTAGCGGCAGCACGCTTTAAAGTGCTATCTTGCTCCCCAGCAAGCTAAAGCGCATTCTTTTAGATTATTTGATTATTCAACCTTAAACCTTGCATCGGACGTTCTTGCGTCCTACTGTAGAACTACAAGCCTAAGATCTAACTGACTGAGCCCACCGGTAGTCAGAATAGATCTGATTGAATGGCGAGCCTTCAATCGTAGTGGATATCAGAGAAACATTAGATTACAACGGACCGGCACCTCAACCGGCCCGCAGCTACAGATCGTGTTGCTCTTCTTTGCCTTTGGAAGAATCAGCTCAACAGCCAGTTTCAAAAGGAAATTAACAGATTAACAGTCGCAAGCTTGTTGAAGCTTGCAGAAGAAGACAACAAAGGACAGTCCGACAGCAGATCATCGAACGAACGGCTACGGCGGCGATCGATGCTTCTCTGATCCGATTACCTGTCAAGGATACGACACCGATCAACCATTCTCTGATCTAAAAGCAAACGCTACAAACGTATGAGCAATCCCCGAGGTGGAAGGACAAGAACCAAGACCACCGGACGCTTCCTCTCCCTTCGTCCTGGTAGCGCGGCAACCCGATCACCTTTAACGCCACCTGCAACCATGCCCACCGGTCAACAGGATGATACACCAAGCCAACAAGGCGACGAGGACAACATCCCCATCTCGGACCTCTTCCCTTCATTCGACCAAGAACTAGCCACTTTCCTGCATGATTCATTCGATGTCCCAAAGGAATCCAACAGCACCCTCTGCGATGCACTCATTTCTGGCCAATATACCACATGGTCAAATTTCCTATTCATAGAGGAGATCAACGACCTGACGTATCAGGATAGAGGGGCAAGAGTACACCTTACTCGACATGTTCAGATAAAACTATAGCGATTCGTTGACTTTGGACGACTACTCACTGAACAAGGCTTAGACTGGGAAAACAGAGTCCATTACACCAAGGAGGCCTTCAAGGAATACTGGAGCGGAATGGTTAGGGCTAGACGCAACTCCACGGCCGACAGAGTGGTAACGGAAGACCGCAGACCTGACGATGGCGCAACTAATCGATCAGCAAAGCCATTGGATCAATTAAGATACGAATCCTGGATCAGAAAATCTCGGGACGAAACCACTTTCCCTATTCTGCAGAATGACGCAAGGTTTGAACATTGGCTCGTAAAATTTAAGGCCAAACTGGAAACAGCAGCAGACATTGATATTGCTACGTTCCTTGATCCCAAATGGCCTGACACCTCCCTCACAGGATATACCAAAGCACTTCATGACAAACAATGCGCGTTCTTCTGGACCCTTGTCCTTCATGTGTTCCAGAGTGACCTCTCCTCCTCATGTGTGCTGAGCCATACTGGCACGAGGGATGGACGACAAGCCTTCTTTGATTTTGTCTCTCTACACGACAAATCGAAGTCCAAGGTATACGACACCTCTCTTGTAATGCAACAACTATTGGATATCGATTTGAGGTCATGGAAGGAATCCAAAGTGAAATTTATCACCCAATGGTTTGCACAGTTAGAGCATCTCAACAAACTTCGGGACCCGCAGCGTCCACTTGACTATGATACTGTCAAAACTCATCTATGCAAAGCATGCAGCAGCAGCTTCCAACTCAGTGAGCAATTCTGTAAGGTTAGTGATCCGCCTGAATCACATGATATGATCCGATTTCGACAACATGAAGCTATTGCTATCAGTGACCTTAAAAACACCCTTCTTCTAGAGGCAACACGGCTGGACTCCCAGGCATCACTCACACAGCCAAGCAGTCGAGCCTCTGTCAAGGCGCATACACATGACCTTTCTTCTTTGACCCATTCGACATATTCCGGCATCACAGACGATACATCCCCCTGTTTGCCTCCTATTGAATTCTATGGTGACTATCAAGATTATGCTGTGTACAAAGCTGGACGGACACCAGACCCAAGCACCAGGTTACCATCTCCAGTTTGGTCTGTCCTCTCCAAGCATGGTATGAAACACTGGCTTGGTTTCACCACAGACGACAAGAAGAAACTAGTCGCAAGCCTACGCACCGAGCTCTTAGATACAGCACCTGCTCTAGACCCCAATTCCAGCAAACCCATCACTCGAAGAGCTTATGAGCACCATGCTGCCGAGCAAGAACTTACATCTACAGAGGAAGCCTCAGCCGGGACTGCATTCCATGAATCCCTCGGAGTTTTCAAGGCATCCTCCCAAGCTGATAACCGACCACTAAAGTCATCTGTTTCCCCTGCGCACCCAGCTTGGTTCCTTGCTGATAATCCTGATGTACTTTACAAGAAAGAAGGCAATGTCTATGTTCCTGTTGGCCAGTCATCTCTATCTACAAATTTTCATCATTGGGCCCCGCTAGACTGTGAGTCTCCTGCGTTGCCAGCAACCCCACCTGATGTATATCACTGTAGCAAAACCAATGTCTCCACGCCTGGTTACGCTATGGTTGACAGAGGTGCGAACGGTTGTATCATGGGACACGATGCGTGTCTCATCTCTAAAGACATTCCTCCTAGATTCGTCAATGTTACCAGGATCAACAATCATCAGATTCAGAACATCCCCATTGCAACATGCGGCGCCTACTCCGTGTCCAATCGAGGTCCGGTCATCATCATCTTTCATGAATGTGCCTACACAGGACAACACCCATCCATCCTGTCTTCCCCACAGATGGAAGCTTATTTTTCAATTGTCGATGACACATCCATCAAAGTGGGAGGAATGCAAGTCATCACCACTACAGATGGACACGTGTTCCCACTTAGTATTCGACATGGGTTACCATACCTGGCAATGCGCAAATATACAACTGAAGAATACGCGCGGCTTCCACATGTGGTCATGACAAGTGACCAACATTGGAACCCATCTGTACTTGATGGCACTTATACCCCTCAAGATGACACTTTCCTTCAAAAATATCCTCCTCTCCCATCTATGCTTCCATATCAAGATTATGATGAATTTGGTGCACTTCGAGATGTCAACCTTGGCACCCCCTCTACAATCGCATCATTCATGTCTGACAGTACCACCCCAGTCCTTCAGCCATTGGATGCTTCTGACACCTCCTTTTGGCTCAGTCCTACTGACTATATTCACCAGGAAGTCCTCAGCCGATGTTCTCTACGATCCCCTTCTCACTGGATCACTGCTGCTTCGCACGTCCAATCACCCACTGATATGGATTACCTATCATTGAAGCCCTTCTTTGGATGGATCTCCCTTGATCGTATCAAAGCTACCTTCGACAATTCCACACAGTATGGCTCCTTATCTGTTAGTCCGGACGGTAACATATTCAAAAGGTTTCAATCACCACAGCCAGCCATGAATGTCCGACCTTTCAATGATGATGTTCTATCTGATGTCATCTATTCCGATACCCCTGCTGTCAATGGTGGCTCCAAAATAGCTCAAGTTTTCTTTGGCCGGAAATCTCATATCATTCATGTTGAAGAAATGAGGACTACTGCTGATTTCCTCCCTTGCCTACAAAATTTTGTTCGTCAATGGGGCAGACCACTCAGACTGCTTTGTGACCATGGATCTTACCAGTCCAGCAAGCCTGTCCTTGACTACCTCAAGATGATGTGGATTGGTCTATGGCAAAGTGAACCATACCATCAGCACCAAAACCTCTTCGAGCGAAGATACCAGACCTTCAAACGCATTGTTAACAGGATAATGGACCGTACAGGAACCCCGCCTCATCTCTGGCTCCTGTGTATGACCTATGTTGGCCGCCTGCTAAATCACCTGTCTGATCCCACTCTTTCTGACAAACAACCAATCTTCATTGCCACTGGTACCCTCGGTGATATCAGCCCCTACCTCAGTTTCTTTTGGTTTGAGCCTGTCTATTACAAAACCCCTGACACCCAGTTTGGCTCCCAGCCCACTGAATGCCTTGGTCATTTTGTTGGCATCGCTGAGCATGTTGGAAATAGTCTCTGTTTTACCATCTGGGACCCAATCACCAATAAGCTACTTGATCGATCTGGTGTCCGCACTGCTTTAACTCCCGAGCACCGCAATAAGCGTGCTGGCTTGTTCACTGATGATGGCTTCATTGCATGGCGCAACGCTAAAGATGCTTCCTCTACCCCTCAGTCCTTTGGTGACAGTCCCTCACGTCACTCTCCTCCCGCGGCAGATCCAGCTCCAACACCACCATCGACTATTCCCCTTCCTCAGCCGTCTTTGCCTACCTTTCTCTATTCCAAAGTTCCTAATACGCGAAGCTATGTACCTTCTCCTCTCCCTAACAACTATGGGGAGATTCTTGATGGTCCTCCAACACTCCACATCTTCAGCAAAACCCCTGCCGGTGTTCCTGTCACTGAAGATGCTTTTGGCCCCCCTGAGCTAGCATATTTTGATGTTAGTGACGCCATACCTCCAACCACCAATCCGGCTATCCCGTCTGTAGGCCCATCTAAGGTAGTTGTTACTGATGCAGAAGGCAACGCCCAATTTGATGATGATGGCAAACCCATCACCATCCCTGCTATCCCTGTTGCTGACTTGCAAGGTCGCTCTTTCCTTATGCCCCTCCCTGATGGCACCCAGAAAAGAATGACAGTTGTTGACGTTGAAAACAGCATTGAGCAAAATAAGGACTTCATCAAATTCAAGTGCAAGCATACAGATGATGAACTTGAAGATATCATCGCCTACAATGATGTCATGAACTACATCCACAGAGATGTCACCCAAGAAGATGGCAAACTTTGGTCATTTCGCCGCATACTTGGCCATCAAGGTCCACTTGACAGCAAGCATCCTCAATACAAAGGTTCCAATTACAACCTATGGATTGAGTGGGAAAACATGGAGCGTACCTATGAACCTCTCTCCAATGTAGCTGCAGACGATCCTGTTACTGTAGCCAAATATGCAAAGGATAACAGCATGCTTGATCAACCTGGTTGGAAACATCTCAAACGCATTGTTTCCCTTGCCCGAAGAACCAAGAAGCTAGACAGGCTAATCCATCAAGCCAAACTTCGCTCATTTCGAACTGCTCCACAGTACCAGTATGGATTCAAAGTACCTCGCAATCATGAAGAAGCTATCCAGTTCGATACTGCAAATGGCAACACCAAATGGCAAGATGCCATAGCTCTAGAGATGTCGCAGCTCCAAGAATATGACACCTTTATTGACAAAGGTATCTACAAGGCTAGCAATATACCCATTGGTTTCCAACAAATCAAGGTCCACATGATTTATGCAGTCAAGCATGATGGTCGACACAAAGCACGGCTAGTTGCAAATGGCAATCTCACTGAAGCTCCTGTCCACAGTGTATATGCAGGAGTTGTTTCCCTTCGGGGCCTACGCATGTGCCTATTCCTTGCCGAACTGAATAGCTTAGAAGCATGGGGAACTGACATTGGTAATGCGTACCTTGAAGCGGTCACCTGTGAGAAAGTATGCATCAAGGCTGGCGCTGAATTTGGACCATTAGCAGGCCACCTCCTATTGATTTACAAGGCCCTATATGGACTACGATCATCTGGCAAGTGTTTTGGTGATCTACTTGCTGCCTGCCTTGTTGAGCTAGGTTTCGAAAGGTCCAAGGCAGAACCTGAAATCTTTATCAAACCTGGAAACAACAAACATGGGGAGCCAGTATATGAGCTCATATGCACATATGTTGATGACCTTTGCCTATGTATGGCCAATCCTGAAGCTTTTCTGATAATCCTACAGTCTGAACCTTATAATTTCAAATTAAAGGGTTCTGGGCCAATGAACTTTCATTTGGGATGTGGATTCGAAAGAGACGAACATGGTGTGCTCTGCATGAACCCCATCAAGTTCATCGAGAAAATGGAGGCCTCATATGTACAAATGTTTGGCTGCAAACCTACCACCAGATTCCATTCACCACTTGCTGAGAACGACCATCCAGAGCTAGACTCAACATCCTTCCTAAGTGATACTGATATCCAAAAGTATCAAAGCATGATTGGATCACTTCAATGGGTCATAGCTATTGGACGTTTTGACGTGCAAACTGCAGTCATGACATTGTCAAGTTTTCGAGTGCAGCCTAGGGAAGGCCATCTCAACAGAGCCAAAAGAATCTATGGGTACATCTCCAAGTTTCGACACTTCAAAATCCGATTCAGAGTGGGCGCCCCAGATTTTGTACTCACTGAAGGTGACAGTACCAACTGGTCCAATACAGTATATGGGGAGCATTCTGAAGATCTACCAAGTGATGCTCCTACCCCCCTCGGCAAGGTAGTTGTACTGTCTCATTTTTACGATGCTAACTTAATGCATGACATTCTAAGTGGCAAAGCTGTAACTGGTATTCTGCATTTTGCCAATAAGACCCCCATCATGTGGTTCTCCAAGAAGCAAGCAACATCCGAAACAGCCACCTTTGGTGCTGAGTTTGTATCTGCTAGAACCTGCATCGAGCAAATCGTTGACATTCGACAGTCATTCAGATACCTTGGCACTAGAGTGCACGACACGTCCTACACATGGGGAGATAATGAAAAGATGATCCAAACCTCCACATTCCCATATGCAAGGCTCCACAAGAGGCATCACATCCTTTCATATCACTATGTTAGGAGCATGATCGCAAGGGGTTTCGTCTTTATGCAGCACCTTGCAGGCAAGGATAATTGTGCTGATATCCTCACAAAGCATTGGGGATATTCAGTGGTGTATCCATTGCTCAAGCCTATCTTTCACTACTGTGGGAACACGGGTGATTTGTTACAGGACGATTGCATCGGTTCTTAGTCAATGCTTTTACATGGACACATGGGGAGTATTAAATTCCTTTCATGCTCGGCATATCAGTATGTGACAATGGTACAATGGTATCTCATTCCTTACTTCCACATATACAGATTGGTTGCACGCGAATCATGATGTTTATCATCATGGACCAAATGGCTCGATCTTGTGAGCCAAGTGTCTCATTATTGACCAAATGGCTCAATCTTGCGAGCCAAATGATCGTCACTCGTACGATCGAACTATTCGATACTTAAAGATCAAAGAGAGAACACACGCAGAAACTAGCATATGCTAGCAATCTCATTAAGTGTTTTGTTTTCAAGAAAAGACAGCAGAGGTTCGATCCTTGTGTTCACGAACTTGTTTCTGCTGCACAAAATACGTGTTGTATTAGCGGCAACACGAATTACATGGTATACCATGTTGTATTTACAACAACACGGTAATTTACCATACAAATACTCGTAATTTCATCGTGCTGTATTAGCGGCAGCACGCTTTAAAGTGCTATCTTGCTCCCCAGCAAGCTAAAGCGCATTCTTTTAGATTATTTGATTATTCAACCTTAAACCTTGCATCGGACGTTCTTGCGTCCTACTGTAGAACTACAAGCCTAAGATCTAACTGACTGAGCCCACCGGTAGTCAGAATAGATCTGATTGAATGGCGAGCCTTCAATCGTAGTGGATATCAGAGAAACATTAGATTACAACGGACCGGCACCTCAACCGGCCCGCAGCTACAGATCGTGTTGCTCTTCTTTGCCTTTGGAAGAATCAGCTCAACAGCCAGTTTCAAAAGGAAATTAACAATTTTGGGTGCAATTCTAGGGCACAAACTAACTGATTGGGTAATGACTCAAATAGTATCGGGTCCAAGCCATGAATGCATTCATCATGACTCATCCAATGCATATTGGAAACAACTTTGTCACATAGAATGCCCAAAATCTTAAGGTTTGACTCTCCAACTGACAAACATTAGGGTATTTTTGGTGCAATTCCAGGCCACAAAAAAACTTATTGGGTAATGACTCAAAAAGTATCCGGTCCAAGCAATGAATACATTCCTCATGACTCATCAAATTCATATTGGAAACCACTTTGTTACATATAATGCCCAAAATGTTGTGGTTTGACTCTCCTACAAATGGCGAACATGGGGGTATCTTTGGTGCAATTCCAGGGCACAAACTAACTTATTGGGTAAGGACTCAAAAAGTATCTGGTCCAAGCAATGAATACATTCATCATGACTCATCAAATGCATATTGAGAACTACTTTGTCACATACAATGCCCAAAATCTTAAGGTTTGACTCTACAAATGGCAATCATGGGGGTATTTTTGATGCAATTCCAGGGCACAAACTAACTTATTGGGTAAGGACTCAAAAAGTATCTGGTCCAAGCAATGAATACATTCATCATGACTCATCAAATGCATATTGAGAACTACTTTGTCACATACAATGCCCAAAATCTTAAGGTTTGACTCTCCAAATGGCAAAAATAAGGGTATTTTTGGGGCAGTTCCAGGGCACAAACTAACTTATGGGGTAATGACTTCAAAAGTATCTGGTCCAAGCCATGAATACATTCATCATGACTCATCAAATGCATAATGGGAACAACTTTGTCACACAGAATGCCCAAAATGTTGTGGTTTGACTCTCCAAATGGCAAAAATAAGGGTATTTTTGGTGCAGTTCCAGGGCACAAACTAACTTATTGGGTAATGACTAAAAAAGTATCTGGTCCAAGCCATGAATACATTCATCATGACTCATCAAATGCATAATGGGAACAACTTTGTCACACAGAATGCCCAAAATGTTGTGGTTTGACTCTCCAAATGGCAAAAATGAAGGTATTTTTGGTGCAATTCCAGGGCACAAACTTACTTATTGGGTAATGACTCCAAAAGTATCCGGTCCAAGCCATGAATACATTCATCAGGACTCATCAAATGCATATTGGGAACAACTTTGTCACACAGAATGCTGGAAATGTTGTGGTTTGACTATCCATATGGCAAAAATGAAGGTATTTTTGGTGAAATTCAAGGGCACAAACAGTCTCATTTGGTAAGGACTACCATAGTTTTTGTACCAGGCAATGAATGCATATCACATGACTTAAGAAATGCAAATTGGGAACAATTTTTAAAGGCATATTGGGAACAACTTTGCCACACACAGTACAGACAATGTTGTGGTTTGTAGATACAAATGGCACACAAGACAGTACGGTATGTTAGGTGCATTCTACGAGATTCTACGTGTGACTAGAGGATTGAAATACATAACCTTAGTGTTATCAAAAGTTTCCCTTCTGAAAAAATTATGGCGCGGGAGGACTGGCTGCCACAGGTACGTGATCTACTTCTACAAATATAACAGCGCGCCCAAGCCAGGGCAAACAACATAGTACAGAACCCACGGAAAAACTCTACACACAAAACATCGTACACATACTACACGAAACACCGTACACACACACACACACAAGACACACACAACACAAAACACCGTACACAACCCGACACAATTATTAGTACAAACACAAAACCACACAAAAAGAAACACATGATTCTTGATCGACACCGTATTCAGAAAATAAAATAAAAAAATATGAATGCTATCGGAAAGACACGACGAAGCAAAAAATCCGAGGGAAAGACCCTTCGAAACAACAAAACCATCCGACCCGGTGATCATCAAAATACAGGGGACAACAACGGTAAGAAAAGAAGAGTGAAAACAAACACCGCAATTACTAACAAAGTGTGTAACAGTAATACCAAAACTATGAACGCATCAAAGGGCAACAGTAAAAAAAATGGTACCGACAACACAATTTCTACTACTACAAACACTGAAGAACAAAACACCATCAACCAGAGTAACGAACCAGCACTGAGCATTACCAACACAACCACCCATACAGTAACGAACCAACAGAAAGAAGGAACAAAAACCAATGTGGTAGAGAAAACATCTAACGGAGAATGCTGTGATTTAGAGGATGTTGCGGAACGTGTCATGAAAAAAATCCAATATGACAAATTGGCACAGGAACTGGCAAAACACATGCGGCAACAAAAGAGCGAACCACATATAGGGGTGGGAAAGGTAGTAATGGTACCTAAACAAACGGAGGCAACCATGCAGGGAGAGGGAACTGATAATGCCGGCGACACAAGAGAACAAGCAGTAAGTACAATTACAGACAAATATGGGCTTATAACAGACAACGATATGCTTAAGTCTTTGAGTGATATGACTGAATCAGTGGACAAGCAGCTAAGAGATTACGTCAAAAAACATTGGTACCACAACATGAAGTTCCCTATCAATGAAAAGGTAACGGCGCATGTAATACAAAGGGCTGTTGGAGCAAGTGCGGTTATGAAGCCACCAAATATTCCACTTGCGTCATTCTGTTCCTTTTACAGGAAACGAGTAGGGACAGTACTGACCGCATTGAGGCACAACTCGCAAACATTAGCGAGAAAAAACTGGATAGGTAAATACAGACAGGAGAATTGGTTGTTGAAATTAGGAATTTTGGAATCTATTTTTGGTCCGACAACACTAACATGCTGCCCGTTGATACTGATGATACTTCCGTACAGACGATTACAGAAAAGGTCGAGTCCCTATCACATTCCCTGGTACTGTTGCAGTTATTCAAGACACAGAATATGAGGACACAGGTATTTTAAACCCTCAATACAGAACATACAAAGACGCGGAAAATGAAGATTTTTATTATTTTGTTACAAGAATCATGTCGGCAATCAATCTGACAAATTCCAATTTCAAACAACGGAAGGAGAGGCACTTGCTGAGTGATATATTTACTATAGCAGATGAAGCATTTGCATTGGTACTGATCTACAATGAGCATCATGTATGGGTGAACCAGCAGCGGCGAAAGGCTGATGCCACGATTCCGCGACAAAAAAAAAATTCTGCGATTCAGACAGTGGAAGCAGAAATGGATGGATGGAGGAAGGACGCGAGTTGTTCAGTGACTTGTGCGACAAAATTGGCGAGATGCGAAAACACCCAGAAACAGGAAGGAAATTGGAAGAAATGATGAGGGACAGATTTAGGAACGAAAGTTCAACAGATTACACCAAGAAAAATAAGCATGGCGATGCAAATATTACTAGTAGCAGCTCCACTAATTGTAGTGGACCAAAAAAGAAAAAGAAAAGAAACGTCTATATTGATCCGGCAATAACAGCATCGATGAATGAAAGTTTATCTATGGGTGAACTAATGTAGAAAATAACAGTACATACATAATACAAAACTACTACTAATCTTGAACTTAATTTTGAGAATATTAGAATGAATGGAGGATTCGTAATACGTTGCAATAGGAATAAATAAAGCATAATAGAATCTACATTTTAAAAAGGGAATATTGTAGTCGAGAAATATAATTCACAACTAGGGGAGCACTATCGAATTGTTATTGGGGAGATTAATATTTTAGAATTAATACTGAGTAAAGATTTCTTTTTTATTCGTGAAAAGAATTAAGTGTTGTTCGTACGGAATAATAGAGACTGAAATAAATTATTTTTATTCGAGAGTACGTCCAAAGAGTAATGTGCATCACGCGCACAGAAATAGTGCTCCGTTAATTTATAGCCCGCCACTTGCCCGCAAATTTCAGGGTGTCCAGAAATATTGCCGTGTTAAAATCACGCACAAAATTTGTGCGCGAGAAGTAAATTCGAACCCCGCGAAACAGTTCTCGGACGTAGTGGCAACATTCGATCGTAACGTTGATCCATCAGTTTCATGTAATTTGGTTATTTGCCATCCGATAGGCATTTGATTGCCGTTCCCGGTCGGCAAATCAGTAGAGTAACATGCTGGCGTTCAAATGTAGTAGTATTTGTACACATGCACCCTCATCATCCCTTCTAGTGATAGGGAAAGAGATGGGTCGGAGGAGGGTCGTCATCGTCATCGCCGTAACTTGTTTGAATACCCTTCCCGATCAAAAACCAAGTAGAGCAGTAACGTGTAGGTATTTGAATGGGTGTCATTTTGTACTATTTGCACAGTGGTGAACCTTCACGGTCTGTTCTATTGAAGGAGAAAGAGAATGGTGGTCAAAATCGAAATAATGTCGGTTTTTCCGTATCTTTGTATATTTGAATCCCTCTTGTCGATTGCCATTCCTGGTCGAAAAATCAGTAGGGTAATATGCTGGCGTTCGAATTTGGTAGTATCTGTACATGTGAACCCTCATCCTCCCTTCTATTGGAGGGGAAAC
Organism: Pseudo-nitzschia multiseries; assembly: GCA_037355745.1. Classification (NCBI taxonomy): domain Eukaryota; phylum Bacillariophyta; class Bacillariophyceae; order Bacillariales; family Bacillariaceae; genus Pseudo-nitzschia; species Pseudo-nitzschia multiseries. The sequence goes on from CM074783.1 coordinate 24,857,768, forward strand.
AGCAGATGGGCCAGTGAAGGGCAGTCGTCGGCTCATTTTTTCGTATCTTTGTAACTCGTGTTCTTATTCGCTGTAGAATTGTCGTTCAAATACCCTTCCCGATCAAAATCGAAGTAGAGTAACATGTAGGTATTTGAGTTGGTGTCATGTTGTACTATTTGTACAGTGGCAAACCTTCATGGTCTGTTCTATCAAAGGAGAAACAGAATGGTCGTCAAAATCAAAATGGTGTCCATATCTTTGTGATTCGCCATCCAAATAGCCATCCAATAGCCATTTGATTGCCATTCCCGGTCGACAAATCAGTAGAGTAACATGCTGGCGTTCGAATGTGGTAGTATTTGTACATGTGGACCCTCCTCCTCCCCCCCCTCTATTAGAGGGGAAACAGATGGGTCAGAGGAGGGTCATCATCGGCTCAATTTCTTCGTATCTTTGTCTCCCTTGTTCGCCATTGAATTACGGTTCGAATACCTGTCCCTGGTCGAAAACCTACAGGCAGAGTAACGTGTAGGTATTTGAGTTGGTGGTGTCATTTTGTACTATTTGTACGGTGATGAACCTTCATGGTCTGTTTTATTGAAGGAGAAACAGAAAGGTCATTGTAGGGATCGTGCGTCACACAAACAAGATTCAGGGTTCTTTTGGAATCACGCGCATATTTGGGCCGAACTCCATTGGTCCCCCTTTTTAATTTTTCCCTACTTATTGAAATTAATGTTAAATAAAACTTCTAATATTTTGATGCAGAGTTTTTTTTTTCTACCCCGCTGGCATTTGTTTTGGAATTCATGGCATGTTAATGAGTTTGATGCCTGAAACAAACAGTGCATGGCTGCAATTTCTCAATCTCACTCTGTTCCTCATTTGTATTGTTATTACTGGCTATTGTACGGTAAGACATTACTAGTAACGATGGTCCGCACTCCTTTATATCAGGTTTATTGTAAACATTGCGATTTGCCTTCTTCTCCAATTACTAAAGGTAGGGGAAAGAAGAAGGTCACCAAGAAGATGAAACCAACCTTGTTTACAGCGTGGTTAAGAAAGAAAATGGGAGTGGTTGTTTCTCCCTGGTCTGCTGGATCATATTTTGAATGACGCAGCATGCTATTCTTATTACAAACGATCTTCGGGTTAAGAAATTGAAGAAGTTTGAGGATGCTACTCAACAATTAGGTCTATCGGACACCCGTAACGGTCCACAGAGTAGTGTCGGCGCATTACCAGAGGTGCTCGACAATCAAGTTATGTTCGACCCTTCTGTTGAACTGATTGGGCGTGCCTTGATTGGTCGGGAATTAACCAACATAGAGGATGACGACGGTACTGTATCCAAGGACAATTTTTTCTTTCCTAACAATGAGGATGAGGATGAAGGAAGTGAGAGCACAGAGGCCCCCCACTCTTTGAGTGTCAATGATGAAGAAGGCAACGGCATTGAGGTTGATGATTCCCATTGTGATACCAACATGGCAATTATGACGCCCAGTGCCAGGAGGCATGTATCAGATGAACTGCTGATGGTAAAGATCAAGCTAATCAAAATTATGCGGAATCATAGCATACCACTAGTTGCAGAGAAGGAATTGTGCGAATGGGCTATCAAATCAGAGCGTCTCCTATTTATTTTCATGGACAAAAGGCAACAACCTTGTACAGACAAGGTCAACAGTTATGAGGGAGATTTCCTCAACTGTTCCTGAAATAAAAGGTGACGGGTTTGAGCCTCATCTTATTGACTGGTGTTCTAAGAAATCAATGACTACTAGTGATCTTCCTGTTTGTAAAGAAATCTACGTTCGGTCATTTTGAAAAGCACTTCATTCCCTATTAACAAACGTCACAGTTGGTAAAAGAAGAAAACCTGTCTTTCCCCCATGCTGAAGACCCCACATTACCAGTCTGGCTTCCAGAACTACAAGGCAATATTGATATACACAAACTCCACCATGGTGAATGGTGGATCAATACTTGGGGAAAGAGATGCAGAAGGGATTCAAATGAAATTTTGGTGCCTATCATTCTCTACATGGATGGAATTGCAATTGACAATAGTGGTCAAAATACTCTTACCCCACTGAACATGACACTTGGCATATTCAACACTTTAACTTGGAACTGCCAGCCGGATGCTTGGGAAACTATATATTTTCATCCAACGGGTTCACGTGATAAAGGTAACGAATCAATTGACAATGTGAACAATCTTCACTCTGGCCTTCATTGCGCTCTTTCATCTTTGAAAGAAGCCTGTAGCCTAACGGATGGTATCGAATGGTCTAATTTGCCTTGGAACAATAAGAAATGGTCTGTTTGAATGAAATTCGCGGTCGTGTACTTCATAGGCGATACTCCCCAGCACAACCAACTTTGTGGACATTATCAAATGGCAAATACAAAGATGATCTGTAGGCATTGCAATTGTCCAAGAGCACACGGTAACAACTCTCGTGTGAATGTTCTGAAGATTCCTGTTTCAATGGAAAGCGGGAACATGCATGTGTCGAATCACGAAACTGGGGAAGAGTATCAATCCGTTTGGTTATGGAAGATGTCCGATTTTACTTCCCCGGCTGTGGGGGAAGGAGTGAATGTTGAACAGTATGTCAAGAATGTCTCCCATCACTGTGTTCATAACGGTAACGCATTTCATGATCTTGATTTTGGAGAAAACCCACATAATATTCATCTAGCGTCACCAGGAGAGAGACTCCATATGCACCAACTTGGTTGCGCAAAGCGAGCCGCAGGAGACTTTCCGTGAGGATTTTTTAGGTAATAACACGTGGCTACTAGGTGAAATGGACTGTATAGCAAGTTACTATGGTGGATGCTGTTCAGAGGCAATCCGATCGCAATTTTCCGCGAACCAATTTTTCTGAGTTGATACATACAGCAAAAAAGGAGGGTAACCAGTACATTGGCATGTTTTATATTCAGATGCTTGCACTTTTGTCTGCTGAAGGTCATCAATTGTTGTTGTCCCCAAGAACAACAAATCTTGAGAATAGGAGCCGAAAGTGTGAGGAAGAAATTGATGGACGTATTTACGCCCTTGAGTTGTTGTTGGGTATGGAAGAGTTCCTGAAATATGCTGGAAATTTGATGAGATTTTCAAACAAGACAACAAGGGTGTTTTAAATCTTGACAAGATGGTTGTTCATTTCATTAACTGTATAAATAACTATCTACAACAAAGTAAGTGAGAGGGTAACAATCTGGTGAAGAATCACATGTATTTTCATTTATCACAGTACATGAGATTATTTGGTCCTCAAACGGGATGGGACTCTGCAGCTAGTGAGAGCAACCATAAAACTGAAGTGAAGGCTCCCGCAAAGATAACCTAACAAATCAAATCCAAGCTAATCAAACAAACCTGCAAGCAAGTAATGGAATACCGCACTATTGATCGACTTGACCATGAATTTGATCTGTTTCATCACAAATCTTTTACAGCGGTAAGTCATCCTACAGAGGGCGGTCAGTTGGCAGGGTCTAAGTTTTTTATTTCAGTTAGGGATGGTTTGCCTTACATGAAGTGGGACAAAAAGAAAAATGCAAGTGTGCCATAGTTTCCATCAGATGTTCTCAAATTTTGTTGTGACGTGGTTCTTCCAGCTGCGGGTACCAACACGCTTTGTGGATCCACAGAGCACAAGAGGTATGACAATTATCGTTGTATGCGGTTACTTTTTTGTGCTCATCCATCGTTTAAGTCTGATTCTGGACAGTTGTCCAACGTATGGTACGACTGGGCAAATTCTAAACTAGACTTACTGGATGGACGTAGTCTGCAAGTATATCCATGTCAGATTCTGTGCCTGCTTCATCTTGAAGGCCCTTTCCCCCCTGGAAGTTCTGTCAGCGGGTTTGAATTAGTACACAATGGTTACTACCCCGTTGCTCATTGCTTTCTTTCTGTTGACCCAATCTTCAGCAAGAGGGCTGAAGGGAGAAGAGACCGCCACACATTGGTGAAGCAAGGTGTGTTATGCAACAAATTATATTTGTTTGACTGCAACACAATTGAGTCTGAAGTTGCCGTGGTCCAAAACCTCGGTAGTAAAGATAACTTCTTTGTCCTTGGAGATAGGGAACGATGGTTGTTTCATTTCCGTGAGACAATGGTGGCTGGTTTAGAAACGAAAAGAATGGAGTCAATAGTGAAAGCTGGGGAAATCAGTAATGATTTGTAATCCTTCTTTCAACTGCGGTGCAGGTAAGTGAGGGTTAGGATTCCATTTTTGAATTCTTCGATCACAAGCTTTGTACACAACTTTCTTTATTGGTGCAACTCCAATGCTGTTTATTTCAACATGGTTGATTGTCGTTGCATTTTTGTTTAATCCCCAAATGGTGTATGACAAGAAATAAGCTCAATGTTTGGAATGCCGTTGCAGGGTTAAGTGTCTTGAAAGGGCGTTTTCGATTTAATTGCCTCAATATCTGCAACAGCGTTTCAGATTGGATTCCGTTGAGTGGGTAATAAGCACAATGTCCTTAACGCCGTGGCAGGGTTAAGTGTCTGGAATGCTTTGCACATTGAAATCTGTAGAACCAAAAATAGACACATTGTCTGAAATTGCGTTGCAGGGTTAAATGTTTTCAACGGTAAGGCTCATTGATGTGCCTGGAACGGAAAATAAGCACGATATATGGAATGGCCTTGCAGTGTTAAGTGTCTGGAACGGTGTTGGAGACAACAATTCTCTGTAAGGGAAAATCCGCACAACGTCTGGAATGGCGTTTCAGGGTTAAGTTTCTGGAACGGCGTTTCAGATTGAGTTGTCTGGAACAGCAATGATGACTTCTTCATTTGTAACGAACTGTTTTTCACAGTAGTTAATTCTTATATTTACACTTTTAAGGAGGACAGGAACGTGTACGTATTCCTAAGTAGGGATAAGTTTCGCCATAAAGCTTATTAGTACTATTTCACACGTCCCCATGCGCCACGCGGAACGGGATAGTTGTTGTACTCCTCTAAATTTTCCTGTGATTTCCAACATTTTTTGTAAAGATGTATCCAGTGCACAATGTTTCTCTCGTTTCCATCTTCTTTCTCCCTTTTCTCTTTGTTTGCTAATTCGTTTAGTTTCCGTTTTTCCCTCTTAGACTGTTTTGTCGCTTTCTTCATAAATGAATTCCAATTGCCTTTAATCTTGTTTTCTCCATTTCTTTCTTTCGTTCCTTTACCTCATCAGCTTCTTCTATGTACCTTCTACGATACTTTTTAATGATCGCCTCTTCAGTCGTTGTGCGCCACTTGTTGAACCAAAGGCTTGTCAGACAGGGACAGTTACCCAAGTTAAAGTGTATGCATTCCTTTATGTGTTTTCTGGCTTCCAGCGTCAGGTTACACCATTGCTTTGGTGGGAAAGTATGACCATTTAGTTTGAGCCTCTCTCGTTCTCCGGATTGTACTGGTTGTCCAATACCCACCTTGTTGTAGCACTGTATGTCCTCCGTTCCTTTCAATGCAGGATAACCGCATAAAATGCACACCATAATGATACCCATAGCCCACACGTGGTCAACGCCCCCAGTGTCGCCTTCCTCATAGAAAGGAAATAGTTCCTCTGTTACGTACTTTAAGTATTGTTCCCAAATCTCCAAATCTTCTTCTTCATCGAAATGCCCTTTTTGGCTGTTGAGTCTTCTTGCTCTCACATCATCAATCTTGTTGCATCCATTAAGTATTTTGAGTACCAAGTGGCCGTTTTTGGCACATAGCACATCAAATCCAGTTTCAAAATTATATAAGAATGGGTTCCGCTTGTCGTTTCTGTTGGCGTCATTTAGCTCATTACTTCTTGCATAGTACTCCGAAGAATAAAAAAGAAGCCTAGGCTTCAAAACCTTCCTCTTGTACGCTGATTGGGGTGTTGTGTTCTCCATTTACTTCTTACTTCTAACATCGTTCGACGTTTGGCAAATACCCCAGTATTTTAGTACAATAACGCGTTGTAAACTGTTAACAACTCATCCTTACCATGTAGCGGGCGTACGCTGCTGACTTTTGGCCTGTGTGTTTCTAACACGAATGACACGTACACACCCGCATCTCCACTCGACGCCCAAACTTTTTGATACAAAATTTGACTAACTATAAGTAGTGTAACGTTTGCTGCTGGGTACAACTGGTTGATATTGATGACACTGTGTGCATTGGATCAAGTCCCCAAACACGAGTGGAATTAACCATCGAGCACATAACACTTTTCGTTCCCTCCACACCGTACATTTTGTTCAGAGGTACACACACGGCAAAAAAATTATCATTCCCTCCCTATGGATACTACTACTAGTATCCAGGATCCTTCTTGATGAATAAAAAACAATTACACATAGACCACTATGAGTGATTTTATTTGCTCATATTATGTATGGGGTAGACTATGAAACAAACTGTATATTTTTCAAGCTGATACTTTAGACAGTATGAATTTTGGAATACTTTTTGTCCCTTCTTTACATCATGCATTTGCCAAAATAGTCAGTCCTGGAGTGCAACTGTGTGTCATTGCCTGCAATTTCATCATCAATATTGCTCATACTATGGATGGGGTAGACTATGAAACAAACTGTATAATTTTCAAGCTGATACTTTAGACAGTATGAATTTTGGAATACTTTCGGTCCCTGGACATCATGCATTTACCAAAACAGTGAGTCGTAATCAGTTTTGAAGTGCAACTGTGTGTCATTGCCTGCAATTTGATCATCAATATTGCTCATACTATGGACGGGGTTGAATTCATTGTTCCATGACAATGCATCCTGTTGTTGTCCATCATGGTACAAACAGATTGGACTGTAGTACTACTACTAATACTAGTAGTAGGTAGAAGAATCTGAGAACATTAAAGTACTAAGCACTACAAACACAAAGGTTGTACTACAGTACTACAACATGTAATAGTAAAATAATATGAAAAGCTGAAAGTAATACATTGTAGTAGTCTAGTAAATATGACTTATGATTCTTTCTTACGTCAACAACCATTTGTTGGTTAATATCAACCCAATGTGGAGAAGAAAAAGTACTAGTGACGTAGTACTACTATGATCACTTCTTTGCCAGTTTGCCACTATTCATTGTGTTCTATGGTGGTGCATGGTCACGGCTATGCATGTCTACCCAATACAGCATTGTTTCATTCTTTGAAGACCTCGGACAACTTGGTGTACTGTGGTGTATTTGACCCGACACAGTTGTAAGGGAACCAGGTTCGTCCGAGAACTGTTTCTCTACCCCCCGCGGGCTACCGCGCGGTATTTTTAAAATTCTCGACCCTATTTTTTTAATTTCCTATCTTTTTAGGTCGCGTGTCTACTTAAAAACCTCGCGCGTCGCACACCTTTACTTTCGAGACAATATCTCGTCACTCCTCAAATAAAATAACTATTTTAGGGTTAAGGATATCATATTCTTTTCATGACAAGCACTATTTTGTGTACAACTTATGCACGAATGACTTCTTTCATCTTCTCAACTTTTCTGTTGACTGTACATGCTGTGCACTACTAAACATATTGTACGAGGAATGTTGCAATCATCACTAAGTAATAATGCATTTACTTTACAGACCATTTTTGCAATCGAAGTATGGTAGTAAGGAAATCTACCGTACAAGAAAACACATCACACACAAAATAATACATTTAATTTTTTCCTTTCAACGATTCATCTTTTCGACCTCCATCCTTTCGACCCATTCTACTGATATTTTCCTTCAAACAACTCAGCAACATCATGCCTCCTGTTATTAAAACCTCTCTTCTATTCTACTGCCGTGGTTGCTGGGATAAGAAAGGAAAAGAATCAAAGGAGTTTTTAGGATATAAATCCATTTCAAATGGTAACTTGAAATACGTCTCCACCGGCCTAAGAAAACATCTCTGGCATAGAGATACGTGCCGGGATTTCTACCATAGTCAGGGTCTAATTAAACGAAAGATCTATAACTTCTTCACCTCTATCAAAGTGCAGCCTACCTTGCCGTCTGTTCAACATTCTCCGTCAGATTTTGGGATGACTATGACACAAAACGGTCCATCCGTTCCCCCTTCCTATCTCTCCCAGCACCACACCGTCACAAGTCAATCAGCCACTGGGTCTTCATTCTGTTCTAAACCAACAGATTGTACATGATGTCTTTTTACCGCCAATGGAGCGGAACGCCATTGAATCTTACATGGCTGTTTCTGCTGTTCAAGATGAAGATGCATTCCCACTGGATAATGATATCGACAATTCCGATGACGAGGATGACAATGATGATGACGTAAATGAAAATAACGACAACAATTCTACCAACAACATAGATTGTGGAGACAACAAAGAAGATCACACTAATGGTTCTGATGTTAACGTCGCTACTGCTCAGCAAGCCCCTACACCACCATCTTTTCATGAAATCATTAATTTGAACGAAAGAGAGGATGCATTTCAAAGCCACACAAAACTACCGCCGCCCCATCATCTTCTTGCAGAATTGGAACTCATGAATTTAATGGCCAGACATAAATTGCCACTGAACACATTCAAATCCATTTTCCAGTGGGCAAAGAAAAGTCAAATGAGACCGGGTTTTGATTTTTGCGATGCCAAAATTAGATCTCGGAAAGCAATTTTTGACAATCTCCAATCCAATATGGGTCTCTCTGATATGAAATTTCATCCTCATATACTGAATTGGTTACCTGATAACAAGCCCACTCAGGTGTATGTCCGTTCTTTTAAGGATGCCATTTATTCTCTTCTTTCTGACCAGCAGCTAATGATAGAAGAAAACCTCTCATTTCCCAACTATTCCACCCCTCTATCTCCCGACAATAATCCTGAGTTGAATCCTCATTCTGTAATCTCAGAATTGCATCACGGCTCGTGGTGGAAATCTTCTTGGAAAGAAATTTGCAATCCCAATTCGCAAGAAATTCTTGTTCCTATTATATTTTACATGGACGGCATCTCTTTGGATGCGCACGGACGGCTTACGTTAACACCATTGAACATGACACTCGGTATTTTTAATGTGGAGACCCGTTCTCAACCTGAAGCATGGACAACTATTTGCTTCCATCCCGACCCCGAATGGGAGTCAATCAGACACTCTCGTCCTGCCACTTTGAAGGAAAAAATTCAGAATCTTCACAATGGTTTGGAAGTAGCGTTTTGTTCCTTCAAAGCCGCGTGTAACGAAGACGGTGGTATCAAATGGAATTATCTTCCGTACGCAAATCAACAGTGGAAGGTAAAAATGAAATTTGCCATTGCCTATGTTATTGGCGACACAGAACTTCATGATAAATTGTGTGGAAAATACGGCTCCTTCAATAAGGGTGTCATGCGGATGTGCCGTCACTGCAACTGTTATTCTCCGAACATAAACATTCCTTCTGTTCAACCTGCAACAAAGAAGTGGTCACCTGTTGATTTTCATTCTTTTCCCGGCACAGATCTAAATGATATCAATAAGAACTTCAAAAACAACTCTCATCACAACATAAGGAATGTATTTCATGATTTATGCTTTGGTACAAATCAGAACAACATTCATTTTGCAACTCCCGGTGAATGTTTGCACATGCACCAGCTTGGTACTGCCAAACGGGCCATCGAGTCAATTGAATTGTTGCTCCGCGGAAGTGTTCCATGTGTTTATGCCCCCAATTTGAAGCACGGTGTGGCTGTTGCTAACAGTATTGGCCATTTAGCACAACGGTACGATGGTTTGTTATCACGCCAGTCTGATAGAGATTTTCCTCGCACCAAATTTGGGACTCAGCTTTTATCAACCACAAAGAAAGAAGGGCATGATTTCTCTGGAATGCTTATTTCTCTTCTGATCGCTATGGTTTCCAAACATGGATCTGACATTATTGGTGACCATCGTTTTGTAAAGAAACAGATAGAGGTAATTCAGCTCATTCTATCAATGGAAGAATTTCTTAAACACGGTCGGATGAAATATGGTTCCTTAAAGAATCTCCCAAAAACAATTGTTCACTTTATTAATTGTATAAACTCAACATGTCACAGGAAAGGGATGGGAACAAAACTAATCAAGAATCACCTGTACTTTCACCTACCAGATTATATCTCTTTATGGGGGAGCCCTGCAGGCTGGGATAGTGCTCCCAATGAGTCTCACCACAAAACTGAGATAAAAGCTCCTTCCAAGAACACGCAAGGTAATGCTGCATCACTAATTGGTCAAACGGCCAAGCGAAAGTCAGAGAAAATGATGCTAAGCCAGGCAATCATATCACTACAACTTGAATCCGCCTGACCCTCCTCCAATTGAACGCCCTGATGGTGGCGGTTCTCATTTTCAAATAATGAGAACCGAGAATGGGGAATCATCAATGAAGTGGCTTCGTTCTACCAACAAAACCAAACCATTTTTTCCTTCTGACATACTTGACTTTGTTTGTGATTCTGTGCTACCTTTATTGGAGAATCCTTCGCACATTTGTGGAGTTACAGAGCACAATCGTTTCGATATTGCTTGTGGGTCTAATTTTATATTTCGCTCGCATCCTTCATATAGATCGGACAGTTCTCTGCTGAACTCCGTATGGATGGATTGGTGTTTGATGAAATTGGACTTTGATTTGAATAACAATCCAAAGCTCATACCGTGCCATCTGCTATGCTTTTTAACTGTACAGAATTTGAAGCAGCCATACAGTAGTATTGGTGGCTATCCAATTGATACAAACGGAATGTATGCTGTGGCTCGTCGGTTTCAAGATGTGCCTAAGAAAACAGCTTCTGAATTTGTCCAATGTGGGCGCCTCATGAATTCCCTGTACCTATTTCATGTCGACACTATCCATTCTGAGCTGGCAGTTGTTCCAGAGCAAGGAAAAGATGGCTCCATAACCAATTGTGATTGGCTAGTGATATCAAATCGTATATCGTGGCTCGATTTCTTTGAAAGCAAAAATGCTGCTACACCACCGTCTTATGAATGTTTGTACAACGCATGCACACTACAGGACGACATCCAGTTGGAACCGTTTGAGATGGCATTGAATGATAACGAATCCAGTGATTATGTATCCAGTTCAGACAGCGATAGTAGTTTTGACAGCAGTTCCAATTGAGTAGCAAGGGTGAATGTAACGGCTAACTTTAAATTATTGTTTAATATTACTATAGAGGGTTAGCTCTAAGTACAGTTTTGCGAGATACATATGCGCTCATAATATAACAGCCTTCGTATTTCGGATTCGAACAGCTATGTAATACTAATGGATTGAACAATAGAGTATCGCCTGACCTCAATGGAACTTTCACTCCATACGTGGGGAAGACAAAGTAATAAATCACCTCTTCATCACTTACATGTTTTGGAGCAATAACTGTCAGCCTTGTATAGAACATATTGGCATCGGTATGGCTTTTTGAGTGATAATCCTTTCCAATAGAAAAGGCCGTTGCGTGATAGCTGATTGCATTCAGCGTTGTACGATTAACAACCTCATTCATCACAGTCGTTTCAAGGTTGACAAGTTCGGACATTGGAGTTAAACAAAGCTGCATTTCCTTCACAATGTGTAGGGCTTTTTGTTCAAGGTTGGCTTTTGTTGTCGAGTCCACATTGTTTTTGAAAACATACACACCATTTCCCGATTTCAATCGATTTGGTCTCATCCCAATAATAGCATATCCACTGTTTACACTGTCACATTTGGTTCCTCGGCCTATTTTGGGTTTAGATTGAACAATCTGCCCAGCGAATGTTCTTGTGATTTCTATATTTTCGGGGGTACCCAAGCATTGTTTTGCAAATTGTCTGGAAGCTTTTGCAAAGAGTCTCAATGATGGTTCTGATTCGGCGAACGCTAGAACAAACTTCTTGTCGGTACTATCCAATGTCTTGAAACTGTCAATAGACACAGCCTGTGCCGAAGAATATTTCTTCTCTCCAACTGTCGTCCGTCCCCAATTCGTAGCCATGAATTTTCCTTGAAACCCATTTTTGTTAACTGTTTTCAATGCTATTTCTTCGACATGTTTGAAAATTGCATTTGGATCTCGGCGCCGATTCCTGTCCCCTTCTGCTGTCTTGTTAGGTTTTATCTCTGACAAGTTTTGTAAGTCTGGTTGATTGTTGATGATGATGGTGCTGCGTTTGGGAGAAAATTTGAAGTCATTTTCTTTCTCTCAGTCTTCCCACGTTTCCTTTTTGATTTTTGCTTGATTGCTTTTGCTGGCAATTGCTTTGTTGTTGTTTTGAATCCCATTGTTGTTGCCGGGACGGAGCCAACGAAATTACCGTTTTTTAGGAACAGACGAATCACTGTTGTTGTTGTTGCTGTAGGAGGAGGAGGAGACGAATCCCTGTTGTTGTTGTTGTTGTTGTTGTTGTTGGAGGAGGAGGAAGAGGAGACGAACCCTGCTCTTTGGGGGGTAGACGAATCGCTGCTCTGTTGGATGAGGGGAGCGGATTCGGATTTGCTACTGGATGGAGGAGACGAATCACCGTTGCTGTTGTTGTTGTTGTTGGAGGAGGAGGAGGAGGAGGAGGAGGAGACGAATCCTGCTCTTGGGGGAGGAGACAAATCGCTGCTCTGTTGGATGAGGGGAGCGGATTCGCTGCTTGATGGAGGAGACGAATCGCCGTTGTTGTTGGAATAGAAGACCAATAGCCGTTGCCATTTGCGTTGGTGGACTGCCGGTGGATGAGGAGGAGCGAGGTTGGTGGATCGCCGGTGGAGGAGAAGGAGCGATTCGATGCCTACAATCGGATCTGAACAGAAAATTCCGGTAGAAGGATTGGTAGTGCGTCGTGGAGATCAGGGGGAATGGATTGTAGGAATCAATTGCCGTTGGAATAGTCAGGTAAGGAACGCGTGTGGGCAATCTTCGTAGATCGGGGATGAACGTGAAGGTGCCGTACGGTAGCTGTTAGAATATTCCGGATGATTCGGGGGAAGAAGGGAATTCGCAGTCTGGGAGAACGTTTGCAGGAAGCAGGATCAAGGAAAGGAGTTGTTTGGCTAGGCCGTGGAGGTAAACGCCGGGGTAGGTGTTACTGTAGTTGTCGGCAAGAGAGAGAGCTGACAAAGAGAGAACCGATTGGCGGAGTAGCAATCGGAGTAGATCGAAGTATGGATTATCGAGTGATCGAGATTTCGAAAAAAGGCCGTTGGAATGATCCGCAAAGGTACAGAAATAACCAAAGGGATGTTCCGATGAAGGAAGAAGATAACCGTTGGCGTTATCAGGGATGGAAGAAATGTTTGTCAGAGAAACAATTGAAGTAGATCGAAGTTTTGATTTAATGTCGATAGTTATGAAAGATGAGAAGGGAGTCGCTAAACAGCAGGCTCACAACAATCTTGGTTAGATCTGAGGGCGATTGATTACTCCGCGGTCTCGGAATGCTCGGATTTCAATGATGTAAGTGCGGTGATTATTAAATAATCAACCGATGTAGTACTTGTAGAAGCGTGTGATGCGAAATCGAGCGAGCCTGTGTGTGTTACAGAAGTGATTCGAATCGAGCGAGCCTAACAGGAGGAATGGAAGGAAAGGACCGAAGAAACGACCGAGCGAAGGTACGGCGGTCGTGTCGGGGGGATGACCGAAGGACAAATCCGCGAAGGTGCGGGAATAACCGAAGAAATATCGACCGTCGGTGTTGCGATGTAATTACAGAAGGAGATTCTTGGTAGAATGTTCTGTAGGTGCACCCCTTGATACGTACGCTTCTTGGTCGTGTATTACAGAAGAAGATTCTTGGTAGAAGGATCTGTAGATACAGTAGGTCGGGGATCGGAATATGGAAGTGTCGAGTGATTGTCGGAACGGTCGTCGGAGGTGCAGGAATAAATATGGTTGTGTGATTGTATTATTTTCCTTCTGAATCCGATTCGTTGAGAGTCTGATTCAAGGACTTCTGAAGAACAGCAACGCTGCGTTAGTGTGTTAGTAGACGAACGATTGTACTCTACGCGTGACAATTGTGTTTGGATACTTTCAGCAACGGATAATCGGACTACAGGCGAGACTAGGGAAACGCCAGATCTCCTCTTGCTGTGACTTATTCAGATTGCAGCGAGACAGACCTTAGTATGTAGATTACAAGTAGTTGGTAGCAACTAGTGTGAATTTTGGGATATAAATCAGTTGAATGTTAAAAGTATGAGATAAAGTGAAATCTTGCCGAAATGCAAGATATCTCTTTTATTGAGATGAATACGTTGCAACTGCTGTTGCGTAGTGCTGAGATTACTCGCTGATTATTTCCGTGCATGTATTAGTCGTTGACCATATATATTTGTATGCATGTATATGTATTGTGTGAGAACCACATGCCAACGGTTTTCTTCTCTTGTTCCGTTAGGAGGACTCCATGAAATGTTTATCATTAAGGTCAGGAATTGCTCCCGTAGCTCGTGTGATATTTTATGAAATCAGAGTTTGCTCACCGAAGAACAATGGCAATATCGTAAGACAGGGATTGCTCACCGTTTATGCGTGATGGGAATCGATGCGCCGTGGGAATCGATATGCCGTGGGAATCGATTACTTAGATGGATACGGGACTCATTGATTCATGCGCATAGGAAATCTACCCTTTGGTAGCTTTGGTACTTCTGGTCACGAAAGGAATTTAATACTCCCCATGTCTCCTTGTGAAGGGTCATCACGCTCTACATGATGCTTCCATCATCCTGGAGAAGGTCGCCAGTATTACCACAGAAGTGGAAGATGGGCCTGAGCAGTGGATACACAACTGAGTGACTCCAATGCTTGGTAAGAATGTCTGCACAGTTATCCTTACCTGGGATGTGCATCATTAAAATGAAACCTCTTGCTATCATGCTCCGTACGTAGTGAAACGATAGAATGTTATGACGCTTATGCAACCTTGCGTAAGGAAAGGTCGACGTCTGGATCATCTTTTCGTTGTCACCCCAAGAGTATGAGATATCATGGACTCGTGTTCCGAGGTATCGGAATGAGTGGCGTAGATCGACAATCTGTTCGATGCAAGTTCTCCCTGCAACAAATTCAGCTCCAAAGGTGGCTGTTTCCGTAGTAGACTGCTTCTTCGAGAACCACATCATGGGAGTCTTGTTCGCGAAATGAAGAATGCCGGTAACTGCCTTGCCACTGAGAATATCATGCATGAGGTTGGCATCATAGAAATGTGATAACACTACTGTCTTTCCAAGCGGTGCAGGAGCGTCGTCGGGTAGCTCCTCAGAATGCTCCCCATAGACGGTATTGGACCAGTCGATGGTGTCGGGTTTAGTCAATATAAAATCGGGTGGTTCCACACGGAATCTGATTTTAAAATGTCTAAATTTGGAGATATATCCATAGATACGTTTAGCACGGTCGAGATGCCCATCTCGTGGCTGAGCTCTGAAACTTGAGAGCGTCATCACGGCTGTTTGTACATCGAAACGGCCAATAGCGATGATCCATTGCAGTGAACCGATCATACTTTGGTATTTCTGTATACCGGTTTCTTCAAGAAAGGCTGAGGAGTCCAATTCAGGATGATCGTTCTCCGCGATGGGCGATTGGAACCTAGTGCTAGGTTTGCATCCGAACATTTGTTCGTAAGATGCTTCCATCTTTTCGATGAACTTTATGGGATTCATGCATAAAACACCATGTTCGTCGCGCTCAAATCCACATCCTAAATGAAAGTTCATAGGTCCGGATCCCTTCAATTTGAAGTTATATGGTGACGATTGCAATATCTTCAAGAAGGAATTGGGATCGGCCATGCAGAGACATAGGTCATCGACATATGTGCATATAAGCTCATATACACGTTCACCATGCTTGTTCGTTCCGGGTTTGAGGAATATTTCCGGTTCTGTGCGGGATCTTTCGAATCCGAGTTCGATGAGACAAGCCGCGAGTAAGTCTCCAAAACACTTGCCTGAAGACCTGAGACCATATAGGGCTTTGTAAATGACCAATAGGTGACCCTCCAACGATCCGAATTCGGGACCTGCCTTGATGCATACTTTCTCGCAGGTGACTGCTTCTAAGTAGGCGTTACCTATGTCGGTACCCCATGCTTCTAGATCGTTGAGTTCAGCTAGGAATAGGCACATACGTAGACCGCGAAGAGATACGACGCCTGCGTAAACACTGTGGATAGGGGCCTCAGTGAGATTACCGTTAGCAACGAGGCGAGCCTTGTGTCTTCCGTCGTGTTTGACAGCGTATATCATGTGTACCTTGATCTGTTGGAATCCCGGGGGAATGGAGCTTGTCTTGTATACGCCTTTATCAATGAATGTATTGTATTCATTGAGTTGTGCCATTTCAAGAGTGGTGGCATCTTCCCATTTGGTGTTCCCGTTGGCTTGATCAAATCGGAGGGCTTCTTCGTGGTTACGAGGCACTTTGAATCCATATTGATACTGCGGAGTGGTACGGAAAGAACGTAGTTTGGCTTGATGCACGAGTCGATCAAGTTTCTTGGTTCGTCGGGCTAGGTTGGTGATTCTCCTGAGACGTTTCCAACCTGGGAGGTCAAGCAAGTTGTTGTCTTTCCCATATTTTGCAACGGTGACTGGGTCATCAGCCGCAATATTGGCCAGAGGTTCATATGTGCGTTCCATATTCTCCCATTCAATCCAAAGGTTATACTTGGAACCTTTGTATTGAGGGTGCTTGTTATCCAGTGGACCTTGGTGTCCTAGGATGCGGCGAAACGACCAGAGTTTGCCGTCTTCTTGTGTTGAATCACGATGGATGTAATTCATGACGTCATTGTATGCAATGATATCATCGAGTTCGTCATCGGAGTGTTTGCACTTGAACTTGATGAAGTCTTTATTGCGTTCAAGACTGTCTTCAACATCGACAATGGTGAGACGTTTCCGGGTGCCATCGGGATTGGTTACAAGGAAGGAACGTCCTTGTAGATCGGCAATCGGGATCGTAGGAATGGTAATAGGTTTACCATCATCGTCAAATTGTGCGTTGCCTTCTTCGTCGGTAACAACTACCTGTGATGGGTCTACGGAAGGAGTAGCGGGGTTGGTGTGTGGAGTTGTGACGTCACTAACATCAAAGTATGCTAATTCCGGTGGATCAAAATCATCTTCAGTAAGGAGAACGCCATCAGATGTCTTGCTGAAGATGTGTGTCGTAGGAGGACCATCAAGACTCTCCCCATAGTTGTTAGGGAGTGGAGAAGGGGACCAGCTTGGGCTGTCATCGACCTTCTTATAAAGAAAGCTCGGTAACGAGGGGTGGGTGGGTGGTTGAAGATTTGGTTGAGTGCCAGGTGGAACGGTGTCATTGGCGGTGTCAGAATCAGCAGGTGAACCGTTAGGGGAAATTGAGCTGTTTGGTTTAGTAGACTCGTCAATGAGTTTATTCTGATTGGTATGCTCCCCATGTTTGAAAGCTGGAGCTTCTCCAGTGGCGTATAGACGGGGTAAGGAATCCTTTGCATTACGCCATTTGATGAAACCATCATCAGTAAATAAGCCCGCGCGCTTGTTACGTGACTCAGGTGTAAGAGCAGATCGAACACCGGACCGGTCTAGTAACTTGTTGGTAACTGGATCCCAGATTCGAAAGCAGAGTTCATTGCCAACATGTTCAGCGATGCCGACGAAATGACCTAGGCGTTCGGTAGATTTGGTACCGAAAGGGGAGTCATTGGTCTTGAAATACACAGGTTCAAACCAGAAGAAACTGGTGTATGCGCTGATGTCGCCAATTGTACCCGTGGCAATGAAGATCGGTTGTTTATCGGGCAGCGTAGGGTCAGAGACAACATTAAGGAGACCCGCGACGTATGTCATGCACAGTAACCACATGTGTGGTGGTGTGCCGGTACGATCCATGACGCGGTTGACAATGCGTTTGAACGTTTGGTATCGTCGTTCGAATTGATTCTGATGTTGGTGGTACGGTTCACTTTGCCAGAGTCCAATCCATAACATCTTGAGGTAATCCATGACTTTCTTGCTTGATTGATAGTTACCGTGGTCGCAAAGAAGGCGGATGGGTCTGCCCCATTTTCGAACAAAGTTCTGAAAGCAGGGTAGAAAATCGCCGGTGGTACGCATTTCTTCAACGTGAATAATATGCGATTTTCGGCCGAAGAAGATCTGAGCAATCTTGGATCCACCATCAATTGCTGGGACATCTGAATAGACTGCATCGGACATAACATCGTCATTGAAGGGGCGAACGTTCATGGCCGGTTGAGGGGAATGAAACCGTTTGAAAATGTTACCATCAGGGCTAACCGCTAACGAACCGTATTGGGTTGAGTTTTCAAAAGTAGCTTTGATGCGATCGGTGGAAATCCAACAAAAGAAAGGTTTCAGGGATAAGTAGTCATGTTCGTTGGGATATCTTTCGCGGGGCGTAGCTGCAATGCGTGTAGTGTCACTGGCTGTACAATCTGTCGGAAACGCAGTGACTGTTCCAGAGACTGCGGTTGGTGCGCAGCATGCGAGACGTTCTTGATGAGCATAGTCAGTGGAAGTAAGCCAAAAGGAGCGATCGTTGTTCTTATGATCATCAATCGGAAGAAAGGGAGATCGGGTGGAATGGCTGGAATACGAGCTGAGGGATGTAACCGTGGAGGACCCGGGAGAAACAGATATATCGAATCCTTCAAGGCAGCGTGGGTTCCCATATTCGTCGTAATCAGCATAGGGAAGTTGCTGTGGTTGGGGAGGATATTTCTGGAGAAATTGTTCATCCTTTGCACTGATCGTGGTATCGAGAACAGATGGGTCCCAATGTTTATCGGACGTCATGATAACATGTGGTAACGTGTCAAATTCGACAGTCGTATACTTTCGCATCGCAAGGTATGGTAAGCCGTGTCGTATGCTAAGAGGCAGTGCATAGCCATCGGAGGTGGTGATGACCTGTCCTCCGCCTGCTTTGATGGACGTGTCGTCTACAGTGGAAAAATATGCTTCCATCCGGCCGGATGACAATATAGAAGGATGCCGTCCTGTATAGGCACATTCATTGAAAATGAGAATGACGGGGCCTCTGTTCGACATGGAATATGCTCCGCATGTAGCAATGGGAATGTTTTGTACCTGATGATTGTTAATGCCGGTGACGTTAACATATCGTGGTGGAATATCCTTGGATATGAGACATGCATCGTTACCGATGATGCAGCCATTTGCGCCGCGATCAACCATGGCAAAACCAGGGCTAGTAACCGTAGTTTTGTGTATACGGTATGTGTATGACGTTACGGTACCATCATTAGGAAAGGTGAGATCATCCTCGGGAGTGTACCACTGGTGAAAATTGGCGGAATACGATGGTGTTCCGACAGGTATTTGGGTGTCACCGTCCTTTTTGTACTGAATGTCAGGGTTGTTTGAAAGGAATCGAGCTGGATGCGCGGGTGACACGGAAGACTTGAGAGGTCGCTGGTCCTTGGACGAGGAGGTCGTTGATTTGTATACACCTAGAGATGCATGGAAAACGCCTCTACGATCATTCTCTACAGCAGGATGTAGGTCTGCTGTGGAATTGGCATGCTCATCCTTGGTCGAAGTATCGTCTTCTTGAAAAGATACCGAATGTTCATGTTGGTATGCCTTTCGTGTAATGGGTTTGACACTGTTGGGGTCAGGTTGGTTAGTGTTAAGTAAGTCGTGTCGCAATGAGGCAACCACGATTTTCTTTCCTTCCGGAGAAAAACTGAGCCAACTCTTCATGTCCTGACGTGACAAGGCCTTCCATATGTTTGTAGGCAACCTTGTGGTAGGGTCAGGGGTACGTCCAGCCTTGAACACAGCATAATCTTGATAGTCGCCTTCAAATTCGATGGGAAGAGCATAGTCATCATGGTGTTGGATCGAGTCAGAAGAGAAATCATGAACGTGTGCACGTACGGTCGACCGAGGAGCAGACATCGCAGACTGGGAATCAAGTCGAGTTGCTTCGAGTAAAAGCGTGATTTTAAGATCATGGATAGCAGCGGCTTCGGCAACTGCATCCGTTGCGGTGCTATTCGTCCCACCTGGATCCTTGACTTTGGCAAATTGTTCGCTTAGCTGGAAGCTGGAATAACATGCCTGACACAATGCTGATTTTACAGTGTGATACTCGAGGGGCTTGTTGGGAGGACGGAGCTTGTTGAGGTGATTCAATTCGTCAAACCAATGTGTGATGAATTTCACTTTGGATTCCTTCCAATTGTTGAGGTTCAACTTGAGCAACGCTTGTAGCTGGGTCGAGTTGTCGTATACCTTTGCTTTTGATTGGCTATGAAGGTTTACGAAGTCGAAGTAGGCCTGGCGTCCATCACGAGTGGTAGAATGACTGTGTACACATGATGCAGAAAGGTCACTCTTGAAGACTTCCAACATTAGTACCCAGAAGAAGGCACATTGTTTGATGTAGAGATCACGGGTGTAACCCACGAGCGTGGCTGGAGGCCAAGTTTCATCGAGGAATGTCTCTGTATCGATGTCGTATGCCTCGAGTTTAGCTTTGAAACCTACGAGCCAGTGTTCAAATCTCGAGTCATTCGTGAGGGGTGTAAAGGACTTTTCATCTCGTGCTTTTCGGCACCATGATTCGTACTTTACCTGCTGAGGTGACTTTTTGTTATTTCCTGCCGGAGGAGGTGGTGGGTTCAGAACAGATTCGTTACGCAAGCGTTGGGCACGTTCTTCGCGGAATGACTGGAATTCCCTGTATGTATATGACTTTACATCCTTCCAGTTCCTCTTGTCTTCTTCTAGAGCGACATCGGCTTCTTGTAGGTCGATAGCGAAATCCGCAAGTGCTTCTATGTTCCTTTGGATGGAGCGAGGGATATGCGTTGTCAATCCTCGTTCCATATAGGTAAGTTCACGTGCAAAATCCGGTTCGATAAGTGCGTCGAGGAACGACTTCCATTCGCATAATCCGCCTTCTTTGAGAGCTAGGCACAACTTGCTAGTAATCTCACTTGTTACGTTGAGTAATGATATGAGTATCTTTCTCATATCAGCATCGAAGCTGGGAAAGCGTTCGATAGTGGTGACTTCGGCGTCATTCTTCTCTTCGCCTCCGAGTGCATTGCCGGCCATTACCGGTACCGGTATGTTCGGCATCTGTGGTGGTTCGGAGTCTTGGAAGGAAGTGCGTGGTAACTGAGAATGGGAACTGCTTCTTGTGCGATGTGCGACGTGCATATGCCAGTGTAGGGATTATGATTAATTCCGTTCCTGTTCCTTCTTGTGTGCAAGCCTTCTTAGAGCTTGCGACTGTTAATCTATTATTTTCCTTCTGAATCCGATTCGTTGAGAGTCTGATTCAAGGACTTCTGAAGAACAGCAACGCTGCGTTAGTGTGTTAGTAGACGAACGATTGTACTCTACGCGTGACAATTGTGTTTGGATACTTTTAGCAACGGATAATCGGACTACAGGCGAGACTAGGGAAACGCCAGATCTCCTCTTGCTGTGACTTATTCAGATTGCAGCGAGACAGACCTTAGTATGTAGATTACAAGTAGTTGGTAGCAACTAGTGTGAATTTTGGGATATAAATCAGTTGAATGTTAAAAGTATGAGATAAAGTGAAATCTTGCCGAAATGCAAGATATCTCTTTTATTGAGATGAATACGTTGCAACTGCTGTTGCGTAGTGCTGAGATTACTCGCTGATTATTTCCGTGCATGTATTAGTCGTTGACCATATATATTTGTATGCATGTATATGTATTGTGTGAGAACCACATGCCAACGGTTTTCTTCTCTTGTTCCGTTAGGAGGACTCCATGAAATGTTTATCATTAAGGTCAGGAATTGCTCCCGTAGCTCGTGTGATATTTTATGAAATCAGAGTTTGCTCACCGAAGAACAATGGCAATATCGTAAGACAGGGATTGCTCACCGTTTATGCGTGATGGGAATCGATGCGCCGTGGGAATCGATATGCCGTGGGAATCGATTACTTAGATGGATACGGGACTCATTGATTCATGCGCATAGGAAATCTACCCTTTGGTAGCTTTGGTACTTCTGGTCACGAAAGGAATTTAATAGATTGAAGTGGTGCTTAGCACAATCAAATGGGCGTCGATTGGCCTTTATGGGGATGGTGGACGCGGAAGAAAATATGGAATATTGCAATCGGCGTTGCCGTCGATTGCTGTTGCCGATGATTGCTGTTGTTGCTGTTGCCAACGATTGGTGTTGCTGTTGCGGATCGATTGGTGTTGCGTATCAATTGGCATTGCAAATTGATTGGTGACGATCCTATTCAAATAGATAATTGAACAAAATGGGTGAGTATCTATTGATGTACTACATAGAGTAAATAATAACAACAGAATAATATAATGTACATGCCGATCAATTTGAAATTATCAACCGGGAAAATTCGCCGCACCTCGATCTGCACTCAATCGTTGTTCCGACAATCGTTGTTGTTCCCCGCACCTCGATCTTCCGACAATCGTTGTTGTTCCCGTTCCGATTCAATGGTTGCTTCCAAATCCGATTCGGTTGCTTCTGATTCGATGGTTGCTTCCTATGAAAATAAGAAGAAACCAGAAGGGAGGAAATACATTATCAGTAATGCCGGTGGCAGTATAATCATTGTCTATCTCTCTCACTCGTACCGTTTATTGTTCTGACAATCGTTGTTCCGGCAATTGTTGTTGTTCCGACACTCGTTGTTGTTCCGACAATCGTTGCTCCGACAACCGTTGTTCCGACAATCGTCCAGATGAAATTGTTGTTGTTGCTGCTGCCGTTGATTTGCAGTCTTACTCCTCTGTCACGAAAAACAGTACCTCGTGCCTGTTGATATAGAAGCAATGGATAGAGATTTATTGCTTTCAAGACATATATGTTGGGGGCCAATTCAAACAATATCTATCAGCAAACCACCTCTTGTCCAATGCGAGCTAATTCTTTTTCCAGTACAAGGCTGTTATTTCAGACTAAAATATTCGAGCACAGATTACCTGCCTAATGCTGATCAACGATCAAGGGATCATTGGATTAAGTGGAATCCCACGTTCACAGACGGAGTTCCGATAGCAACTCTACTCAAATAAGTCGGGTAAGATTATGATAGAAAGGTAGAAAAAGTGATTTTTTTTGTCGCGAGGTAGAAAAGAAAATTACTGTGTGTTTGTGTGAGAGAGATTTTTTTTTTTTTTTTTCGCCGTACGATTTTTGATCGATCGATCGAAGTAGAGGATACTTCTAGTACATCGTGTAGAATTCTACGTGATTTTGTACTAGTGTAGAATTCTACACGTTTTTAGTACTAGATAATTTTCGGTACTGAATCCGCGTAGGTTTCTACACGAAAATATGTTTACACCTTACTAGATAATTTCCTGTTGTAACTCTGAAAATCGACCGTAAGGTATTGGATAATTGAAATTTAAAGAGATGTGAGCTCAGAGAGAGGCTCTTATTTTTACTGTGTATTTCACTGTATCGGGGCTCTCTGTATTTTACATGGTAGAGATCTTCCCCGGTTATTTGTTACTGTCTTCTTTACCATCGTACCGATTCTTCTGTTGCTGTTGCTGTATTAGCGTCGTGTCGGTCTTACTGTATCGGTCATTTGATGGTATTGGTCATTGTGGGGTTAAATATTCTGTTCGATGGGGCGTATGCTTATTCATGGTATATGTTCTGGATATGAGTAGGCCCATCTGGAATCGGTACTGATTTTCTTGATTGCAATAAGTAATTTCCTCACGGGATATCAAGTATATTCTTTTGAATGTACTTATGGGTTCCAAGTGTTTACTTATTGTTCAGGTCTTTGGATATTTCTTGTTTCTAACCAAATATCCCCTTTTGTTTGTAACCTTAGGTGATATCGTTTTTACCACTTAAGGATTTCCAAGTAGTGGAGGTGCGTTTGATTCTAAGCTTCGGTCTTTGGAATATTCGTATCTCGTATCGCACCTTGGTCATCGTTTCGTTTGTTTAATCGGCTTTTTCGATCGAATTTGATGCCGACAACAGTCCTTATTTTTCGCCGAACAACACACCCCTTGATCCAATACTCTACTTGCGTGGTATTGGATTACTGTCGGAGTATATCATCCTGAGTTTTATCGATTGATGGATCGAATTGTGACGTTGACTTGTTGGGTGACTGAATGATTTAACCTGGGTAGTGTCCCATAATGTATCTTGCGTGTCGAGCGTGCAAAATCCATCCCAATGGTTTGGTTAGATATTATTTTCCTTCTGAATCCGATTCGTTGAGAGTCTGATTCAAGGACTTCTGAAGAACAGCAACGCTGCGTTAGTGTGTTAGTAGACGAACGATTGTACTCTACGCGTGACAATTGTGTTTGGATACTTTTAGCAACGGATAATCGGACTACAGGCGAGACTAGGGAAACGCCAGATCTCCTCTTGCTGTGACTTATTCAGATTGCAGCGAGACAGACCTTAGTATGTAGATTACAAGTAGTTGGTAGCAACTAGTGTGAATTTTGGGATATAAATCAGTTGAATGTTAAAAGTATGAGATAAAGTGAAATCTTGCCGAAATGCAAGATATCTCTTTTATTGAGATGAATACGTTGCAACTGCTGTTGCGTAGTGCTGAGATTACTCGCTGATTATTTCCGTGCATGTATTAGTCGTTGACCATATATATTTGTATGCATGTATATGTATTGTGTGAGAACCACATGCCAACGGTTTTCTTCTCTTGTTCCGTTAGGAGGACTCCATGAAATGTTTATCATTAAGGTCAGGAATTGCTCCCGTAGCTCGTGTGATATTTTATGAAATCAGAGTTTGCTCACCGAAGAACAATGGCAATATCGTAAGACAGGGATTGCTCACCGTTTATGCGTGATGGGAATCGATGCGCCGTGGGAATCGATATGTCGTGGGAATCGATTACTTAGATGGATACGGGACTCATTGATTCATGCGCATAGGAAATCTACCCTTTGGTAGCTTTGGTACTTCTGGTCACGAAAGGAATTTAATACTCCCCATGTCTCCTTGTGAAGGGTCATCACGCTCTACATGATGCTTCCATCATCCTGGAGAAGGTCGCCAGTATTACCACAGAAGTGGAAGATGGGCCTGAGCAGTGGATACACAACTGAGTGACTCCAATGCTTGGTAAGAATGTCTGCACAGTTATCCTTACCTGGGATGTGCATCATTAAAATGAAACCTCTCGCTATCATGCTCCGTACGTAGTGGAACGATAGAATGTTATGACGCTTATGCAACCTTGCGTAAGGAAAGGTCGACGTCTGGATCATCTTTTCGTTGTCACCCCAAGAGTATGAGACATCATGGACTCGTGTTCCGAGGTATCGGAATGAGTGGCGTAGATCGACGATCTGTTCGATGCAAGTTCTCCCTGCAACAAATTCAGCTCCAAAGGTGGCTGTTTCCGTAGTAGACTGCTTCTTCGAGAACCACATCATGGGAGTCTTGTTCGCGAAATGAAGTATGCCGGTAACTGCCTTGCCACTGAGAATATCATGCATGAGGTTGGCATCATAGAAATGTGATAACACTACTGTCTTTCCAAGCGGTGCAGGAGCGTCGTCGGGTAGCTCCTCAGAATGCTCCCCATAGACGGTATTGGACCAGTCGATGGTGTCGGGTTTAGTCAATATAAAATCGGGCGGTTCCACACGGAATCTGATTTTAAAATGTCTAAATTTGGAGATATATCCATAGATACGTTTAGCACGGTCGAGATGCCCATCTCGTGGCTGAGCTCTGAAACTTGAGAGCGTCATCACGGCTGTTTGTACATCGAAACGGCCAATAGCGATGATCCATTGCAGTGAACCGATCATACTTTGGTATTTCTGTATACCGGTTTCTTCAAGAAAGGCTGAGGAGTCCAATTCAGGATGATCGTTCTCCGCGATGGGCGATTGGAACCTAGTGCTAGGTTTGCATCCGAACATTTGTTCGTAAGATGCTTCCATCTTTTCGATGAACTTTATGGGATTCATGCATAAAACACCATGTTCGTCGCGCTCGAATCCACATCCCAAATGAAAGTTCATAGGTCCGGATCCCTTCAATTTGAAGTTATATGGTGACGATTGCAATATCTTCAAGAAGGAATTGGGATCGGCCATGCAGAGACATAGGTCATCGACATATGTGCATATAAGCTCATATACCCGTTCACCATGCTTGTTCGTTCCGGGTTTGAGGAATATTTCCGGTTCTGCGCGGGATCTTTCGAATCCGAGTTCGATGAGACAAGCCGCGAGTAAGTCTCCAAAACACTTGCCTGAAGACCTGAGACCATATAGGGCTTTGTAAATGACCAATAGGTGACCCTCCAACGATCCGAATTCGGGACCTGCCTTGATGCATACTTTCTCGCAGGTGACTGCTTCTAAGTAGGCGTTACCTATGTCGGTACCCCATGCTTCTAGATCGTTGAGTTCAGCTAGGAATAGGCACATACGTAGACCGCGAAGAGATACGACGCCTGCGTAAACACTGTGGATAGGGGCCTCAGTGAGATTACCGTTAGCAACGAGGCGAGCCTTGTGTCTTCCGTCGTGTTTGACAGCGTATATCATGTGTACCTTGATCTGTTGGAATCCCGGGGGAATGGAGCTTGTCTTGTATACGCCTTTATCAATGAATGTATTGTATTCATTGAGTTGTGCCATTTCAAGAGTGGTGGCATCTTCCCATTTGGTGTTCCCGTTGGCTTGATCAAATCGGAGGGCTTCTTCGTGGTTACGAGGCACTTTGAATCCATATTGATACTGCGGAGTGGTACGGAAAGAACGTAGTTTGGCTTGATGCACGAGTCGATCAAGTTTCTTGGTTCGTCGGGCTAGGTTGGTGATTCTCCTGAGACGTTTCCAACCTGGGAGGTCAAGCAAGTTGTTGTCTTTCCCATATTTTGCAACGGTGACTGGGTCATCAGCCGCAATATTGGCCAGAGGTTCATATGTGCGTTCCATATTCTCCCATTCAATCCAAAGGTTATACTTGGAACCTTTGTATTGAGGGTGCTTGTTATCCAGTGGTCCTTGGTGTCCTAGGATGCGGCGAAACGACCAGAGTTTGCCGTCTTCTTGTGTTGAATCACGATGGATGTAATTCATGACGTCATTGTATGCAATGATATCATCGAGTTCGTCATCGGAGTGTTTGCACTTGAACTTGATGAAGTCTTTATTGCGTTCAAGACTGTCTTCAACATCGACAATGGTGAGACGTTTCCGGGTGCCATCGGGATTGGTTACAAGGAAGGAACGTCCTTGTAGATCGGCAATCGGAATCGTAGGAATGGTAATAGGTTTACCATCATCGTCAAATTGTACGTTGCCTTCTTCGTCGGTAACAACTACCTGTGATGGGTCTACGGAAGGAGTAGCGGGGTTGGTGTGTGGAGTTGTGACGTCACTAACATCAAAGTATGCTAATTCCGGTGGATCAAAATCATCTTCAGTAAGGAGAACGCCATCGGAGGTCTTGCTGAAGATGTGTGTCGTAGGAGGACCATCAAGACTCTCCCCATAGTTGTTAGGGAGTGGAGAAGGGGACCAGCTTGGGCTGTCATCGACCTTCTTATAAAGAAAGCTCGGTAACGAGGGGTGGGTGGGTGGTTGAAGATTTGGTTGAGTGCCAGGTGGAACGGTGTCATTGGCGTTGTCAGAATCAGCAGGTGAACCGTTAGGGGAAATTGAGCTGTTTGGTTTAGTAGACTCGTCAATGAGTTTATTCTGATTGGTATGCTCCCCATGTTTGAAAGCTGGAGCTTCTCCAGTGGCGTATAGACGGGGTAAGGAATCCTTTGCATTACGCCATTTGATGAAACCATCATCAGTAAATAAGCCCGCGCGCTTGTTACGTGACTCAGGTGTAAGAGCAGATCGAACACCGGACCGGTCTAGTAACTTGTTGGTAACTGGATCCCAGATTCGAAAGCAGAGTCCATTGCCAACATGTTCAGCGATGCCGACGAAATGACCTAGGCGTTCGGTAGATTTGGTACCGAAAGGAGAGTCATTGGTCTTGAAATACACAGGTTCAAACCAGAAGAAACTGGTGTATGCGCTGATGTCGCCAATTGTACCCGTGGCAATGAAGATCGGTTGTTTATCGGACAGCGTAGGGTCAGAGACAACATTAAGGAGACCCGCGACGTATGTCATGCACAGTAACCACATGTGTGGTGGTGTGCCGGTACGATCCATGACGCGGTTGACAATGCGTTTGAACGTTTGGTATCGTCGTTCGAATTGATTCTGATGTTGGTGGTACGGTTCACTTTGCCAGAGTCCAATCCATAACATCTTGAGGTAATCCATGACTTTCTTGCTTGATTGATAGTTACCGTGGTCGCAAAGAAGGCGGATGGGTCTGCCCCATTTTCGAACAAAGTTCTGAAAGCAGGGTAGAAAATCGCCGGTGGTACGCATTTCTTCAACGTGAATAATATGCGATTTTTGGCCGAAGAAGATCTGAGCAATCTTGGATCCACCATCAATTGCTGGGACATCTGAATAGACTGCATCGGACATAACATCGTCATTGAAGGGGCGAACGTTCATGGCCGGTTGAGGGGAATGAAACCGTTTGAAAATGTTACCATCAGGGCTAACCGCTAACGAACCGTATTGGGTTGAGTTTTCAAAAGTAGCTTTGATGCGATCGGTGGAAATCCAACAAAAGAAAGGTTTCAGGGATAAGTAGTCATGTTCGTTGGGATATCTTTCGCGGGGCGTAGCTGCAATGCGTGTAGTGTCACTGGCTGTACAATCTGTCGGAAACGCAGTGACTGTTCCAGAGACTGCGGTTGGTGCGCAGCATGCGAGACGTTCTTGATGAGCATAGTCAGTGGAAGTAAGCCAAAAGGAGCGATCGTTGTTCTTATGATCATCAATCGGAAGAAAGGGAGATCGGGTGGAATGGCTAGAATACGAGCTGAGGGATGTAACCGTGGAGGACCCGGGAGAAACAGATATATCGAATCCTTCAAGGCAGCGTGGGTTCCCATATTCATCGTAATCGGCATAGGGAAGTTGCTGTGGTTGGGGAGGATATTTCTGGAGAAATTGTTCATCCTTTGCGCTGATCGTGGTATCGAGAACAGATGGGTCCCAATGTTTATCGGACGTCATGATAACATGTGGTAACGTGTCAAATTCGACAGTTGTATACTTTCGCATCGCAAGGTATGGTAAGCCGTGTCGTATGCTAAGGGGCAGTGCATAGCCATCGGAGGTGGTGATGACCTGTCCTCCGCCTGCTTTGATGGACGTGTCGTCTACAGTGGAAAAATATGCTTCCATCTGGCCGGATGACAATATAGAAGGATGTCGTCCTGTATAGGCACATTCATTGAAAATGAGAATGACGGGGCCTCTGTTCGACATGGAATATGCTCCGCATGTAGCAATGGGAATGTTTTGTACCTGATGATTGTTAATGCCGGTGACGTTAACATATCGTGGTGGAATATCCTTGGATATGAGACATGCATCGTTACCGATGATGCAGCCATTTGCGCCGCGATCAACCATGGCAAAACCAGGGCTAGTAACCGTAGTTTTGTGTATACGGTATGTGTATGACGTTACGGTACCATCATTAGGAAAGGTGAGATCATCCTCGGGAGTGTACCACTGGTGAAAATTGGCGGAATACGATGGTGTTCCGACAGGTATTTGGGTGTCACCGTCCTTTTTGTACTGAATGTCAGGGTTGTTTGAAAGGAATCGAGCTGGATGCGCGGGTGACACGGAAGACTTGAGAGGTCGCTGGTCCTTGGACGAGGAGGTCGTTGATTTGTATACACCTAGAGATGCATGGAAAACGCCTCTACGATCATTCTCTACAGCAGGATGTAGGTCTGCTGTGGAATTGGCATGCTCATCCTTGGTCGAAGTATCGTCTTCTTGAAAAGATACCGAATGTTCATGTTGGTATGCCTTTCGTGTAATGGGTTTGACACTGTTGGGGTCAGGTTGGTTAGTGTTAAGTAAGTCGTGTCGCAATGAGGCAACCACGATTTTCTTTCCTTCCGGAGAAAAACTGAGCCAACTCTTCATGTCCTGACGTGACAAGGCCTTCCATATGTTTGTAGGCAACCTTGTGGTAGGGTCAGGGGTACGTCCAGCCTTGAACACAGCATAATCTTGATAGTCGCCTTCAAATTCGATGGGAAGAGCATAGTCATCATGGTGTTGGATCGAGTCAGAAGAGAAATCATGAACGTGTGCACGTACGGTCGGCCGAGGAGCAGACATCGCAGACTGGGAATCAAGTCGAGTTGCTTCGAGTAAAAGCGTGATTTTAAGATCATGGATAGCAGCGGCTTCGGCAACTGCATCCGTTGCGGTGCTATTCGTCCCACCTGGATCCTTGACTTTGGCAAATTGTTCGCTTAGCTGGAAGCTGGAATAACATGCCTGACACAATGCTGATTTTACAGTGTGATACTCGAGGGGCTTGTTGGGAGGACGGAGCTTGTTGAGGTGATTCAATTCGTCAAACCAATGTGTGATGAATTTCACTTTGGATTCCTTCCAATTGTTGAGGTTCAACTTGAGCAACGCTTGTAGCTGGGTCGAGTTGTCGTATACCTTTGCTTTTGATTGGCTATGAAGGTTTACGAAGTCGAAGTAGGCCTGGCGTCCATCACGAGTGGTAGAATGACTGTGTACACATGATGCAGAAAGGTCACTCTTGAAGACTTCCAACATTAGTACCCAGAAGAAGGCACATTGTTTGATGTAGAGATCACGGGTGTAACCCACGAGCGTGGCTGGAGGCCAAGTTTCATCGAGGAATGTCTCTGTATCGATGTCGTATGCCTCGAGTTTAGCTTTGAAACCTACGAGCCAGTGTTCAAATCTCGAGTCATTCGTGAGGGGTGTAAAGGACTTTTCATCTCGTGCTTTTCGGCACCATGATTCGTACTTTACCTGCTGAGGTGACTTTTTGTTATTTCCTGCCGGAGGAGGTGGTGGGTTCAGAACAGATTCGTTACGCAAGCGTTGGGCACGTTCTTCGCGGAATGACTGGAATTCCCTGTATGTATATGACTTTACATCCTTCCAGTTCCTCTTGTCTTCTTCTAGAGCGACATCGGCTTCTTGTAGGTCGATAGCGAAATCCGCAAGTGCTTCTATGTTCCTTTGGATGGAGCGAGGGATATGCGTTGTCAATCCTCGTTCCATATAGGTAAGTTCACGTGCAAAATCCGGTTCGATAAGTGCGTCGAGGAACGACTTCCATTCGCATAATCCGCCTTCTTTGAGAGCTAGGCACAACTTGCTAGTAATCTCACTTGTTACGTTGAGTAATGATATGAGTATCTTTCTCATATCAGCATCGAAGCTGGGAAAGCGTTCGATAGTGGTGACTTCGGCGTCATTCTTCTCTTCGCCTCCGAGTGCATTGCCGGCCATTACCGGTACCGGTATGTTCGGCATCTGTGGTGGTTCGGAGTCTTGGAAGGAAGTGCGTGGTAACTGAGAATGGGAACTGCTTCTTGTGCGATGTGCGACGTGCATATGCCAGCGTAGGGATTATGATTAATTCCGTTCCTGTTCTTCTTGTGTGCAAGCCTTCTTAGAGCTTGCGACTGTTAATCTATTATTTTCCTTCTGAATCCGATTCGTTGAGAGTCTGATTCAAGGGCTTCTGAAGAACAGCAACGCTGCGTTAGTGTGTTAGTAGACGAACGATTGTACTCTACGCGTGACAATTGTGTTTGGATACTTTTAGCAACGGATAATCGGACTACAGGCGAGACTAGGGAAACGCCAGATCTCCTCTTGCTGTGACTTATTCAGATTGCAGCGAGACAGACCTTAGTATGTAGATTACAAGTAGTTGGTAGCAACTAGTGTGAATTTTGGGATATAAATCAGTTGAATGTTAAAAGTATGAGATAAAGTGAAATCTTGCCGAAATGCAAGATATCTCTTTTATTGAGATGAATACGTTGCAACTGCTGTTGCGTAGTGCTGAGATTACTCGCTGATTATTTCCGTGCATGTATTAGTCGTTGACCATATATATTTGTATGCATGTATATGTATTGTGTGAGAACCACATGCCAACGGTTTTCTTCTCTTGTTCCGTTAGGAGGACTCCATGAAATGTTTATCATTAAGGTCAGGAATTGCTCCCGTAGCTCGTGTGATATTTTATGAAATCAGAGTTTGCTCACCGAAGAACAATGGCAATATCGTAAGACAGGGATTGCTCACCGTTTATGCGCGATGGGAATCGATGCGCCGTGGGAATCGATATGTCGTGGGAATCGATTACTTAGATGGATACGGGACTCATTGATTCATGCGCATAGGAAATCTACCCTTTGGTAGCTTTGGTACTTCTGGTCACGAAAGGAATTTAATATTAGATCATCAGCAGGGTTGATAACTCCTGGAATATGAATCATCTTGATTTCACCATTTTCCTTCCAAGCTTGAATTGCAAAGAACCTGATTTCAATATGCCTGGTCCTTTCAGTCGGCTTCTGGGCATTGATGATTTCAATCGCTGATGCATTGTCTTCATAGATCGGAGTTGGACCAACTTGGGCGAATCCTAATTCCTTCAGTATAGACCTGAGATATCTGGCTGTTTTGGCTGCTGTGACGGCAGCAATGAACTCAGCTTCTGTAGAACTCTGTGCAGTAAGTGACTGAGCTTTGGATCGGTAAACAATTGCTCCACCAGCATAAGTGAAAACATATCCTGTGGTGGACCTGCAATGTTTTGGATCATTGCCATAAGCGGCATCAACAAAACACATCAATTTGGCTTGCTTGATATCTTCAGGGAATTTTGGGAGTGACGCATCTTGGACCACATCGTTGTATGATTCTCCTGGTGATAGGGATGGCTCGGCATTTGGCCTGTAGAATCTGATACCCCAAGATCTGGTTGTTCTGAGATAGCGAGCTATGTTCTTCAGACTTGAATAGTGGAAAGCAGTGGGATTGGAACTGTACTTTGACATCAGAGTCACTGCGTAGCCAATGTCTGGCCGGCAACTCACATATGCAAACATCATTTCACCTAAGAGTGTCCTGTATGAGAACCCAAAGGTGAATTGTAATTCAGCATGTTCCCTGGTGCCTTCTAATGGTCCATCCGTATGTGATTGTAGTTGGCTCAGCACTTCAGTTGATAATGGCGCAGATGGTTTGGAATGAGGTTTCATCTTAGAATCAGTTTCCCATCCATGATATCTCATGATTCTGTCAATGTAATTTGCACAGGACAGTTCAATGTAGTCAGCTGTCTGTTTGACGTCAATTCCATTGAAGTCTTCAAGCAATCCCATTTTTGTGAAGGGGACAACATCTTCTTTTGGTAGCTTCAGTTTTGTGCCAACGATGTCATAGATCTTGTCAGATATGGATTCGGATGTGCAAGCCAGTGCAAAATGGTCAACTTGTCTCAGCATGTAGACTGTTTCACCTTCAAACACTGTCGTGTAGATCGTTCTGTCATGTGTGGTGGTCTTGAAGTTGAGATCAGGCCTTTCAAGATCTTGTTGATATGGGTTTCCCATAATCTACCTGATTCCGGATGACCTTGGAGTGCTCGAAGGACAGGAAGCACCAATCGTCTGTTTATGTCTTTGCCATACTTGTGTTTATACCATTCTGCATATGCATCATCAATAGTCATGTATGTAGGGATGTTGGGCCCTGGAGAATGGGCATAGGCGTCAGCCACGTCACCTGCATAGATTTTGAGATTGAGGCTGGCTGCAATGGCAAAGAACAACCTTTGGATGGGGTGTTCAACACATGATGAGTATGACATGGCAATAGCGTGCAGGGTTGGAGCTGCATATTTGCTTCCATTGCAACATTGCCTGGCTCTTTGTACACCATTCCTTTTGACATTGTATTGCCAATGGGGTCGGAGAATAACTGCTTCTGGATCCTTAGGGTATGGAATTGGTGATCCAAACATTTCCAAGTCTTCAAACTGATCAAGCTGTTTTCGCTCCCCAGCTTCCCATTCAGCCCATGTGGATAATGACTTGAGATTCCTTCGAGTGAAGTGTCCTAGTGCTTGTTCTTCAGGTGTAGTTGCTTTGGAATTGATGGCCTTGATTAAGAGTTCAATTCCTTCAGTTGGTAGTGAATCTGCATCTAGAGGTAATGCGTGATTGCCTGGTTTGTGAAGCTTGGTGATGGCTCAAAGTGATGCAATATCAATAGTGGGTATGGCAACATCCATGTCATCTTCAGTTGGTGCCAAGTGTTTCTGGATGTATGCATGGAGTGCTGCGGTGCTATCAACTTGGTTGATTCTGGATTGGATGATATTCTTGTATTTGGTGCCAATTTTCTTGATAGCCTTGATGGATGAAATCCGGTCCAAAAAAGGTGGGTCTTCTTCATCAGTGGGTTCCTTCCAAGAAGTATTGGGGGCAAATAGTCCATATTCATTCGAGTGTTTCCTGACTTCTTTCAGAGACAATTTGGTTTCAAGTGCAAAGGTAATTGGTGTATCTATTGAATCCCTCACCCCTCGAGCGTGTGATTGATGCAATGCGGTGGTAACATCAGCAGCAGTGAACACACGGTTGTGATTGATAGATACAATATAAGCGCCCCGGAGCTTGGAGATAGAGTTCTTATGCGAGGAGAAAAGCTTGGAGGCAGGGCTTTTGGGAAGAATATCTGTGACGTATGCTCTGCCAAGAAGGGAATCATTTGCATATCGAAGACCAAAGGCTTGATCAGCACAAGTACTTGAGACAGTGAGCTGGAGATTTGTGAGATCTGCAAATGGGGAGATGGAGAATTGAAAATCACTGGAGGACACCTCATTTGGTTCCGCGGGAAGTGGAAGGTTGTCATCAGTCCTGAGCAGGTGGTTGACATTAGTTGGGAGGTCTGCAAGTGGTAGATCATTCATGCCTTCATCAAACCTGACATGAGTGGCGATCTTGATGCGGTGTGTCTCAGTATCATACCTAAGGATGTTTCTGGTAGTGTATGCTGGTACGAAACCGAGAAATAGGCCTTTTCTCGCATTGGGTTTGAGCTTGATTGATTTCTTCCCTGGAGGGCGCACCCAAACTCTGCAACCAAAGGTTCGGAAGTCAGCAAGGTTTTCCTTATGGCCAGTTGCCAATTCCAATGGTGAATGCTGCTGGTTGCCTTCTGGGAAGGCATTTGACAACCGAAGGGCATGATAAAATGCAAATGGCCAGAACTTGATTGGCAAGTTTGCCCCAGAGAGCATGGTCCTCATTGAGTTAGCAAGAGTTCAATGGGCTCTTTCAACTGTACCATTCTGGTGAGAAGCATCAGCACCGGTTGGGAAAATTGAGTACCCAAACGCAGAGAAGAGGTTTTGGATGTCAGGGTTGTGGTAGAGTTCACCACCTTGATCAACGCTGATATACTTGTTGGCACAAGTTGGGTTGTGCTGTGAGAAGAAATGTTCCAACCAATGGAGAGGTGCTCCTTTGGAGATTCGGGTATCACCATATTTCATACCAGTATAGTGATCCGTGATGAGAATCCAAGCTGTCTCGCCATGTATCCCTTCGTAATCTGACTTTCGTTTGCTGTTGGAGGATCTGGCGCCGGCAAAGGCAAAGTCAATAGACAAACCTTGAAATGGTTGGCTGGCCTTTCTTGTGGAATGTGAGCCAGCGGGTGTTTTAGTTTGCTTACATTGAATGCAAGTTGGGCATTGATCAAGAATACTTGTTTGGCGCTTGAACTTTGGTACTCCAAGAATGTGTTTGTGAGCTTGGTACAGAAAATCATCACATGGGTGTCCTAATCTTTGGTGCCAAAGAAGTTTGGATGTTTTGGCTTTGATGGCTTGAATGGGGATATTTTTGTCCACAATCTTGGTGAAAAACAATTTTGCATCAAAAGTTGGCATGTCACTGGTGTCAGACCGAGCTTGAGCTACTTCTGTGCATTTTTGCAGTGTGACAAGATTCGTGTACACATCATATCTGTAGCAACTAATGGCTTCGTTGGAGGCCAGTTCACAAGCTTCCTTGAACTGCATGTCTGTTGCTAAGGCATAGGCTGAGGATGATGCACAATTGGCATATGGAGATGCAAGATCAATGTCTGGAATCAGTACTAGGTGGGTATAGCACTGACCATCAATGATGCTTCCGTGGAGGACAATGCTGTTGACAGTGTTCTGCTTGTGATGACAAATAATGGTGAGGTTTCCGTTTTGTTGAGCAGATGAGTCATGGTTGTCAGTGAATGATTTATGGATTGACTGTCCACTGAACTGACGTCGCATGCGAGATGTCATTCCACAGAGATCATTCTCACTCAGCAATGTCGTCGACAGGGAGGGAGAATAATAGAAGAAGACTTTGAGATACCCTATGTGATTGGGTGCTGGGATATGCAAGTATCCCGAGCCTTCAGGAATGCAGGTGGCTGCCTTTCCTCCTATTGCTGCCGTGAGCCTGACCGGACATTTCCTCAGCTTGGTGTAAGGTTTGTAACTGTGCAGGATATGCTTGAGATTTGTGCAGGAAACCTTGGCGCCCGTGTCAATCTGGGATCTGACACCATGTTGGAAATGGGCTGTAGCCGCACAAGGGTCTGGTGGGACCAGGAATTGCACATTGTGGGTATCAACTACTGAGGTAGGGTTGTCTCTGTCAAAGTTCGGATCTCCATTGATTTCCAGGTGTGATTCCAATGCAGGAGCTGTAATTTCAAGTGATTCCATATCACAGTACACATCAATTGGGATTGAAGGCTGGAGGTTGTCCCTAGGGAGAAGATTGACAGCACCAATCTTAACACATTCATAGGAGCTGACACTTCTGGAGTCCAAGGAAGGGCAAAAGCTTTTCACTTGAGGGGCTGTGACGCTGTCAAATCCTTGAGGATCATCTTGAGATGATGTCATATGATGGCTGCAAGAAAGACCGTCTATTCCTGGCCGTTGCAAAAATTTTGGTCTTCTACTGCATCATCGGGTGAAGCCTCATCTTGATTTTCATCTTCTATGTTGATTTGGGAGACACGTTGAGTAGAATCTAAGAGCTGTTGCGTTTCTCTATTGGATTTGTTCAGAAAAACAGCTGCAGCAATCCTATGTTTCTTCAGGGACTCAACATCCTGCAATGCAGGACAATTATCAAAGTTATGACCGGATGTGTGGCAAACAATGCATTTTCTGGATGTATCAAAGAGACTAGGTTGCTTATCGAATGCAGTGATAGCATTGCAATATGCTTGATGGAGAAAGGGATTGTCAGATTCTTCATCCATCTCGGGGAAGCCAAGTGATTCAATCAGGCTGATTGAGTGAGAAGTCAAAGTAGAAGGTGTTCTAACAGTACTGTTGCCAGCGCATTTTTGAAACCTATCATTGCGACGGGGACCTGGTCTGGTGCCTGAGACAGGTAATTGCTTGGACTGGATTGGTTTGGAGGTGTTACTCTTGTACTTCTGTTCAGCCTTGATCTCTTGCTCATATGTTTGCAGGGTTTGTAGAAGCCTACCTGCTTTGTACTTGTCCCGTTTGAATTGGTCATCTGAGTCGCGTTCATCTTCTGTTTTCTCAAATAATTCGTGACTGAGAGTGGTCCCTGCAATCAAATTGCTGACTTCTTCTGTCGAACCCATGGTGCTGGGTTGGTTTTGGAGGAAAACTCTGAGTCGCAAGTAATCCTTGTATCTGAAGTAGTATTCTTCAAGGGATTCATTTGAATCTTGGTTGGGAGGATTCCGGACCATTCTACCCGCATTGGATGGCCTTTTTGAATTGGGATGTGTCTGGGCAATGATTGTGTAAAGCGCTTCATAACCTTGTCCCCCTTCAAAGCTCTGAATGGTGGACTTCATTCTTCCACATGAGTCAGGGATTATCTTATCCGTTCTGAGTGCAGTGTAGATGAGATTACCCCATTCTTGGATTGCCAATTCATATCTAGCAGGTAGATCATGAGGGAGATTATCACCTATGGTAAATCCTCT
Source organism: Pseudo-nitzschia multiseries (assembly GCA_037355745.1). Lineage (NCBI taxonomy): Eukaryota > Bacillariophyta > Bacillariophyceae > Bacillariales > Bacillariaceae > Pseudo-nitzschia > Pseudo-nitzschia multiseries. The sequence continues at coordinate 24,895,720 of CM074783.1, forward strand.
GAGGCTGTCAGCTTCTCGCCTGTAGAGGTAGTAAGGGTGAATGTAAATATGATGTTGCTGTGAATGAGCAGTAATCTCTCTGTACCATTTCCTAACTTGGGGGTGAGTATCATCCTTTAGTTGTGGAAATCCTGAGAGAAAAAGTTTGTCTCGAGCTGCTTCCTTTGACTTGTCAGAGGCTCTGGTTAGATCAAAGCAATCACCACTTCTGGTGATCAGACGTTGGTCATTTCTACCACTGCCTAGGTTATGTAGGTAGTAGTTTTGTCTGATGATTGTTTCATTTCCGGATGAGTCGGTGTAGGTGATTGGGAAGTCTTTCATATCATCTCTGGTGAGGAAGTCATCTCTCCTGTAGTATCGCTCTTTGACTGGTGGTGGTAAGGTTGCTGGATTCCATGGTAAGTCGAGTGACGCTTGGTGGTTGGCGCTGGCATTGTTGCTGTTGTTGCTGATAGCACGTTCGGACAGTTTGTCAAGGAGGGCGTGTTGACCTTCTAGGAGTTCCATCATCTTTTCATCATAGATCCTTGCTTGAGGTGTTGTTGCTGGAATTCCTCCATCGTTGGCGTCATTTGCATTGGCGTCGGCATCGTCGTTATTTGGTGGTGACTCGCCAGTGTACTATGCTTCCATGAATAGATCAGAACTCCATTTTTTTTGTGAATTGCCAATGTGTAATGGTGAGTTCAATTACAACTGTAGGTTCTGCATCGGTGTTGGTTCGAATTGCGTGTTTCGCAGCTGCTTCAAATTCTTTCTTGTATCGCAATCGCTTGGTGGATCCGTTGTTTCTGACATGCTTGATAACACATTTGCTGAGGAGATTTGCAATGTGGCCTTTGGTAATCTCGTCCGGTGGTGGGTCTATCAGGTTGATAGCAATGGCTTTGGCAATGCAATTTAGGATGTGGAGTTGTGGATCAGGTGCTATTTCTAATGGTCCTTCTTCGTCTTCATCTTCTCGGGTTACAAAGAATTCTGAGAGTTCATCTTTCCCTGTGATTTCAGAGTAGGCTTTGTTGAGGGTCGTGGTTGCAGTTGGGTTGTTACCACTTGAAAATCGAAATTCAATTCCAAAGATTGGAGTCCAGTCAAATGGAGTTGGCATGGTTTCGATATCGCGATATCGTCATCGATGGTGGAGATGAGTGTTTTTTTGGGAAAATTCGTCGTCGTCGTCGATGTCGGCGTTTTCTGTGGCAGCGTTTCTTATTTGTTTGATTGGTGAAGCTGTTTCTGCGATAGCGTTCAATCTGTTTGATACTGGTGAAGGGGATTCCGATCAATCCGTTGTTTGATCAGCGGCAATGGAGAAACAATCGATCGTCGGTGCTGTTGATCCGATTAATCGTCCGCGTCGGCCGTTAATTGTAGAAGAGAATTAACCTTGGAACGTTCGTTGGATCTTGGTCGTGGATTACAAAAGAAGATGCCTGTAGAAGGATCGGTATTACACCCCTTGATCCGCGAGCAGGGAGGTGAAGGAAAAAGGGAGAGAAAGAATGAGACGTGGGGAGGCCGAGAATGTGCCACACAGGGAGCTAAGCACAGAATTTCCTCTGGATATAACCGACAGTGGAGGTGCTGAATGGCCGGAGATAGGTAGCTTAAGGTAAACACTGGTGCTCTTGCGGGACACAAGTGTAAGTTATAAGGGCTCTATAACCTGTTGTAACTCTGAAAATCGACCGTAAGGTATTGGATAATTGAAATTTAAAGAGATGTGAGCTCAGAGAGAGGCTCTTATTTTTACTGTGTATTTCACTGTATTGGGGCTCTCTGTATTTTACATGGTAGAGATCTTCCCCGGTTATTTGTTACTGTCTTCTTTACCATCGTACCGATTCTTCTGTTGCTGTTGCTGTATTAGCGTCGTGTCGGTCTTACTGTATCGGTCATTTGATGGTATTGGTCATTGTGGGGTTAAATATTCTGTTCGATGGGGCGTATGCTTATTCGTGGTATATGTTCTGGATATGAGTAGGCCCATCTGGAATCGGTACTGATTTTCTTGATTGCAATAAGTAATTTCCTCACGGGATATCAAGTACGTATATTCTTTTGAATGTACTTATGGGTTCCAAGTGTTTACTTATTGTTCAGGTCTTTGGATATTTCTTGTTTCTAACCGAATATCCCCTTGTGTTTGTAACCTTAGGTGATATCGTTTTTACCACTTAAGGATTTCCAAGTAGTGGAGGTGCGTTTGATTCTAAGCTTCGGTCTTTGGAATATTCGTATCTCGTATCGCACCTCGGTCGTCGTTTCGTTTGTTTAATCAACTTTTTTGATCGAATTTGATGCCGACAACAGTCCGTATTTTTCGCCGACAACATTTCCGGTATTGAATCCGTGTAGGATTCTACGCCAGTAGATTTCTACACATTTTTAGTACTAGATATTTTCCGGTATTGAATCCGCATAGGTTTCTACGCGAGTACATTTATACACGTTTTTAGTACTAGATATTTTCTGGTATTGAATACGCATAGATTTCTACGCGAGTACATTTCTACACGTTTTTAGTGCTATATAATTTTCGGCATTGAATCCGTGTAAGATTCTACGAGAGTAGATTTCTACACGTTTTTAGTAATAGATAATTTTCTGGTATTGAATCCGCGTTGGTTTCTACGCGAATAGATTTCTACATGTTTTTAGTACTAGATAATTTTCTGGTATTAAATCTGCGTAGGTTTCTACGTGCGTACATTTCTACACGTTTTAGTACTAGATAATTTTCTGGTATTGAATCCGCGTAGGTTTCTACGCGAGTACATTTCTACATGTTTTTAGTACTAGATAATTTTCTGGTATTGAATCCACGTAGGTTTCTACTCCAGTACATTTCTACACGTTTTTAGTACTAGATAATTTTCGGTATTGAATCCGCGTAGGTTTCTACAGGAGTAGAATTCTACACGTTTTTAGTACTAGGTAATTTTCGGTATCAAATCTATGTAGGTTTCTACACGAGTAGAATTCTACAGGTTTTTAGTACTAGATACTTTTCGGTATCGAACCCATGTAGGTTTCTACGTGCGTACATTTCTACACGTTTTTAGTACTAGATATTTCCCGGTATTGAATCCGCGTAGGTTTCTACGGTAGTAGAGTTTTTGTACAAAAACATATCCGGTACTGAATCGTACTAGATTTCTACACCCGTGGTTTTCTAGGTACATACTAGTAGTGGATCCGTGTAGGTTTCTACGCAAGTAGATTACTACACGCTTGTTGTACAAGATACATACTAGTAGTGGATCCGCGTGAATTCCTACGCGAGTAGATTACTACACACGTGTTGTACAAGATACATACTAGTACTGAATCCGCGTAGGTTCCTACGCTAGTAGATTACAAGTCGCTTGTTGTACTAGATAAAACTTATTGGGTAATGACTACAAAAGTATCTGGTTCAAGCCATGAATACATTCATCCTGACTCATCAAATGCATATTGGGAACAACTTTGCCCCACACAGAGCCCAAAATGTTGTGGTTAGTAGACTCTCCAAATGGCAAACATGAGGGTATTTTTTGTGCAATTCCAGGGCACAAACTGAGTTATTGGGTAATGACTCCAAAAGTATCCGGTCCAAACTATGAATACATTTATCATGACTCATCAAATGCATATTGGGAACAACTTTGTCACACAAAATGCCCAAAATGTTCTGGTTTGACTCTCCAAATGGCAAACATGGGGGTATTTTTGGTTAAATTCCAGGGCACAAACTAACTTATTGGGTAATGACTCAAAAACTATCTGGTCCAAGCCATGAATACATTCATCATGACTCATCAAATGCATATTGGGAACAACTTTGTCACACAAAATGCCCAAAATGTTGTGGTTTGACTCTCCAAATGGCAAAGATGAGGGTGTTTTTGGTGCAATTCCAGGGCACAAACTAACTTATTGGGTAATGACTCAAAAACTATCTGGTCCAAGCCATGAATACATTCATCATGACTCATCAAATGCATATTGGGAACAACTTTGTCACACAGAATGCCCAAAATGTTCTGGTTTGACTCTCCGAATGGCAAAGATGAGGGTGTTTTTGGTGCAATTCCAGGGCACAAACTAACTTATTGGGTAATGACTCAAAAAGTATCTGGTCCAAGCCATGAATACATTTATCATGACTCATCAAATGCATATTGGGAATTGATGTAGCAAACCGGATGAGAAGAATGGTAGTGAAGTACAGACCGGGGAACCCCCTTAAGTATACAGGGAACCACCTTGAGTATACAGCGCACGTACTTGAGAAAGATCTCACTGTATCAGCAATCAGCAACATCGGTGCGTACGAACATTCCCTGTAGGTACACCAGTACAAATCTTACTGGGAATTCTGTAAGCATCAAATTCTGCAAGCGAATTCTGCAAGCATCAAATTCTGCAAGCGAAATCTGCAAGCGAAATCTCTGCAAGCGTCTGCAAATTACAGGCTAGCGCTAACAAGCGTGTAAAGGATTCCCCTAGCAGAATACAAGCCCACAGCTCACTCTTTTGCTCCTAAACCGATTAGTAGTAGAATAAATAAATAGGTAACCCGTCCTGGTCCAATAGTCCTCCTATTGTACCCGTACGACAAGCCTATCTGTTGGTCCCCTAGCCTGCCTAGTGTACCCATACAGCAGTCTCCTGTCCTGGTCCCCAAGTCTTGTATAGTGTACCCGTACAGCAGTCCGTCTCGAACCATACTACTCACCCTCCTCGGCCCCCTATTGTTTACAGCAGGCGGCCTTGATTAGATAGCCTCCAAGCGCCCGAGAATAGATTCGGTTACTCCAACTTCTGCACCGCGAATCGATTGGCAATTCACGCTCGGCGCAAGATACCGGCGACTCCGAAGTTTCTTGCACCTCCATACCGCACCAAGTGTCTGCTAATTGAACGTCTCCTGCTGCACCTCCAATCGGCCGATTCGGCCAAGCGCCCCCATACCGCACCAAGCGTCCGCTAATTGATTCTGGTCTCCTGCTGAATCAACCGATTCGGCCAAGCGCCCCTCCATTTGATTCCTATCGATCTACCAAGATACGGACTACTCCGACTCCGACAATCCGCACCTCCGAGTGGCAATCCGCACCTCCAAGCGGCGACAATCCGCGTCCAAGCGTCACCTCTAGCCAATCAACGAGGACGCCAACTCCGTAGCTTTCCAGTTGACAGATCCGTACCTCCAGTCGATCCGCACCTCCAAGTGGCCAGTCGCTTCCCCTCCCTGCATCGCCCAGCACGTACCTCCAGGCGATCCGCACCTCCAAGTGGCCAGTCGCTTCCCCTTCCTGCATTGCCCAGCACGTACCTCCAGCCGATCCGCACCTCCAAGTGGCCAGTCACTTCCCCTTCCTGCATCTCCCAGCACCCGCTTCACCCAGCCTTAGCAACAACATGCTGACCTACACTGAGTATTACCAGAGCACCCCCAGTCCCCTTGGAGTGGGACCTGCCCGGGACCTGGCCTACCAAACCATCTATGACTACTTTGCTGAGGAAACAGCCACCCCCATACTCCTGGGCCGGCTCTTGGACCTCTTCGAACCAGAAGCTGTGGGGGCCATAGGAATATTCCTGACCGACACCTTTGGAAAGGCGCGCCTCCGATTGGTGCATGGCCTTCAGAAGTACCCGGGGCCCTTAACCGCGCCAAGTACCAACAAGGGCAAGGCCTTTGGCTACCTGGATGGCATCGAAGGCAATGTGGGAGAGCTAGTGCTAGTGGATGCTGCCCTCCTCGAGCAGGCGCCCGAGACCTTGGTGCTGTCCCTCGACCGCCACCTCGACGTCATCAAGCATGCTCACCATTCCCACATGATCCCCATGGTGCTAGGCGATGATCCTCACATGGAAGTCATCACCCCCTTCAAGGCCTGCTTCATCCCCTTCCAATTGGTGCCCCTACTCCTAGGCAAGGGCCTTAGTCCAATCCAAGCCTTGAGCATCATCTACCCCTACCTCGACACACTCAACCTGGCACTCACTTGCGCCCCCCTACTGAATACCCTCCGAGCTGCCGGTACCAACCCCACCATCGTTGATGGAGGTGTCCACTTTGCCACACCCGGCACCCCCTTTCGAGGGGAGCCAGGCCTGACCTTGTACATGCGAAATCAGGTACTATACTGGGACCTCCCGGGCTTGAAGCAACCCCCCCATCCGGGGCAGCAGCCGGCACCCGGCCAACTGGCCGGGGTAGATCTCACGCTGGCAGCTACCCTCACCGCCCTCACCAACCAACAGCTCAAGCTCAGTGAGGGTCTAGACCAACGTCGCCCCCCTGCCACGGTCAAGAACACCTGGGGCCCCTTGTACACCCAGCGCTTGCTGCTGCTGTGTGGCAAGCTCAAGGAAGCCGACCTACCCCCCATCTACCAAGCCTGGGCACAGAAAGGCAAGCACGAGAAGACCCACATGATCTTCCAGAGCCAAGTGGCCACATGTGCCGCCGAGTTCCTCATCCAGGCACCCTTGGTCACCACGGCAACACTCAAGAAGTTCCAAGACGGAAACTTTCATGGGACTGACCCCTTTGACGTGGCGGACGGCAAACTCCCGCTAGCTTTCACTCCCCCCGGTGGATCCGCCGCCTCCTTAAAGAGGGAACAGGAAGCTGCAGCAACTGTGGCGGCCTATGACACCATGATCTCCACCGAAGGCAACTCCCTCACCTTGAAGGACTCCCTGGAGCTCCAGAAGACCAAAGCCTACCTACCCATCGACTGGACTGAAGCTACCACCCAACTGGAAAGCTATCTCGCCGTCCTGGCCACCCTTCTAGGCATACATCACCCAGTCGTGCAGGGCTACCAGAATGGACTCGCCAAGCTCAAGCTCCAGCAAATGCCCCTCCGCCGAGCAATTGCCGATGAACTGGGGGAGCTCATCACCCCCTCCATTGTGGTATACTACTTCCAAATCCGGGTGCGAGGTTGGCTCGAGGAACAATGGGGATCAACCTTCACGGTCCCCTCCCCCTACTTTGGGAAGGACTTCCAAGCCTTCCGAATCACCCAGAACCTCTACTGGCTCCCCAATGTCACCAATGTGCCGGCTCTGAGGCACCTGCGTCGCGTAGCCGCCGTGGCTGCCCCTGCTGCAACCCCAGGCACCACCAAGCCCGGCAAGACTACCCCAGCCCCAACCAAGGCTCCGCCGGAGGTGCCCGAGTGTCCAACCCAAGTCTGGATCCCCGGCTACAAACGGCGGGGGTAGCCAACAAAGTCCTACGCGCCCGACTGAGGGAAGTCATAGCTACCATGAAAGAAAAAGGTACCATTCCCTTGTCTCGTCCAGATGGCAAAGAAAGGGGCCATTCCTATCACCTTCGAGGAACCTGCTACACCAACTGCAGGAACATCCAGGACCATGGTGCCATCACCAGCAGTGAACAGGACCAAGTCTGGGCTTGGTGCCAAGCCGCTTTTGGTGTCTGACCAAATGGCAAGCGCCCCTTTGGCGCGCTGACCATGCCCTCTCACTCCCCGAGGGGGGCTCTGCCTTCCTCCCGACGACTACCTACGCCTCCATCTCCGCCCTTACAAATCACACATGAATTAGGTAAGCACAAACCGCCCGCGCGCGCATGTCCCCCTCTCGCCTTGTATGTGCCTCCCAAATGTTCTAAAGGTTCAAAGACCCTCCCGAGTCCCCCCTCCCCCCAACCTACTCCCAAATCCCTAGTCCCTCCTACGGCTTCGGCATCCCCTCTCCCTTCCTCCCCCTCCACTTCCACCTTGTCCTTGCCTAGGCCCGAGCTCCTCGTCACTGCCAAGTTGCCTACGCCCGAGCGCCTAGTCCTCCCCACCCACCCATTGCCTAGGACAGAGCTCCTCGTCACTGCCCCCCCTTTGCCTAGGACTGAGCTCCTTGTCATCCCCACCACCCCATTGCCTAGGACAGAGCTCCTCGTCACTGCCCACCTGTTGCCTAGGCCCGAGCTCCTCGTCAACCCCACCAACCCATCGCCTAGGCCGACGCTCCTAGTCCACTCCACCCCCCCCCCCCCCCCCCCATTGCCTAGGCGCAAGCTCCTAGTCACCCCCACGCCGACGCCTCGGCCCGCGCCCCTCAGCCCGGCCCCACTCTCCGTTCCCCTCATCCCTACATCCCTCTACCCCGCTGACCGGCTGGACGGGCACATCAACCGGGCTGTCACTGTCTACCACAACAGCACTAGCTGGGGGGACTTCATCCAGACCATCTGAGGACGGGGTGACATCCATCCTGACGTCGCCTCCATCCCCCACCCCGCGGGGAGCCTCCTTGCCCGCTATGGCAAGAAGGGCACCCCCGCCTCCATGTCCGGACCCTCTTGGGATCAACCTCGAATTGCTGCTGCCCTCCAACGGGGTCCGCACCAATCCTCCCACCAGGGCATTGACTTCCTTCGAGAGGAGTATGCCGACATGATGGACAAGCAACAATGGACTGTTCTCCCCGCCAGCCTCATCCAAGACCTTCCCGGACTCCGACTGAGCCCCCTTGGCTTAGTCCCCCAACGAGGCCGCCGCCCAAGCATGATATCCGATTACACCTACTCGGACGTCAACCAAGACACCGTCCCTCTTGCCCCCGCGGACGCCATGCAGTTTGGCTGGACACTCCCGCGCCTCCTCACCAAACTGCACCGCGCCAACAACAGATTTGGTCCTGTGTATATGTCGAAGATTGACCTTGCCGATGGCTTCTACCGCATCCGATTGCACCCAGACGACACCATGAAGCTAGGAGTCCTGTTCCCCTCTCGCCCCGGGGAAGCTCTGCTCATTGGCATCCCACTCACCAACCCTATGGGGTGGAAATCCAGTCCTCCCAACTTCTGTGCCTTCACTGAAACCATTGCGGACTTGACCAATGCCACTCTTGCCACCGGGCTTGCCGAGGCCCAGCTCACCCCCCATCGGTTGGATCTCCCCTCTGAAACCACCCCCGTCGCGCCTCCCATTGAGCCACCCGCTCCGGCCCTCCAGGCGCCGCCTCCCCCTCCCCCTATGGCCTCCACGCCGCCCCTCCTCCCCCCTAGTAGCACCACTCCCAGCAAGTCGCCGGTGCGCTACTGGGATGTCTATGTGGATGACTTCTGTGGCCTTGCCCAGGGCAACCAATGGACACGCCGCGCCATCAAGCGCGTTCTCTTCCAATCCCTTGACACAGTCTTCCGGCCCCTCGATGCCACTGACACTCCCTTCCGGCAGGAGCCTGCTTCCCTCAAGAAAATGCTCCAAGGGGACGCCACTTGGACCACAAAGAAAGTTATCCTCGGCTGGCTCATCGATTCTGTCAACAAAACCATCAGCCTTCCTCCCCATCGGGTGGCCCGCCTACAGGAGATTCTCCACTCCATCTCACACACCCAGCGCCATGTCCCCCTCAAGCAATGGCACCAAGTCCTTGGGGAGCTCCGGTCAATGGCACTGGCCATTCCGGGCTCCATTGGCCTCTTCTCCATTCTCCAAGAAGCCTTCCGACACCAGGACCCAGGCAGGCAGCGCCTCCGGCTCACCAAGCGCGTCCACAGCTTCCTTCGCGACTTCCAATGGCTTGCCAATGATCTGTCCAACCGGCCTACCTCCATTGCCGAACTTGTGCCGGATACCTTCCCTGCCACCTTGGGCGCCTGCGATGCTTCGGGTTTGGGCATGGGGGGCATCCATTTTGTTCCCCTTCCCACGGGCGCCGTGCAGCCCGTCATGTGGCGGCATGCGTTCCCCACGTGGATCTCGGCCCAGCTCATCTCCTTCGACAATCCTGAGGGCTCCATCACCAACAGTGACCTCGAGCTCGCTGGTTCCATTGCCCACAATGATATTCTGGCTCAGGCTGCTTGTGTCCACGCCCGCACCACCCACAACTGCTATGACAACACCGCAGCTGTCTATTGGCAACGCAAAGGCGCCACTGCCACCACAGGCCCTGCAGCCTACCTCCTCCGGCTCCAGTCTCTGCACCAGCGCCTCTTTCAATATGTCCCCCTTGTGGATTACATCTCAGGCCCCGCTAACCACCTGGCGGACCTCCTCTCTTGATCTGAACTCTCTGACACTGCCTTGCTCCATCACTTTAACACCACCTACCCACAGGACTTGCCCTGGACCTTATGCCACCTTTGGTCGCCCATGCATTCCGCGCTGACCTTAGCGCTGTCCAGAAGACCATGCGAGCTTCAGTCACTGAGCTCTATGCCAAGCGCAAGGATGCCCATTGGGACCAATGGGTTCAATTCTGTTTGTCTCAAGGTTTTGACCCGCGCCTCCAGTCCATTCAGGATCCAATCCCCATCCTCCAAGTCTTTGCCAAACGACTCCATGATGGCAACCTCTCACGTAGCCACAAGCCCATCCGATCTCGCACAGTATCGGACACCATCCAGTCAGTGGGCCAGACGCTCGCCCGCCTGGGGTCCAAAGACCCTCGCACCGGCTCCACAGGCAGTCTTGACTTCCGGCTAACTGCCCAGTTCAAGGCATATGCCAAGCTGGACCCGGCCCCCTCCCGGGTCAAGCCGGTCCCCATCACCCTCGTGATGCATGCCCTCCACTTTGCCTACCACGAGTCCCCTTCCCCCACCCGACAAGCCATTGCAAACATGATCTGCATCGCCTTCTTTTTCTGTCTCCGACCTGGTGAGTACACTGGTACTACCACGGATGACCAAGACTTCCACCTACAAGACGTCTCCTTCTACCTTTACTCCAAAATTGTCCCCCACGATGGCCCTGCGCATGAGCTCCAGGCTGCTACCTCTGTCACACTCACCTTCACCACCCAGAAGAATGGCAACAAAGGGGAAGTAGTGGCGCATGCCAGGAGTGGTGACTCACTATGCTGCCCTGTTGCTGCCTGTGCGCGCCAAGTCCTTCACCTCCGAAGCTGTTGCTCTTCCAGCGCTCCCTTTGGTCCCTCCCTCACGCTTGCCAGTTACTTCGACAATGGGGTCCTTACCCTTGTTTGCGCAGCAACTGTCACTTCCTCCATGAGAGTCTATGCCCAGACCCTCTACCCTACCACTGGCATTGCCCCTGCAGCCATCTCTGCTCGCTCCCTTCGTGCGGGTGGGGCAATGGCCCTGCTCCAGGGCAAATGCGACTCTAATGTCATCAAGCTCCTTGCCAGATGGCACAGTGACTGCATGATGCGCTACTTACATCAGCAATCCCTCCCCATCTTCAAGAATCTTGCCTCTGTCATGTTCAACAATGGAACATACTCCTTCCTGCCCGAGGAATGGGTTCCGGCTGCGGACCCCACTCCTGCTGGCAGCTCTCTTTGAGGCGCCCTGGCGCCTCTTCCCTCCCTCACTCTGCTCCAAGCTCACGCGCGCGCTCACGCTCACGCTCTCCACGACGTTCCCACCCGGTGGCTTATGGCCCAATGGCAGAAAAGGCTTAACAGCCAGAGGCTTAACCGCCCACGCTGTTAAGCCCGACTGTACGCCGGTGTGTGTGGGCAAAGCAAACTAGCCCTGCTTAACCCACCAACCCACCAATGAACTACAAGCATTTCACATCCATTACTACAAGTAGGTTAGCTACTGAAGCTATCACAAACGTAGCGCGTGATAGTTGATGTAGCAAACCGGATGAGGAGAATGGTAGTGAAGTACAGACCGGGGAACCCCCTTGAGTATACAGGGAACCACCTTGAGTATACAGCGCACGTACTTGAGAAAGATCTCACTGTATCAGCAATCAGCAACATCGGTGCAAACAAACATTCCCTGTAGGTACACCAGTACAAACCTTACTGGGAATTCTGTAAGCGTCAAATTCTGCAAGCGAATTCTGCAAGCATCAAATTCTGCAAGCGAAATCTGCAAGCAAAATCTCTGCAAGCGTCTGCAAATTACAGGCTAGCGCTAACAAGCGTGTAAAGGATTCCCCTAGCAGAATACAAGCCCACAGCTCACTCTTTTGCTCCTAAACCGATTAGTAGTAGAATAAATAAATAGCCCGCCACGCCCGCCCGCAGAAAAGGCTTAACAGCCAGAGGCTTAACCGCCCACGCTGTTAAGCCCGACTGTACGCCGGTGTGTGTGGGCAAAGCAAACTAGCCCTGCTTAACCCACCAACCCACCAATGAACTACAAGCGTTTCACATCCATTACTACAAGTAGGTTAGCTACTGAAGCTATCACAAACGTAGCGCGTGATAGCAACTTTGTCACATAGAATGCCCAAAATGTTGTGGTTTGACTCTCCATATGGCAAACATGAGGGTATTTTTGGTGCAATTCCAGGGCACAAACTAACTTATTGCGTAATGACTCCAAAAGTATCCGGTCCAAACTATGAATACATTTATCATGACTCATCAAATGCATATTGGGAACAACTTTGTCACACAGAATGCCCAAAATGTTGAGGTTTGACTCTCCAAATGGCAAACATGGGGGTGTTTTTGTTGCAATTCCAGGGCACAAACTAACTTATTGGGTAATGACTCAAAAAGTATCTGGTCCAAGCCATGAATACATTTATCATGACTCATCAAATGCATATTGGGAACAACTTTGTCACACAGAATGCTGGAAATGTTGTGGTTTGACTCTCCATATGGCAAACATGAGGGTATTTTTGGTGCAATTCCAGGGCACAAACAGTCTGATTTGGTAATGACTACCAAAGTTTTTGGACCAGGCCATGAATGCATATCACATGACTTACGAAATGCATGTTGGGAACAACTTTTAAATGCATATTGGGAACAACTTTGCCACACACAGTACAGACAATGTTGTGGTTTGTAGATACAAATGGCACACAAGACAGTACGGTATGTTAGGTGGAGTCTACGAGATTCTACATGTGACTAGAGGATTGAAATACATAACCTTAGTGTGATCAAAAGTTTCCCTTCTGAAAAATTATGGCGCGTGAGGGCTGGCTGGCACAGGTACGTGATCTACTTCTACAAATATATAACAGCGCGCCCAAGCCAGACAACACACAGAAGAAGTTAGGGCAAACAACATAGTACAGAACCCACAGAAAAACTCTACACACAAAACATCGTACACATACTACACGAAACACCGTACACACACACACACACACACACACACACGACACACGACACACGACACACAAAACACGGCACAAGACACACAAAACACAAAACACAAAACACAAAACACAACCCGTCAAAATTATTAGTACACACACAAAACCACACAAAAAGATACACACGATTCTTGATCGACACCGTATTCAGAAAATAAAATAAAAAAATATGAATGCTATCGGAAAGACACGACGAAGCAAAAAATCCGAGGGAAAGACCCTTCAAAACAACAAAACCATCTGGCCCGGTGATCATCAAAATACAGGGGACAACAACGGTAAGAAAAAAAGAGTGAAAACAAGCACCGCAATTACTAACAAAGTGTGTAACAGTAATACCACAACTATGAACGCATCAAAGGGCAACAGTAAAAAAATGGTACCAAAAACACAATTTCTACTACTACAAACATGGAAGAACAAAACACCATCAACCAGAGTAACGAACCAGCACTGAGCATTACCAACACAACCACCACTACAGTAACGAACCAACAGAAAGAAGGAACAAAAACCAATGTGGTAGAGAAAACATCTAACGGAGAATGCTGTGATTTAGAGGATGTTGCGGAACGTGTCATGAAAAAAATCCAATATGACAAATTGGCACAGGAACTGGCAAAATAAAAACACTTACGGCAACAAGAGAGGGAACCACATATAGGGGTGGGAAAGGTAGTAATGGTACCTAAACAAACGGAGGCAACCATGCAGGGAGAGGGGAGTTACAATGCCGGTGACACAAGAGAACAAGCAGTAAGTACAATTACAGACAAATATGGGCTTATAACAGACAACGATATGCTTAAGGCTTTGAGTGATATGACTGAAACACTGGACAAGCAGCTAAGAGATTACGTCAAAAAACATTGGTACCACAACATGAAGTTCCCTATCAGTGACAAGGTAACGGCGCATGTAATACAAAAAGCTGTTAAAGCAAATGCGGTTATGAAGCCACCAAATATTCCACTTGCATCATTCTGTTCCTTTTACAGGAAACAAGTAGGGACAGTACTGACCTGCATTGAGGCACAACTCACAAACATTAGCGAGAAAAAACTGGATAGGTAAATACAGGTGGGAGAATTGGTTGTTGAAATTAGGAATTTTGGAATCTATTTTTGGTCCGACAACACTAACATGCTGCCCGTTGATACTGATGATACTTCCGTACAGACGATTACAGAAAAGGTCGAGTCCCTATCACATTCCCTGGTACTGTTGCAGTTATTCAAGACACAGAATATGAGGACACAGGTATTTTAAACCCTCAATACAGAACATACAAAGACGCGGAAAATGAAGATTTTTATTATTTTGTTACAAGAATCATGTCGGCAATCAATCTGACAAATTCCAATTTCAAACAACGGAAGGAGAGGCACTTGCTGAGTGATATATTTACTATAGCAGATGAAGCATTTGCATTGGTACTGATCTACAATGAGCATCATGTATGGGTGAACCAGCAGCGGCGAAAGGGTGATGCCACAATTCCGCGACAAAAAAAAATTTCTGCGATGCAGACAGTGGAAGCAGAAATGGATGGATGGAGGAAGGACGCGAGTTGTTCAGTGACTTGTGCGACAAAATTGGCGAGAATGCGAAAACACCCAGAAACAGGAAGGAAATTGGAAGAAATGACGAGGGAGAGATTTAGGAACGAAAGTTCAACAGATTACACCAACAATAAGCATGGCGATGCAAATATTACTAGTAGCAGCTCCACTAATTGTAGTGGACCAAAAAAGAAAAAGAAAAGAAACGTCTATATTGATCCGGCAATAACAGCATCGATGAATGAAAGTTTATCTATTGGTGAACTAATGTAGAAAATAACAGTACATACATAATACAAAACTACTACTAATCTTGAACTTAATATTGAGAATATTAGAAATTATGGAGGATTCGTAATACGTTGCAATAGGAATGAATCAAGCATAATAGAATCTACATTTTAAAAAGGGAATATTGCAGTCGAGAAATAGAATTCACAATTAGGAGAGCAGAATCGAATTGTTATTTGGGAGAATAATATTTTCGAATTAATACTGAGTAAAGATTTCTTTTTTATTCGTGAAAAGAAGTAAGTGTTGTTTGCACAGAATAATAATTGGGTTCTGCTAGAGACTGAAATAAATTATTTTTATTCAAGAGTAGAGTAATGTGCATCAGGCGCACAGAAATAGTGCTCTGTTAATTTATAGCCCGCCACTTACCCTCAAATTTCAGGGTGTCCAGAAATATTGCCGTGTTAAAATCACGCACAAAATTTGTGCGCGAGAAGTAAATTTGAACCCCGCGAAACAGTTTTCGGACGTTGCGCATTTCACTTTTGTACCATCCGGTAGTTTCTTGTACACCATGTATCCAGGGTAAAGAGGATAAGGGTCCTTCCTCTTTGATACATAACTCTTCACTACACCAGTTCCAGGTGGTGGAATACCCGTGATTGTAACCTCACTACCAATTGCAAATTTAGGATACAAGATCACAGGATCAGGTTCTGCAAACAACACCTTCACGTTTCCAGAGGGCTTTTTTGTTACTATGTTGTTGGGTCGGGGACGAGGAACTTGCAGAAGGTATCCAAGATCTTGAACATGGCCAGCAAGGTTTGGAGAAACCTTCCTCTCCTTGTACTTTGGCTCTCCATTTCATGCGTCTGATGCAGACTTCCTTCATTTATTATGTTGGTTAAGGAACGACTTCTTCTTTGCCTTTAACTTCGTGGATGGATTGTCTTTGACTGCGTTGGGGACGATGGGATGTTTGTCAGCGTTTCCTTCGTCCTCTCTTTCTTCATCATCGTCTGGTTCAGGTTCAACAATTTTGGAGTCCGAGTTGACCATCGATTTATCTTCCCAAGGAAATCGAAAGAATGATTCCACTCCATTGAGCCCTTTGTTAGTGAACACTAGCCATCGGATGGAATATGTGCCATTCTCTTTGATGAAGGTCTCAAAGTTTTTCACATGCTTCTTGAGGAAGTCCCACTTTGCAATGTCGGCTGCATTGTAACGTTGACTCCTGGGTACCTTGATTTTTTTGAATAGTTGGATCAACGAGCCGCCATCGGATTGTAAAGTCTTTTCATTCTCGCCTGACACAAAGCTTACTTCCAAGTTTGCTTCCAACACATATTTTGTGTTCTGGAAAACTGAACACAGAAGTTCCTTTGTCAATGGAACGAACAATAGGCCCCCAACAGGTAGATAATTGTAAGTTGTCAGAAATCGCAGAGACCTCTCAAAACACTTACTACAACCTTTGAGTAGTATTTCCGGTCGCGTGATGAAAATATCACAGAATACAAATCTCGTATGTTCCCAGAACAATCGGTCGTCCAGCGTGTACGTGCAGTTCTCATCAAAATTAAGGAACCTTGTGACAGATAAGCTGTAGTCCTCTTTCGCGATGGGGTAAGTATGTTGACACTCTTCACCTCTCAGAAGCTCAGGTGGAGTTCCTTCTTCTTCTTGAATGGATCGAGCACCATCGTTGGTGTGAAAATGAATAACCAATCTTTGCGGTGAGGTTCACAAGGATTGGAGTTGGACAACAATGAATGGCGCTCTGCTTTCAAATATTCGTCCAAATTCTCATGTGCGTCGTCAATGTTAACAGACGTTTTTTTTCCTTGCCCAGTACTGCCTTCAGTATAGCCTTTGAAACCATAATCCTAGTAACCGGGACACATGTACCGTTAAGACCACAGGACAAACGAGATGTTAGAACATTGTCGAGCAATTCCTCGCAAACAAGATCCACCTGGTCAAGTTGGTCTGGCGTGGAAACAACATTGTCAACCCAGGACAAACTCAGGAGGTAATGTTGCAACAATGTCTTTGCGTGTTGTTTGGCAAATATGTCCCGTTCCTCCGATTTCTTCACAGTACAAAGAGTCACCACATTTTTTGCAAAGTCAACGCCTACTCTGTAACACTTGTTCAGAGTTTTCCGGTGCTCCATAATCTTGCAAAAGTGAAGAGAAGATAACAGTTTGAATTGAATTTTCCCCACCAAATTGTCAACTCCTGGTATTTTGTACCGTCCAACCAAAAATGAAGACTCATAGATATTGGGCAATAGTTCCTTGTACAAATTGTAATCAAGGAATGACTCATCAGCAAAGTGGTCCAGGCTGCCTTCTTGAAAAATCCGTGCCTTCTGTCGTTGGAAGCGTACCCACAAATACATGAGGACCTTTTGAAATGCAAGGGGTGCCTTTGACACATCAGATGGCCAATCCAACTTGAGGTATTTTGGGGAATCAGTTAAGGGCACTAACTCGACTGCTGCAACACCTTCTCTTGTTGGTGCACACACAACTTCCTGCCCCCTAATTTGATTCATTCTATTGTCCAACTGTTCAAAGGAGTGACTCACTGAAAGAAAATGCATCAGTGCGTGGTGAAAGGAAAGACCTTCAAAGAATGAGACCATTTGCCAGACATATAGCTTCCCTTTGTTTACATCGTCTTTAAATTGTTGATAGAAAAACGGACCTTCCTCGTCCCGTGAAGGTGCAGGTGGAAATTTGACACAACATATGTACCACCGAAGTAGGCTTAAATACACTTTCATGTACTTCAGTATGGTGTTGTAGTTAACAACATTCTTTGGCCAAACAGCATGCAATATGCCTTCCGCTACTTTGTCTTGTCCTTCAACCCAGGTGTACTCTGTTACACCTGCTGTACTAGTATCATTGATTTTGATAACGGAGTTGAGCACTGACTGGAAGGCATTCCATTTATCTTTCATATCGTAGTCCTTGAAACAAGTTGTTAGCTCCTTTGGATCCGAGATACAGAACTTCTTTATCAATTGTGAACCTGAGTCATGTAGGAAAAGATTTACCATCACATCACAACCCTTGGTATAGGACCCGATGATAGGCTTGTCACCCGTTGCTGTCTCGCTGAAGTCAGGATGGGTTCCAGAAGAAAAGAGTTCCGTGACAATGAAAACCTTGTTCATGAGCTGGCTGAAGACTGATTCGATGTCCCGACTTACGGCAGTGATGAGTTCGTCTGTCAAAATATTTTCAGAGAAGCCGTTAGGACCCTGTTGCTTCAGACAAGCTTTGACACGTCTTTTCATTGCATCCGTGTGAACCTTGTATTGGGAGTCATCCTCAAACAATTCCAATGATAAAGTACCACTGCCATCACTGCCCAAACATGCCGAAGGTCGTGCACCTGTGAGTCCTTGATCTGGTGTTTGGGGAACGACTGATGGTGTTTGACGATCATTACCTCTTCTTTTTTTAGGCTTTTTTTTCGTTTTCTTGGGTTTCGTCTTCATCGGTACTGCACCCCATGGACTGACCGGAGGAGCTTTTAGATCATTTTGACGCGACATTGGTGGTCCTTTTAGTGGGGCTGTGGTGTTGACTGTGGCTGCCGCTGCATCTCCGGGTGGTGGAATAGTATTGTCTTCTGACCCTGTGGTTGCATCTGGGACTGCATCTCCTGATGGAATAGTATTGTCTTCTGACCCATTGGCATTGTTCGATTGATAATTTTGAGAACAACAAAATAAAATTGTGTCAAAGCAATCTAAGTTGCTACAATTCGGTAACTCGTCGCATAACAAATCAGAAAACACAACCAAACACTACATAGCAAGACATTCTGAAATGATGAAACGAAAAACATATTCGACAAAACTTCAAACCACAGCGCCTCTAACGACAAACAAACATCATACAACAATGTACAAATATTTTGAGATTTTCTGTCAACTTTAATGGCAAATAAATAGTAGAACCTGCAACGCCGTTCCAAAAGAAAACTTAAAAACTGAGCAAAACAAACCATAACGATATGAAACACCGATCATCAATTTTGAGATACGGTGCTCTATGTTGAGATTTTCCAACCACTTCTTTAACACCCAGTAACATTCATTTTGAGATTTCAAATTTAAACATGCTTTGAACACAAAGAAGCCTGCAACGCTGTTCCGGTAATATACTTCTGAAACGCCGTTCCATGATTGTTGACATGAATTGTACAAAAAAACGTTTCACCCCTCCAGCATAGTAAGTCATTACTATCATACCTACATTACTACTACTATCATAATACACCCGGACACACAATATGTTACTAGGCTTGGGCTAAGACTACTACTATCAGTGGACCATACCATTCCTGGGGCGGGGTATACTATAGTATTAGACACCGCGCCATGATTTTGGTTCGCGCCAGGATTTTATCGAAACCACATTCCAGATTGTCAGGGCACGCGCGGTAAAACAAGGAGCATGCGACAGTACAACCCCACACAAAACTGAAACAATACTACAAAAATAAGTAGAAGTGATACCAGTACTGAAATCCTCAGGATGCAGTAACTCAGGTGCTTACAACTAGTACTAAGAATTTTAGCACGGCACAATAGTGTGAATTAAAACTAAAATCAGAATACTCCAAAACAACTCAACTCCCACAAAACGATCGCGCTAAATACATGAAAACAAACAGTTGGTAAATTCCTATTTCCAATTTAACAAAAAACTAATGGTTGATCACGTTTCCACACCAATGGTTCAGGGTACAACGATTGATACACAGAGAACAAACAGCCCAGCGAGCAGTGTATCAGGTAGTGAGACACAAAACACGAATGATAGCAAAACAGATGCAACCAATAGCACCAGTATCAGCAGCAATGCAATGCAGGACATTAAAGAGCGCAGTGACAACAACATTAAAAATTACATTACTGCGTACGTCAAGGAAGAAACACTCAGGCTAATGAAATTCCTGATAATGACCGAACAAGGTTCACGATACATAGCGACAATTATTACCAAGATTGTAAAAGTGAATCATCAAAACAACCTACCAGCGACATGGAACGTCCATGCGCCGAAGTGCAGTGGAATGTTCTGTAGAGCAATAACTACATGTAGGCACAACGCCCAGACACTAGCAAGGAAAAATTATAAAGGTAAGAACAGACACGAACAACATTTTTCTCTTTAGACATATTTTTCAAAAAACTAACCATATCGTATTGTTTACATTGATGCATAGACAATAAAAGAAACAAACAGATACCAGATAGTTTCCCAGGAACGGTTCTACTCACGGACAGCCAAGAAGTGAACTAAGAAAATAGGTACCAATTGCACGAAGACTCTTGACGAAAAAATACACCGGAATTACAATATTTCTTCAAAAGAATTCTTGGAGCAGTCTCGCCTAAAGAGAGGGACTTCAAAAAAAATTGGTACAAACAACAGTCAGTAACATTTTCACTCCTGAGCAATGAAGCGTTTGCTCTGCTGTTCCTTTACAACAACTATGAATCGTGGCTCAACACAACAAAGGGGACAAGGATAAGAAAGAAATTCACTGACAGTAAGTCAAGGACTAAGGAGGGGTGGAGTGATGAGGGACAAGATCTTTATGTTTATGTCAAAGAGGAAATAACAAAACGAAGGCAGGAACAACAAACAAAAGATTTAGAGCTCGAACTACTTCAAACATACCAACAGCAAAGTGGGTACAATATGAAACGACTGGCAAAAGGAAGAAGCAAAAACGAACCAAACAAAACGGAAGCAAAAATATGACATGATGGACTCTCTTGACAAGGGCCACAAGGACTACAAAATTTACCTCGAGAATGGACACAAATTCTAAAAGTAAATAACAGTAACAAAAATATAGTACAGCAGTTAGTACTTCATTCAAATCTAATGTGGGTAGCTGCAATAAATAGGTCTGCTGCTAAAATTGCTAAAATTGCATAGTACGAACAACATTATGGAAAATGCGGATAAAGTACTTTCTTATTAGTACAAAAATATGTTTGCTGCCTTTGGGTATTCGATAAACATAGTGTGAGTATTGTGAAAGTGACGTAACAGAATAGATTGCTGGATATCAAGAAGCTCGTATATTTGTTCAGAAATTGGTATCAATGCTACGACAATATCAGTGTACATAGAGGATATTATTACCAAAGATGAGTTTCGTGTGGAAAAACAAATAACAATCGAATCGAAAATAAATATTAAACAATTATTGGGGTGAGCATGAAACGAAGTTGTACAAAATACCAAAATAGGGAAGCACCATGAGAATGGGGCAGCAACTATCCTCGCAAAAATAGTCCTACTTCAAATTGTTGGGTGCAAAAATACGTAGAGAATGTTTTGTGATGCGTGCAACAAAAGTTTGCAAAATTTGACGCAACCCTGAGCATCGTTTAAGTGACGTGAAATTAATGACATCCGTGATTTCGAATCCGACTTCCCATTAAAAAAATGTCTTAGAAGTGAGTTTTTCGGTTTGCTTTCAGGGTGTGTTTGTCTTGTTCTTTTTTGAAGGGACTTCGGTGTGCTGAGCACACACATGTTTATTTCTTATAGACTTCTACATGGTTTTTGGTACTGGGTATTTATTGTGGTATTTTTATCTTGTACACTCAACGTACCGTACGATATGCAGGGGATAACTAAGAATTAAAAGTACGAGTACGAGTAGAGCATCAGCGCGTATCATTAACCACTAAATCTTAACCTGTCCGCGCAGCATTCCTACAGCATTCCTACAGCAAAACCACTACCAAAATTTACCACAGAGGTGCGAAAACAGCGCCGAATCGTTACTACCTATGCTATTAGTGTGTTCATTCCTCCCAAAGCGTTGGAGTAAATAAGCTACAAATACATCGATGAAGAGCCCTCAATGTGGGTATTCCGTAGTACCGGGTACAATACTCGTACTTTTGTACTTCGTGAGTACTTCGTATTTTTTTACGCAGAGTTCGTACGTGTATATTGCATGAATAGTCGGTTTCGACGAAAACTTTTTGAAGAAAGTTCGTACCCGGTAGGAGCGATTCTTGGTCTGCGGTCTCAAAAAAAAAACTCAACCGAAGAATTGACCAACACGGATGAAAAGGAATTGGCCATTTCCATTCCTATTTTCAACCGCTCACATTGTATCGACACACGAACAATGGGATCGTAAGATGACGAAGTTTCGAGAGAATAGAAAAGGAAACATGCGCCAAAACACAAGATCAAAAACGGTTGGCAGATTTTTATGCAACGGTATCCCTGTGATGAGATCTCTCTTGATGCTAATTGGAGTCTCCGCTTTGGTGCTGCGAGTCCATCTTTTTAAGTATTTCGGCGGGCTGGAAGCAAGAAGAACAAATGCAATCGTAACCGTAACCACACCATCCATGATGAAGCAGATCGAAGTCGACCGTATTGATAAAACGATAGCCTCAGAATTTACAGACGAGGACATGGCGTTCGATCCGGCGAAAATTTCACACGTGTATCATCTTGGACACATTCGCCCGTTTGGTCGGAGCAACAATCAGCTCATTGCGGTTCTACACGCGGTGGACATCGCACTCGATAACCACGGAGATGCACCAAACAACGGCGCTGTAGTTGCAATTAGTCGATGGGCTTTCAAGATTCTCGAAGACACATTTTCCGATGGGAAAAATTCGACGGAATTTGCTCTAGCACTGGAGCAGCTTCATCCGGTATTAATTGTGCATGAAGACCGACTCGAAGCATTGGGACTCACGGAAGCTCACGGCACGACACAGAGGTATCTTTCCACAAAAGATGCGTATTTTTATATCGAGCAGTATCAGGAAAAGTTTACCCCACAGATTATACAACGGCGCCGACACCTTGTTCTTGGTCAGCTCCTCCAGCATTGTGTCCCAGAGCGCAATCTAGTATTGTACAATGCTGTTAGGGATCTGGTTGATAAACGATGGTCTATCTATGGTAATAGCGAGAACAAGGGGTACGTAACGGTTCACTCGCGATGGTTGGAAGGCGAATGCTACAAACGCATTGGGGAGTTCTTGGAAAAAGATGAGTGCTGGATGACCCCATCGTACATCAAAGACATTATGGGGGGTTATATTGATAGACCGATTGTCTTCATCGGAGACGGCCAAAAGGAAGAGGTTTTGAGGAACCTGAAAAATGATCCCGGCATTGGCCCAGCTCTCATTGTGCCGGAAGAAGATGTCGTTCTTACCGATGGTGCGGACTTTCGCTCGTTGCCTCAACCTTGGAATGATATGATGATCGCCGTCATGGGAGAAATGTTCATTGGCACACGAGCGAGCACTTTTGCAACCATGACTGGAACGATGAGAGTGATGAGGGGGGCCGATCCATCGAGTAACTTCATCTATACGACACGATACACCTCCAAGGGTCTCGACAGTCTTGCTGCTGGTGAAAAGCAAACGGATGCCATCGAGATTTGTGAAGACTGTCTATTCTTTTGCGATGGGAAACAGAGCAACATCTGTGGCCACGAAGTAGTTTTCACTTAATTTTCTCTCGTGACGATGGCGAAATGACTAGGAGTATGTAATTACAAAAATTGGGCAAATTCAACGTAAAGACGAATAGAAATAATTCCAATCCTGCATTCACTGCAATTGTGATAGATCTATTGACTCATTTTTAGACTTTCCATACTGAACTTTCCATATTGAAGAAAAAATCATTGATTAGTGAGGAAAGTGAGTCAAGTGATGCTAAAATGCATACAGCAGATAATAATAATATTACTATTATTATTACTTCGATTATATACCAAAAAAGGTCGAAGTCAGACTCGCTGACTGACTTGTGACTTGCGGGCACATGCAAATTCTTGACTTGAGTATACGTACTGTAATAACGCAGTTATTATTACTGGAATGAATTAATAAAGAAAACTATTTTAAAGGAGTCAGTGTAGGTTTTGTATTGCAATTACTCAATCCAAGGCCATATATCCGGGTTTCTTTATCATATCCGGGTTTCTTATGGTATAAGGTTGTATTTCATTGGTTCGATCCAATCCCACACCCCCAGGCCAGGCCGGCATGCGCGTACATGGTTGAATTTCATTGGTTGGAATTGCTGAAAGTGGTTATTCGACCAAGTCAGCCGTTAAACTGCACACAATCATTAAGACTGAGGTCTGACTTTTCTCTGACTTAGTATTAATAAGCAATCTCTTATTATTTTTACCAGAATTGACTCCAAGTCAGACTCCCTGACTGACTTGCGCGCGCGCAATTTTTGACTTGAGTATATAATAACTGACTTATTAATACTGTACCGGTAAAATAACACGAGTTATTTTACAGAAGTCAGCGTAGGTTTAGTACTGGACTCTTATTTTAGTACCGCGAGACACTACTTATTTCATTTTACTACTCAAGTCAGCGTAGGTTTTGTACTGGACACCACTTATTTTAGTAGACTAGTACCGCACCTCTTCTATCCAACGGACGAAACCCGAACTCGAAAGGGAAGAGTGTTCTCCACTTTAGTTCTCCACTTTAGTTTTTAACTCACCGGCCGAGGTGAATCCCAAAACATTATCGCAAATTATTGCGTTGTTCAATACTCAAGGAAATGGGAACGATTTCCACGATCGGTTGAGATTGGTTGGAGTGATTTGCAAAAGGAAGAAATTCTTTCTTGCAATTTGCACGTGATTCTACTACGTACACGCGATATTACTAGATAACAAGTGATTCCACTTCATAATTTCTACTTTTGCAACAAAGAGCTCATAATTTCAAATTTGGAACTAAACTCTGCATCTTTTTTGGCTCTGCTAACAAACTTGGCTAAGCGGAATCATCTTGGAAATGAATTGACCATGGGATTGTTCATCCTAAACTGATGCTAAGCAAAACAATCTTGGAATCAAATTGACCATGGGATTTGTCTCCAGAATCAACAATCGACTTGCTCTTCTCTCCAATCAACAATCAACTCTCCTCCTCCTCTCCAATCCGCGGCTCTCCCCCTCTCCAGCAATCAACAATCGACTCTCCTCTCCTCTCCAATCCGCAGCTCTCCCCCTCTCCAGCAATCAACAATCGACTCTCCTCTCCTCTCCAATCCGCGGCTCTCCCCCTCTCCAGCAATCAACAATCGACTCTCCTCTCCAATCCGCGGCTCTCCCCCTCTCCAGCAATCAACAATCGACTCTCCTCTCCAATCCGCGGCTCTCCTCCCCCTCTCCAATTGATCGCGTCAATCGATCGAGTCTCCTCTCCAATCAATCGAGTCCTCTCCAATTGATCGAGTCCTCTCCAATTGACTCGCCTCCTCTCCAATCAATCGAGTCCTCTCCAATCGATCGAGTCCTCTCCAATTGACTCGCCTCCTCTCCAATCAATCGAGTCTCCTCTCCAATTGACTCGCCTCCTCTCCAATCGATCGAGTCCTCTCCAATTGACTCGCCTCCTCTCCAATCGATCCAGTCCTCTCCAATCAATCGAGTCTCCTCCTCCCCCTCTTCAATCGAATCGATCGAGTCCTCCTCTCCAATCGAATCGATCGAGTCTCCAATCAAATCGGCTCTCCCTCTCTCCAATCGAATCGGCTCTCCCTCTCTCCAATCGAATCGGCTCCCCCTCTCTCCAATCGAATCGATCGATCGAGTCCAATCAACAATCTGTCCAATCAACAATCTACAAGTCGATCTATCAAACCGTTCGCAAAGCGGGATCGATTATCGATTGGGATTGGGATGCTGGAATAACAAGTCGAAACGACTTAGCCTTCCGGACATGGTTGTGGAGTGACGTCAGCGTGGTCTTTGCCTTCATTAAGGCATCACCTTCCTCCAGAAGTATCTCTAAGGATTGGCCAGAATGAACTCTATCCTTGATGAACTCTATAATACACTTGAGTCGCGAGAACTGCTTCTGCTCGGCCGCGCTATAATGCTTCCTCCAACGATTGCCGAATGTCTTTTCAAGCTCTTCAATCCCTCCAGGGAAGTTATCTTCTTTGAAGTCCTCAAGTCCGAACCACTCCTTCCACATCGACAACACCGCGGAATGCTGACGAATCAAGGTTTTTTGGGGAATAAGGTTAGTACCTCGTGCCCCGGCGGTTGTTGTTGTTCCGTCTGCTTCTGTTGGGAGACGAAAGGCCGCCATGTGCTGCAGGTAATGGTGTATTTGTCTGTTGATGGCATCTTGTTTCTGTTCAAATTTGCTAACCTTATCGTCTATCCGTGTAACATCCTTTGAAACATTATGGACTTCCGTATGAATATTGTGAAGTCGGTCACGAAACCCCGGAAGTGCCACGTCCATACTTCGTTGGATTGCGGTAGTACTGCCTCCTCTCTCCTCGTCGAGTCCTGCTCCCATAACCTTTTCGATGACTTGTGCTTGATAAGCATGGAACAATTCTGAGTTGAAAACAGGCAAGGAGAAGAGGCAATTCGGTCTCCCGTTGTGTATCAAGACCGCGGCATCCTGCAGTATGACACATTGCAAATTCAAGAGGAGCTCAAAGAATGCTTGAGCAGTCGGCTTGTTGGGGGTGGAACGATTCGCAATCGTGTCCATTGCCTTGTCAAGGAACGGGAATACTTGACGACGGAGCTCTGGAGGTGGGTCGATGGTACCACGGGGTAAGAAGAAGCTGCCTCTCTCTTGTGCATGTCCAGCCAAGACCCGCATCGCCTTCAGTGGGAGTTTTGAGGAGTACCGATCTTCTCGGACATCAAGGTTCCAATTTCCGATCATCTTGATGTATTGGGGATCCACTTCTTGCATCTCCAACGCAACTGCACCTGATCCACGGCCAAAGTGAACAAAATGCTTCGATGCGACGCCCAACGCCGTGCATGCTTTCTGCATCGTTTTTGCATACGCTTGGTCTGTTATCGGACGGTGGTTCTGCGAGTGATTACAATCGGTGAGTAATTTGACTTCGAACCATGACGCGTTCTCTGCAAAGTCGTACCACGCAAGTTCTCCGGTTGCATGGAATCGCGCCATTAAGTAGAAGCCCAAAGCGCCAATGGGACACATGTTGACGTTGCGGTGCCTGATGACACGACCGTACAAAGTTCGCTGACCGTTTGTTTTCCCTGTAATGATTTGCATGATAAAGATCAGGCAGGAGTGTACGCCTTCGTCAGCTTTGATGATGATGCACAGATCGGACAACGTGCATTTGAACAAGGACTCCCCCCGGAGAACACCGCAATGGGTCATAAGGAAACAGAAACGGTCCCTCAAGGCAGCGATGTGGTAGTTGTGTTTGGTACAATGCTTGTAGAACAAGAAGGCCTGATTCGCTTGATGCTTGACACGGTCATGTAGGGGGACAATGTGTGATCGATTTTCTTGTCGTGTCAAATCAGCTTGATCCGTTTCTTTCTTACTTGGACAACGCGGAGCAACTGTGTAACCCTGTCACTTCGAAGGTGTTCCTTTGTAAGAGTGTTGGCATTCTGACTTCTCTGATGTCGCAATATTTTGAGGATGGAACAAAAGTACTGATTCACTGTATCATAACCTACAGGGTCTGTCTCTGTCTCCAGCATCGACTCGCAAGAAGCGCCGGCATGATTGGTGTTGTTGTATTTGGCCATCACGGAGTGGTAGTCGACGGGGTCAAAAATTTGCGTTCGTGATTGCCCCTTCTTACGCCGGCCTCTTGTCCTTCGCGTCCAGTAGGCCTGATAGAAGAGGAAGCCAAAGACTTTTTCTTCAGTCACTATTTGAGTAGAGTAACCAAAGGAAGAAAATACGCTGGTGCAATACTGAAGGAATTCCTCCCCTTTTCAACCGTAGGCAAGTTGAGTATTCATTGGAATACCATCATTGTCGTCATGTTGGACTTGCCGTGCTGCTCTGGCAAATATTCCACTTGTGTAAGACATTTTGCTTGCTGGAGACCGAGGGGGGTGTTTTGTTGAGGATAGTGGTGTTATTTTGTGGAAATTGCAAGTGTTTTGGCTGTTTTGTCCTTGTTTCGGTTGCTTCGACGTTTTCGTCGTTTTTGACGTTTTTTGTGTCTTTATGTTTCGTTCCGTTCTTTGTTTGTCAGAATCAAAGTGTATGTGTTTGCTGTGTTTGTTGGTTCGGCTTAGCCTTCTGATGTTTTTGTGGGTTGGTGCCGCCGGCGCCAAAGACTTGTTCTATGTTCGTGTCACATGTTCGCTTTCATGTGTTCGCTTTCCTAGTAGTATGTGTTCATCTCATTGGTTAGAATTTCTGAAATGATTGAATTTGATTGGTTAGAATTTCTGACATGGTTGAATTTGATTGGTTAGAATTGCTGAAAGTGGTGGTTATTCGACCAAGTCAGAGGAAATTGCCGTTAACCGTTAAACTGCGCACAATCCTACAGACCGAGGTCTGACTGATCTTCTGACTTAGTATAAATAATCTCTTATTATTATTTCAAAATAGGTACCGGTACGACGTGCGCAGTAAGTCTAGAAATCGCGGCAAGTGGTGATGAACAACGCACAGACACTTCAGTCATGAGTCACTGACACACTCCTTCAGTCCAGTCACGCGTCATTGACACAGTTCCTTCAGTCATGAGTCACTGACACACTCCTTCAGTCCAGTCATGCGTCATTGACACATTCCCTCAGTCATGAGTCAATGACATCGTTCCCGATCATCTGTCATTGTTCAATCGTATTCGAACATGAACCTTCTCCTTGAAGTCTCATCCAAATTCCGATTGTCAA
Organism: Pseudo-nitzschia multiseries; assembly: GCA_037355745.1. NCBI lineage: Eukaryota > Bacillariophyta > Bacillariophyceae > Bacillariales > Bacillariaceae > Pseudo-nitzschia > Pseudo-nitzschia multiseries. The sequence continues at coordinate 24,924,335 of CM074783.1, forward strand.
AGAATCCATTTCTTTTCCAATCATATCACTGAACTAGCTGGGAAGCTTCTCGAAGTATCTCGAAGTCATAGTAGACACTAAAACTCAATAGCACACAATTTCATACACAGCGTAGTTCAGTGATGAGCGCGGGACTGAAGAGCACCTACCATTCATGTCCCCTGACAGACTCACAGACTGACACAAAATCCCATCCACATATAATGTGAGCTTGAATTAAATGAAAATCCACATCCTCCCGATGAAACCCTGAGAACCAGAAGAGATTGGAAACCCAATTACTACCCTCACTTTTTCGGGGAAAAAGAACAACAAGTACTAGTAGGTAGTAGAGTTTAACGACAGACCTTTTGCAGTACGGCAGCACGTAGCTTCCAACGTCAACGCGGTTTGCCAACATCTTGAACTACATTGCTGATCCAACCCGCTAAACGCCGTCGGCAAGGCAGCTCTACCCTGGCCTGCAAGAGCACCCGACTGCAAATACGCTGAACAGTCCTGGGATTCATATGATGGGAACTAGTACGCCCACCTGTATCCGACATTCACTGTCAACTTGGGTAACACCCAAGCTAACACACCACCCGCGCAAATCCGCGAGACTGTTGCAGCAGCCGGAGCCCAACGTCTCCCCTTAGCCCTTGGAGTCATGGTGAATGGAGTGATGCGCCCCCCCTACCTTTGCCCCAGCAGCCCAGGATTAATCAAGCGCTTGGCGCACCCCCTTCGCAAATTGACGGAAACACCTATGCCTTCAATGGAAACTTGTACAAAAATTCAGGCCTCACCATCCAGCTTGTGGACACACTCTTCAACATGGCACCCAACCAAATTTTCATACCCTCCATTGGATTCATTACCACGCAACTGGCGACCGATCCTGCCCTAACGGCCCTCGGTCCTTTCACCCAAGCCGACACGGACGTGACTGTGGCCAGGTTTCAAGGAATCATCCCGATATCAAATTGGTGGAGTTGTTAGTTGAACGTTGAACATTAACCCTAAGAGTTGACAACGTAATCTTGTAGATGGAGTTTATGGGGGGGTTGGGGGGGGGGGAAATATGTAGAAATATTAAAAAGATCTGTTTTTAACAAGTAGACTTGGTACAAACGCTACGACTAAAAATAATTTAAAACAGGACCCAAATAAATATTTACGGAAATGAGATGCTCTGTCTAAAAGCAATAGTAAGATCTAGTGGCGCGCGTTCATTTTTATGGTAGCAAACTCTCATTTTTATGATTGTACGTAACCATAAGATAGAAGGTAGCTAACTACAGTATGAGTATGTACTGGATGGGGGGCCGGGGGGGGGGGGGGGGGGGGAGGGCTAAAATTAAAAATTAAAAAAAATAGTTTCTTTCACCCCCTACTAAAATTTTAAAAAAATAGTTTCTCTTGAACCAAAATTTAAAAAAAAATTTAAAAAAAAATTCTTTCACCCCCTCAAAAATGAAGTACGACACAAGCATGGCATGTAGTATGAGTACGTACTGCATCTAAAACAAATCTTTTGAAAAACTAAAAATTGAAAAAATAGTTTCTTTCACCCCCTCAAAAATGAAGTATGACTCAAGCAAGGTATGTAGTATGAGTATGCACTGGATCTAAGAACAAATGCACCAGTCATCTACTCTAATCGTTGTTGTGATACAGTACGTACCAGCAGTATCTTCTAATTATTGGTAGCTCGTACTGGTACAACTTGCTTGTTCGAACTTAATTTTTTTAAGAATGATGTCACATGATTCGTAGTATAGATCAATTGGTAGGATCAGTATGATCATATGTAGCTTGTTTGCTTGGCTGTATGGGTGGTTTCCAACTGTTCCTTTTCAAATAAAAATCGCGTGATCAATGCCTTCATTGGTAGAATTGAATCATACAATTGAATCATAGCATTGAATCGTGGATTTGAGTCAAAGAATGAAATCATAGACTTGAATCATAGACTTGAATCGTCATAGACTTTAATCGTCATAGACTTGAATCGTCATAGCCTTGAATCATTGCCTTGAATCATTGCATTGAATCGTAGATTTGAAGCAAAGAATGAAATCATACACTTGACTCATAGACTTGAATCATATCCTGCAGTAAAAGAATTGAATCATTGAATTGAATTATAGACTTGAGTCATTGAATTGAATCATAGATTTGAGTCAAATAATGGTATCATAGATTTGAATTATGGAATTGAATCATAGAATTGAATGCTTGAAGTAAATCATGGAATCGAATCATTGGAATGAATTATAGACAACTTGAGTTGTAGTAGACTTAAATCATAGAATTGAATCATACTAGAGTTGAATCATATAATTGAATCATTGAAGTCAAACAATGAATTGAATCATGGAATTGAATGCTTAAAGTGAATCATCGAATTGAATAATGAATCATGGAATTGAATCATATAATTGTATCATGGAATTGATTCATGGAATTGATTTCTTGGAATTGAATCATAACACTTGGGTTGAAGATTTGAATCATAGATTTGAGTCATGGAATGGAATCATTGACTTGAGTCATGAAAATGAATCATATAATGGACTCATAGACCTGACTCATAGAATTAACTCTACATTGAATCATAGAATTGAATCATAGGATTGAATCATAGACCTGTATGATGGAATTGAATCATGAATTTGAATCATGATTTTAAATAATGAATCATGGATTTGAATCATGGAATTGAATCATAGACTTTAATCATGGAATTGAAACATGGATTTGAATCATATAATTGAATCATGGATTTGAATTATAGAATTTAATCATATCATTGAATCATAGACCTGGATTGAAGAATTGAATAACAGACTTGAGTCATGGAATGGATTCATTGACTTGAGTCATGAAAATGAATCAATCATAGATTTGAGTTGTAGTAGACTTGAATCATAGAATTGAATCATACTAGAGTTGAATCATAAAATTGAATCATTGAAGTGAATCAATGAATTGAATCATAGAATTGAATGCTTGAAGTGAATCATGGAATTAAATCATGAATCATGGAATTGAATCATATAATTGTATCATGGAATTGATTCATGAGATTGAATCATAGACTTGGATTGAAGATTTGAATCATAGATCTGAGTCATGGAATGGGATCATTGACTTGAGTCATGAAAATGAATCATATAATTGACTCATAGACCTGACTCATAGACTTGACTCAACAATGAATCATAGAATTGAATCATAGGATTGAACCATGGACTTGTATGATGGAATTGAATCATGAATTTGAATCATGAATTTGAATCATGATTTTAAATCATGAATCATGGAACTGAATCATGGAATTGAAACATATATTTGAATCATGAATTTGAATCATGGATTTGAATCGTGAATCAAAGAATTCAATCATAGAATTGAACCACAGACATGGATGGAAGAATTGAATCATAAATTTGAGTCATGGAATGGAATCATTGACTTGAGTCATGAAAATGAATCATATAATGGACTCATAGACCTGACTCATAGAATTAACTCTACATTGAATCATAGAATTGAATCATAGGATTGAATCATAGACCTGTATGATGGCATTGAATCATGGATTTGAATCATGATTTTAAATAATGAATCATGGATTTGAATCATGGAATTGAATAATAGACTAAGGTTTTTTAGTAAACACGCGACCTCATGAAGCAGGGAATTTTGAAAAATGGTAGGGAGTTTTGAAATATTGCGCGATAGTCCATGGGGGGTAGAGAAACAGTTCTGGAATGTAGACTTGATTAAAAATTGAAGCATAGACTTGTATGATAGACTTGTATCATGGAATTGAGTCAAAGAATTGAATCATGGAATTGAATCAATAAATTGAATCATAGAATTGAATCACAGACTTGAATCATGGAATTGAAGCATAGACTTAAAGTACTGCTTTGAAGCATAGAGTTTAATCTCAGACTTTAGTCATAGTCTAGAATTATAGATTTGAATCATAGAATTGAATCATAGAATGAAATCATAGAATGAGATCATAGTATTGAATGTTAGAGTTGAATCATAGAATTGAATCACAGAATTGAATCTCTGCCTTGTTGAATCATAGAACTGTATCTTAATTTTGAATCACAAACTAGAATCATTTATTCAATTCATAGCTTTGAATCATAGGATAGAATAATAGAATGAAATCATAGGATTGAATTATAGGAATGAATCATAGACTAGAATTTTAGAATTGGATCACAGATCACAGAATTAAATCTTAAACTTGAATCATAGAATTGAATCATAGATAAGAATCTTAGACTTGAATCATAGATTATAATCATTGATTTGAATTGCCACATTGAATTATAGAATTGAATCATTGAGTTGAATCATTGACTAGAATCATTGATTTGATTCATAGATTTCAATCGTGGAATTGAATCATTGAATGGAATCACAGTACTAGAATGGAATCATAGAATGGAATCATAGAATACTACAAATATGTAAGAAAACTACGTACACAACAACTCCACAGGGCCCCTGCAAAGCACTAATTGTTATGTCCCCTTGTTCCTAACTCACGATGTCATCCCCAACTTTTTCTTCACCACCACCTACCCACAGATGGTTACTGACAACCACTTAGTCGATTGCGCACCATTTGTTGACTTCTTCCGCCCCACAATCAACCGCGTTGCTGTTGGCAGCAACTTCTCCTCACTACTAGAACAGGAGGTATCCCAAGCGCCGCCACGCAACACCAAGCTGCTCAACGAATGGCACTCCATCACTGCACACCACTTCTTCCCAGCGCTCAACCACAGTCTGGTTGGCTTCCAGCAACAACATGTGGCCACACACCTCGCCCAACTGGTGCAGGTCCAACAACAGGAACGGAAGCTGGAAGAAGAAGCCCGCCGCCTATCGGATACCACCACGTCGGTTGCCAAGTTCTTAGGAGAGGAACGGCTAAAACGCCTGCTGCCCCTAACACGATGTGCCACTGAAGAAGAACTCCCTTCTATTTGGAGCAAGCTCACAAATGTCAAAAAGTCGCAAAGACTAGCATTGCTGCAAGGAGAAATAAATGATTTGAAAGATAAGTACAAAGCTTACCACTTGGACTTCATTGCCATGCAGGCCCAACTTGCAGCAGTAATCTCCCTCAATTGGTCCCTCGTGTTGCAGGACGCTATTGAAACAGGAGCGGTAAACCCCTTCTTATAGCAGGTTATCAACCGCTTTGTGGTCCTCCCCCAAACGCTTGCAACAGGCAGGCAATCAAACAACAAGGCCCACACCAGCAGTCATGCTACGAGTACATTGACTTCCTTCAGGAAGAGTTTGTAGACATGATTCACAAGAAACAACAATGGGTCATACGCCTCTACTCGACAGCAAAGACGCTCCCAGGGATTCTTCGCCTGTCCCCACCGGGGTGTGTCCCCCAACAAAACCGGAGAAGACCAAGATGGATCTGTGACTACCACACTTGGTTGGGAGTAAATCCTGAAACATTACCAATAGTCCACACGGAGGCAATGCAATTTGGACACGCACTCGACCGATCAAATCCTCCGCGAGATCCTATTGGCTGATCCCGAGCTAGTAGGCCCGGCATATCTAATGAAAATTGATATTTCCGACGGATGGGTTCTACAGAATAAACTTCAATATCAATGACATTCCCAACAAGCTGGGGATGGTCTTCCCCACACTGCCGGGCCAGGAGAAGTTGGTAGCGCTTCCATTAGTCCTGCCAATGGGATAGAAGAACAGCCCGCCAGCCAGCTTTCAGCACAGCCACGGAGACCTCCGCAGAACAAAAAGACTGACCAACCAAGCTGCCGCGCCCCCAGACCCAGTAGAGCGCGACCCATTGCTCCCTAAAACAATCCAGAGAAGCAGCTTATGTCAACGTGTTTTTCGACAACTTACTTCATTGGAGTGTGCCAACAAGGGGATGACCCCCACCATCGCCACGTCGGGGGCATCGTGCTACGGGCGTTAGATGACGTCTTCCGCCCACTAGAACCCCACGATCCGAGACACCAGACATATGAGCCTCTACTGTATTAGTAAAGAAACTCAAATAAGGGGACTGCTCCTGGGAAACGTCAAAGGTGGTGCTCGGATACTAGTACGGTACATTGATACTGCCACCATGACAATACCGTAGCACTCCCCGAGCACCGCCAAGAGCGCCTGGCGGAGATTTTAGCCAAGATTCCACCTACCGGTACGGTACGCAGAAGCGAATCAGCATCAAGAAGCGGCACAAGAAGATCCTTGGCAAACTGCGCTCCATGGCAATAGCACTACCAGGAGCGCGCTCCCTCTTCATCAGCCACATGCAATAGACACTCCAGACGAGACAAGGAGGACGCAGTGCTCTCAGGAAGAAGGGAGTGCATCAAGCAATACAAGACTTCAAGTGGATGGCAAGGCAGCAACATTTTGTCACGGCCAACCAGGATGGCTGAACGCGTGCCCCTCCTTGCATCCACCAAAGGTTTCCAATGATGCCTCGGGTGAAGGCGCCAGAGGGCTATGGTACAGTTCCCAGGACCGATCACAACTGCGATGACGCGAAGGACCATTGGAGTCCCCATCCTGTGGCGCTAGTACGGCATAAGTGGACCCAAGACATCATCATTGGCAACCTCGTGACCGACACCAACCCCTGCGTGACCATTACAAACTAACCCGGATCTTGCACTGGGAGGAGGACTGCTGCACCTGGAGGCGCTCGCTCAAACCTATGATATCCATGAGCGCACGCACCGTCGTGTCAAACACCAAACACCAACAATCTCGCCATGCTCTTCTGGGAATGTAAAGGGAGCCCCACGACTGAAAAGACAACTGCACACGTCCTCTGACTTTTTGGAATACACCAACAATACCATCGCTATGTCCCACGGCACGATTACATCCTGCGACTCTGCAACCCTATGGCGGATGACGTGTCTGGACTATTCCACTTGTCCGACTCACAGTTCCTTCAATACTTTAACGCAACTCATGCGGCATAGTAGGACCCTCTCACAGCAGCTCGTGCACGCCGTGACTTTGGCCGTTTGCAGCAAAGCGTCGCATCTGGAGTCACTCCTGGTCAAACCGCCAGCTCCAATGGCCACTGCTGGACCCAGTGGGAATCCTTTGTCCTTGAGCTGGCCCCCCTCAATCCCCTATTGCAATCCATTGAGAGCAAAGTATCAATCTTACAAATCTTCGCCCAACGCGTACGGTACGATCGGGCAACCTTGCAACAAAGGGAAATTCCATTTGTGCTCGATCGGTTGAAGACTACGTACTGAGTAGTGTTGCACAGACGTTCCTCAGCGTGGGGGCCGACGATCTTCTGCGCTGAAGTTCCTCTGGCGATGTCGGCTTTTGCCTCCGCCGCATGTTTGCAGGGTGGAAGAAGCGGGACCCTCCCCCTTGTCGTGTGAAGCCGGTAATTACCTGTTCAAGTGATCCGATGCATTGCGACGGATGCCCAGCAATCCACTTGTCCCCTCATCCAGGCTACTGCCGACATGATAATCCTGGCGTTCTTCTTCCTCCTCCGACCCAACGAATACACCGACAGCAAATTCCTGACCACTCCCTTCCAACTCTGTGATGCGCGGTTGTGGAACTACCACTACTACTGACCCTCAACTCCTTGCCGCACAATTTGCCACGCTCGAGTTCACGGATCAGAAAAACGGCGTGCACGGTGAGGTTATCGGGCTTGCCTGCTGCAGCGGCGGCCTCTTTGTGTGCCCCGTCAGGGCTCTTGGTTGCCGTGTTCTTCTATACCTTCGGCACCACGCAGCGCACCCTGACACGCCCCTTCTTGGGCGTGTCTTTCTCTCCACCACCGCCTCAGTGACTCCGTCCCTGATTACCGTCGCCCTTTGGCAACAAGCCGTTCAGTTCCTTGGCCCTGACCTTGGCCTTGTTGGCTTTCTCCCATCCAACGTCTCCGCCCGTTGCCTCAGGGCAGCAGGCGCTAACGCCCTCTTGGCCGCTAAGGCGGACTCCTCTGTCATCATCTGCCTCATTGGCTGCTGGTGCTCTGACGAAATGCTCCGCTATCTCCATGTGCAGGCCAAACCCCTCGTGCAGACCTACCTTTGCCCGCGACATCATGCTCCATTTGTGAGCAACTACACTCTCATCCCCAATCAGCAGCTCGTTCCCCACCAGCGCTACTAGCTGGTCCTTGCACTGCTTGCTTGGTGTTGTCACTTTTCTTCCCCACCCTTAGTACTTCCCTCCCTCATGGCCATGGCAGACGTGGACAGGCCCCTTTGACCCACCATTTGACTCAGCGCTCGACTCACTCGAGTTGGACTCTGCCTGAGCCCGGGATCCAAAGGTCCCGCCTCCGCTCCAATCCCAGATGGGTGATTTATTTCACTTGTAAAGCATCACTTATCTGCCAACAACCCAGCCAACGAAGAACAATAAGAAGCACGTGGAACATACGAAGAGCCACAGCTGCAAGACTACTAGTCGCGGCAAGTGGCGATGTCGTATGCCTCTAGAAAAAGGTAATAAAATAAGGTTTGAGTTATGTATTGGTTAAAAACTAAGATTGTGAGCTAGCTTTGTCAACTACTCCGAGGAGCCGTTGAGGCCAGCTTGTAACAGTAAAAAGGTGTTGGATCGAAATTCAACGTACATTGCACATAGAGAATTTGGGTATGTTCTTCATCCAGTCTTCAATATTGAAGACCGGCTGGTGTGGCGTTGATGCTGCTGTCAGATTTCAGATTTTCTTGAATCGTGGGTAATTTCAATCGTGACGGTTTGGAATACCACACTCTTCTCCTTCTCGTACGGACTTGGTTTGTGGCACAGAATTTTGTTAGTCGTGTGCGACCAGTATTCCTTAGATAAGAAATTATTAATTGGTGTGATACGGTTTCAGATTCCAGATGTTCATACGTTGGATAACGTGATTTCTTAAGAGAAAGGAAACTGTACCGTTTGTGTGAATTTGCTGGATAGTATACGGGCCTTTGCATCTTGCATCAAAAGCTCCAGGAATTTGCTTTTCATTTTTCACCATAATTTGGTCTCCTACACAGTAATCATGAATCTTCCTGTGGCTGTTCTCTTTCATAGCATTCTTGTCGATTTGAACCTGGCGTTTGTTTCTGACCATGGCCAAGTCTGTAATTACAGGAATTGGTAGGAACATGTCTCTGTGGAATACAAGGGCTCCGGGCGTCATTCCGAAGGTCTTGTTGATGGTTGATCGAACGGCAAACTGAGCCGATGCAAAGACACTATTGATGATGTCAGTGGCTTCCTGAAGAGTCTGTGGAGGATTGGTATTGAGCTCGGTTCTCATTGCAGATTTCATTGTGTCGTGGACTCTTTCAAGTACCGCGTTGGATTGTGGGTTTTGAACTGAGCAGACCTTGGCCTTGATTCCGAGGTTGGCAAGGTGGAGTTGGAAGTCATTGCTCATGAAGTTGGTTCCTTGGTCGATGATACAATTTACTGGTTTGGGATATTTGGAGAGCCAGCCATTGTCGAGGGCATGGACTGCCATGAGGCCGGTTGGGTTTACTTGTGGGGCTCGGATGATCTCAAGGAGGTTGGTGCACATGTCCATGATGGTAAAGCAATTGAAGGAGACTGTTCCATGCCCAGGGATCTTGATTTTCCAGGGGCCTACTCCATCAATTACAATGGTGTCCCAAGGAACGTATTGGTGTCCTTTGGTAGGGAGTTGTCCATGGCTTTGGTGGCTATTCTTGTATTGTTGGCACGTGTCACAAGTTTTGCAGAAGGAGTTGATTAGGTCCTTCAAGTTTGGGGCATATACAAATTGGTTGATGGTTTGATACAATCTTTCTGCGCCGGCATGATGGCCAAGCACGTGGTGGTAGTATTTGATCGTGGCTTGCACTCGGTTTGGAGGGAGTACAATTTTCTGTCGACCGTTGGAGTCTACAACTTTCAAGTCGGTGCCGTTGAAGTTTTCAGTTGTGTACCGGGGATTGGTAGAGATATCTACGTTGGCTGCTTGATCTTGGGCGAGTTGGTTGAAGGCTAAGGGATACATGGGAATGTCTTCTGGGTAGTTAAGGAACAATTCAGAGAGAGAGAGAAGGTCGGAGCCGGTTGAGTCAGTTTCAAGCTCCGAGTCATCATCCGTTGGATCGGTGTCGGGAGTGGGAGGACCGAAGAACTCCTTCTTCTTCTCGGGAGTGTCTTGCTGGAGTGGGAGCCGGGAGAGCGCGTCAGCAATGACATTGTCTTTGCCCTTGATGTATTTGAATACTGGGGAAAATTCTTCAAGGAGCATTCTCCAAGTCATAATCCGATGGCTTGTGAGGTTTTGGCGAGTTAAGTTGATGTGGTCTGTCCATACGATGATTTCAGCACCCCAAAGAATGGTGCAAAATTCCTTGAAGACTTCTACAATACAGAGCATCTCTTTATTGACTGTTGGGTATTTCCGTTGAGCCGAATTGAGTTTTCGCGAGAAGCAAAGGATGATTTTGCCATCTTGGAGGATGACAGCTCCGAGTTGGTAGTCAGAAGCATCAGTATAGACGTGGAAGGGCTTGTTTGGATCAGGAAAGGCAAGGAGGATATCATTGGCAATGAGGGACTTGGCTTTGTTGAAAGCTTCAAGAAGTTCTGGAGTTGGAGATATCTTGCCTTTGGCTCGTCCAGAGAGGTCGGTAAGGGGTGCAAGAACTTCAGCGCGCTTGGGATAGAAGTTGTGATAGAAGTTAATCATCCCAACAAAGGATCGAAGTTGGGTTGTTGTTGAGGGAAAAGCAAGTTTCAGGATAGGGGAAATCTTGTTTGGATTGGGTCTAATTCCATCTCGAGAGATAATGTGGCCAAGCCAAGGAGCTTGGGATTGAAACCATTGGCACTTGGAGGGCTTGACAGAGAAGTTGTGGGACTTCAGTAAGGAGAGGACAGAAGAGACTGATTTACAATGGGATTCAAGTGTATCTGAGAAGATACCAATATCATCGATGTATATTTCAATGTCCTTCAAGTGTAGGAGCATTTGTTCCATACAGCCTTGGGCCCAACTTGGAGAGTTGAGGAAGCCCATTGGCAATCAAAGCAGTCAAAACTTTCCGAATGGAGTAACAAGGACACAAAGCCAGGTGGAGGCCTTGTCAAGTTTGAAGGTGTGGAATTGCATGCTAACATCAATAAGGGTGACATATTTGAAGCCTCTTCTTCTGTGGAAGATATCTTGGAGCTTTGGAAGTGGGTAGTGAAGTTTCTTGGTGACTTTGTTGAGTTCTCTAAAGTCACTGATGAGTCGACAGGAGCCATCTGGTTTTGGGACTACAAAGGTTGGCATTCCCCATTCAGTTGCATAGCAGCGTTCGAGGATACCAAGTTTCACTTGTCGATCGATTTCTTTCTTCACTGCTTCTTGTTGGTGCAGTGGAATGGAATAGGGTTGTTTTACATGATATGGAGTTGTGCCTTCCTGGAGATCAATGGGGAAGGTTTGATTAGGGAAAATACCTAATTCCTTGTCATTCAATCCTTCAAAAAGTTCTTCATTTTGGAGGAGTATTGGTAACAAGGCTTGTTTCTCATGGTAGGAGAGATGGTTTTGTTCAGTGACTAATCTCATCACTACGCAACAGCAGTTGCAACGTATTCATCTCAATAAAAGAGATATCTTGCATTTCGGCAAGATTTCACTTTATCTCATACTTTTAACATTCAACTGATTTATATCCCAAAATTCACACTAGGTGCTACCAACTACTTGTAATCTACATACTAAGGTCTGTCTTGCTGCAATCTGAACAAGTCACAGCAAGAAGAGATCTGGCGTTTCCCTAGCTTCGCCTGTAGTCCGATTATCTGTTGCCGAAAGTATCCAAACACAATTGTCACGCGTAGAGTACAATCATTCGTCTACTAACACACTAACGCAGTGTTGCTGTTCTCAAGAAGCCTTTGAATCAGACCTTAAGCGGACCGGATTCAGAAGGAAAATAATCAAGCTCCGCATGTAGCAATGGGGATATTCTGTACCTGGTGATTGTTAATGCCGGTGACATTGACATATCGTGGTGGGATATCCTTGGAGATGAGGCATGCATCATTGCCGATGATGCAACCATTTGCGCCGCGATCGACCATGGCAAAACCAGGACTAGTAACCGTAGTTTTGTGTATGCGGTATGTGTACGATGTTACTGGACTATCGTTAGGAAAGGTCAGATCATCGTCAGGATTATACCACTGGTGAAAATTGGCGGAATATGAGGATGTTCCTACAGGTATTTGGGTGTCACCGTCCTTTTTGTACCAAATGTCAGGGTTTTCGGAGAGGAATCGAGCGGGATGCGCAGGTGACACGGAAGACTTGAGAGGTCGCTGGTCCTTGGATGAAGAGGTTGTTGATTTGTATACACCTAATGATGCATGGAAAACACCTCTACGATCATTTTCTACAGCAGGATGTAGATCTGCTGCGGAATTGGCATGTTCATCTTTGTTCAAAGTATCGTCTTCTCGGAATGATACTGAGTGTCCATGTTGATATGCCTTCCGGGTAATGGGTTTGACATTGTTGGGGTCAGGTTGGTCCTTGTGGAATAAGTCGTGTCGTAACGATGCGACCACAATTTTCTTGCCTTCCGGAGAAAAACTAAGCCAACTCTTCATGTCCTGACGTGACAGGACTTTCCATATATTTGTAGACAGCCGTGTGGTAGGGTCAGGGGTACGTCCAGCCTTGAATACCGCATAGTCTTGATAGTCTCCTTCAAATTCGATAGGGAGAGCATAGTCATCATGGTTTTGGCTTTGTTCAGATGAGAAGTCATGAACGTGTGCACGTACAGTCGACCGAGGAGGAGCCATCGCGGACTGGGAATCGAGTCGAGTTGCTTTGAGTAAAAGCATGATTTTAAGTTCGTGAATAGCAGCTGCTTCAGCGACTGCATCTGTCACGGTGCTATTCGCCCCACCTGGATCCTTGACTTTGGCAAACTGTTCACTTAGCTGAAAGCTGGAATAGCATGCCTGACATAATGCTGATTTTGCAGTATGGTACTCAAGGGGCTTGTTGGGAGAACGGAGCTTATTGAGGTGATTTAATTCATCAAACCAATGTGTAATGAATTTCACTTTGGATTCTTTCCAATTGTTGAGATTCAACTTTAGCAACGCTTGTAGCTGAGTCGAATTGTCATATACCTTGGCTTTTGATTTGCTGTGAAGGTTTACGAAATCGAAGTATGCTTTATGTCCATCACGAGTGGTAGAATGGCTGTGTACACACAATGCAGAAAGATCGCTTTTGAAGACTTCCAACATTAGTACCCAGAAGAAGGCACACTGTTTGACGAAAAGATCACGGGTATAACCCAGAAGCGCAGCTGGAGGCCAAGTTTCATCGAGGAATGTCTCTGTGTCGATGTCATATGCCTCGAGTTTAGCTTTGAAACCTACGAGCCAATGTTCGGCTCTTGAGTCATTTGTGAGGGGCGTAAAAGACTTTTCATCCCGTGCTTTTCGGCATCAAGATTCGTACTTTACCTGCTGAGGTGACTTTTTGCTACTTCCTGACGGAGGAGGTGGAGGGTTCAGAACAGATTCGTTCCGCATGCGTAGGGCACGTTCTGTACAGAATGGTTGGAATTCCTTATATGTATATGATTTTACATCTTTCCAATTTTTCTCGTCTTCTTGTAGATCGATATCGTCTTCTTGTAGATCGATAGCGAACTCCGCAAGTGCCTCTATGCTCCTTTGAATGGATCAAGGGATATGCGTTGGTAGTCCTCCATCAGTATAGGTAAGCTCGCGTGCAAAGTCCGGTTCGATAAGTGCGTCGAGGAATGCATTCCACTCGCATAATCCGCCTTCCTTGAGAGCTAAACACAACTTACTATTAGCCTCACTTGTTACGTTGAGTAGGGATACGAGTATCGTCTTCATATCAGTATCAAAACTGGGAAAGTGGTTGGCAGTAGTAACTTCGACATCAGCTGTGTTCTCCTCGCCCCCAAATGCATTGGCGGGCATCATCGGTATGTTCGGCATTTGTGACGGTTCCGATCCTTCGAAAGAATTGCGCGGTGACTGAGAATGAGAACTGCTTTGTGTACGATGTGCGATTGGCATATGCCAGCGTAGAGATTGTATTCAATTCCGTTCCTGTTCCCTTTTGTGTGCAAGCCACCTTAGAGCTTGCGACTGTTAATCTATTATTTTCCTTCTGAATCCGGTCCGCTTAAGGTCTGATTCAAAGGCTTCTTGAGAACAGCAACACTGCGTTAGTGTGTTAGTAGACGAACGATTGTACTCTATGCGTGACAATTGTGTTTGGATACTTTCGGCAACAGATAATCGGACTACAGGCAAAGCTAGGGAAACGCCAGATCTCTTCTGGCTGTGACTTGTTCAGATTGCAGCGAGACAGACCTTAGTATGTAGATTACAAGTAGTTGGTAGCAACTAGTGTGAATTTTGGGATATAAATCAGTTGAATGTTAAAAGTATGAGATAAAGTGAAATCTTGCCGAAATGCAAGATATCTCTTTTATTGAGATGAATACGTTGCAACTGCTGTTGCGTAGTGATGAGATTACTTGCTGATTATTTCCGTACATGTATTGGTCGTTGACCATATATATCTGTATGCATGTATATATACTGTGTGAGAATCACACGCCAACGGTTTTCTTCTCTTGTTCCGTTAGGAAGACTCCATGAATTGTTTATCATTAAGGTCAGGAATTGCTCCTGTAGCTCGTGTGATATTTTATGAAGTCAGAGTTTGCTCACCGAAGAACGATGGCAATACTGTAAAACAGGGATTGCTCACCGTTGATGCGCGATGGGAATCGATGCACCGTGGGAATCGATATGCCGTGGGAATCGATTATTTTGATTGATACAGGACTCATGGATTCGTACGAATAGGGTATCTACCATCTGGTAGCTTTGGTACTTATGGTCACGAAAGGAATTTAATAGTCAGTCTTCTCATACTTGGTGGTTCCATCCACATACGATTGTTGGATAGATTGGTTGGAGTAACTTTCTGCAATGACATGTGGTTCTGCAGACATGACCTTGTGGAGCAAGGACTTGTTGTCAAAGTAATTCCGAGGGTGGAAGTCCATGGTCTTCTCATACCATTCTATGGTGCAAGTTTCGAAGTCCATCTTCATTCCAAGGTCTCTCATGGTTTTCCTTCCAATAAGGAGGTGGTAGTTGATATTCTGAGAGACGACAAAGCATTTGATTTGTAGGACTTTCATGGAATAGGATAGTTCTGGGAATATGGTGTTCTCCAAGGTTACACAGTGGTTGCAAGTGGTTTTGCCATTTGTTGTTTGCATTTGGATCGGTTGATCTAGAAGATACTTCTTGATTCCAGAGGGAATTGCTGATTCCACTATGAGATTGTCTGTAGATCCGGAATCGAAGAGGGTTTTCAAGTAGTACTTGCCAAGGGATCCATTGATTGAGTTGCAGACACTTACTGTGGTTGGAGCAAGGTCGATGTCGCCATTGGCGGTGCTGGGAGCAAGCTCTTGCTTGTTGTTGCCGGAATCAGTGTTTTCAGAGTGAAATCTTTGAAGATCTGAGTTGTAATATTCTTCATCGATATCCATGTCTACATGGAAGAGATCTGGCCAAGGGGCTGCAGGGATGGTAGTTTCCTCTGGTTCATTGATGAAGACACACATGTGTTGATCTGGTTCATGGTAGTTACTGCCGTGGGAAGAGGTAGTGGATTGATTGCTGTTGTTGGAACTGCGATCATTCACATGCAAGTCGGTGTTGTCTCTGTTGTTGGACTGATTGGAGTTTGTGCCATACTTGTTGGTGTAGCATTGACCCCAAGTGTGGTTGGTACCCGGATGGATAGGGCATGGTGAGTCATTGGAGATTCTAGTTGGGCCTTTGTTGTTGCCTTGATTGTTGTTGCGTTGATTATTGTTGTTGTTGTTGTTGTTGTTGCGTTGGTTATTGTTCCGATGCGATTGTTGTTGCGATTGTTTCGATTGTTGCGATTGTTTCCATTCCGGTTGTTATGGTTGTTGTTGCCATTGTTGTTGCTGTTGTTGTTGTTTTGAGATGGATTATCTGATGGCTTCTTCTTTCGGTTTTGTGCATATTGATACCTTTCAAATCTCATCATCATTTCAGAGAGGGAATCCCTATGAGGAGAGTGGTGTTGCTGATAGGTGTGTTTCCAATCCTCAGGCATCAATTTGAAGATTAGATTCTTGAACTCTCTCTCTTTGATTTCTGCATCGTCTGGTGGATGTCCAGGGAGTAGTGGAAGTATGACATGGTTGTGGAAGTTAACCTGTGAGACAAATTGGTGTACTGTCATAGTGGTGGTTTTCTTGATATTGGTGAGGAATCTTCGGTGGTTTTGGTAGGCATCAAGGTTGTTGTCAAACTTGTAGTTGACAAATTCTTGTACAGTTGTGGTGAAATTATTGACCGTTCTTTGAGGAACATTGTTTGCAAGGTAGTCATTCCACCAACTCTTGTCAGAGTAGTCCCTGAGGAGGTCTACAAACTTGTCGTAGAGTCTTGGACCTGTGGTTAGGTTGAGTGTCTTCTTGGACAGCATGAATTCGTTGATGGTAAAAAGGATTTGTAATTTGGTTGATCCTGCAGTAATCAAGGGAATCTTGAGCTTGGTTGTTTCAGGCATTCCATTAAACTCTTGTGTACTCTTGAACTCCACTTTGTCGATAGACTCTTGATCAAAGTCAAACTTGAAAGGGATGATGGAGTAAGACATTGTTTCGCTTGTGCTTACTGGACAATCTTCAGGATCAATTGGTGGTTGTTTATAGTTGTTCTACTAGTAGTGTTTACTTGAGTAGCTGAAGTAGTCTTTACCGGTAGTAGTAATAAGGTCGAAGCAGTTATTCGACTGTTTAAACAGTGTCGTATGCCTCTAGAAAAAGGTACGAAAATAAGGTTTATGTATTGGTTAAAAACTAAGATTGTGAGCTAGCTCTTCTGTCAACCACTCCGAGGAGCAGTTGGGAGCTTGTAACAGTAAACAGGCATTGAATCGGAACTCAACATACATTGTACATAGCAAATTTGGATATGTTCTTCAACCAGTCTTCAATATTGAAGACCGGCTTGCTTTTCAGATTTTCTTGAATCGTGGGTAATTTCAATCGTGAGCGTTGGAATACCACAAGCGTATACGACCCGATTCAACGCACGCACACACAACTAATAAAGAGAGGAGGTCGATAGAGGTGCTAAACCGATAGAGATGCGATCCCGATATTACTTTAATCCCAAATGCTCACAATTTAGAATCTACTTGAATACATCACCAATCTCTTAACTACCTACTACTACTAAAATCGCGTATTTGGCTGGCGGGAACGTATGAGAGGGGATACGAGGTAGAAATCAGAGTTTATCAGACCCAATAGGGTACTCAAGAACAACCATCTTGTTGGCTTGGTTACCGACTGATCACCGGCTAACCAATGGTGTCTTGACCTAGGTCGGACGTGAAATATCCTCCATGATGCTATGAGAATACTAAGGCAGACACTTAGACACCATCACTTAAACGATGCTCATGCTTGCGTCAAATTTGTGCGATGTATTTAAAAAATTCCGAAATGTTTGTTGCGGGCATGAAAAATAATTCTCTATGTATTTTTGCATGCAACAATTTCAAGGAGGACTATTTTTGCACCCATAGTTTCAGCCCCAGTATTATGGTTGCTTCACAATTTTTTCTGGCACAACCTTATTTCACGCTTACCCCAATAATAATTTATTTTCCACTCGATTTTTTTTTTCCTTACAAAACTCATTTTCTGTAATAATATCCTCTATGTGCAATGATATTGTCGTAGCGCTGATACAAACTTCTTCACAATTGTATTAGTTTCTTGATAACCAGCAATCTATTATGTTACGTCCATTTCACAATACTCACACTATGAATAGTGAATACCAAAAGACAACAAACATATTTTTGTACAAAGAAGAAGATAGTATTTTATCCGCATTTGCTATTCTCTTCATACTATTCAACTTTAACAACAGACAAATATATTGTGCCAACCAACATAAAATACGAATGAGCTAACTGCAGTACTATAGTGTTGTTACCACCATTTACTTTAATCATTAGCTCTGTTTTTGATGTAATATTTGTCGCCCTCATCATCCTTGTCAAGAGTGTTCATCATGTCATGTTTTGGCTTCCACCTTTTTTCCTTTGTATTATCTTCTTCCTCCTTATGACATTGTGTATGATAGCCATTTTGCTGTTGGTATGCTTTAAGTAGTTCTATCTCTAAATCATGTGTCTGTTGTTCCTTCCTTTGTTTTCTATTTCACTTTTGACATATGTGTAAAGTTCTTGTCCCTCATCACTCCATCACTCCTTATTTCCCAAGTTACTTTCAGTGAATTTCATTCTTTTCTTCGAGCCCTTTGTTGTGTTTAGCCACGCTTTGTAGTCTTTGTAAAGGAAAAGCAGCGCAAAGGCTTCATCGCTTGAAGTGAAAATGTTACTGATTGTTGTTTGTAATGGTTTTCTTTTGAAGTCTGTCTGTTTTGGTGACACTGCTGCAAGAATTCTTTTGAAGAAGTATTGGGATTCTGGTGAATTTTTTGTTGATAGTCTTTGTGTAATTTGTACTTATTTTTGGAGTTTGTGTTTTTGTTTTCTGTGATTAGAACTGTTCCCGGGAAACTATCTGGTATCTATTTGTTCCTTTTATTGTCTAAGCGGCAGTGTTAATGATACGATATGGTTAGAAATGATGAAAATGTGTATACTGGCAACTATAATGTTGTTGGTTCTTACCTTTATAATTTTTCCTGGCTAGTGTCTGTACGTTGTGCCTACATGTAGTGATGGCTCTGCAGAAAATTCCAGTCCACTTTGGTGCATGGGCGTTTTTGTTGTTGATATTTTGTTTTCATTATTCAATTTTACAATTTTGGTAATCATGATCTTTATGTATCTTGAACCTTGTTTGGTAATTTTTGGGAATTTGATCTTCCTGAATATTTTTTCCTTGACGTGTCCAGTAATGTAATCTTTAATGTTTTTGTCAGTGCGATCTTGATACTGGTGCTATTGGTTGTATCTGTTTGGTTATCATTCGTGTTTGTCAGCTCACTTCCTGATACACTGCTTGCTGGGCTGTTTGTTGTATATGTATGAATTATTGTACCCTGAACCGGCGGTCTGCAAATTTGTTGTACCATTTTTTCTTCGTTAAATCGCAAATAGAAAGACGAGAAGATTGTCTTGAAATACTCCACAGCTCCCTTGAGTGGGTGGGTAAAACAGCACTATTCCACCAGCTGATGCATATGCATATGCATATGCATCCGCAGCCGCAGCTGCAGCCAAAACACCCCCATCCGCAGCCAACAAAGCAATTTGAACAGGCAATGTACCCGCTGTCGTGCCTCCAACACCATTGACACTCACAGCTGCACAAGGTACGCTGTCTCGTGTAGGTGAGGCACAAAACGGCATGGCTCCAACAGGAGCAGTAGCTCCAGGTGCTGATACAAATGGAAGCGGTACCAAGACGACGTCGGCAAAGCAAAATGATACATCTGCAAGATGATCTCTTTCTTTGATGGTCTTTTGTTGCAACATGCACTCTGACATTTTCTTTCAGCAATTTACTCCTTCAAACAAATGGACAATATTATTAAACAAATTTGGGGCAACGAAGTCTTATGCCAAACAAAAATAGGTCCACCAGCAGTAGAGTTAGTCCCCTCCACAAAATCTGAAAAGTACCTCAAGTTGGATTGGCCATCCAATGTGTCAAAGACAGATCTTGTGTTTCAAAAGGTCCTCATGTATTTGTGGATACACTTCCAATGAGAGAAGGCAAGAATTTTGCAAGAAGTCAACCTGGACCACTTTGCCAATGAGTCATTTGTTCATGACCATTTGTACAAGAAACTTTTGCCAAATCTGCATCAGTGTTCATTTGTGGTTGGACGGTACAACATAGCAGGACTGGACAATTTGGTTAGGAGAATTGGATTCAAACTGTTATCTCCTCTTCATTTTTCAAAGCTTGTGGAGCACAGGAAAAGTTTGAACGAGTGTTACAAAGTAGGCATTGACTTTGATAAAAATTTGGTGACTCTTTGTACTTTGAAGTTGAGTACAGAACGGGACGTATTTGTTGCTATCTTGCATCCCGAATATGAACAGCACGTAAAGACATTGTTGCAACATTTCATCCTGACTTTGTGTTGGGGTGACAATGTTCTTTTGACGCTGACCGATGTTGAAATGTTGAATATTCTGTGCAACAAGTTGCTTGATAATGTTCTAACAACTTGGTTGTCACATGGTCCCAATGGTGAATGTTGCCCGGTTAATCAGAGTGTGGTTGTGAAAGCTATAGCTCATGCAGTATTGGACAAAGAAGACCAAACATCTCTTAACCTTGACACTACACTTGAGAAGATGGACGGATATTTGAAATCAGAGCGCCAATCATTGTTGAACTTCAACCCCTGGGTATCTTACCGCAAAGATCAGTTATACATTTACACCACAGATGGCAGGAGATCTCTTCAATTTGTCGGGCCAACTCCACGAGAACTTCTAAGAGGTGACAAGTCTAGGGAGACTTACCCCTTGAAGAAAGGTGACAAACACTTATTGGTCACAGTGTTCCTTCATTTTGATGAGACCTGCCAATACACGATGGAGGACCGGTTGTTCTAGAAGCATGAGATTTGTATTCTGTCAGATTTTCATCACCCGACCGGAAATACTACTTCAGGCTCGTAATTTTTTCAAAAGGTCCCTGGAATTTCTCACTTATGCACGTGCAATAACCTATCAGCTGGGGGGAAATTGTTCACTCCTTTGACTAAGAAACTTTCTATGTGACGTATTTGAGAACAAAAAAAGAGGCACTCAGGCAAACTTGGAAGTTGGCTTTGTATCAGAAGAGGATGAAAAGAATGTACTATTGGACAATCTTTCTTTGAGGGAAGATTCAAGAATATAAGCGTACCAGGTATTCAAGGTCACAATTTACTTGACATTGCAAAATGGGCCTTCCTCAAAAAGCAATGCTGTCAATTGGAATCGTTCAGCAAAAAAAATGCTACATATTCTGTTGGATGACTAGTGTTCACTAACAAAGGGCTCAGTGGAGTGAAGTCATTCTTTTGATTTCCTTGGGTTGACAAATCAACAGTTGACCCACATTTGGAAAGTGATGGAGATGGATCCCTACATGACTCAGAAGGAGAGGAAGAAGGAAATGATAAGAAGCAGCACGCGAAGCCCAATGGAATTGAAAAGAAGTCAGCGGTAAAGTCCAAGGGAACAAGACCGTTGCTGGGCCTGGGTCACAAACGTAAGAAGACTGCTGCGTCAGAGGAATCAAATCTATGTGACAAGCACAAGGAGAGGAAGGTTTCTCCAAACCTGGTGGGCCGTGTTGTAAATCTAGGATACCTTATGCAAGTACCTCATCCCCTGCCCAACAGTTCAACAAGCCAGTCGTCTTGTAACATCAACATCAAGGTGGTGTTGTTAGACGTTGATCCCCTGATCAAGTATCCTTGTTTCGCAATTGATAGCGAGGTTACAATCACGGATATCCCCCCCCCCCCCTGGAAGGGGTGTAGTCAAGAGTTATGCACGTAAAGAGAATGACCATTTTCCTTCTTACTACCCTGGATACATGGTGTACAAGATAAAACCGGATGGCACACAGGTCTCCTGCCCAACCTGGTTCCCATATGACCATATTAGGTTGAACACACAGCAGTACACCAAGTTGTCCAATTTATTCAATTCAAAGGATGCATCAGCTAATGCACAAGTGCCAGCTGAGAACACAAAGGATGATGAAAGGGCAAACTGATCCTACTACTCCCCATATAGCTGATCTTACAAACCAAACACAAGTGCCTACAAAATTCACGTACCAAATCAATAATGAATTATCTATTTTGATCAACAATGCACCACCACTCCTTATTTAATTTTTATATAGATTATTGTTATCCAGAATCATCCTCTTGTTCTTCTGGTGTCAACATTAGAAAACATCAAGCATACCCACTAAAATGCATTTTTAGTGCAAAAGTATTTCATTGTTTGATATTCTAGTAGTGTCAGTCCTTTTCATACTATGCACAAGATACACTATCACGAACAAAGAATGACATGGAATAACCCAACAATAATTTGCATGTGAGCAACAACTAATCAGTTCTGAATTTATTTTAGTGTGAACCTTATACATTACTTGAAATTTCACCATGAACATTGATCATAGTTTGGATGGGATGGACACAGGAGACTGCTGGACATGGTCAGAAATAATTGGTGGGTACTAGTCAGTTTTTTAGTGTCAACATAGTACATTACCTGAAATTTTACCATGAACATTGTTCATAGTATGGATGGGATGGACTATGGAACCAAAATGGTATAAAAATCACTGATACTCCAGGTGTTATAAATGTTTAATTTATCCAGGCAGGACCCTGGATATGAATATGACCAAAAAAATAGGTACTGGGAGTACGTACGGTACTACTACATACATGATACTAGTCTGTCAATTTTCCACCGATGATGGAGGACGCAATCCACTGGCCACAGTGTCATCAATATTAACCAGTCGTACCCACCTACCAAAAGTTACACTATTTAAAATCTGTCTGCGTTGAATCCTGTATTTGCTGCGTCCCGTAGTGCTGTTGGTGTGTACCGGTACTCCTTGCACTTGGTGTGTTTGGGAAGAAGTGTCAACAGCCCAAAAGTGAACATACACTGCAGGCAAGCTCCACCACCTTTATGATTCTGGATTTGATTTTGACCAGTCCTTCTACTTGCCAAACATTGGAACTTACAAATAAGACGAAGATGGAAAAGAAACCAGAATCAGCGTACAAGAGGACAATTTTGCCGCACCGGTTTCCTTTTCTTTCCACAGAGTACACAAAATAGATGCATGAGCTCAATCATGATAACCTAACAAACAAGGTAAGCCCATTTTTATATTATTTTGAAACAGGGTTTGGTGCACTATTTGCCCAAAAGGGACACTTGGTACCCGCATACTTAAGGGATGCAAGAAGATTGACAATGTGAGAGCAAGACTCAACAGCAAAAAAGGACAATTTGACAACAAAGAAGGTTTGGAGATTTGGGAACAATGCTTCATGTATGTCACCGAGGAAGTATTTCCCGACTATGAGGAAGGCAACACTGGTTGTATTGACCATGTGTGGGCTATGGGTATCATTCTATCATATGTTTTATGCGGTTATCCTGTATTGGAAGGAACAGAGGACATAAAGTGCTACAACAACAAGGGTACTATTGGACCAGAAGTACAACCCGGAGAACAAGAGAGACTGGAACGGGATTGCCATACTTTCCCAGCAAAGGAATGGTGTAATCTGATGCCAGAGGCAAGAGAGCACATAAAATAATGTATGCATTACAACCCAAGGAACCGTCCCTGTCTGACAATGGTTTGGTCGAACCAGAGACGCGCAAAGACTGAAGAGGAAATCATTGAAAAGGACCGATTGCAATGGTATGGCTATTCAACGGACGATACCGGGTTTACTCCTCCACAGACAAAAGGTTTCCTGTAATGGGCAATCAGTACAAGAAATGCATGGATGAAGTACAAAGGGAAGACCTGAATCCTTTTTTGTACCATTTTGAAACAGAATATGACTCTCTATGCAACAGAAATGGACATTTTGTGCTCACAATCCTGGACAGATGCAAGCTAACGAATATTGTAAGAACAACGCTAAACAGCAGAAAAGGAGTCCTGCAATTGGGATAGAGGCACTGGACTATGCCCACTATGAATTATTCCCGGACCATGAGAAAGGCAACACTTATGCCACAAACCACATTTGGGGTCTGGGTATCATTCTTTCCTACCTTCTATGTGGTTATCCCCCACGGAATGAGAAGGCAGACATACACTGTTATAACACAATTGGCATTGGACTAAAAGCAGACTTGCAACAACAAAGCAAAATGGAAATGGATGGACACAGTTTTCCAGCAAAGCCATGGTGCCAGCAGACGCAGCCAGTAACAAAGCACATTAAACAATGTATATATTTTCATCCAGGGAACTGTCCCTGTCTGACAGCAATTTGGTTGACTGATTGGTGGATAATGACTATGTGGTATGTAATTGTGAAGAAAGGTCTGAAAAGTGTAATGTCCAAAACCCCTACTGAGGAGTACACAAGCAACACAGAACAAGTGGATGAGGTAAAGATAATGCACAAAGCCACAGAGAGAAAATGTATGAAAGAGCAGTGGGATTCATTCATGAACAAATTAAGAAAACAGTCTAAGACTAAAAACTGGAAACTGAAATAATTAACAAACAAAGGGAAAAAGGAGGAAGCAGACAGAAACAAGAGGAACATTGAGGACTGGCTACATCTTTTAAAAAAAATGTTGGAATTCACCTGAAGATTTGGAGGAGTACAACAACTATCCCATTCCTTGTGGCACATGGGGATGTGTGAAACACTACTAATAAGCGTTATTGCTAAACTTGTTGCAACTTAGGAATATGTACACATTGGTCACGTACTTAAAAATGGAAATAAATAATTATGTACGGTGAGTATTATTTGTTACAAATTAAGAAGTCGTGATTGCCGTTCCAGACAATTCAGTCTGCAATGCCATTCCAGGCACTTAACCCTGCAATGCCGTTCCAGACACTATGCTTTTTTTTGTTCCAGACAATCAAATCTGCAACACTGTTGCAGACACTTAACCCTGCAACGCTGTTCCAGACATTGTGCTTATTTTTTGTTCCAGACATTTCAATCTGCAACCCCATTGCAGACACTTAACCCTGCAACGCTGTTCCAGACATTGTGCTTATTTCAAAACAAAGATCCAAACAACAGACCAGAATTTGACCAAACTTCCACCAATAAATCATGTCGGAGTTGCACCAATAGCGAAATTTTGTACAAAACTTCCGATCCACCAATTTAAAAACACAATCATTACCTTCACTTACCTGCAATGCCGTTCCAGGAAGGATTACAAATCACTACTGGTTTTGCCGGCTTTCACTACTATCAATTCAATTTTGTTTCAACCCAGCCATTGTGTCGCAGAAATTAAACAACCATTGTTCCCTATTTCCAAGGAGAAAGTATTGATCTTTGCTACCAAGGTTTCTGACCATTGCAACTTCATACTCAATGGCATTGCAGTCAAACAAATATAATTTGTTTTGCAACTCCCCTTGCTTCACCAATGCATGACAGTGTCTTTTCACTTTCTCCCTCTTGCTTGATATTGGGTCAACAGAAAGAAACCAACAAGCAACAGTGCAGTAGCCATTGTGTACTGATTCAAACCCACTGACAGAACTTCCAGGGGGGAAAGGGCCTTCAAGATGAAGCAGGCACAGAATCTGATATGCTGGATAAATTTGCAGTCCACGTCTGTCAAGGAGGTCTGGTTGAAAATTGTTCCCCTCTCCCTTACTTCGTTGTAGATTGTTATTTATACAGTTAATGAAATGAACAACCATCTTGTCAAGATTTGAAAAACCCTTCGTGAATTCTTTGAAAACCTGATCAGATGTTCCAGCGTATTTGAGGAAGTCTTCCATACCCAACAAAAACTCAATGGCATAAATATGTCCGTCAATTTCTTCCTCACACTTTCTGCTCCTGTTCTCAAGATTGGTTATTATTCTTTGAGACAACAACAATTAACAAACTTCAGCAGACAGAAGTGCTAGCATCTGAGTATAAAGCATGCCAATGTAGCCTACTGGTTCCCCTTCTTCTTTGCTGTATGTATCGATTCCAAAAAATTGGTTTGCAGAAAGTCACAATCGGATTGCCTCTGAGCAGCAACACCATAGTAAGAACTGGCTATCCTGTACATGTCACCTAGTAGTTGTGTGTTATTTCCTAAAAAATATTACAGATGGTCTCCGCTGCTCGCTTTGCACAACCAAGTTGGTGCATATGGAGCCTCTCTCCCAGTGAGGCTAGATGAATATTATGTGTGTTTTCTCCAAAATCAAGATCATAAAATTTGTTACCATTATGTACACAGTGGTGGGACACATTTTTGAAATACTGTTAAACATTCACTCCTTCCTCCACTGTTGGAGCAGTCAAATCAGACATCTTCCATAGACAGAAGGAATGATACCCTTCCCCATTATTGTCCTTAGACACCTTCATCTTCCCACTTTTAATTGAAACGGGAACCTTCAGAACATTCATATGAGAGTTGTTACCAACTGCTCTTGGACAATTGCAATGCCTACAGATTATCTTTCTATTGGACATTTCATAATGTCCACAAAGTTGGTTGTGCTGGGGAGTATCATCTATGAAATAAGCAACTGAAAATTTCATTTGAACAGACCATTTCTTCTTGTTCCATGGCAAATTAGACCCTTCTGCACCATCTGCTGTTAGGTTACAGGCATCTTTCAAAGATGGAAGAGTGAAGCGAAGGCCAGAGTGAAGATTTTTTTCACATTGTCAATCAATTTGTCACCTTTACCACATGTACCTGTGGGGAAAAAAAAATATAGTCTACCATGCATCCAGCTGAGAATTCTGAGTTTAAGTGTTGAATATGCCAAGTGTCATGTTCAGTGGGGTAAGAGTGGTTTGACCACTGTTAACGATTGTGATTCCATCCATGCAGAGAATAACAGGCACCAAAATTTCATTGGAATCTGTTTTGCATCTCTTTTCCCAAATATTGATTCACCATTCACCGTGGTGGAGTTTGTTTATATCAAGATTACCTTGCAGTTCCGGGTACAGGACTGGTGAGGTTGGGTCTTCAGCATGGAGGAAAGACTGATTTTCTTCCTGTACCAAAGTCACATTCATTAATAGGCAATAAAGTACTTTTTGGAAGGACCAGGCATAGATTTGTTTATGTCCAGCAACATCAGCACCGATTGATTTCTTATAACACCAATCAATAAGATGAGGTTCAAACCTATCACCTTCTATTTCAGGCACAGTTGCGTAAATGTCCTTCATGACTCTTGACCTCATCTGTATGAGATTACCTTCTTTCATCCATGAAAATAAATTAAGCTGCTCCAATTCAATAGCCCATTCATACAATTTTTTCTCTGGAACTAAAGGTATGCTATGATTCTGCATAATTTTCATTAACTTGATCTTCACCTTCAGTTCATCAGATACATGCCTTCCGGCATTGGGTGTCATAATTGCTGTGTTTGAATCAGGAGGAGAATCATCAACAGCTATGCTGTTGCCTTCTCTATCGGCACTCAAAGAGGGGGGGGGGGGGAGGGCTTTCCTGTCAATTCCTTCTTTGTCATCCTCATCATTACAAGAAAAACAATTATGATCAGAAACAGAGTCATTGTCATTGTTGTTTAATTCCCAAAGAATCAAGGCACGCTCCATCGCTTTGACAGAAGGGTCATACATAACTTGATTGTTGAGCACCTCTGGTACTAGGCCACTACTCAGTGGACTGTTAGGGGTGTTCGTTTGACCTAATTTTTCACTAGCATCCTCTGGCTTCTTTGATTTTCTGATGAATATGGAAGATGTGAAATCATCTAACCCCAAAGATAAGGAGTAATAAGAATAGCATGATTCATTTTGTGAAATATTATGGCTCAGAAGAGCAGGCAAAATAATTACTCTTGTATTCTTTCTTTGTCTTGCTGTAAAAAAGGGGGGTTTCTTCTTCTTGGTGACCTTCTTCTTTCTGTAACCGGTAGTAATAAGAGGTGAGTACAAGTAGCACCCATTACAATAAACCTGATATTTGGGAGTGCCAACCATCGTAAGCCACTAAAAATAGAAATGAGGAACTGATTGAGATTGAGAAATTACAACCTTGCACTATTTGTGTCAGGCATCAAATTCAGTTGCAGGCCACCAGATCAGAAACAGATGTCAGTGGGGTAGGAAGATACACTGTGCGTCAAAATATTTTGAGTTTGACATTAATTTCAAAAATTGGATGAAATTACAAAGGGGGACCAGTGGAGTCTGGCCCACATATGCGTGTGATATCCCAACAACAACCCCAAATCTTGTTTGTGTGATGAAGGCAGACAAGTACAAACTGCTATGAAGTTCAAATGCAAGCTTTTTACTCTACTTTTCTTTTGACCGGGAATGGCAATCCAAAGGCAAATAACCAAATTATGAAGATTTGGAAAACAAGTTGACAATGACTGGGCTCTTCTCTTTCACCACTGACAGATGAGAGGATGCAGGTTGTTGCTTTGTAAAACCACTACCAAAATTGAATGCCAGCATGTTACGTTACTAAATTTTTAACTGGGAGTGGTGATAAAAAAAAACTAGGAATCAATTGAACATAAAACATGCCGCCGGCCCTTCCTGTTCACCACTGGCAGAAGATAGGGTGAAGGCTGACATTTTAGGTTTGTACGGATGAAAACAGTAGGAATATTCATAAGAGGTGTGTACTGTACGGTTCTTAAGCATTCCTATTTCTGCTTACATGCCACAGTAGTGACAGAGCAAATACCACCTTTGTTGTATTTGCTACGTAATGTACTCGTATCTGATCGTAATATTACCGGTACCGGTACCGGTACTAAAGTTTCCCAAGATAGTATCTCTACTCGTACCTCTAATAGGTGCTTGTATCATGTACCATTAATACGAATGAATCGATACATTCTGAGGAAACAATGAAATAGTGCGCGTAATGTTCAATCTGACCCTCCATTCCCAGGACCAGACTGACGTGGCAGCAGAAAGAACGGAAGAAATGTAAATGAATGTCACATAAACACAAAAAATGACACGAAGCAAACAAATGGCGGGACGGTCAGAAGAAAAACATGCGGTTCGTACGCAGCAAACCGATAGTACTGTACGAATTGATCAAGCTTCTGATGTCGTACGAGTAAGATACCGGTACGAGTAAGTACCGATACAGGTTCTACTTGTTGTTACGGAGCTTGGTGCGCTCAATTTGATGCCTACGGTACGTATAGCCTAAGGAGTGTCATTCCCCACTCTCACAATCTTACCTTTGGAGCAGAACTGATGCCCTTACTTGGTCCAAATAATAGAAACACTCCGTACAGTATCCATTTTGGACAAGCACGAGCAAACAGTCCAAACTCGACGGGCGTATTCGGATAATTGCTCGTTTTCCATTTTGTTGCTCTTCGAAGCAACTCGCAACTACCGATCAGATTAATGATGTTCGCAACAATTGAAATAACAAGCGATATCTGGAATGCCTTTTGTTTGGTATTCATTCCCGCGATCGTTTGCTGTTTCTGTCACCTCCGATTGCGTCGAAATCATAGTACCAAGCACCATGACAAAGACATCACCGACCACTTTGCCAGGGATCTGGATTTTTCCTTCAATGAATATGCGAGGACTGGAGGAGTAGGGTGGATCCGCAACGATCCATTGCTTCCAGCAGAAGGTATTTTCGGCGATGGTCTCTACCGCAACGGTTACGGCAACGATTATGACGACCATGGGACTGTCATCCTTCAACAACAAGTTGTTGAAATCACATTCGATCTCGGTGACACGGAAGAAAAAATTCGAAGGTTTTTGTGCCGCTTGAATCGGATCGTTATCTGATGATTTTTTTATATGGTGTAGCAACCGAAATCTTTCATCGGTCGAAAATCCGATGCGATTCTTGTGGCTCACCTAACAGTCCGTCAGACAAATCGCCGATCGATTCGTGGCCATCTGCCGAGACGAAAAGCATTCCCAGGATGCCCTCCCAAAAATCCCGTTGCAGTCCAGAAAAAATGTTACGTGTACCGTACAACGCAGTGAAAAACGATTCTCGGAGAACCGAAGAAAACGACAGGCGTGGTAGCCGGACCTTAAGAAGTTTAACTTGGTGTTGGGAGAAGCCAATGGATCGATCCATCCAACCATTCAAACACCTAAACGCCGACGTTTGACATTATCACACCTAAACGCCGACGTTTGACATTATCATGGGTGCCATTACGATGAATTCCATCGGATTCTATCCATTACAGAAAGTTATTGTCCAATCTGCTGACCGTCTCAGTGAAAGCATACGCAATATGATGCCATGTGATGCCGTGTGATGCCATGCAGCAAAAACTGCGCAACAATACGAACAAACAAGACAAATCCAAACTACCCAACCTTCGACCGTTCGTAGCGCCACTTGTCCTCAATTTCAATCTCAACCTCAACCTCAACCTCAATACAAAAGTTCGCTTCACCCCGAACAACCAAGAGCAATCAACAGCGTTTATAGAGTAATTCTATGGTGCGTGACAAAACAATAAAAAGTATTCAAAACTCTATGCCGATACGGACGACGCACTGAAAGAACACGAGGATATATAGTTCTGTAACAAAATAATAAGATTCATCTACGTACACTATTCTGGATTTCCAGAAGTACCCTCCTGAAGTCGCAAGCTATTCCATTCGTTATTCATATCGCAGCAGACACAACAGATTCCGAACCAGTTCCGAACAACAACGCGGTGTTCGAACGTCGTTTTTATTACTTGTACCAAAAAAGCGTCGAAGTCAGACTCGCTGACTGACTTGCGCAATTCTTGACTTGAGTATTAATAACTGTGTTATTAATAGTGGGGGATTATTATTAGTATGTCAGAGCAGTGTCGGACACCCCTCTTAGGGAAATGCGCGTGATTTAACAGTAACAGTCGAAATCTCTGACACACTAAGATAGTTGATGTAGCGAGCCAAATGAAAGTAATGGTAGTGCCACGTGGCACTCCCTGCCGGTGATAGAAGGCCAGACCGGAGTGACCTGAATCTAGTAGTTTCACTATCACTAGAACTAGCTTCTAAGCACGCGCGCAGACCCCAATAGCC
Organism: Pseudo-nitzschia multiseries; assembly: GCA_037355745.1. Lineage (NCBI taxonomy): Eukaryota > Bacillariophyta > Bacillariophyceae > Bacillariales > Bacillariaceae > Pseudo-nitzschia > Pseudo-nitzschia multiseries. The sequence goes on from CM074783.1 coordinate 24,955,229, forward strand.
TTAACAAGCCGGCAAAGGATTCCTCCAGCAAAGCGCAAGCCTACACTCCCTACCAGAAGGAATACAATGGATTCCCTGTATCACCGAAGTGATGTATCACTGGGTGGGTCTGTATCACTGAATCACTTGTAGGAATGCTGGGCTTGCGACCGAAAGACGCGTCTGCAATCGAAATTACAGGCGAAGCGCTAACGACAAGCGTGTAAACATCCCTCCAGCAATCCAAGCACACAGCTCACTCTTTTGCTCATAAAACGATTAGTAGTAGAATAAACTGGCTAACACGTCCTGGTCCAATAGTCACCTCTATTGTACCCGTACAAGCCTACCTATCCGATAGTCATCCTATCCCATCCGAACCTCGCCCCTACAACAAGACGCTCCGACAGCCAGCACACGCCGACTGCAACAGTGGGACTGCTATCTTGTCGTGACAGTCATTCTCTCGCAAACCGAACAAGTGGACACGGCCCAGCGCTTACTACACAACATGGCCGACCTCCGGCGCCAACAAAGAAGCCAGTATGCTTACCTACTCGGAGTACTTTCAAGCTACCTCGAGCCCCTTTGGGAGCTTGGCAGAGCGCAACAAGGCCTATGCCACCATCTTTGGATACTTCACTCTGGCCTCTACCCCCCAGTCCCTCCTAGAGCAGTTACTTAACCTCATTGAGGCTCAGGCAGTGGGAGCACTGGGTATCTTTGTAGCCAATGCCCAAGGCACACCCTGCCTCCAATTGGTGCATGGCCTTCGCAAGTACCCGGGTCCATTGGCTCAACACAGCCCCAACAAAAACAAGGCCTTTGGGTATTTGGATGACATTGAAGGGGAGGCAGGTGAACTGGTCCTAGTTGATTCTGTCATGCTTTCCCAGACCACAGCCTCGTGAGTGCTAACCCCGGATCATCATCTGGCAGAGTTGGATGCGCACCCAGGGAGACTGTCCATCCTGGTAATAACAGAAGGGACAGGCCATCCAGAGTTGATCCGGGCCCACAAGGCGTTCTTCATCCCCTTTGAGTTGGTTCACTTCCTCCTGGGCAAGGGGCTCTCCCCTCGCCAAGCCATGGGTGGGGCTAATGGAGTCCTGCACCCCCCTGTTCAACACTCTCAGGTTGGCCAGGACTACACCTACAGACCCTGGGGAAAATCCCAAGCTCCTACAGCCAGGCCCCTCCTTCCGAAATGAAACGGGTCTCACCAACTACATGAAGTACAAGGTGATGTACCGGGACCTTCCTGAATTAGATCGGCCTTGGGACTCACCTGGAGACCCAGCACTCACAGCAGCAGTCACTGCCCTCACAGACCACCAACTGAAGCTCAGTGAGAATCTCGATCACAAGAGGTCACATTCAGTGAGGGCCACTTGGGGCCCCTTGCACACCCAGCGCTTGCTTCTGCTCTGTGGAAAACAGGAGAAAGCCAATCCCCCCCCATCTACCAGGCCTGGGCTCAGAAGAGCAAGCACGAGAGGACCCACATGATCTTCCAAAGCCAGGTGGCAGCCAGAGCCGCCGAATTGGGGATACAAGCCCCCTTGATCACTACAGCAGCCCTCAAGCACTTCCAGGATGGCAACTTCCACGGGACCGGCCCCTTTGATGTGGCAGATGGAATACTCCCCATGGCCTTCACTCCCCCAGGGGGGTCTGCTGCCACCCTGAAAAGGGAACAGGAGGCAGCAGCCACCGTGGCAGCCTACGACACGATGATCTCCACTGAAGGCAACTCCCTCACCTTGAAGGACTCCCTGGAGCTTCAGAAGACTAAAGCATACATCCCTGTGGATTGGACTGAAGCCACCATGCAGCTAGAAAGCTATCTGGCTGTTCTAGCCACCATCATTGGACTCAATCATGACGTTGTGACCAGCTACCAACAGGGCCTCCGTTGGCTCAAGATCCAGCAGATGCCCCTCCGTCGAGCAATTGCAGATGAGGTGGGAGAGCTCCTCACCCCTGCCATTGTGGTCTATTACTTCCAAATCCGGGTCAGGGGATGGCTGGAGGAGCAGTGGGAAGCAGCCTCCACCATTCCCTCCCCTGACTTTGGGGTGGACTTCCATACGTTCAAAATGAGCCAGAACCTCAACTGGCTCCCCAATGTCTCCAATGTAGCCGCCCTGAGACTCCTTCGAAGACCAGATCCTCCTCCATCACCCACCACTAAGGCTGGCGCCAATGGGCCCAGCAATAGCAACAACGGGGAGCATCTAGTCAGGGCCCCTACAGCTACTCGAGCCAAGTGACTAGTCCCAGAACCCACCCCTCGGAATCCCTCACCCGACAGGCTGGATATGCACATCACCCGCGCCATCCGGCTCTTCTAGCTGGGGGGAGTTCATCCGAACCGTCTGAGGGCAAGGCGGCGTCCATTCTGATGTGGGTACTCTCCCCCATCAAGCAGGTGGCCTCCTCGACCAGTTCGGGACAGAAGGCACCCCAGCATCCATGTCGGAACCCCCTTGGGACCAGGCAAGGATTGTGGCGGCCATCAGTAGAGGGCCTCACCAATCTTCCCACCAAGGCATTGACTTCCTTCGCGAGGACTACGCTGACATGATGGACAAGCAACAATGGACGGTCCTCCCAGCCAGCCTCATCCAAGACCTCCCCAACCTCTGGCTCAGCCCCCTAGGGCTGGTTCCCCAACAAGGGAGGCGCCCTTGCATGATCTCTAACTACACCTACTCTGAAGTCAACCAAGACACCATCCCTCTAGCCCCTGCAGAAGCCATGCAGTTTGGCGGGACATTCCCACGACTCCTCACCAAGCTGCACAGGGCCAACAACCGGTTTGTTCCCGTCTTTATGTCCAAGATTGACCTTGCGGATGGCTTCTATTGAATCCAGTTGAAACCAGAGGACACCATGAAGCTAGGAGTATTGTTCCCTTCCAGGAAGGGAGAGCCTCCCCTCATTGGTGTCCCCCTCACCAACCCAATGGGGTGGAAATCTAGTCCTCCCAATTTCTGCGCCTTTACAGAAACCATTGCCGACCTGGCCAATGCCACTCTCTCCACAGGGCTGGCAGCGGCCAGGCGCACACCTCATCGACTAGATATCCCCTCAGAGGCCACGCCAGACGCGCCTCCAGATCCCACAGCGGACGCTACGCCTGCAGGATCCCAACCGGACAAGCCTCCAGCTCCCACAGTGGCCGCGTTGCCTTCACCCAATTGCCCCCCTACGACCCCACTTTGTACAATCCCTACTAGTACCACTCCCAGCAAAACGCCAGTTCAATACTGGGATGTCTATGTGGATGACTTCTGTGGCCTTGCTCAGGGTAACCAATGGACCCGGCGCGCCATCAGGAAGGTGCTCTTCCAATCCCTGGACAAAGTCTTCCGGCCACTGGATGCCACCAACACCCCATTCCAACAAGAACCAGCTTCCCTCAAGAAGATGCTCCAGGGGGATGTCACTTGGACCACATGGAAAGTTATCCTTGGCTGGCTCATAGATTCCATCAACAAAACTATCAGCCTTCCTCCCCATTGAGTCAAACGCCTACAGGAGACTCTTCACTCCATTGCACCCACACAGCGCCACATCCCCATCCAACAATGGCACCAAGTCCTTGGGGAACTCTGGTCCATGGCACTTGCCATCCCTGGCTCCATTGGCCTCTTCTCCATCCTCCAAGAAGCCTTCCGGCACCAAGAGCCGGGCAGGCATCGACTCAGGCTTACCAAACGAGTCCACAGCTTTCTTCGGGACTTCCAATGGCTAGCCTCTGATCTCTCCAACAGGCCTACTTCCATTGCAGAACTAGTGCCAGATACCTTCCCTGCCACCATGGGCGCTTGTGATGCATCTGGAGCTGGCATGGGCGGCATCCACTTTGTGTCCCTCCCTGACGGCACAGTGCAACCCTTCATGTGGAGGCAGGCATTCCCCAAGTGGGTCTCCTCCCAGCTAGTCACATTGGACAACCCCAATGGTACCATCAACAACAGTGACCTCAAGCTGGCTGGTTCCATAGCTCACAACAATATCCTTGCTCAGGCGGCCTGTGTCTAGTCCCGAACCACCCACAACTGCTATGTCAACACGGCGGCGGTCTACTGGCAGAGGAAGGGCACCACCACTACCACAGGGCCGGCAGCCTACCTCCTCAGGATCCAAGCCCTCCACCAAAGGCTCCACCAATATGCCCCCCTTCGGGACTACATCCCAGTCCCTGTCAACCATCTGGCTGACCTCCTCTCCCGATCTGACCTATCTGACACTGCCTTGCTCCATCTGTTCAACACAACCTATCCACAGGACTTTCCCTGGCTCTTATGCCCCCTCAGGCCTCCCATGCTTTCTGCGCTGACCTTGGCGCTATCCAGGCGACCATGCAAGCTTCAGTTACTGAACTCTATGCCAAGCGCAAGGATGCCCATTGGAACCAATGGGTTCACTTCTGTTTGTCTCAAGGCTTCCACTCCCTCCTCCAGTCTGTTAAAGATCCAATCCCCATTCTACAGGTCTTTGCAAAAAGACTCCATGATGGCCAACTGTCCTGTAGCCACAAGCCCCTCCGATCTCGCACAGTATCGGACACCATCAGGTCAGTGGGACAGACGCTGGCCCGCTTGGGGGCCAAAGACCCCCAAACCAACTCCACTGGCAGTCTTGACTTCAAGTTAACGTCCCAGCTCAAGGGCTATGCCAAATTAGATCCAGCCCCTTCCAGGGTCAAACCAGTCCCAATCACCCTTGTCATGCATGCACTTCGGTTTGCCTACCATAACTCCCCGTCCCCTACCCGACAGGCCATTGCAAATATGATCTGCATAGCCTTCTTCTTTTGTCTTCCCCCTGGTGAGTACACCAGTACTACCAGGGATGACCAAGCTTTCAGCCTCCAAGATGTCTCCTTCTATCTTGGATCCAGAATCATCCGCCATGATGGCCCAGCACATGAGCTCCACGCTGCTACCTCTGCCACCCTCACCTTCACCACACAGAAGAATGGAGACAAGGGGGAAGTGGTGGCTGATGCCAGGAGTGGTGACTCGCTCTGCTGCCCGGTGGCAGCTTGCAGGCGCCAAGTCCTTCAGCTACGAAGCTGCTGCTCTCCCAGCGCTCCCTTCAGCCCAACCCTCAAGCTTGCCAGTTACATCAACAATGGGGTGTTAACCCTAGTCCGGGCAGCAACTGTCACTTCCTCTATGCCGGTCTATGTCCAGACCCTCTACCACACAACCGGCATCTCCCCTGCGGCAATCTCTGCCAGATCCCTACGAGCAGGAGGGGCTATGGCCCTTCTCCAAGGCAAATGCAACTCTAATGTCATCAAGCTCCTTGCCCGATGGCACAGTGATTGCATGATGAGGTACTTGCACCAGCAATCCCTCCCCATCTTCAAGAATCTTGTCTCGATAATGTTCAACAATGGAACATACTCCTTCCTGCCAGAGGAATGGGTGCCGGCTGCGGCCCCCACTCCATCTGGCAGCTCTCTCTGAGTCATTGAATGACTCTCCCTCCCTGACGTCCCTCCGAGCCCTTGCGCTTGGCCCTTCGCGCACTCCAAGACGTTCCCACCCTGTGGCTTGTGGCCCAATGGCAGAAAAAACTTAACAGCCAAAGGCTTAACTGCTAAAGGCTTAACTGCCCAAGCTGTTAAGCCAGGCTGTGCGCCAATGTGTGTGGGCACAGCAAACGAAGGGACCGGACTCTACAGCCTGCAAAACAACCAACAGGCTGGAGTTTCCCGGATCCCCCTCTAGCATTGCTTAACCCACCATCACACCCATGAACTACAAGCATTGCACATACAGTACTACAAGTAGGCTGGCTACTGAGGCTATCACGAATGTAGTGAGTGATAGCCACTTTACAGTCAATTCAACCAATCAAATTCAACCGAATTCAACCATGTGCGCGACCAAGTGACCAAGCCGGACCCTCCAATACCCAAATTCTTCAGCCAACCAGCTTTAAGGAGTCACTTTGCCCCCGGGCCCAGACCCGCCCAGGCCCGGACTGCCCTCTCACCAAACGAACAACAAACACAACAAACACAACAAACACATACACTTTGATTCCAACAAACATTCAAACATAAACACACACAAAAACGTTAACACGACGGAAACGCCGAAATGTCGAACACAGAAACAAGCTAAACGCTTAAAAATACCAACACCCACCAACACCCATCCATCCTCAACAAAACACCCCCTTGGTCTCCAAGCAAAATGTCTTACACAAGTGGCCTATTTGGCAGAGCAGCACGACATGTCCAACAGGATGACTGTTATAGCGTTCCAGTGAATACACAACTTGCCTACTGTCGCAAAGGGGCAGAGTTCTTCCTGCAGTATTGTAGTAGTGTATTTGGTTACCTGGATTGTCCTCAAACAGTGACTGAAGAAAAGTTATTTGGCTTTCTATCATCAGGCCTATCGCTGTAGAAGGAGAAGGGGCTGGAAGCCGAAGAGGGAGGGAACACCACAAATATTTGACGCCAATGACTATGGGATCGTGATGGGCAAATACAATAATAACACCATGGATTGCGAATCCCTGTTGGAGCTGGAGATGGACCATGATCCTGTAGGTTATGACACTGTGAATCAATACTTGTGTTCCATCCTCAAAATATTGAGGCATCAGAGGAGTCAAAATGCCAACAATCTTACGAAGGAACACATCCGATCTGAAAGAGTCACCCAACTGCTGCAAGTCGTTCAAGTCCAAAAGAAAAAGATAAAGAATGAGATTCAATGAGAAGATAGATCATAAACCTTCACCATACATGAATGTGCAAAACATCGAGAGGACCAAGGACTTCTTGTTCTCTAAGAATTGTTACAAACCAAATTATCATGTGGCAGCCTTGAGAGACAGATTCTGTTTCCTTATGACACATGGAGGTGTTCTCCACGACGAGTCCTTATTCAAATCTGAGCTGTCCGGCCTGTGTGGACCTTCTCAAATATAATGAAGGCACACACACCTGCCAGATCCTTATGATGCAAATAATAACAGGGAAAACAAATGGTCAGAAAACTTTATATGGTCGCGTTATGAGACATAGAAATGTTAACATGTGTTCGATTGGAGCATTGGGATTCTATTTGATGGCACGATTCCACTCAACAGCCGAGCTTGCTCAATATGACTTTGCAGATAATGCCTCTTGGTTCAATGTCAAATTACTCACTGATTGTAATGGCATGGGGAACTATCAACAGCTGATCACTGACCAAGCCTATGCCAACACAATGAAAGAAGCATGCAAGGCCTTGGGTATCACTTCAAATCATTTTGTTCACTTTTGCTGAGGAACCGGCGGAGTTGCATGTGAGATGCAAGAGGTCAATCAGCAATACATCAAAATGACTGGCAATTGGAATGTTGATGTCAGAGAGGACCGATATTCTTCCAAACTCCCTTTGAAGGTTATGAGGGCGTTGGGTGGGCATTCACAAGAAAAAGGGGGGTTCTTCTTGCCAAGAAGTACTATTGATCTGCCTCCAGAGCTTTGTTGTCAAGTCTTCCCCTTCCTTGACAAAGCAATAACCACCATCAATAGCAACCCAAAGCCCACTGCTCAAGCTTTCTTTGAGCTCCTCCTCAATTTGCAATCTATGGTACTGTAGGATGCCGCCATCTTGCTCCACCAAGGTAGGAAAAACCGGCTCTTCTCCTTGTCTGTCTTCAAAACCGAACTGTTCAAGACTTACCAAGCAACACTTGTTGATAAGGTCATTGTCGAAGCTGGAATGGGAGCTGCTACTACCTCAATTAAAAGGAGTATTGATGTTGCCCTTCCAGGGGTTTGGGATTGGCTTCACAATCTTCATTTGGAAGTTCATAATGTTTCAAAGGACGTTGGGAGGATAAAGACTTCAGTTACCAACTTCAGACAAGAACAAGGTGTTTCCAACACCCAAGTTCACCACCTCCTGCAGCACATGCATTCATTTCAACTACCAGTGCCAATGTCAACAACACCAACAGAAGCAACAATTGACCCGCCGGATACTCCAACAAGAAGGTTGTTCTGTAACCACAAGTTGGTTTCGTGGATGAGGAATGAGTGGTTCGGACTTGGGGACTTCTTCAATGACATTGACATCCCTGTTGGGGATATTGAAGGCCTTGAAGAGAGTGCTGGCAGTTGATTGAGAAAGCATTACAACCCAGCTGACCAGAAGCATTTCTCCCAACTCAAGTGTATTATTGATTATGTGAAGGGTAGAGTTGTTGCCGGCGAATCCTTAGAGGCAGTACTGGAAGAAGGTGACAACTTAATGGAGACAAAGAAGACCCTTTCAATCAATCCACACCCATCTTCAAAAGGCCAAGTCCTTTAGACTCAGACCCACCGCCGACAACCAATTGACAATCCATTCATGGGCCGTCCCCAAAGCACCAGCTGCAGCACTGAACACTTTGCAAAACATTTGAGAGTTGATTCAATTGGAGAGGAGAGTCAATTGTTGATTGAAGAGCCAATTGATAGAGCGGATTGGAGAGCCGATTGTTGATTGTTTCGACTAATTCCATGGTCAATTCAATTTGACAATTTGAAGATTGTTTTGCTTAGCATCAGTTTAGTAGATTGGTGGAGGAATCCCATGGTCGATTCCATTCCAAGATTATTTGGCTTAGCAAAGTTTACAGAGCCAAAAAAGATGCAGAGTTTTATGTTCCAAATTAGAAACTATGAGCACTTTGTTGCAAAAGTAGAAATTATGAAGTGGAATCAGTCAATATATAGGAAAGCCGCATGTTACATAGTGGAATCACGTGCTTTTTATTTTCGGAATTAGAGTTTCATTTTGCAAATCACTCCAACCAATTGTGTCAACACTTGTAGAAATGGATCCCATTTAGTTGAGTATCAAAGAATGCGTTGTGTTTAGTTGAATATGAAAAAACACAAATCATTTTAGAAACAGTTTTGGGATTTACCTAGGCTGACATTGATAGTCCCTGTGGGTAGGGCTGTCTTAATTTATGTTTGATCTTCAGTTCTTCATATTGAATTAAAAACTGGAGTGGCAATCGTCCGATAACTGTCACGCGACCCTTTTTTTTTGTCGCAAGGTACTGTCGCAACCCCTTTTTGTGTGTAATTTTAACACGAGTCCCCCTTGCGATTCACTAGGTCAGTATCATGCCTAATTTTCTAACTCTCAATATGTGGGTCGCGTTTATTTTTTTCCTTGGGTCATGAATAATTACTATTAATTTTTAATAAAACTTACCCGTTCGATCGCGAATCACATTTACTAAAATTAAATACGCAAGGTCATAACTCACAACCAACCCCCCCCTATGATTCGGTTGCTTCGTATCATGCTCATTTTTCTAACTCTCAATCCCTGGTTCGCGATTATTTTTTTCCTAGGGTCATGAATAATGATTTTTAATTTTTAATATCACCTACCCGTACATCCGCGAAACACATTTACAAAAATGAATTTGCAATGTCATGACTCACAACCAGTAAAATTTAACATTAGTGCTTGCGACACACAACCCTTAAAATGTATCTCCATTGCTCGCTACACACTACCCTTATAATTTAATATTTGTGCTCGCAACAAACAACCCTTAAAATTTACTATCATCGCTTGCGACTACCTACCACCACTACAGTTGAATTATTCGGGTAAAGAATTTGCCTAGTAGTATCCTATGCAAAATATGTATGATATGTACGAGTACTTCCTTCTGTACAATTTAATCGTATTTGTCACACAATCTACTATTTGCAACCATGGTATGCAACGTATGTAAGATATGTACCTTTTACCCTACTAATCACTTTCCTTGAAGATTTACCCGTGTCGTAGGTGTGAACCAACCCTCGTCAAATTAGTGAATGAACTGACACAATGAACAGTATCGATTCTGAAAACAAGGCCTAAACTTCCTCCATTTCGTCAAGCAATTGCCTCCATGCCGGATCAATAAAGTTTTCATCCTCACTTTCCTCTTGAGCAAGACTACTGGCAACAGTGCCACCATTTTTTGATACAGTACTGGTAGGATTGCTTTCTGAGTAGAATCTTTGTAGCATCATTTTCTCCAAATTTATACCCGTTTCGGGATTAATTTGTCGTATGCCTCTAAGTGGAAGGTAACAACGTGGTAATACAATGTGTAGGTATGTATGTGTTGAATTGTACTAAAACTAAGATTGTGAGCAAGCTCTTATATCAACCACTGCTCCGAAGAGGCATTGAAAAGCTTCCCTTTAAATTTGCTAAGCGTTCAATTGGCGTTGAACTGAATCCAACATTTTTTGCACATAGTAGAGGAACAATTAAGATGTGTATTTCATCCGCACTGCAATATTGAAGAGCCGGCTGGTGTGTCATTTGGTCTGATATCAGCTTCCAGGTTTTTATGAACTGTGGGAATCCAATTGTGAGGGTTTGAATGCCACACTCTTTTTCTTCTTGTAAAAGCTTCACTTGGTTGCACAGAATTTTGGTGCTCGCGCACAACCAGTATTTGATAGATAGTAAATTTTTAATTGGTGTGATATGGTTTGAGGTTCTGAATATTCATACATTGGACAACTTGATTTCCTGAGAGAAAGCAAACTGTACCATTTGTATGAATTTGGGCAATGGTGTATGGACCCTTGCTTCTTGCTTCTAAAGCACTTGAAAGCTGCTTTTCATTTTTCATCATAATTTGGTCTCCAACACGATGATCATGCAGCTTACGATGGCCTTTCTCCTTCATGGCATTCTTATCTATCTGAGCTTGGCGTTTGTTCCTGACAATGGCCATCACAGCGATTGGAAGGAACATATTGTGGTGGAATAGAAGGGCGCTGGGTGCCATTCTGAAAGTCTTGTTGATGGTTGATCTAACAGCAAACTGAGCTCTGTTCTCATTGCAGACTTGGTGGTGTCATGTACTCTGTCAAGAACAGCATTTGACTGTGGGTTCTGGACAGATCAAACCTTGGCTTTGATCCCAAGGTTGTCGAGGGGGATGCAAAAGTCATGGCTCATGAAGTTGGTTCCTTGATGGTTTTGGGTATCTGGAGAGTCAGCCATTGTCAAGGGCATGGACTGCCATGAGGCCAGTTGGATTTACTTGTGACGCTCAAAACTTTTCCAGGAGATTGGTGCACATGTCCATGATGGTGAATCCATTGAATGGAATTGTTCCATGGCCGGGGATCTTGATTTTCCAGGGGCCAATCCCATCGATTACAATGGTATTCCAAGGAACGTATTGGTGTTCTTTGGTTGGGAGTTGTCCATGGCTTTGGTGGCTGTTCTTGTACCTTTGGCATCGAATGATTGGCAAAAGGTTTTGATTTGTTCTTTCAAGTTTGGAGCATATACAAATTGGCTGATGGTCCAATACAATCTTTCTGAACCAGCATGGCCAAGCACATGATGGTAGTATTTGATTGTGGTGTACTCTGTTTGGAGGGAGTACAATTTGTTTTTGGCCGTTGGATTCAACAATTCGCAAATTGGTACTGTTGAAATTCTCCGTTGCGTACCTTGGATTGCTGGAGATATCTTCATTGGCAGCTTGGTCTTCTACAAGCTGAGTAAAAGCTAAGGGATGTGCCAGGATGTCTTCTTGGCAGTTGATAAATAAATCCGAAAGGGAAAGGGTGTCCGCTGGAGTATCAGTTGGATCAGTTGAATTGTCGGGTGGATCAATTTCCGAATCTGAAGTCAGAGAAGTCGGAGTGGGAGATTCCTTCTTTTCCTCTGGGGATTGCTGGATAGGGAGCCTTGAGAGAGCATCAGCAATCATATTATCTTTGCCTTCAATATACTTGAATACTGGAGAGAATTCTTCAAGGAGCATTCTCCAAGTCATAATCCGGTGACTTGAGAGGTTTTGGCAAGTTAAGTTGTTATGGCCAGTTCATACTATGATTTCTGCACCCCAAAGGATAGGTCTGAATCCCTTGAAAACTTCAACAATACAAAGCATCTCTTTGTTGATTATTGGGTATTTTGGTTGAGCAGCGTTGAGTTTTCTGGAGAAGCAGAGGATAATTCTTCCTTCTTGGATAATTACAGCTCCGAGTTGATATTCAGATGCATCAGTGTAGATATGGAAGGGCTTGTTTGGATCAGGAAAGGCAAGCAAGATGTCCTTTGCAATGAGGGCCTTGGCCTTATTGAAAGCCTTGATATTCTCTGAAGTTGGTTGGAATCTTCCTTTGGATTGGCCAGAGAGGGTCGTGAGTGGTGCAAGGATCTCAGCTTTCTTGGGCAAGAAGTTTTGATAGAAGTTGATCATCCCAATGAAGGATCAAAGTTGGGTCGTTGTTGAGGGAAAAGCCAGTTTCAAGATGGGGTCTATCTTGTTTAGATTGGGTCTGATTTCATCTCTGGAAATCATGTGGCCTAGCCATGGTGCTTGCAATTGAAGCCAATGGCATTTGGAGGGCTTGACTGGAATCTTTGAAGATCAGAATTATAGTATTCGGCATCTACATCCATATCTATATGGAAGAGGTCTGGCCAAGATTCTGTTGGAGGTGTTTCTTCTGGCTCATTGATGAAGACACACATGTGTTCTTGCTTGGGCTCATGTGATTGCTTGATTGGCTGATATTGTTGCTATTGAAGGTATTGTTGAAGTTGTGACCATTCACATGTGCAACGTTGCTGTTGTTATTGTTGTTTCTGTTAGGTCAGTTTGGATTCTTTGCGTTAAGATAGCATTGGCCCCAAGTGTGATTTGCACCCAAGTGAATAGGACATGGTGAGCCATCAGCTACTCTCGTGGAGGGGTTGTTGTTGCCTTGGCTGTTGTTAGAGGAGCCTTGTTGTCAGTTTTGGTCGTTGTTATTGTTATTGTTATTGTTATTGTTCGATTGGTTGTTGTTATTTCGATTTTGATTGTTTCTGTTGCGGCGGTTGCCGTTGTTTCGCTTGTTGTTGCCATTGCTGTTGTTGTTATTCCTGTTTTGAGAGGAATTATCTTGGTTATTATGTTTCATACTTTTCTTGTTTTCCTTGTTTTGGTATCTCTCCATCCTTGTCACAATCTGTATAAGGGTGTCTTCATAGGGAGAGTGGTGTTCTTCATAGGAGTCTTTCCATTTGGTGGGCATGGATTCGAAAATCAAACTCTTGAAGTCTTTGTCATTGATGGCTTCATTTTCAGGTGGATGGCCTGGAAGCAGTCATAGGATAACATGGTTGTGAAAGGTAACCATGGAGAGGAACGGGTGTACAGTCATGTTGATGATCTTCTTGATGTTGTTGAGGAATTGTTAGTGGCATCCGTATGCATCTGTGTTGTTGTTGAATTTGTAGGTGACGAAGGCATCAATGGTAGTTGGGAAGTTCTCCACAGTTCAGTTTGGTACGTACATACTCATTCCACCAATTCCTATCTGCATAGTCTCTGAGGAGATCAGAGAACCTGTCATATTGCTTTGGTCCTATTGTTAAGGAAAGAGTTTTCTTTGCATGTGAGAATTCATTAATGGTAAAAATGACTTGGAAAAGGGATGCTCCTGCAGTAATGAGTGATTCCCACCACCTAACGAAAACAAATATAATTAATAAAAAATCACATAAAAGTATGTGTTTTCTATATAGATGTATTCACTTCGTAATAAAATTTGTCAGTCGATATGTGTCCAACTGACAGTTTTTATTCACTTAACTGACACCAAATACTAGATTTCAACGGAATCTTAAAATTAGGCCTGCCGGCCAAAATAGGCGGTTATGTGGCGCGGGTAGTCATTAAACAGACAGTTACTGTTTCTTCTTCTTTAGGGATTCCGCATTCCAAATTTGGCATTTAATATAAGTGGGCGTGATAAAAAGTATTCATTCTATATACTTTTTATTAACTTTCGATTCTATTCACTTTCCTTAGGTGGGAATCACTCAATGAGATGTACTTTAACCTTGACAATCTCTGTGCCACCATTGATAGTGGTACTGGTGTGTTTGAGTTCTATCTTATCAACAGATTCTTGGTCAAAGTCAAACTTGAACGGGATAACAGAGTAGCTCGTCATTGCTGGACAATCAGTAGGAGCAGTTGGTTGCTTGTTAGTAGTTGTTACTCGAGTGTAAGATAGTAATAGTAAACCAGGAGGTTGAAGCAATTTTTCAACTGTTTAAACAGTGCTGTATGCCTCTAAGTGAAAGGTAATGTAGCAATACAATGTGTAGGTACGTATGTGTTGAATTGTACTAAAACTACTAATATTGTGTGGAAGCTCTACTACTAATATCAACCAGCACTCCGAAGAGGTATTGGAAAACTTGTCTTTAAATTTGCTAAGCGTTCAATTGGCGTTGAACTGAATCGAACATTCTTTGCACATAGAAGAATTAAGATATGTATTTCATCTGCACTTCAATATTGAAGAGCTGGCTGGTGTGTCATTTGGTCTGACATCAGCTTCCAGGTTTTTATGAATTGTGGGAATCCAATCGTGAGGGTTTGAATACCACAGAATTTCCGTGCATCACACTCTAGAGAATCGCTCATTTTTTCTTCTTCCTGTAGTACCGTACGGTAAGATCTACTCGTAATATTTCCCATGAGTTGAGTTTTTGTAGATTTGCTCTCGTGAGCCTACTACTTCGCTAACGCGTTTCACGTGTAGACTACTAGGTAAGATCCTCTAGTATCATTCAGTGATTTCAAGTAGTAATATTTAGATTTGTGAGTGTTATCATATAATATGATTATTTGTATCGGACCTCTATTGATGCACTGTTAGCGCACCTCTAGTACTGTTAGCGATTCAGCAAGTCAACTTGCTTATTGGTCTGTTAGTCATACGTGTGTTATCTCATTCGTGTACATCTCCGAATGTCCGTGCGTCTGTACTATGTTTGCTACCGGCGCTTTTCTAGAGTCTCTGTGTCTTTGTACTAGTAGTATTAAGTACTTGTAGAAGATACCTTTAAGAGTCGGTCCTCTTATTTGCACCTCCACATGCATCTCCTACATAAGGAAAATAGCTTCACTCCACCCATAAGCTTAGTGAGTAGGTCGGCAATATTAGTTTCACCGGGTTCTTTGCCGATCCAGATAATCTTCCCTGCAATACATTCTTGTGCCTTGTGATAAGCAATACTGTTATGCTTCTTCTTACAAGGGCTTTCTGGGTGTGTTACATTCTTAACAACCGAGTCATTGTCACAATATATGTTGGTCAGTCCTTCTATAGGTATGCCCATCATTCTGAGCTTATATCGTAGACCTTCTACCATTTCGATTGCGATCTTGAGTGCCACGTTTTCTGAATCAAAAGTAGATGTTTTGACAGTTGTTTGCCTCTTAGATGATGATTCCAGTATGGAACCTTCTAGTAGCCTTGCAACCAGTGTGATCCGCGTCCACGAAGCATGTTGTAGTTACAGTCTTTCCACGTGGCTCGGGCATATCTGGAGGAAGTAGTTCTCCCACTTCCAGATAAAATTCAGCCCAATCACATTTGTGGAATATTGACTCATCGAGTTCTGGAATGGAGCAGTCAAACACCAACTTTGATTTGCTGTAATTCTTTTGGTATGCAATGCTGTCGGTCAAAAATACACGTACTGTACTTACGTACCTTCTACAGGAATCATATCCATTCTACACTTGAAAAGTTACTTATACTCCTCCAGAGATAAAAATGAGTTCAAGTATCAAGATATCTACGTCACATCATGTGTTCTCTGTCTTATGACAAGTTGCACATGATATACGACCGGTTAAGATATCCCTACAACACGGATATTACAGGGATACCGGTCAACTACATGAAATAGTACATTAACAGATCAATCTCACGATATGCTCACTTTCTCTTTAAATTTTAATTATCCTATCCTTTCGGTCGATTTTTAGAGTTACAACATGCAAACAGATAAAAGAATTGGTTTAGATGGCCTTCACGGGCCTGTGCAAGGTATCGGGACATAAGTGAGACAGGCATGACGATATCTGGCCTGCCGAGCTCGCATATCCAATGGAGTGTGCCTATTAAACCTTGATAATAGTTTTGTTTCTCTGGATCAAGTTCTGGTGAGATGTCAATTTTGGGCCTATATCCAGTTACTAATGGTGATTTCGCGGACTTTGGGAGTATTTTGAAAGTGTATTGTCCCTTAGCTAGTTCCTCTTCAACAGACTTAACGGCCTTGGATGTATACTTAGTCGAAGACATGGACCAATACTTAGTCCCATCAATGAACGTGTTGCCAATGTCTGCCCCTATATAGAAAGTGGGTGATTCAAGTGTTCCATCGTTCAACTTGAATTGCCTTTCTATCACGACCATTTGGAACTTTGGATCCATTCCACATACAAGGATATCGTCCACATATGCCACACAGTATTTGTAATACGCCAAGCCATCTTTCTTGATAGCCTGGTCGCATATATACATCTGGATCCGCTTTGCAAGATTTATATCCAAGTCCCCTCAAGTGCTCGGACAAATGAGATCAAAATGATGCGTCCGCGACTGGTAAGCCATATAGGGCCCTCACAATTTTGCAGGGCCTTCCACATAACTCCGGTGCAAAACCTTGTTCCAGTGTAGCCACCGTGTAGTATCTTTCTTTGATTGGTGTGGTTAAGTATGCATTTTGAATGTCAGCACTTAAGACATCAAGGTCGTTTAGTGCAGCAACCAGAAAGAACATCTGAACCAAATCCCTGCTGGGCACGCTTGTTGAGTATGTATACTCCCGTGATATCTGGGGCACTTTGTGCCCATCCCCAACAAGCCGCGCTTTCCGGGTTAGATCTATCTTCACATCAAATACCATGTGCATGGGGATTCTTGTATGTGCCACAGGTACCTTGTCTTGTTTGTCATTGAACTCAAAGGCTGAAATTGTTCTTCATCTCTTTTGCAATAGCCTGGGCCCAATAGTCACTGCCAGACTCATTGTCAATCTTCCTTGCTTCAGCAATTTTTTGGTAGTTGAATTCCATACTTATGAGACTTGGTCCAATATTTGGTCTTGGCACTCAAGATTATCCGATCTTTCTTCTGAATTACCCGATAGGCCCACCACTTGAACGTCAGTTCATCTATTATGCCGTGTTCTTTGGCAAATTAGAGCCGTTTTGACGGGGAAACTTTCCTTCATATCACTTAACTTTGTCCAAGAAGAAGTCCCATCTTTCCAACTCACCAGGATTCTCCACCCTTTGGTTGTTGGCTTAGTCCGAGTTTGTCCAGACTTAGTAGTGATAGTGGCTTGCTCTGTTGTCAGAGCCTCCTCATCCTTTTCATAGTCAAGGAGCTCATTCAGGAGGCAGTACATGCGCCCTTTGTCATCCACGGAGGAATAGAGATTCTCCGCAAGCACATTTGCCATGTAGATCTTGATTGATCCATCTGGCATAGATACTTCATAGGACTGCGTGTGTAAGAGTGGATTGTTATTCTTTTCACCAACCAGGATTCCATTTGCGTCCCTGTACCGGTTATTAGCTGTACCGCAAATCCGTTGGTCCCCTATCTGCAGTAACACTTGACTACCGAGATACTCATCAAGATTGCTGGTTAAATCATCGACGTCCGGGGAGGATGCTTCTGGCTCAGCCATAAGTACCTCGTCCTCACCCTCATATTTGCCTTCAAATAGGCCCAAGGGCAGTTCTCCTAGCTCATTTTCCAGATAAGTATCTGAAGGTTTTGCCTCATCACCAAATTTTTTGTTAAGCAATTTGTTGTGTTCTTCCAACTGCAGGATAGTGTCTGGGTGTTTCCATTCCACTTCAGATATAGGCCTTGTGCCATTTGTTATGTGTACTTTGCTGGTCTTATATAATACATAATGGCAGTCACCATCCGCCATAAGTATCCCCACATGGGCCCAGCCATTGTCCGTATTTCTCCAACTTATCCTGTAGGTCGTACCACTGGATAAAATTGTACCAATTGTGGATCATGTATGGAGTTATGTCCGGAGTATATCCATGGACTAACTCAAATCCTGTCCTTTCCATAGCAGATTGATCCCCAGAGGCGGTGTTACTTAACCTTCCAGCTGCCAGCATCCCACAAAAGGCCCAGCACCTCCTTGGGCTTCCTTTCTTAGAAGTCATCAAACTGATTGATCTCCATAGGTCCCCTGTGCTGTGCCCTGCTGTATTCTGCCACCTGCAATGTGGTTGGATATATGTTTGTCAACTTTGATACTCCAAACAGAGTCTAGTCCATCCCGTGCTGTGTGTCTCATGATTTCCTTGGGCCTTCGCCCCATCAGTGACAAGGTGTTCTGGGATTTCTACCTCATTTATGAAGTAAGATAGTCCATCATGACATCGTTTCTCCCCTCTTACTGGTGGGTAGAATGCCACGCATCCTTTCCCATTGGTGAAGATCTGTGCGTTGGTATCATTTCGGATGATGCTTGGTACCTTCAACTTCATAATATCAGCAAACCACCGACCCTTAAGTACTTTTCTGTTTCTCCACTTCTGGGTCTTTAGCCTTCAGGTGATTGGCTGTGTAAGGTTTCTTATGCCTTCCTGGGCAGTGACCTTAATAGTTTCCTTGGCTCTCTTAACACTGATGTTCCACATCTTTGCAATGGCTTCTGGATTGTATCTGTCCACTTTCTCCGGAATTCTTATTGGAGGTCCCCATTGTAACACGCCGGATAAACAATCTCTTCTCAAGGGAAAGTCTCCTTGTCTATCACATCTTGCTAGCGTTGGAGTAATTTCCTTTCTTTTGTCCAAGCTTTTGCTTCCTTTTGGATGGCAAGCTCTTTCTCTGTTAGTGAAATCAAAGTTTCGGTGGAAGTAGCCAAAACTTCGGAGTATGTCCGAGCTTTCCCCTTCCCTGGTACTTTCAACATAAGCGGAGTGTAACCGGTCTCTGATCTCTTTTTGAGTATACCCCGGCCATTGAGTGTGAGTGGCACAGATCTTTTGTAGGTATCTGAGTTGATACTCGTGGTGTTTTACATTGATGTGTATAGGGTTGTCTGTGGATCATATCCAGGACTCAGTTTCCCAAGCCGGTCCTCCTCCTGAGAGGGCTACCACCATTTGTGGGAAAGATGCATTTGCTGCCTCTTTGTCTTCTTCAAAGTGTGGGGCATGTGAGTCCCACGTATGTGTATTGGTTGCAAGTACCTGGTCACATGTATCAAGTTTCGCGTCTGGTTGGCTTGCGAGTGTCGAAGTATGATATAACACCGTCAACTTGTAGAGGGACTGTCAGTTTGAAGCTGTCAGATCGGAAGATGAGACTGTGACTGGAGGAGCTGCTGTATTGTTTTGGTGTGTCTTCAACCACATTCAAGTTGCATTCTTGGATTTGGTTTGGGAATATTAAACTAGTATGCTGTAGCGAGTTGCCAAAATAGAGAGCTTGTCCAAACACCAATATGTATGTGATACCAGTCCGTTGGGTCTGTCCATGCAGTAGCCCAATGGGAAATAGGAACATCTTTCACTGGTGAGTACGCGGCAGAAAATGGGGCAACATCAGCAAACGTCACTATAGAATCCAACAGATCAAGTAATACCATATTAGATCCTGCTGCAGTCGTGTCCGTGTGGCTATCCAGCTTGCACCGGCCTGGCTTAACCGTGGATGACTGACTCATCTCTTTGAGATGAACTATTGGCTGACCTACCTGAGGTTCTATGTTAAGGCCCTGGCCGGTGAATCAATTCCCATTTCCAATATGGCAGTGACAGCCAAACTGGTTGCCGGCTGGACCGGTGTTAGAGGGAGGAGTTGCAGCAGTGGCTGCTGCTACTTGAGATTGTTGATTGCCCCTGCTATTATTAGCATTCCTTGCTTGTTTTAGCGCTAGGACTCTCTGTTGTTGGTCGTGGGACATACTCAACCATATTTCTCGCGGATAGACGAACTTGCATTCAACAGACCCTTTATAGGTTCCTTGTTGTGCTTTCGTACCACCTTTGTTGTTGTTGCCTTGTGGCTTGTTGGAAGAAGGGTTGTTGCCTTTCCTCTTTTTGTTCTTGTTAGTGAAGGCTGACACGTTTCTACCCCTCTTGTTGGGTTGATTCTGGAGTTTCTTTCACTCCAAGTGCCCGAGTAAGATATGCCAAAGCTTTCTCAAAGTTTGCATAATAGTCTGATTCTTCTGTTATAATTATTGGGATGGAGTGTTCTAGTTGTACGTCCTGTAGGGACCTGTACGAAGTCATATACAAATTGATCCTCAGAAATGCCTTGTGTCTTATCAAGGTTTGCTTGGCATCATGCCACAGCCATTTGTGCCTGTTGAAGTTGTAGTGTTTGGAATCCCCTGTATAGACCGATTCTCGGATGAATTTTTGTTTTGTCTCAACAATCAGCTTTATGTTGGTCTCCTCATATGCTTGAGAGTAGAGGGCAAAGTATGCCTTGCGTCCGTCACCTCCTACTCCATTTTTGGTCCCGTAACTTTGTATATAGGACCAACCAGGGACCGGATCCTACCAACTTGAATAGTATCCCCCAAACAGTATTGTTGTCTTTGAACCAATGCAAGTCGGTGTGGATTGTGCACCTGATTGCATACTCAGTCCAGTCGGCGTATGCGTTTCCTGGTCCCGAACCAACAGTTCCACCCCTGTTGGTATCTTCAACCATAGATTGTTGTCTTATTGTGTAGAGTAGGGATGTCTTGGTGACCCCTCTTTTATGCCGGAGGTATTTGCGTAAGTTCTCATCAAATGGCCCTGAACTTTGACATGGTTGTCAGTCTGTCCAGTAGCGTTAGGTCCTTTACTGCTGTCTTGGCGTCGTCCTCGTTTGTAGACCTCAAACGGTTGTGGGTGTCCAACTCAGCCATTGGGTTTCCTATCCAGTCCACATCAGTGGCCATTGTGCCTATTATAGGCTGGACTTTGATCCACACCACAAATAGTTTTAGCCAGTCCCCAAAAGTCCTTCCAATAAAGACCTCTTGTGGGTCCGGGCATAGATGGTGCTTTGTCTTGTGTAATGACCCGAGGAAAGACTTCGTCCCTTCCAGGTCCAGATCTGTGATAGCCTTGGTGTTGGAGTATCTGTGTCTGAATATCTCATTGGCTGTGGGCCTGTTGACGCTGAAGGACTCAAGGATCTTCCTGAAACAGACTTCAGCTGCCGTTAGCGCCCTCTCTCCTTGCGTATCCAGGGATGCTCAGATTGGTGTCCGCTCTTTCCTTGGCTTCTCTTGCTAGCCAATGATAGAGATAGGTTCCTGTTTGAATAGCCTTGCAACCAACGATCTGGTAAGTTGCTCGAGCTGTTCCAGGTCCAACCTTGTTGTTACCGGCGGAGGTAGTAGATCCCCCAGCAGGCCATCTGCTTTGACTGCTTCCGAATTCTTCTGCTGCTGCCGCTTCTGCTGCTGCCACCTGCTGCGATCACGGTCAGTTGGGCTCTGGTTGGTGGCGCCATGGCGATGATTTCAGAGTACTGTTGAAGGAAGTAGGCTTGTAATAGGAAGGTTGTTTGCTTTTGCTTTTGTGAAGAAGCTGTAATTGTGATTTTCTGAGTTTTGCAGCAACTTGTGGAGTATTTTCTTCTCCACGCGCTTTTGCTAGTAAATAGGCTCATTTCCACGGTGTGAGGAACCATTCCTATCCGAACTCGAATTTTTCAGTTCCCCAATACTTAAGCTCATTTGTTGATTCCCTTTTATCGAAACTGCTCTTTCCTTGGCCTCCCTCGCTGCTGTTGATAGAGACAGGCTTCTATCTGATAGCCTTGCTACCAACGACCTGGTGAGCTCTTCAAGCTGATCTGCGTCCAACCTTGTGGTTACTGCTTGGGGGTAGGGCAGCTGCTATCTCAGCCTCGGCTGCCGCCGCTGCTTCTCTTTGTAGTCTGGTTGGTGGCGCCATGGTGACGATGTTGATGAGTTCTGTAAGGAGTAGGCTTGTAATGGCAATGTAGTTTGCTTTTGCTTTTGCGAAGAAGCTGGAATTGTGATTTTCTGAGTTGTGAAGCAACTTGTGGAGTATTTTCTGTTCCACGTGCTTTTGCTAGTAGTAATAGGATCATTTCCACGGTGTGAGGAATGATTCCTATCTGAACCCAATTTTTTTGGTTTTCCAATACTTAAGCTCAATCAGTTTGTTACTTCTTATTGAAACGGTATCAAATATTTGATTGTCATTTGTCGAATATTTGGTTTGTCATTTTTTGTCAATTCTTTTTTTTGAGTATGTATTTTAACCAATGCTGTGTATATAGATAGCATCAGGCTGGCTTTGTTATCATATTGTTTGTATACAGGTGAGTATACTTGTGTGCGCTTTCAGGAAGAATTATATATGATTCCTTCGTGCTTGTTCTTAATTTCTTTGTTAACGGTCGTTTTGTGGCCGTTATGTGATTTCTAGTACCAAACACTCGTACATCATTTTATTTCCAGCCGGCTCTATTGCAGCTATTGCTGTTTGCATTATTTCTGTTGATTTCTTATCAATTGGTGTTAAGTGTGGTTATTAACATGTGCTTCCTTTAGAGCCGGGCGGGCATGATATTTTTCATGATAGGTTTGACACGTTCCTTTGCAGTCCCCATTGATGGGGTTCTTCCTTGCAAGTGTCTTAAGTGAATATCAATCTTTTGGTGCTCTTTCTCCCCTACAAACCTCAGTAGAAGCCACGGATATTATCCCGGTGTGCTCTGCTGCACTAGTGTTCTTGTTAATCTTCTAAGCGCCTGAGTCTCTCCTGTAGGAGAGGGTCTTTAACGTCCAGCCTTTGGGCTTCAGACGGTGATTAACCGATGATCAGTCGGCAATCAGCTTTCTTTAGTTACCCAGACTCTTTGAGTCCATTTGCTGGGTCTGATAAACTGTAGATTTGCTCTCGTGAGCCTACTACTTCGCTAACGCGTTTCACGTGTAGACTACTAGGTAAGATCCTCTAGTATCATTCAGTGATTTCAAGTAGTAATATATTTAGATTTGTGAGTGTTATCATATAATATGATTATTTGTATTGGACCTCTATCGATGCACTATTAGCGCACCTCTAGTACTGTTAGCGATTCAGCGAGTCAACTCGCTTATTGGTCTGTTAGTCATCCGTGTGTTATCTCATTCGTGTACATCTCCTCCGAATGTCCGTGCGTCTGTACTATGTTTGCTACCGGCGCTTTTCTAGATTTTCCGAAGAATATTGCCTGTACGGTATGTTTGTGTGGGGAATGGCTGTTGATAACGCACTGTGGACGATGCTCGACGATTGCAATGATTATTTTGTGTTTGCCATCACTTGTTACCAACAGACTGCAAGCAAGCAACCACCCATCCTATTCATAAATGGATAGCAGCAGAGACATCAAACTCCCCCGAGATGAAAACGGTAATTTTGTCCGGCACGTGCACGGATTGGAGTACTACCGTAACTTTTTGTCTCTCGATGAACAAACAGAAGTGCTCGATTTGCTTTATTCCAACCCGTGGCAAGAAGGTGTGATTGCTCGGCGACAACAGTTCTACGGGGAAGTTTATTACCATACGAGCTTCAAAAGTAAGATATTACAAGGGTGTTCCAGCAGCAGCAACAGCAACAGCAGCATCGGCCACGAAGAAAACGAGATGGCATCGAACGATACTGAACTCCGACAGAAGGAAAACAAAAACACTACAAATTCCTCCCCGCTACAACAGGCTAAGATCAAACCTTTAAAGGGCAATGGAATTTCCATAGACGATTCTGGAATGCGAAAATGGCTCGATAAAACAATGCCCTTCTTCGAACAAGAAGGTTTGATGGAAGCGCCCACGCAGGTTCTGATCAACGAGTATAGGAACAACATGGGCATTGCTAGCCATTTTGAAGATTTCGATGCCTTTGGACCTGTAATCGTGACCATCAGCCTCATCTCGCCTGTCTACATGACACTGAAGAAACCCACAACCCAACCCAAACCCGATGGCAGCGACAACACAAACATAAATGCATGTGATTCGTATGACGATGTGGTCAAAATATTGTTGGAGCCCGGATCGTTGCTTATCATGAAAGATGACGCGAGATTCAAATACAGGCACGGTATTGGAAAATACAAATGGATCAATCTGCCTCCTTCGCAAGAATTATCGCAATGCGAAGCATTCTCGTTGGACATTGCCGAAGCAGTGTCAACATCGACAAGAAGAATAAAGCGGGATGATTCGTATCGTCGTGTAAGTCTGACGATCCGACATCTCAAGTCGACTAGACGAACAGTTCGGAGCAGCGAAGACGAATCTGACACGATCAAAGATCCTCGTGCCTATTGAAGGGTTAAATCAATCAATCGCCAATCATTCGTCAATCGTCAAACAATCAACGAAAACAAACGAGTGTGAAAGGAAGTTAACGAATGAAGGCTATCCATTCTATTTTTCGCTTGCCCTATTTAAGCGATGCAAACGTTCTACAGGGGTTGGCAATTGGTGCCATACATTGAAACTGCCAACGCAGGTCATCGAACCGTTTCAACGTAGACATTTGATCATTTGGATTCCAGGGTACTGGTAGATCGCGCTTCCGCACTTTTCCTTGCCATACATGAACCGGTGCACGTGAGGGCTGGGCCTTGCTTGTAGATTAGATGACTTTTTCCCCTTTGATACTAAGTTCGTTTTTACAAGGGAATATGCCCAGCATCACGAGCCTCGCTGCTGCAGTGATCTGAAAACGCAAGCAAGGAACACCTTCTTCTGTTAGACGCGCCTTCCATCTCCAGTTTTCCGAACCAATATTACCATACCTTTCTAACCCAAGAGAGCAATATTGTTCACGACCTGTTGTCAATGCGCCTTTAGTTCCAAAAAACGCATTATATCGGGTAATGTACCGGGTAGTCTACTGCAAACATCATTCCTTGAAAAATGATGTAATTCAAGATTGCGTAAACTGCGACCGATCCTTCTTCCGAACCTTCTTCCGAAGCAAAGAAGAACTCCCAAGACCAGTCGAAAAACGGCAACGAAGGGAAGAACGCTTGGAATAAAGGAAAACACTCCGAAAAGAAAACAAGACTAACAACAACCAAAAGCGATTCCAAGGAGCACCGAAGGACTCGAGAAACACACGTTCTACAATGGCAATGGAGTCACCACGAAATTGCTGAAGTCCAGGGAAGAACTCACTGTATTTTTCTGTTCTACGTGTAGTCGTTAACAAGCATGTTTACATTCACTCAGTGTGGCAAAGATTTTTTCTTTCTGTTGGCACCTTGAACTCTACTCCGTAATTATGTAATACGAAGTATAATCTACGAGTTGCTCGGCCGCGCGGTGTAGTAAAAGTGAAGTGCCCATAATTGTTTTCCAGTACTGAGTTCTACTGGGATAAAGTGGATTACATGATTACTTTTTGTAATCCAATTTGTATTACGGAGTACTCTTTTCCTACAGGATCGCCAACCACCAGTAAAACTTACAGTCAACACTTCTGGGCCGTGATTGAAACACTTTAAGATTTTCATCATTCTTACTTTTCAAATTATTGATAGATTAAGTTTCTCCTTTTTCAAGAATCTTTCGATCAACAATAAGTTTTTAAAATCATCGCGTCTCATTATTTTGAAAGAAGCTTGCGCGAAGACCGTGTTCAACGGATCCATTCTCAGGTTCAATCCTCTATGTAAACGAAACTACTGCGCACAACGCAGAGTCATGTCTGATCGAGCTTTTCAACGCTTAGTGGCTATGATCATCCAAATATCCGAATTTTCTCGCACGGTTTGAGAGCAAATTAAAGTTCCCTCATACCAGTTTTGTATGTCGGTTGCAAAACGAACTACTACGAAGTATTGCTACGAAGAATCACAAGCATCCATCATCCACACTAATAAATCTCCTTTGAACGCAATATTTTAACAGCTTCCGAAGTCCCAGTTAAGCCAAGACTGATAAAATTCTTCTGTCCATCAATAGCATCTCCCTCCCGTTTCCAATGAAGTTCACTATCGCAACATCCCATCTCGTCGTCGCAACGACGGTCTTTGCTCTTGTTTCTACGGAAGCGACGTCACTACGCGGAAAATCCTTAATCCCAAATAAGTTGTTGACGGAAGGCTTGGAATCTGCAACGCAATTTAACAACCTTCGCCGTCACTTGGAGGAAGCCAACGAGAACGACGATTACGAACAAGGTGACGATGCCGAAGAGGCCGAGGCCGAGGAAGACGAAGAGAATGCTGATGACGATCAGGAAGAACAAGCTGATGACAATCAAGAAGAACAAGCTTACGACAATCAGGAAGAACAAGCTGATGATGAGGGCGACGATTATGTCTTTTACGATGACGAAGCACTCCAGAATTGTGAAGAAGGTGACGAAGATTGCGAAATGGCAGCAAAATACACAGCCTATGACGACGAGTACTTGACCAACTGCGAAGAGGACGACGAGGAGTGTAACGACGCGGCCGCATACATTACTGCAAAACAAAAGAAGCAAAAAGCAGAAAACAGCGGCATAGAGATATGGACCAAAAAATACAACTCCATGTCGAGAACGTCTCAGATCTGGGCAATTGTCTTGTCGGTGTGGTTCTCGGTTTTGGTGGTGACCACGAGTTGCTTGTGCTGCTGCCGAAAGAGCAAGTCGCAAAAAGAGAGCTCGGGTGGCACCAGAAAGTCGTTGCAAGAATCCCTGATGGGACAAAGCAAGAGAGAAAACCAGGCGGAAGCGACAAACGACGAACAGAAGCGTGGAAGATCCAAGTTCAGAACGTTTGGGAAGAAGAGCAAAAGCAAGAGAGGTAGCAGCACAGGACCTTTCGAGTAAAAAACACAATTCATCATTGTTTTGCCCATTTGCGAGATAGCAGGGAGATCCTGCGTTCGAAGAAGGCATTTACCTGCTTCCCTACCTTCATCCCAACCATTTTTATGTCCACATAGCTCCAAAAGTATCAACATCTTGTAACAACGAGCAATATTTTGCATTTTGCTGGTATCAACAACCGCACAATTTGTAAACACTTTGCTCGGCACTATTATTATCACGTAGTATTTTGTGCTCTTCTCTTCGAAGAAGTCGGCACTGACGGATTAACTCAATGTTTAATGTACATGTTATTCGCCATGACACACTTTTGTTGGTACTTACAAGAGTACCTCGCGAATTCGCGTGGATTCATGCTGACAAACTTCGTGCGAATTTTTGCTCCTTTCTTTTCCGTGACGCTGGCTGGTGGCGTAGTTGTGTCCTTCCTGCTACAATTATGGTTTTCTTGGCAGTATCAATTCCTATTTCATGACCTCATACGAAGTAGTTCCCTTCTGAAAAGAACCAAACACACTGAATTCAGGGACCAGACTTCTAGAAATTCACAAACATGATATTCCAGGTAAATTCTTACACGTAGCTTGATTATTAACTTGGTCATCAGATTAACTATGCAAAACGATAGTATTTATTTGGTGGTTACAATCGTGTTCTTCGTAACCTTGTTCCAACGTTGGTTATGTACAATAACAGTGATCGCCGTTATCTTCCCCAGCGTCAAGGCGACGTTTTCGTCCTCTAGAATTGGCGAAACAGCCATCTTGAGAGGATGTGACGAAAAGTGACGATGCGCCGCTAACAGTTTGGTTGGAAGTTGCATGATTGATGGTTTGGTATTTCGTGCTCGAAAACTTGAGCTCTCGCACAAGACTTTGAATCTTAGCAAAGACCTGTTCTTCATCACGCAATTCCGTATACCAACAATCATTACTTCTAGGGCCTTTTTCCGATTGATGCCAGATCAAAACTCTTCCGTTGTTGCTTCGAATGTCTTCGATGAGTTTTGTGGTGAGGGCTTTAGAAGTTCTGGCCGTTGTATGGGCTTCTGTCTCGTTGTACAATTTGTGGATCTTGCTGCGAAAGAAAACGTTCCCCGGATGGCACATGACACGAGTCCCCTTCCGGAATATCACATCGTTCAATCTCGGGCACTCGACGATTGGCGGATGGTTCGAATTGCATTCACCGCTGTCTCTGGAATTCCCGTTGGTGGAGGAGAAGGATTTCTCCAAAATCTGCCGCTGTCTGAACCATTGTTTGAAGTATTGCAACTTAATTGTACCCGAATACGTAATCGGCAATTGATTCATGCTGATGCCGTAGGACTCAAGGGCATATCGAAGCTCGACTGCGGTGCCTGTGTGTGGTGGCACAATATCATTCAATTGGATATGATACAAAAAAGCAGTTGCAAGAGAAACAAATATCGGAAGATGAACGTTAAGATACACGTTATTTGTTGGAGGAATCGGAGGTATACTGACAATCAAAGAATCAAAGAATCTCTCATGCATACAATATGCACTAACATTCCGCGGGCAAACATACCAATGTGGAATCGAATGCGCGAGAAGGCCCTGCGGCCAAAGCCGATTGCCCACATTCCTCTTGCGAAGTTGTAAAAGAGTGTGTCGGGTGTACATATGTGCATGGCACTGATTCGTAATGGAGCGAATTCGTTGAGCTGTACACTGGATTTTTCGGGGGTAACCCTGAACTGGAATTTCACGTCAGATTGACTCCATAGAATAGCAACTATTCCCTTTCGTTGCAAGTCCACATCACCCGTGCCGGCACTGTACGTCGCGTATAAAAGAAGTTTCATCTTGTTTCGATGAATGATTTGAGAGAGTAAAAGGGGAAAATGATTGATGGGTGTGGGGTTTGTTAGTATCGAAGTATCAATGTTTGTTAGTTGCAAATGACGGAGACACGCGCTTTGCACACGCTGTTCTACCGGTACGTGCCGCAACTTTGAAACTACGAGGATCCTCGATTCACTAGTCATTCATTCAAAACTCACTCTCAATTCTTGTGTCATGCCTTCCAATTTCTCATCCGCAATGATTATCATTACCCGGCGGCCAAAACGGTCCCTGAAGGGTAAGTTCTGACCGTTTCCTCTTTTATATTTTGTTAACTCCTCTTTCGTAAAATCTCTCAACTCGACGGGTCGAAACAGGGCACAGGTTCCGAAGAATTCCAATGCGACCTCCAGGTATTTTAGCATTAGCTCTGCCGCTTGCTGAGTGTCAAACAAAGAGGCTCTCAAGAACCGAAGACGAAAGTCATCGGAATTCACGAAGGTTGGCGTTGCCTTGGTGCCGTCAGGCAAAATGTATTCTTGTGAGTGTTGGCTCCGTAGGTAGGCACATTTCTTGTGCATAGGTGTTTTATCAATCTCGGTTTGGAGTTCGTCCAGGGCACTCCGTATCATGTCCGGCGTTTCGCACGGAGCAAGACACCGAACGCCGTGCGTCTCCTCCAGGATAGCATTTCGATCATTCAAAGATAGCTTGAGGAGTTCCTTTGACATATAACTGTCAACTGACTTCGGGTCTTGTTTGTATTTGTGATAATCCTCGTCCTTGGCCCTGGCATCGTCTATAATGGTTGCGCTTGGTACATCTACGGGGTCGAAATACTTTCTGACGTTGTCGGTATTTTGGTCGGAATCTCTCATCATCGTACGCTACGGAGATTCCAACTATCCGCCACTTCGACGGTAAGGAGGAGTCGGACCGAATGTTGTTCCTTCAACAGAGACTATTAAGAAATGTAAGGTTGCGCTCAAAAATTGCGACTTTTTGAGTGAGCATGGAAAATAATAGACGTAATAACAGTAGTCGCGAACAAATACAGTACCGTACAGTATTGGTAATGACTCGTAAAATTCCTCCCCCCTCCCCGATCAAAAGTCGTCTGCGTTACGGCAGATGGGCTCGGATTAAACTGAGAATGACAACACAGTGATAAGCTACCTCAAATACACATACCCGGTAAGTACTCGTAGCAGCTAATGCGTTGGGGCCTTTGATACTTTTAAAGTAGTGAATTTCGGGTAGTCGTACGAGTACTCGTACCTCAATACGTAGTACGGTTCCGTACGGTATTCCTATCCGACATACAGATAGTTGTTATGGCGCATCGTGTAGATACCGGTACACCACGAGCGACCACGAACATTCCATTAATTCATAATTTATTGTTGTGAGGCAAAGCATAACAATTTCCACTTATTACTGTCCAATGTTTTGTCGCGGGACTTATTTACATGGCGCCACACCGTAGTACTAACTTAGCCTGAACGTGCTTAACTTCGCTGAGCAGACGGGAAGCGGTGCTGTCACGTTAGTATGGTCGTTCCCATCACGGGGACCGTACGGTAGTACTAACTGAGCCTGAACGTGCTTAACTTATAAATTAAGAGTTCGTACCGGCACTTAAGTTCATTTCGGGCAACATCATAGATTGTATCACTTACTAATTGAGCAATAGGCGCTTTACTAATAATTTCTGAACCAATACGGTATTCTGAAGAGACTCTCAAAATATCATGCTATTTTGCCAAAGCCACTCAATGCAGAATCGGTAATACGGAAACTTCACTTTTTGCAGTGCCCCCAAAAAATCGTTCTTTCTCACTTTGAAGTAAAGTCATAAAAGTGAGTTCTCTTCTGAATGACCGTATTTTATCTAATGCTTGAATACGATTCCCCATACAGCTGAATATATGCCCTCTATCGGCAATCATTATAGTCACTGAAAAAAAATAGCTAAGCCTAGAAAAATAGGTCTACTCGTCTATCTGAATAATAAGCCATATTATGTAGCTGTGATTAACACTTAATAAGGACTCGTAGTCATATCTCATAATTCATCTTCGTAATCGCGCCTACCGTACTTAGGTTTTATTCATGCCTGGAACGAGTTTGTACGGTATGTTTATGAACACCTTGGCCCTGTACGAGTACCTACCGTTACGAGTACGTACATTGAGGTACATACAGTATGAAAAAATGGAAATAGGCGAACCCAAATCAAATACGAAAATACTAATTTTGATTGGCTATTCACTTCACACAATACTACGGACCTTTTTCCACTAAAATAAAATAAAATTGTAAGTCTAAAATAAGCCAATCAAAATATTTGATTTGATTTGATTTGATTTGATTTTCTTTTTTTGTGGAGGATTGTGTTGTATCAACTTGTTTCAACTATCGGTACATTTTCAGATTGCAGGAAGAGGTGGAATGAGGACACTAGCAGGAAGAGAGATAGAACACACCAAGGAAGGATTCAAGAGAACAGTACGAGCCTATGTCAACGCCATCACACCAGATCCGGACGCAAAAGGGACCATGATAGCCTCATTCGAACATCAGCACATGGCCAAGCCCATGGAAGTGTCTGAACATGACCACTTCAGTAGAATCGATACCATCCTCCTCGACTACATCGATATGCTACCAGGAGATGATGACAATGATCTCACCGAGCAACAAAGAAAGAGAATATTTTTCAAAACACATTCTAGATCTTGGCAGGATGCCTACATGGACACGGCGGTCAACTTCAGAGAGGTGTCCATATTGCAGATTCGGGACTACATGACAAGAAAGAAAGGCAGCGCCAATAGGGCGAGGAAACAGGATCGACAAGGCAAGCGGCAGGCCCCTGGGCAAGGACAGGGGCGCGGATCCGGGAGTGGAAGAAACGCCAACCAAGGCCGGGGATACGGTAATAGAGGAGCAGGAAGAAAGTGCAGAAACCATTTGCAAGGCAATCACACATGGGAACAATGCTACATGAATCCGAGGAACCAGAACACACCTTACCCAAACTATATCGGATCCGACAATAACAGCACATACTCAGGACAGAACAACTACTACCGCGGAGGTCGAGGACGAGCAG
This sequence comes from Pseudo-nitzschia multiseries, assembly GCA_037355745.1. Lineage (NCBI taxonomy): Eukaryota > Bacillariophyta > Bacillariophyceae > Bacillariales > Bacillariaceae > Pseudo-nitzschia > Pseudo-nitzschia multiseries. The sequence goes on from CM074783.1 coordinate 24,986,843, forward strand.
GCCGATTCAACGGAGGCCGAGGAGGAGGCAGATTCAACGGAGGCCAAGGAAGATTTGGGGGCAGAAGCAACAACAACAACTCGGGCGCAAGCAATACCAATGAGAGCAATCACAATTGGGAACAAAATCAAGGAGATGCCTTCTCCAACATCAGGGCAAGCGACGCCAGTTATTTTACCAGCAACCAGAATTCGAATGCGAACCAGTACAAATGACTATCAGCCGCTTACTCAAACGAAAGTCTAGGGCCAAGGGCCGCCGACAAAACAGCAGGGCTACAGGCCACTAACACTGAAAGGCTACAGGCCAAAGATGAGAAAACAACAGGGCCATGGGCGGATGAGAAAAGAATGACGAGGCTACAGGCCATCGATCAAGGGCAAAAGGCCAAAATGAATAACGATATAACTCCAACGGTGCTACTCAAAGTCAAAGAAATACAGGGAGTGCAAGCAGACAGACCGTATACTGCGCTATTGGATTCAGGGAGCACAAAAACAATGATCAATAAGCAGTCGATGCCATTCGGCGTGCAGCCAAAACACATAGGACACAAAAGAATGACAACAACAACCAATGGGGAATTTGATACCTCACATGAAGTGCAAGTTGAGGAGCTACAGCTGCCTGAGTTTGTAAATGGCAGGCGAATCCAAGGGATACCAGCATCCATATTTGATTCACCACAGTGCAGATATGATATCATACTGGGGAGAGATTTCCTCAAAATGGCCGGCATCGAGATATCCTTTGAAACCAACAAGATCAGATGGCTCGGTGTAGCCATCCCTATGAGAGATGCGTCAAGAACTACTCGTGTCGACCCGGAAGAGGCCAAGGACGCGATGTTGTTCAACACCAATACCACGACAGAAATATTAGAAAGGAGTTACCAACAAGTGACATCCGATGAAGTCGCGCGAAGACAGGACCACCTGACAACAGAGGAAAAACGGAAACTACAGGCAATGTTGAAGCAACACGAGGTAGTATTCAATGGGGAACTGGGATGTTACCCACACAGAGAGATACATATCGATTTAAAGAGAGACGCTGAGCCAGTACACATGAAACCATACCCAGTCGCGTATAAGAGAGAAGAGATATTCAGAAGAGAATTGGCGAGCTTAATAGTGGACGGCGTCCTTGAACCATGTGGACCATCGGAATGGGTGTTCCCAACCTTCATCATTCCCAAGAAGGACAACAGAGTAAGATGGGTGTCTGACTTCAGGGAACTCAACAACAGGATCAAAAGGAAACCCTTTCCACTGCCTAGGATACAGGATATCATGAATTGAAGAGGGAAATACACATACTTCACGAAGATCGATCTATCCATGCAGTACTATTGTTTTCAGCTGGATGAAGAAAGTCAAAAGCTATGCACCATCACAACACCCTATGGCTTGTTTCGATACAAAAGACTACCCATGGGGGTAAAAATCAGTGGAGATGTATCACAACATATCATGGCAGAAATGCTACAAGGAATCGGCTGCGAATGCTACATCGATGATGTGGGCATCTGGACTAATCAATCGTTTGACCATCACCTACAGATCTTAGATCAAGTCCTCGACCGCTTCGCCAAGAATGGGATGAAGTGTAACCCATTGAAATGCAGCTGGCTTGTCAAAGAAACAGACTCCCTAGGCCATTGGATGACCCCAGAAGGAATCAAGCCTTGGAAAAGAAAGATCGAGGCAGTGCTCCGAATGGGACGGCCACAGAACATCACACAAGGTAGGTCACTTATTGGAGCCGTGAATTATTATAAGTCCTTCTGGCCAAGAAGAGCACATGTCCTATCACCGCTCACAGAGATGACAGGAGCAAAGAAATTTACATGGGATACCACCAAACAACAAGCCTTCGAAGAGATGAAAGCGCACATGCACCTTCAGTGTTTGGAATAATGAGACTCAGAAATTATATCTTTCGCTATGCGAGATTGGAGTACGATCAAACCAGAGGTGCAATCGTCACTCTGACACCCCCTCGCAAGCCCTATTTTGATAAAATCGACCCTGCTTTTATTATGCGCAAGGGCAATTTTTTAAATTCACAATTTTTTGTGGTGAAGAGTTTCAACCCCCCTCAGGTTGCGACAAAAACTCTCCCCAAGGATTCAAAATATCCCTTGATCTCTCAATTTTGACCAACCTGATTTAAAAAATCTAATTCTTGGTACCAAACTTCCTAACCTTAACCCAAGATATGAAATAAAATTATTTTAAGAAGTGTTTGTTTGCTATGTTCCCGCGTTGTGTCTATGTTAGTCGTGTCTTTTTTCATACAATCATGCCTTTTCATGATCGCTCCGATAGCATCATGCTGATTTTCATCATGTTCATTGAACACAACCATTAAAACCATTTCTTCCCCTCCCTTCTTCTAATAGAAGAACATTTCACAACCTAGTAAAAAAAACCGTCACTTCAAGAAGGGTTGTTATACCAAAATAACCAAATCATTTATCTGTCGTTGCTGCATTTCCTATAAGGGCAAGTCAAAGACATTTATCGGAAGCAGACAAGATTCCTCTTCACACAAATCATACCGATATGTATCACGAGGCCTGTCACGTCACCTTGATTCAAGAGCTTTTTGCCAAGATTTCTATTTAAACCATAACCTAATGGAATTTTCGTCATCTGCCAAAGAAAAATCCACTACAGTTTGCCATTCCCCTTCACAATCAGGTGTCGTCGTCGTCGTCGCATGGCAATATGGTCTGGTTGCAGGCCACGAATGATCCACCTTCTTGTTTCCGATTCTCTGCGTGGATGGAATGCGATATTGGTCTGGTCTGGTCTGATCTGATCTGATCTGATCTAGTCTCGTCTGCCGTGGACGCAATTCAATTCTGCCCCTGTGCACCAAGAGGCAGGCAGGCAAGCAAGCAGGCACAGTACGCGTGTGTCCCGCACGAGACCAATTCCTTCACGGCGTTGGTTCCTCGGGAGCGATCCTTCCCTGTTCGGTGATGATTCCCAGTTCCCGCAACCTGCCTGTCGACAAATGCGCGGGCTCGGCCAAATTCGAATTCGAATTCGAATTGGAGTTCGAATCGTCCGCTCCGGTTGCGGCTCCGGTTGCGACACACGACGTCCACGTCTCTTCGACCCTGCAGATGACAACGTCGTGGGAACTGGAACCCTCTTCTCCCCCGTCCACGCCATCGCCATCGATATCGATCGGACCGTCTCCCACCACGGACAATCGGAGGTACCGGACGCAACCCGGCAGGACACGCGGCAGTTCGGTACGAGTACCAGTACCGGTACCGTCGCTGGTAGTAGTACCGGTACCGGAGGAGGAGACGTCGAGCTGCAGCTGCTGCAGTTCCACGCCGAGAAGATCCCTCAGGGCATCCTCCTTGCAGATTTCGGATCCCGAGGTCCCGCCCAGCAACCGGACGCAGGGAACGTGGCTCTCGGCCAGCAATTGCAGCACGCAGGTCCGTTCTCGCAGCAGGTTTTTCCGGCTCTGGGTGGGCTTGTACAATCCCAGCGCGTACAGCCGGTCGGGGCGGATCGATACGGGAGTCGCGTACGTCAAGATGTTCATGTTGGTAGTTCGTTCGCGTTCTCGTTCTCGTTCGCCTTTGCTGTTGTCCGGGTCGATGCTTTCGTCTCTCTCGTTGATTGTTGCCATGGACCACACGGGGACGTCTATCAGCGGCGGAATGTCCGTTACTACCGTTGTGGTCGATGTTGGAGGAGTCGTCGTTGTTGATGATGATGCAGAAAAGGCTTCGGCAGCAATCGTGTACGATGCCGATGGGATCGCCGCGATCGTTGCCAGGATCGAAAGGGTCCGAATCACAGTCGTGGTGGGTTTGATTCTCGTCATTATTATAATACGGAGTATAATACTTCTATTTGTGAAATCCGTACGGTATGAGTATCGTGCCGTTGCCGTTGCCGTTGCCGTTGCCGTACGATGCGATGCGATGCAATACCGGTTTAAGCACTGGGATAGTGTCGATGACCTTTAGAGTGACTTTCTGACTGACTGACTGACTGAGCGTGGGTCGTTTCGTTTCGTTTCGTTTCGTTTCGTGCTGCAACGAGAGATGGGTAGATGCAATGGAACGAGAGATGGGAAGATGCGAAGGCAGTGTGAGAGAGTGATTAAAGACGAGACAGGAAGCACACGACCGTACGAGAAGATTACCAGAAGATTACTTCGTACGAGTGCGTACGTACGAGTTTGTACTTCGTACTTCGTGATTCTTTTCTCGCCGTTCTACTACGTATCTCCCCTCATAGTACGCCCCTGCCAAATACGGAGTACACGGTACGAAGTAGTAGTAGTAGTGCCGGTACGTCCGAGAACTGTTTCTCTTTGCGCTGTATTTTTACAATTCTCGACCCTATTTTTTAAATTTCCTATCTTTTGCTGTATTTTTACAATTCTCGACCCTATTTTTTTAATTTCCTATCTTTTTAGGTCACGTGTCTACTAAAAAACCTCGCGCGTCGCACACCTTTACTTTCGAGACAATATCTCGTCACTCCTCAAATAAAATAACTATTTTAGGGTTAAGGATATCATATTCGTTTCGTGACAAGCACTATTTTGTGTACAACTTGTGCACGAATGACTTATTTCATTTTCTCAACATGTTGCCACCATACCGGTATAATGGGCTCCGACCCAAATCCTCCAACTCCAACTCAAATCCCAACTCCAACTCCAAGTTGAATCCACCCCAGGCGGGCTATTGCACTCAAGGGTTTGGTTCCTGTTTAATGGCAGGAAGATCCGTTGTATTTTCAGAAGCTACACTGTCGGAATCGCCACCAAAATCTGATTCGTTCTTCAATAACCCGCAAGGTGGATTGATGGTTACATTCAGAACGACTTGATGATTGCTAGTAGGATCGACGCTTTCATTTTTAACATTTGGATGATTGCTTTTTCCTGCACGAATCTTACGAATCATTTTTTGGAGTCGAGCAATCTCTTTCTTGCGATTAACAATCATTTTCCAAAGTTCTTGTTCGAGATCGGCTGGGTGTTCCTGAACCACCTTTTGTATTTTGTAAATTCCCTCCATGGTTGGTTCGGCTGTCGATTGGAAGATTAGTATTAGTAGTATCAGTAGAGTAGATTTTCGATTCAAAGAAAAGTTAGTAGTAACACCTAACACATTGGGTTTTGTTTTGCTTGTCGGAAAGAAAATGAAATAACGAATTATAATGAAGAACTACGTCCGAGAACTGTTTCTCTACCCCCCGCGGGCTATCGCGCGGTATTTTTACAATTCTCGACCCTATTTTTAAAATTTCCTATCTTTTTAGGTCGCGTGTCTACTAAAATACCTCGCGCGTCGCACACCTTTACTTTTGAGACAATATCTCGTCACTCCTCAAATAAAATAACTATTTTAGGGTTAAGGATATCATATTCGTTTCGTGACAAGCACTATTTTGTGTACAACTTGTGCACGAATGACTTATTTCATTTTCTCAACATGTTTCCACCATACCGGTATAATGGGCTCCGACCCAAATCCTCCAACTCCAACTCAAATCCCATCTCCAACTCCATGTCAACTCCAAGTCGAATCCACCCCAGGCGGGCTATTGCACTCAAGGGTTTTGTTCCTGTTTAATGGCAGGAAGATCCGCTGTATTTTCAGAAGCTACACTGTCGGAATCGCCACTCAAATCTTGTTCGCTCTTAAATAACCCGCTTGGTGGATTGATGCTGCTGGTTACATTCGGAACGACTTGATGATTGCTAGTAGGATCAACGCTTTCATTTTTAACATTTGGATGATTGCTTTTTCCTGCACGAATCTTACGCATCATTTTTTGGAGTCGAGCAGTCTCTTTCTTGTGATAAACAATCATTTTCCGGACTTCTTGTTCAAGATCGGCTGGGTGTTCCTGAACCACCTTTTGTAGTTTGTAAATTCCCTCAATGGTTGGTTCGACTGTCGATTGGATGATTAGTATTAGTAGTATCAGTAGAGTAGATTATCTATTCGAAGATTAGGTAGTAGTAACACCTAACACGTTGGTATTTGTTTTCCTCGTCGGAAAGATAATGAAATAATCAATTATAATGATGAAGTACTAGTGAAAATAATGTATTACTAGTATCTACTAGTAATAACTCATGCAAAATAGCGTACTAGTTGGTTTTACCGGTACACGAAAGTCGGAATCAACTCGATCGTAATCAACAAAACAATTGTCCACGATTTCCATTTCGATAATCAACAACGCAATTGTCCACGATTTCCTACTAGTATCTACTAGTAATAACTCATGCAAAATAGCGTACTAGTTGGTTTTACGGGTACATGAAAGTCGGAATCAACTCGATCGCAATCAACAAAACAATTGTCCACGATTTCCATTTCGATAATCAACAACGCAATTGTCCACGATTTCCATTTCGATTCACATTTCCGTGCACCTTATGGAAGAACTGACGCGCCTGCCAACAAATGTTTGGAAGAACTGATGGGATTGACCCGTCCGGCGCTGTGTATTAACCCTCTTAAGGAGTTGATTGTACGTACTGTTCACTACTAAACATATTGTACAAGGAATGTTGCAATCATCACTAAGTAGTAATGCATTTACTTTACGGACCATTTTTGCAATCGAAGTATGGTAGTAAGGAAATCTACCATACAAGAAAACACATCACACACAAAATAATACGCTTATTTAATTTTTTCCTTTCAACGATTCATCTTTCCGATTTCCGTTCTTTTTGACCCATTCTACTGATATTTTCCTTCAAACAACTCCGCAACATCATGCCTCCTGTTATCAAAACCCCTCTTCTATTCTACTGCCGTGGTTGCTGGGATAAGAAAGGAAAAAAATCCAAGAGTTTTAAAGGATACAAATCTGGGTCAAAAGAGTGCAATACCTTGAAATATGTCTCGTACGGCCTAAGAAAACATCTCACCTACAATATTCAATGCTACAACTTATACAAAAGTGATGGTCTAATTAAACGCAAGATCTCTAACTTCTCCACCTCTGTCAAAGTGCAGCCTACCTTGCCGTCTGTTCAACATTCCCCGTCAGATTTTGGGATGACTATGACACAAAACGGTCCATCTGTTCCCCCTTCCCATCTCTCCCAGCACCACACCGTCACAAGTCAATCAGCCACGGGTCTTCATTCCGTTCTAAACCAACAGATTGTCCATGATGTCTTTTTACCGCCAATGGATCGGAACGCCATTGAATCTTACATGGCTGTTTCCGCTGTTCAAGATGAAGATGCATTCCCGCTGAATAATGATATCGACAATTCCGATGACAAGGTTGACAAAGACGATGACGTAAATGAAAATAACGACAACAATTTTACCAACAACATAGATTGTGGAGACAACGAAGAAGATCACACTAATCGTTCTGATGTTAACGTCGCTACTGCTCAGCAAGCCCCTCCACCACCATCTTTTCATGAAATCATTAATCTGAACAAAAGAGAGGATGCATTTCAAAGCCACACAAAACTACTGCCGCCCCATCATCTTCTTGCAGAATTGGAACTCATGAATTTAATGGTCAGACATAAATTGCCACTGAACACATTCAAATCAATTTTCCAGTGGGCAAAGAAAAGTCAAATGAGACCTGGTTTTGATTTTTGCGATGCCAAAATTAGATCTCGGAAAACAATTTTCGACAATCTCCAATCCAATCTTGATCTCTCTGATATGAAATTTCATCCTCATATACTGAATTGGTTACCTGATAGTAAGCCCACGCAGGTGTATGTGCGTTCTTTTAAGGATGCCATTTATTCTCTTCTTTCTGACCAGCAGCTAATGATAGAAGAAAACCTCTCATTTCCCAACTATTCCACCCCTCTATCTCCCGACAATAATCCCGAGTTGAATCCTCATTCTGTAATCTCAGAATTGCATCATGGCTCGTGGTGGAAATCTTCTTGGAAAGAAATTTGCAATCCCAATTCGCAAGAAATTCTTGTTCCTATTATATTTTACATGGATGGCATCTCTTTGGATGCGCACGGACGACTTACGTTAACACCATTGAACATGACACTCGGTATTTTTAATGTGGAGACCCGTTCTCGACCTGAAGCATGGACAACTATTTACTTCCATCCCGACCCTGAATGGGAGTCAACCAGACACTCTCGTCCTGCCAATTCGAAGGAAAAAATTCAGAATCTTCACAATGGTTTGGAAGTAGCGTTTTGTTCCTTCAAAGCTGCGTGTAACAAAGACGGTGGTATCGAATGGAATTATCTTCCGTACGCAAATCAACAGTGGAAGGTAAAAATGAAATTTGCCATTGCCTATGTTATTGGCGACACAGAACTTCACGATAAATTGTGTGGAAAATATGGCTCCTTCAATAAGGGCGTCATGCGGATGTGCTGTCACTGCAACTGTTATTCTCCGAACATAAACATTCCTTCTGTTCAACCTGCAACAAAGAAGTGGTCACCTGTTGATTTTCATTGTTTTCCCGGCACAGATCTAAACGATATCAATAAGAACTTCAAAAACAACTCTCATCACAACATAAGGAATGTATTTCATGATCTATGCTTTGGTACAAATCAGAACAACATTCATTTTGCAACTCCCGGTGAATGTTTGCACATGCACCAGCTTGGCACTGTCAAACGGGCCGTCGAGTCAATTGAATTGTTGTTCCGCGGAAGTGTTCCATGTGTTTATGCCCCCAATTTGAATCACGGCGTGGCTGTTGCTAACAGTATTGGCCATTTAGCACAACGGTACGGTGGTTTGTTATCACGCCAGTCTGATAGAGATTTTCCTCGCACCAAATTTGGGACTCAGCTTTTATCAACCACGAAGAAAGAAGGGCATGATTTCTCTGGAATGCTTATTTCTCTTCTGATCGCTATTGTTTCCAAACCTGGATCTGACATTATTGGTGACCATTGTTTTGTAAAGAAACAGATAGAGGTAATTCAGCTAATTCTATCAATGGAAGAATTTCTTAAACACGGTCGGATGAAATATGGTTCCTTAAAGAATCTCCCAAAAACAATTGTTCACTTTATCAATTGTATAAACTCAACTTGTCACAGGAAAGGGATGGGAACAAAACTAATCAAGAATCACCTGTACTTTCACCTACCAGATTATATCTCTTTATGGGGAAGCCCTGCAGGCTGGGATAGTGCTCCCAATGAATCTCACCACAAAACTGAGATTAAAGCTCCTTCCAAGAACACGCAATGTAATGCTGCATCACTAATCAATCAAACTGCCAATAGAAAGTCCGAGAAAATGATGCTAAGCCAGGCAACATATCACTACAACTTGAATCCGCCTGATCCTCCTCCAATTGAACGCCCTGATGGTGGCGGTTCTCATTTTCAAATAATGAGAACCGAAAATGGGGAATCAACAATGAAGTGGCTTCGTTCTACGAACAAAAGCAAACCATTTTTTCCTTCTGACATACTTGACTTTGTTTGTGATTCTGTGCTACCTTTATTGGAGAATCCTTTGCACATTTGTGGAGTTACAGAGCACAATCGTTTTGATGTTGCTTGTGGGTCTAATTTTATATTTCGGTCGCATCCTTCATATAGATCGGACAGTTCTCTGCTCAACTCCGTATGGATGGATTGGTGTTTGATGAAATTAGACTTTGATTTGAATAACAATCCAAAGCTCATACCGTGCCATCTGCTATGCTTTTTAACTGTACAGAGTTTGAAGCAGCCATACAGTAGTATTGGTGGCTATCCAATTGATACAAACGGAATGTATGCTGTGGCTCGTCGGTTTCAAGATGTGCCTAAGAAAACAGCTTCTGAATTTGTCAAACGTGGGCGCCTGATGAATTCCCTGTACCTATTTCATGTCGACACTATCCATTCCGAGCTGGCAGTTGTTCCAGAGGAAGGACTTGATGGCTCCATAACCAATTGCGATTGGCTAGTGATATCGAATCGGATCTCATGGCTCGAATTTTTTGAAAGCAAAAATGCTGCTACACCACCGTCTTACGAATGTTTGTACAACGCATGCACACTACGGGACGACATCCAGTTGGAACCGTTTGAGATAGCATTGAATGATAACGAATCCAGTGATTCTCTATCCAGTTCAGACAGCAAAAGCTTGGACAGCAGTTCTGATTGAGTAGCAAGGGTTAATGTAACGGCTAACTTTAAACTATTGTTTAATATTACTATAGAGGGTTAGCTCTAAGCACAGTTTTGCGAGATACGTATGCACTCATAATATAACACCCTTCGAATTTGGGATTCGAACAGCTATGTAATACTAATGGATTGAACAATAGAGTATCTCCAGAACGCAACGGCACTTTGATATGGTACGTTGGGAAGACAAAATAATAAATCACCTCGTCAGCAGACACTTCCGCCAGAGCAATGACTGTCAAACGAGTGTAGTACATGTCATCGTCCACATGGCATCTAGAATGGTAGTTGCGACCGATTGAAAATGCTAATGCCTGCTGCCCAATTGCATTTAGCTTTGTACGAGACAGAATCTGAGACAACACATCCATTTCCTCTTCAACAAACGGTTCCACGTCAATTAAACTATGATGCATATGCTTCACAATTTCAACTGTTGTCTCTTCTAGCTCTAGTTTGATGCTGGGATCAACATGACTTTTGAAAACATACTCACCAATATTTGAATCCAATCTTTCTGGTCGAATTCCAATGATAGCATAATCATCATTGATACTGCCCCGCTTTACTCCTCTTCCAACGGTTGGTTTTGCTCCAACAATAGTAGGAGCGAATTCTCTCAACAATTCGATATTATGCTTGGAAGCGAGGTGTCGTAACGCAAAATGGCGTGAAACTTTGGCAAAAATTCGCAACGATGGTTCAGAATCGTCAAATGCAAGAATAGGCTTATCTTCCGTACTATCCAATGTATTGAAGTTTCCAATGGACAAAGCCTGTTCCGGTCGATACTTCTTCTTTCCCCCTATTTTGCCACCCAAATCTATCTCCATGTATTTACCTGCCACCGCAGCGGTACTGGATTTATTTTTCAGCGCTATTGTACGGACGACATCTTTGCAAGTTGAACGCCTATTCCTTTTCTTCTTCCTTGGTTTTATCAGAGACAACTTTGCATAAGTTGCGTGGCTAGTTGAAACCGGTGCAGCAACCTTAAGAAAATTTGAAGACATTTTCTGTTGACTTCTGAATTGCCGTTGTCTCTTTTCTCTTTGTTTTTTGGCTCTTGCTGCAATTTTCTCTGGTGATCTTTTGAATCCCATTGTTGTTGCTGGGACAAATTGTCGTTGGAGGACGACGACAAGAAGATGTTGGAGTGGCAGACCAATTGCCGTTGCTGTTGCCGACGATGGAGTGGAAGACCGATTGCCGTTGCCGTTGCCGTTGCCGTTGCCGTTGCCGTTGCCGTTGCCGTTGCCGTTTCCGTTTCCGTTTCCGTTGCCGTTGCCGTTGCCGTTGCCGTTGCCGTTGCCGTTGCCGTTGCTGTTGCCGTTGCTGTTGCCGTTGCCGTTGCCGTTGCCGTTGCCGTTGCCGTTGCCGTTGCCGTTGCCGTAGCCGTTGCCGTTGCCGTTGCCGTAGCCGTTGCCGCGACGACGTTGGTGTTCTGGATCGATTGGTGCTTTGGATGGATTGGTGTTTTGGATCGATTGGTGTTCCGGATCTATTGGTGTTTTGGATCGATTGGTGTTCCGGATCAATTCTTGGTGTTGGATCGATTTGCAATAGAAGATTTGGAGGACGACGACAATTGGTGTTGGATCGATTTGCAATAGAAGATTTGGAGGACGACGACGAATCGATGAGGAAGTGTTGGATCGATTGGTGCTGGATCGATTTGTGTTCCGGGTCGATTGGTGTTGGATCGATTGGATCGATTCCTCGTGTTGGATCAATTGGTGTTACAGATCGATTGGTGTTGGATCGATTGGATCGATTGGTGTTGGATCGATTGGTGTTGGATCGATTGGTGTTGCAGATCGATTGGTGTTGGATCGATTGGTGTTGCAGATCGATTGGTGTTGAATCGATTGAATCGATTCCTCGTGCCACTTGCTGCTGTTGCTCTCGCTGACGCTCGTGCCGCTTGCTGCTGTTGCTCTCGCTGACGCTTTCCGCTGTTGCTCTCGCTGACGCGTTGTGGATCGATTTGCCGTTGCGGATCAATTTGTGTTGGATCGATTTGCCGTTGCGGATCAACTTGCCGTTGCGGATCGATTGGTGTTGGATCGATTGGTGTTGGAACGATTTGCCGTTGCAGATCGATTTGCCGTTGCAGATCGATTTGCCGTTGCGAATCGATTTGCTGTTGCGGATCAATTGGTGTTGGATCGATTGGTGTTGGATCAATTGGTGTTGGAACGATTTGCCGTTGTGGATCGATTGGTGTTGGATCGATTGGTGTTGGGACGATTTGCCGTTGCAGATCGATTGGTGTTGGATCGATTGGTGTTGGAACGATTTGCTGTTGCAGATCGATTTGCCGTTGGATCGATTGGACGTTGCGGATCAATTTGCCGTTGCAGGTCGATTGGTATGGTTCCCGCTTGCTCGGTTTCCGGTAGAGGTTCCTGGTGGCTTTGCCAACAATCCTATTCAAATAATATAGGATAATTGAACAAAATGGGTGAGTATCTATTGATGTACTACATAGAGTAAATAATAACAACAGAATAATATGGTAATGTACATGCCGATCGATTCGTAATTATCACCAAACGGGGAAAATTCAGCGCACCTACAGGGGAAGATTCGTTGCTTCTGAATCCGATTGGGTTGCTTCCGATTCGATGGTTGCTTCCGATTCCGATTCGATGGTTGCTTCCGATTCCGATTCGATGGTTGCTTCTGATTCGGATTCGATGGTTGCTTCTGATTCGGATTCGATGGTTGCTACCGTTCCTGTGAAAATAAGAAGAAAACAGAATGGAATCAGTAACGCCGGTGGAGTGGAAGACCAATCAATTGCCGGCAACGTTGCCGTTGCCGTTGCCGTTGCCGTTGCCGTTGCCGTTGCCGTTGCCGTTGCCGTTGCCGTTGCCGTTGCCGTTGCCGTTGCCGTTGCCGTTGCCGTTGCCGTTGCCGTTGCCGTTGCCGTTGCCGTTGCCGTTGCCGTTGCCGTTGCCGTTGCCGTTGCCGTTGCCGTTGCCGTTGCCGTTGCCGTTGCCGTTGCCGTTGCCGTTGCCGTTGCCGTTGCCGTTGCCGTTGCCGTTGCCGTTGCCGTTGCCGTTGCCGTTGCCGTTGCCGTTGCCGTTGCCGTTGCCGTTGCCGTTGCCGTTGCCGTTGCCGTTGCCGTTGCCGTTGCCGTTGCCGTTGCCGTTGCCGTTGCCGTTGCCGTTGCCGTTGCCGTTGCCGTTGCCGTTGCCGTTGCCGTTGCCGTTGCCGTTGCCGTTGCCGTTGCCGTTGCCGTTGCCGTTGCCGTTGCCGTTGCCGTTGCCGTTGCCGTTGCCGTTGCCGTTGCCGATCCTTTTCTCTCTCATTCTTACCGTTTATTCGTTCCGTCGTACCGACAATCGACCCGATGAAATTGTAGTTGCTGCCGTAGATTACTTCTTACTCCTACGTCACGAAAAACAGTATCTTGTTCCTGGTGATATAGAGGCAAGGGATGCAGGTTCATTGATTTCAAGACGTATATGTTTGGGGGCCTAAGTCAAACAATATCTATCCATCAATTTCCCTCTCGTCCAATGCTTTCTATTGTCATGCAGTACAAGGCTGTTATTTCGGACTGAAATATTTGAGAACGGATCGTTGTGCTACTAACACGTCAAATGTGACAAAGAGGGTCGGATCCCACGTTCCCGGACGAAGTGTTGATTGCAAGAACCAACACTCTACTCAAATAAGTTGGATGTAAGTTTTTTTTTGTCGCGAGGTAAAAAAAATGATTTTTTTGTCTCTCGCAAGGTAAGAAAAGATTATTACTCTTTGTGTGGGAGAGAGTTTTTTTTTGTCGCAAGGTAGAAAAAGTGATTTTTTTTGTCGCGAGGTAGAAAATCAAATTACTGTGTGTTTGTGTGAGAGAGTTACTAGTGTAGATTTGTGTAGAATTCTACACATTTTTTGTACTAGATAATTCGTACATACGAACAAAAAAATCAATCTCGTACGTACGTTCGAAAAAGAATTCGAAAAAGAATCTCGTACGTAGGACGTTCGAAAAAGAATTCGAAAAAGAATCTCGTACGTACGACGTTCGAAAAAGAATCTCATACATATGAGATTATAAAAAGTGTGCCGTAACAAACAAACAAATCGCAATCGTCCTTTTGGTCGATTGATTTAGTGAGTAAGACCTTTGTTACAATTCGATCGTCCTTGCCTTTGTCGATCGACAGGTTAATTACTCGTCGGTAAATTACTCGTCGTATCGTGTAATTTTAAGCATACAAAACACATGTAATTCTTAAGACACAAAACACACGCAAACCATCTTCGATCGGTCTTTTACCGTATAATTCACCGTGATATTCTCATTGGAATATCACAGTATTTGTACCTTATTATGTAGAATTAGTACTAGGTTGTACATAGATTTTAGGGCATGATAGTGTTTTAGAGTTGTTAATTCTTCGAAGAGTGAGCTGTTGGGAAAATTCCCTCTAAGAGACAATCCACATGGATTAATCAACGACGATTATTCACTCAGGTTAAATAACCTTACGAATAAGGTTATTTGCCTTTGTGACTCTTCGTACGTGCGATACGCTTTACACGGTGAATTCTTTTCAGTCCCCTTCAGTCGTAAATCCTCCAACCGTCAAGCGACTGGATTCTATGACTTAACCTATTCATCGTGAGTCGTGTTGAATACCAAACTGTATCCAGTCTACCATCAGAGGCCCTATCAAAAGAAATGGGGCGGCGTTTTGCCTTTCATTCTGGCTTGTATCATGGCATTTTGCCCTGATCCTTGCCGGTTTGATATATTGTATTCATGGATCAAATTATCCATCTTCGAAATGCTCATTGCAGATCGAACATAAAATCAACTTGTTACTTCGATCGAACGATCGATCGAACATTCCATCGAACGATTGATTTTCCTTTTTATTAAATTTCTTACCACATGCAACGAGAACAATGTTCCCGGAAAACAGCGCCACTCATTAGCTTTGTAAACAAATCAGCAATATTTGTTGAACCTGGTTCCTTTGCAACTCTGATAATTCCTGCTGCAATAGATTCACGCGCTTTGTGGTATGCAATGCTGTTGTGCTTCTTCTTACATGGGCTTTCAGGTCGTGTAACATTTGTGACAACAGAATCATTATCACAATACACATTTGTACTCCCATCAATTGGAACACCCATCATTCTCAACTTGTACCTTAGACCTTCAACCAATTCGATTGCAATTTTCAAAGCAATGATTTCAGATCCAAAAGTTGATGTCTCAACTGTTGTTTGTCTTTTGGAAAACCAAATGATCGGTGCATTATTGATGAAGATAATAACACCAGTATGAGATCGTCTTGTTGCCTTGCATCCGGCATGGTCGGCGTCAACAAAACAGCTCATTGTTACATGCTTTCCCAAAGCTTCAGGTATATCTGCTGGTATGACTTCAGCGGCACCAGGATAAAATTCAGACCAGTCACATTTTTGAAATTTACTCTCGTCAACATTTGGTACAGTATCATCAAAAACCAATTTTGACCTGTTGTACTTTTTCAAATATGCAAATATATGAAATAATTGATTCAAATGCCCGATCCTTGCCTGTGCCAAATACCTTGACATCAGTGAGACTGGCATTACTATGTCAAGTCTTCCTAATTCACAAATCCACCTGAGAACTCCAATTAAACCTTGATAGTAATTTTGCAATTCAGGGTTCAATTCTTCTGATATATCAATTTCCGGTCGGTAATCATGTGATAGTGGACTGGATGCTGATTTTGGTAGATACTTGTAGCCATATTTTTCAGTTCCTAACTCTTGTTCAACTGCTGCAACAGCTTTCGCTGTATACTTAGTGCTTGATAATGACCATCTTGGCTTTGAATCACCTTCAAAGTAGAATTTCCCAATATCAGCTCCCAAATACAGAGTTGGCTCTTCTATCGTATCATCCTTCAATTTGAACTTTCGTTCAATGTTTTCAAGCTGGAACTTTGGATCTTCGCCAGAACATAAGATATCGTCTACGTATGCAATGAGCATTGCCCAGTATCTGGATCCATCTTTCCTGGTTTCAATTCTTAAGTGCACATCCGGATCTGCCTTGCAAGGTGAATATCCAAGATCTCTCAAATGCTGGGTGAGGTATGACCTGAAAGATGCACCAGCAACCGGCAGTCCATACAATGCGCGGACAATCTTGCAAGGCCTTCCTGCAAGGTGAGGTGGAAAACCATCTTCTGCTCTCGCTTTTAGGAAGTATTTCTCTTTAATCGGGGCTGTCAAATATGCATTTTGAATATCAGCTGATAGAACCTTCAAATCATTCAGCGCTGCCAGCAGAAAGAATATTCTTACTGAGTCTCGACTGGGAACCGATGAATAAGTATTTTCTTTGGCCACTGCAGGGACTTTGTGACCGTCCCCTACCAACCTGGCCTTCCTTGTTAGGGATCCAAGCTTGATGTCAAAAATCATGTGGGTTGTTATCTGTTTATGGCCAACTGGAATAACATCATCATCAGAAAATTCAAACGCTGCCATATTATTTGTCATTTCCTTATGAATTGCTCTTTCCCAGTGGTCGGTCCCTGTTTTCTTATCAATAGCCAGCGCTTGTTTGATTGAATGTGGCAATTCAACTCCATATTTGTGAGTCTTCAACCAATACTTTGCTGTTTTGGCCGCTTTAAGGATTCGATCCTTCCTCCTCAAAATTTTGTGCACCCACCATCGGAATGCTGGTGTTTTTTCAAGATTATTGTTGATAGCATATTCAGCCAATTGCACTGGAAATGACTCTTTCACATCACTTAGCTTACACCAAGATTCAGTGCCATCTTTCCAACTGGCTAAAATTCTCCAACCCCTAGTTGTAGGTTTATGGGTTCTCCTGCCATTTTTTGCTATAGTTGTCGCTTCCTCATCACTTAAAGCAGTGTTGTCTTTTTCATGGTCAATGAGCTCATCCAGTAAAGTGAACATCCGTCCGTCATCATCAACAGAACTATACAGACTTTCTGCCACAATATTTGCCGTGTATTCCTCCATTGTACCATCGGGTAGTTGCAATTTATACAGCCTCGTGTCTAGTATGGGATTCTCATTTCTGATTCCTATCGGTCTGTTTTGCAAGTCGCGAACCCTGTCCTTGACAACGCACCTGAGTCTTTCATCACCTCTTTCAATGATTACTTCATTTCCCAGATATTCATCTGGTTCATCAACATCTTCTACCGATGCTTCTGGCTCAGCCATTTCAAGTTTCATATCCGGTGTTTCTACTGGTTGATTCTCAAATAGCTCTATTTGGGGCTCTGGGTAGTTTTCCTGGAAGAATGATGCGCTATCCTTTACCTCATCTCCAATCTTGGATTCAATTGATTTGTCAATTGCTTCCATTCTTCTGAGGATATCTCTGTCCCGCCATTCAAATTCCTTGACGGGTCTTATTGAATTTGTAGATATTGGTATTGCCGACTCAGGCAGGAGCCAAAAACAATCCCCCCCACCTACCCTATTTCCACAGGGGCCCAACCATCGCGCCAGCCTTTCAACACCTCGGGTGGAAGAATCACCTTTTTCATAATAAAACACAAAATCATACCATTCTGATGAAGTGTATAATGTAATATCCGGTCTATAGCCATGGACCAATTCAAATGGGGTTCTCCCCATTGAAGAAGGGTTGTTGGAGGCTGTTCGCTGCCTGATATTAGCACATAGTTCACCACAAAATGACCATAATCTTCTCGGTGACTTCTTCTTTGCAGACTTGGTTGTGATTGCACTACCAAGATGGCCAATTGCTTGTTCTGCCCGATTTTGGAATGGGCAATGCGGCTGGATGAATGTCTGATGGATATGGTTGCGCTTTACAATTGAATTCCAGTGTGTTTTGTAGGTTCTTGGGGATCCTTGTTCTGGCGCACCATCAGAAATCAAATGCTCTGGAATTCCAATTTCATGAATAAATGTCTTCAGTCCTTGGTGGGCTTGTGATTTGTCCTGTATTGGTATAAATACTTCAAACCCATTTCCATTTGTAAAGATCTGTGCACATTTTTCTTGCCTCATAATACTCGTGGTTCTTGCATGCCATGTATCAGTGTACCAGGTTCCTTGTGCGACTCTCTTGTTCCTGAAGCGCTGAGTAGGCAGCCGCTTCATCAATGGTGATTGCAAATTCCTGAGTGCCTTCTGCGTCGTGACTTTCAATGTCTGCTCAGCTTTCTTAAAACTAATGTTCCAAGTTTTGGCTAGGCGTTCACAGTCAACTTTGTTTGGACCTTCAATTGTTATCACTGATGGCCCCCATTGATTTCTTCTGTCAAGAGACCTTCTTTCTAGTGTATTGTCAATTTCTTGCAAGCTAGGGGCCTGTTTTGATTCTGCTTCAGGAGCTTCCATAAAGTCAAATTCTGTATCATCAAACAAAAATTGGTCTACCCTTCGCGCGCTTGAAATATTCCTTACTGAAGAAATCCGATGAGCAATATTTCCATCTGTTGCAATCTGGCATTCAGTTAGCATTCTCCTTGTGGATACTTGATGGACCCTCATCAGTTTGCATTGCTGCATGACACTTGGATGCCGTTCTTTTCCTAAGCTGGTCTTGGGAAGTTTATTTGTAACATTACTAGCAGGTTCTGTTACAACAGAACTTTCCTCCATTGCTTGGTCCTCTTCGGTCGACATAGCTTGAAGGCTGAACTGGTCCCCTGAAATTGGATCTCCATTGTCAATGGCTAGCTCGGCCATCCTGAACTTCAGTGAATGTGGATCCCAGGGGGTATCATTTGTTGCTATCAAATGTTGACATTCGTCAAGCTCAATTCTTGTGGGCTTTCTTGTGGGGAAATATGAGATCACGTTTCTTATACTCAGTTTGATAAAAACTTTCTTCGGATCATCATCCTCCAGTGGAGTTTGAATTGTAATTCCATGCTTGGATCTTGGATCAAATTGGCGAGGTGTCTCTTCAACAGAGTTGAAATTGCAGTCCCTCACTTGATTTGGGCATATCAAGCTGTTTTTCAATTTGTCCCCAAAGTACAGTGCTTGATGGAACACTATGATATATACTTGGCCTGATGTTGGATTCGTCCATGCAGTCGCACAGCTTCCAATGGGGATTTTCTTGATGGGCTTGTATTCTTCAGAAAAAGGTGCAACATCAACGTGTGTTGTGATTTGATCAGGATTCAGCAATACCATATTGCTTCCTGCTGCGGTAGTATCTGCATGTGAGTCTAACTCACAATATCCTTCTTCATTTTCCCCATCATCAAAACCTACAGGAACATTCATCTGGTATAATGACCGGCTCACCATTTTTAACAATTTGTGTTCTAGTGATAGTGTCCGGTTATTATGTCATTTCTTAGATTTTGATCCAAAACTGTCACCCGCGCCTTCATTTTCAGTTTCTTTCTTTTTAGTCTCAGCAGCCTTGAGATTTCTTTTCTTTTTAGCCTGTCTCATCTGGTAAAGCTCCTGGCGCTGTTCTTTTGACATTGTTTTATAAACACTTGTTGGGTAAGGCTTGCACTCAACTTTTCCTGTAAAGGTTCCAGTTGTCTTTTGCTTTTTGTTGCTGGTTGTGCCCATAGAATACAAACTTCTGGAACCTCTTTTACTCTTCCCGGTTGCAAGCTTTTTCAATCCAAGACGATTGGTGAATAGAATCAAACATTCATTGAAGTTGTCACGATAGTCTTTGCTCTCATCAATTGCATCTGCTTTTGCAGCATCAAGTCGCTCATCACTGATTGAATTGATAAAATCCCAAACAAATCTTCTTTCGTTATGATTCTTTTCAAATCTCAGAATTGTTCCATGAAAAGCAGTCCAATTTCGCTTGTGCTTGTTCCAGTCATAACCCTTGGAATCTCCAGTGTAGTGTGAATCTTTCATATCCTGATATGTCTTATTCAGAACCATAGTGATATTGGTATCAGTGTAAGCATGTTGCATGAGAGAAATGAAAGCGTTTCTGGCATTACCAGAATTCAGTGCAGTGTTTTGAAAATGCGCAACATATTCCCAACCAGGACCCTTTCTTGTTGCGTCACATAGCAACCTCCAAACAACATTGTTGTCCTCATCGTACTGATGACCTGATAGGACGCCACATCTTTCATTGTAATCACTCCAAGTTGGATAAGTATCTGTCGTACTTTGTCCGACTGTTCCAGCCCTAGCTTCATCAGTAACTTCTTCCTTTTCTTGGGGTCTTATGACATATAAGATTGGGAATCCCTCAGAGTTGAATCTGTACCTCAGGTTTTGTCGGAATCCTTCCTCCCATTCCCTGAATTTTGTTAGATCCTTTAGCTCGGGTGGAGTTGACTTTTCCTGTGATTTCACACTTGATTCCATCATCTTGATTCTGAATTGCTGCAGTTCCAGGTTGTTTGGGTTTGCCTTCCAGTCGATAGCCCTTGGCTTGACTCCAATCAATGATTGATACCGGGCCCAATTTGCCCAAGTTAGGAGCCTCGATGATAGCCTGTTACCATAGTGGATACTTTTTGGATTAGGACAGTCCGGACTGATAGATTTCAATCCATGCATGAACGATTTAATGCTTTCCTTGTTGAGGTCTGTAATTTCGCGAATATTAGACATCCCTCCCCTCATAATTTCTTCGGCTGATTCATAGTTGATACCAAAATCCATTAGGCTGCTCCTGAAAGCAAGCTGTTCTGGGTTCAGAAATCTACCATCGTTGAATCCCCTGATTTTTATCCTGGGTTGGGACGACCTTCTTCCCAGTCGTTCAGCTCTTGCGTTCTCTGCATTTTGGTCAGCATCATTTCGTTCGTCCTCATCATTTTCACTATCCGCGTCACCTGGATTCTCACCCCTTCTTTCTGCATCTCTCATTGCCCTGACTCTCTTCTTTATTTCTTGGTCGATGATTCTCTTCATGGTTGAGTTTGTTTCTGGGTCCCCAAAGGCCCTTTCCATGACTTCCATGATTTTATCTTCCAAATCTTCCTTTTCTTGCATACCTCTTCCATTGTTGTCATTAGAATTCTGTGGATCGTCCTCGTCCACTTCCATTTTTGCTTCTTCTATGTCGGCATCGGCTCTAGTTCGTACCATGGTGGAGTGCGATATTTCAAATGGTGTTTGGAATTATTTTGTGATGAAATATGGATGGGCGATTTGTAGTGGGGTATCCGATGGAAGTTGGTATTGGGTGGAAGAGTGTAATTAAATCGAGGATTGGATGTGAGAAATGGGTATTAGTTGTGACAGTCGTTCTGTATTTTTCCGGATCGAATTTTCGTTCCGGTTTGGTTATACTTTTGTTCGGATCGAGTTTTCGTTCCGGTTGTCTGTATTTGTTATTTGTGTGAGCTTTTGCTTTTGTTGCAAATCAGGATTGTGAGCTTTCCTATCCTTTCTTGGGATTTTGCTCATTCTGTATTTCTGTGGTGAAAGATTGTTTCCTGAGAATTTAGTGTTCTCTTTCCCTTTTGGATCTTTCGATCTTCGAGATTTGGTGTTCTCATATCTTTGGATTTTTCGTTTTTTCGTGCCAGATGCTCTTTGCAATCTGTTCCTTCTTGCGGGCAGACGCTCTTTGCAATCTGTTCCTCCACAGAATACTTCAGGCTCAATCTTCTGGCTCACGTCGTTCTAGTTTTCAGTGAAAGATCAGTGTTCTCGAATTGGATATTGATTCCTTTCAACTGATGCCAACCTGGGCGACTCTTTCATCTGAATCGTCCAGCCCTTTTCCCTTGCTTGTTTGCTGGATCTCGAAACCCGGTGGAGCCACCACCTTGGTTCGGTTCTTTGGTCTCTTCTTTCAGGGAGACCGCCCTGGTGTTGGTCTATTCCAGGGCTCCGCAAGCAATTGCCCCTTTTACATCCTTGAGGGTTGATGCCGGTAGCTGATCAGGCTAATCCGGATTCGTCTGGTCTTCGAGCTCAACTGCGTTTCTCGGTGGAAACGCCATTCGTCCTCCACAGCTCGTAGAGTGCTGTGGGTCTGATAAACTATAAAAAGTGTGCCGTAACAAACAAACAAATCGCAATCGTCCTTTTGGTCGATTGATTTAGTGAGTAAGACCTTTGTTACAATTCGATCGTCCTTGCCTTTGTCGATCGACAGGTTAATTACTCGTCGGTAAATTACTCGTCGTATCGTGTAATTTTAAGCATACAAAACACATGTAATTCTTAAGACACAAAACACACGCAAACCATCTTCGATCGGTCTTTTACCGTATAATTCACCGTGATATTCTCATTGGAATATCACAGTATTTGTACCTTATTATGTAGAATTAGTACTAGGTTGTACATAGATTTTAGGGCATGATAGTGTTTTAGAGTTGTTAATTCTTCGAAGAGTGAGCTGTTGGGAAAATTCCCTCTAAGAGACAATCCACATGGATTAATCAACGACGATTATTCACTCAGGTTAAATAACCTTACGAATAAGGTTATTTGCCTTTGTGACTCTTCGTACGTGCGATACGCTTTACACGGTGAATTCTTTTCAAGATTGTACGGTATGTATGTACGTTCGAAAAAGAATGTCATACATACGTTCAAAAAAGACAGATGTAGATACGTACACGTTTTTGTACTAGATAATTTTCGGCAGGGGTAAAGAACTTGCGAGAAGTCCACATAAAATAACCAATAATTACTGAATTTTCGAACAGGATGTAACCCTAACAATATTGGAAACAACTTTTCCACACAGAACGCCAAAAATGATGTGGTTTGACTCTCCAAATGGCAAACATGAGGGTATTTTGGGTGCAATTCCAGGGCACAAACTAACTTATTTGGTAATGACTCCAAAAGTATCTGGTCCAAGCAATGAATATATTCATCATGACTCATTAAATGCATATTGGGAACAACTTTGTCACATAGAATGCCCAAAATCTTAAGGTTTGACTCTACAAATGGCAATCATGGGGGTATTTTTGGTGCAATTCTAGGGCACAAACTGAGTAATTGGGTAATGACTACAACAATATCCGGTCCAAGCCAGGAATACATTCATCATGACTATTCAAATGCATATTGGGAACAACTTTGACACACAGAATGCCCAAAATCTTAAGGTTTGACTCTACAAATGGCAATCATGGGGGTATTTTTTGTGCAATTCTAGGGCACAAAATGAGTTATTGGGTAAGGACTCAAAAAGTATCTGGTCCAAGCCATGAATACATTCATCATGACTCATCAAATGCATATTCGGAACAACTTTGTCACACAGAATGCTGGAAATATTGTGGTTTGACTCTACAAATGGCAATCATGGGGATATTTTGGTGCAATTCTAGGGCACAAACTAACTTATTGGGTAATGACTCAAATAGTATCGGGTCCAAGCCATGAATACATTCATCATGACTCATCCAATGCATATTGGGAACAACTTTGTCACATAGAATGCCCAAAATCTTAAGGTTTAACTCTACAAATGGCAAACATGGGGATATTTTTGGTGCAATTCCAGGGCACAAACTAACTTATTGGGTAATGACTCCAAAAGTATCCGGTCAAAGCAATGAATACATTCATCATGACTCATCCAATGCATATTGGGAACAACTTTGTCACATAGAATGCCCAAAATCTTAAGGTTTGACTCTCCAAATGGCAAACATGAGGGTATTTTTGGTGCAATTCTAGGTCACAAAGTAACTTATTGGGTAATGACTCAAATAGTATCGGGTACAAGCCATGAATACATTAATCATGACTCATCCAATGCATATTCGAAACAACTTTGTCACACAGAATGCCCAAAATGTTGTGGTTTGACTCTACAAATGGCAATCATGGGGGTATTTTTGATGCAATTCCAGGACACAAACTTACTTATTGGGTAATGACTCATAAAGTATCTGGTCAAAGCCATGAATAAATTAATCATGACTCATCAAATGCATATTGGGAACAACTTTGTCACACAGAATGCCCAAAATGTTGTGGTTTGACTCTACAAATGGCAATCATGGGGGTATTTTTGATGCAATTCCAGGACACAAACTTACTTATTAGGTAAGGACTCAAAAAGTATCTGGTCCAAGCCATGAATACATTCATCATGACTCATCAAATGCATATTCGGAACAACTTTGTCACACAGAATGCTGGAAATATTGTGGTTTGACTCTACAAATGGCAATCATGGGGATATTTTGGTGCAATTCTAGGGCACAAACTAACTTATTGGGTAATGACTCAAATAGTATCGGGTCCAAGCCATGAATACATTCATCATGACTCATCAAATGCATATTGGAAACAACTTTGTCACATAGAATGCCCAAAATCTTAAGGTTTGACTCTACAAATGACAAACATGGGGGTATTTTTGGTGCAATTCCAGGGCACAAAGTAACTTATTAGGTAAGGACTCAAAAAGTATCTGGTCCAAGCCAGGAATACATTCATCATGACTCATCAAATGAATATTGGGAACAACTTTGTCACACAGAATGCCCAAAATGTTGTGGTTTGACTCTCCAACTGGCAAACAGGAGGGTATTTTGGGTGCAATTCCAGGGCACAAACTAACTTATTGGGTAATGACTCAAAAAGTATCCGGTCCAAGCAATGAATACATTCCTCGTGTCTCATCCAATGCATATTGGGAACAACTTTGTCACACAGAATGCCCAAAATGTTGTGGTTTGACTCTCCAACTGGCAAACATGAGGGTATTTTTGGTGCAATTCCAGGGCACAAACTACCTTATTGGGTAATGACTCAAAAAGTATCCGGTCCAAGCAATGAATACATTCCTCGTGACTCATCAAATGCATATTGGGAACAACTTTGTCACACAGAATGCTGCAAATGTTGTGGTTTGACTCTCCAAATGGCAAACATGATGAGGGTATTTTTCGTGCAATTCTAGGGCACAAACTGAGTTATTGGGTAATGCCTCCAAAAGTATCCGGTCCAAACTTTGAATACATTTATCAGGACTCATCAAATGCATATTGGGAACAACTTTGTCACTCAGAATGCCCGAAATGTTGTGGTTTGACTATCCATATGGCAAACATGAGGGTATTTTTGGTGCAATTCCAGGGCACAAGCAATCTCATTTGGTAATGACTACCAAAGTTATTGTACCAGGCCATGAATGCATATCACATGACTCATCAAATGCATGTTGGGAACAACTTTTAAATGCATATTGGGAACAACTTTGCCACACACAGTACAGACAATGTTGTGGTTTGTAGATACAAATGGCACACAAGACAGTACGGTATGTTAGGTGCAGTCTACGAGATTCTACATGTGACTAGAGGATTGAAATACATAACCTTAGTGTGATCAAAAGTTTCCCTTCTGAAAAAATTATGGCGCGGGAGGGCTGGCTGGCACAGGTACGTGATCTACTTCTACAAATATAACAGCGCGCCCAAAACCAGACAACACACAGAAGAAGTTAGTGCAAACAACATAGTACAGAACCCACGGAAAAACTCTACACACAAAACATCGTACACATACTACACGAAACACCGTACACACACACACACACACACACGACACACACAACACACACAACACAAAACACCGTACACAACCCGACAAAATTATTAGTACACACACATAACCACACAAAAAGAAACACATGATTCTTGATCGACACCGTATTCAGAAAATAAAATAAAAAAATATGAATGCTATCGGAAAGACACAACGAAGCAAAAAATCCGAGGGGAAGACCCTTCGAAACAACAAAACCATCCGGCCCGGTGATCATCAAAATACAGGGGACAACAACGGTAAGAAAAAGAGAGTGAAAACAAACACACCAATTACTAACAAAGTGAGTAACAGTAATACCACAACTATGAACGCATCAAAGGGCAACAGTAAAAAAAAATGGTACCGACAACACAATTTCTACTACTACAAACACGGAAGAACAAAACACCATCAACCAGAGTAACGAACCAGCACTGAGCATTACCAACACAACCACCACTACAGTAACGAACCAACAGAAAGAAGGAACAAAAACCAATGTGGTAGAGAAAACATCTAACGGAGAATGCTACAATTTAGAGGATGTTGCGGAACTTGTCATGAAAAAAATCCAATATGACAAATTGGCAGAGGAAGTGGCAAAACACTTACGGCAACAAGAGAGGGAACCACATATAGGGGTGGGAAAGGTAGTGATGGTACCTAAACAAACGGAGGCAACCATGCAGGGAGAGGGGACTGATAATGCCGGCGACACAAGAGAACGAGCAGTAAGTACAATTACAGATGAATATGGGCTTATAATAGACAACGATATGCTTAAGGCTTTGAGTGATATGACTGAAACAGTGGACAAGCAGCTAAGGGATTACGTCAAAAAACATTGGTACCACAACATGAAGTTCCCTATCAATGACAAGGTAACGGCGCATGTAATAAAAAAAAGCTGTTGGAGCAAGTGCGGTTATGAAGCCACCAAATATTCCACTTGCGTCATTCTGTTCCTTTTACAGGAAACAAGTAGGGACAGTACTGACTGCATTGAGGCACAACTCACAAACATTAGCGAGAAAAAACTGGATAGGTAAATACAGGTGGGAGAATTGGTTGTTGAAATTAGGAATTTTGGAATCTATTTTTGGTCCGACAACACTAACATGCTGCCCGTTGATACTGATGATACTTCCGTACAGACGATTACAGAAAAGGTCGAGTCCCTATCACATTCCCTGGTACTGTGGCAGTTATTCAAGACACAGAATATGACGACACAGGTATTTTAAACCCTAAATACAGAACATACAAAGACGCGGAAGATGAAGATTTTTATTATTTTGTTACAAGAATCATGTCGGCAATCAATCCGACAAATTCCAATTTCAAACAACGGAAGGAGAGGCACTTGCTGAGTGATATATTTACTATAGCAGATGAAGCATTTGCATTGGTACTGATCTACAATGAGCATCATGTATGGGTGAACCAGCAGCGGCGAAAGGGTGATGCCACGATTCCGCGACAAAAAAAAATTCTGCGATTCAGACAGTGGAAGCAGAAATGGATGGATGGAGGAAGGACGTGAGTTGTTCAGTGACTTGTGCGACAAAATTGGCGAGATGCAAAAACACCCAGAAACAGGAAGGAAATTGGAAGAAATGATGAGGGAGAGATTTAGGAACGAAAGTTCAACAGATTACACCAACAATAAGCATGGCGATGCAAATATTACTAGTAGCAGCTCCACTAACTGTAGTGGACCAAAAAAGAAAAAGAAAAGAAACATCTATATTGATCCGGCAATAACAGCATCGATGAATGAAAGTTTATCTATTGGTGAACTAATGTAGAAAATAACAGTACATACATAATACAAAACTACTACTAATCTTGAACTTAATTTTGAGGATCTTAGAAATAATGGAGGATTCGTAATACGTTGCAATAGGAATAAATCAAGCATAATAGAATCTACATTTTAAAAAGGGAATATTGTAGTCAAGAAATAGAATTCACAATTAGGAGAGCAGAATTGAATTGTTGTTTGGTAGATTAATATTTTGGAATTAATACTGACTCAAGATTTCTTTTTTATTCGTGAATAGAAGTAAGTGTTGTTCGTACAGAATAATAATTCGGTTCTGCTAGAGACTGAAATAAATTATTTTTATTCGAGAGTAGAGTAATGTGCATCACGCGCACAGAATTGTTTTTTGTATGATTTTAAGGCAATAACTGGGGGTGGGAATTTCAGGGTGTCCAGAAATATTGCCGTGTTAAAATCACGCACAAAATTTGTGCGCGAGAAGTAAATTTGAACCCCGCGAAACAGTTCTCGGACGTACTAGTGAAAATAATGTACTACTAGTATCTACTAGTAATAACTCATGCAAAATAGCGTACTAGTTGGTTTTACCGGTACATGAAAGTCGGAATCAACTCAATGGTAATCAACAACACAATTGTCCACGATTTCCATTTTGATAATCAACAACGCAATTGTCCACGATTTCCATTTCGATTCACATTTCCGTGCACCTTATGGAAGAACTGACGTGCCTGCCAATGAATGTTTGGAAGAACTGATATGATTGACCCGTCCGGCGCTGTGTATTAACCCTCTTAATGAGTTGATTGTACATACTGTTCACTACTAAACATATTGTACAAGGAATGTTGCAATCATCACTAGGTAGTAATGCATTTACTTTACGGACCATTTTTGCAATCGAAGTATGGTAGTAAGGAAATCTACCGTACAAGAAAACACATCACACACAAAATAATATGCTTATTTAATTTTTTCCTTTCAACGATTCATCTTTCCGATTTCCGTTCTTTTTGACCCATTCTACTGATATTTTCCTTCAAACAACTCCGCAACATCATGCCTCCTGTTATCAAAACCCCTCTTCTATTCTACTGCCGTGGTTGCTGGGATAAGAAAGGGAAAAAATCCAAGAGTTTTAAAGGATACAAATCTGGGTCAAAAGAGTGCAATACCTTGAAATATGTCTCGTACGGCCTAAGAAAACATCTCACCTACAATATTCAATGCTACAACTTATACAAAAGTGATGGTCTAATTAAACGCAAGATCTCTAACTTCTCCACCTCTGTCAAAGTGCAGCCTACCTTGCCGTCTGTTCAACATTCCCCGTCAGATTTTGGGATGACTATGACACAAAACGGTCCATCTGTTCCCCCTTCCCATCTCTCCCAGCACCACACCGTCACAAGTCAATCAGCCACGGGTCTTCATTCCGTTCTAAACCAACAGATTGTCCATGATGTCTTTTTACCGCCAATGGATCGGAACGCCATTGAATCTTACATGGCTGTTTCCGCTGTTCAAGATGAAGATGCATTCCCGCTGAATAATGATATCGACAATTCCGATGACAAGGTTGACAAAGACGATGACGTAAATGAAAATAACGACAACAATTTTACCAACAACATAGATTGTGGAGACAACGAAGAAGATCACACTAATCGTTCTGATGTTAACGTCGCTACTGCTCAGCAAGCCCCTCCACCACCATCTTTTCATGAAATCATTAATCTGAACAAAAGAGAGGATGCATTTCAAAGCCACACAAAACTACTGCCGCCCCATCATCTTCTTGCAGAATTGGAACTCATGAATTTAATGGTCAGACATAAATTGCCACTGAACACATTCAAATCAATTTTCCAGTGGGCAAAGAAAAGTCAAATGAGACCTGGTTTTGATTTTTGCGATGCCAAAATTAGATCTCGGAAAACAATTTTCGACAATCTCCAATCCAATCTTGATCTCTCTGATATGAAATTTCATCCTCATATACTGAATTGGTTACCTGATAGTAAGCCCACGCAGGTGTATGTGCGTTCTTTTAAGGATGCCATTTATTCTCTTCTTTCTGACCAGCAGCTAATGATAGAAGAAAACCTCTCATTTCCCGACTATTCCACCCCTCTATCTCCCGACAATAATCCCGAGTTGAATCCTCATTCTGTAATCTCAGAATTGCATCATGGCTCGTGGTAGAAATCTTCTTGGAAAGAAATTTGCAATCCCAATTCGCAAGAAATTCTTGTTCCTATTATATTTTACATGGATGGCATCTCTTTGGATGCGCACGGACGACTTACGTTAACACCATTGAACATGACACTCCGTATTTTTAATGTGGAGACCCGTTCTTGACCTGAAGCATGGACAACTATTTACTTCCATCCCAACCCTGAATGGGAGTCAACCAGACACTCTCGTCCTGCCAATTCGAAGGAAAAAATTCAGAATCTTCACAATGGTTTGGACGTAGCGTTTTGTTCCTTCAAAGCTGCGTGTAACAAAGACGGTGGTATCGAATGGAATTATCTTCCGTACGCAAATCAACAGTGGAAGGTAAAAATGAAATTTGCCATTGCCTATGTTATTGGCGACACAGAACTTCACGATAAATTGTGTGGAAAATATGGCTCCTTCAATAAGGGCGTCATGCGGATGTGCTGTCACTGCAACTGTTATTCTCCGAACATAAACATTCCTTCTGTTCAACCTGCAACAAAGAAGTGGTCACCTGTTGATTTTCATTGTTTTCCCGGCACAGATCTAAACGATATCAATAAGAACTTCAAAAACAACTCTCATCACAACATAAGGAATGTATTTCATGATTTATGCTTTGGTACAAATCAGAACAACATTCATTTTGCAACTCCCGGTGAATGTTTGCACATGCACCAGCTTGGCACTGTCAAACGGGCCGTCGAGTCAATTGAATTGTTGTTCCGCGGAAGTGTTCCATGTGTTTATGCCCCCAATTTGAATCACGGCGTGGCTGTTGCTAACAGTATTGGCCATTTAGCACAACGGTACGGTGGTTTGTTATCACGCCAGTCTGATAGAGATTTTCCTCGCACCAAATTTGGGACTCAGCTTTTATCAACCACGAAGAAAGAAGGGCATGATTTCTCTGGAATGCTTATTTCTCTTCTGATCGCTATTGTTTCCAAACCTGGATCTGACATTATTGGTGACCATCGTTTTGTAAAGAAACAGATAGAGGTAGTAATTCAGCTAATTCTATCAATGGAAGAATTTCTTAAACACGGTCGGATGAAATATGGTTCCTTAAAGAATCTCCCAAAAACAATTGTTCACTTTATCAATTGTATAAACTCAACATGTCACAGGAAAGGGATGGGAACAAAACTAATCAAGAATCACCTGTACTTTCACCTACCAGATTATATCTCTTTATGGGGAAGCCCTGCAGGCTGGGATAGTGCTCCCAATGAATCTCACCACAAAACTGAGATTAAAGCTCCTTCCAAGAACACGCAAGGTAATGCTGCATCACTAATCAATCAAACAGCCAATCGAAAGTCTGAGAAAATGATGCTAAGCCAGGCAACATATCACTACAACTTGAATCCGCCTGATCCTCCTCCAATTGAACGCCCTGATGGTGGCGGTTCTCATTTTCAAATAATGAGAACCGAAAATGGGGAATCAACAATGAAGTGGCTTCGTTCTACGAACAAAAGCAAACCATTTTTTCCTTCTGACATACTTGACTTTGTTTGTGATTCTGTGCTACCTTCATTGGAGAATCCTTTGCACATTTGTGGAGTTACAGAGCACAATCATTTCGATGTTGCTTGTGGGTCTAATTATAGATCGGACAGTTCTCTGCTGAACTCCGTATGGATGGATTGGTGTTTGATGAAATTAGACTTTGATTTGAATAACAATCCAAAGCTCATACCGTGCCATCTGCTATGCTTTTTAACTGTACAGAGTTTGAAGCAGCCATACAGTAGTATTGGTGGCTATCCAATTGATACAAACGGAATGTATGCTGTGGCTCGTCGGTTTCAAGATGTGCCTAAGAAAACAGCTTCTGAATTTGTCAAACGTGGGCGCCTGATGAATTCCCTGTACCTATTTCATGTCGACACTATCCATTCCGAGCTGGCAGTTGTTCCAGAGGAAGGACTTGATGGCTCCATAACCAATTGCGACTGGCTAGTGATATCGAATCGGATCTCATGGCTAAATTTTTTTGAAAGCAAAAATGCTGCTACACCACCGTCTTACGAATGTTTGTACAACGCATGCACACTACGGGACGACATCCAGTTGGAACCGTTTGAGATAGCATTGAATGATAACGAATCCAGTGATTCTCTATCCAGTTCAGACAGCGATAGTAGTTCTGACAGCAGTTCCGATTGAGTAGCGATTGGGAATGTAACGGGTAACTTTAAATTATCGTTTAATATTATTATAGAAGCTTAGCTCTAAGCACAGTTTTGCGAGATACATATGCACTCATAATATAACACCCTTCGAATTTGGGATTCGAACAGCTATGTAATACTAATGGATTGAACAATAGAGTATCTCCAGAACGCAACGGCACTTTGATATGGTACGTTGGGAAGACAAAATAATAAATCACCTCATCAGCAGACACTTCTGCTGGAGCAATGACTGTCAAACGAGTGTAGTACATGTCATCGTCTACATGGCATCTAGAATGGTAGTTGCGACCGATCAAAAATGCTAATGCCTGCTGCCCAATTGCATTTAGCTTTGTACGAGACAGAATCTGAGACAACACATCCATTTCCTCCGCAACAAATGGTTCCACGTCAATTAAACTATGATGCATATGCTTCACAATTTCAACTGTTTTCTCTTCTAGCTCTAGTTTCATGCTTTGATCGACATGACTTTTGAAAACATACTCACCATTATTCGAATCCAATCTTTCTGGTCGAATTCCAATGATAGCATAATCATCATTGATACCGCCCCGCTTCACTCCTCTTCCAATGGTTGGTTTTTCTCCAACAATAGCAGGAGCAAATTCTCTCAACAAGTTGATATTATTCTTGGAAGCCAGGTGTCGTTCCGCTAAATGTCTTGAAACTTTGGCAAAAATTCGCAATGACGGTTTATAATCGTCAAATGCAAGAATATGCTCGTCTTTCGTACTATCCAACGTCTCGAAATTGTCGATAGACAATGCCAGTTCCAGTTCATACTTCTTCTTTCCCCCTATTTTGCCACCCCACCAATTGGTTTCCATGTATTTACCTGCCACCACAGTTGATTGGTATTTGTTTTTCAGCGCTATTGTCTTGACAGGTTTGTCAATGGGCTTATTTACCCTCTTCCTCTCCGGTTTTATCTGCGACAATTGTTTATAAGTCTCATGGCTCTTCGACACTGGTGCTGCAATGGTAAGAAAATTTGAAGACATTCTCTGTTTATGTCTTTTCTCATGTTTCCTATTTGCTTTTTGCCTCCTTCCTCGTGCTGACAATTGCTTTCCATTCGTTGTGGTTGGTTTCATTCTTGCCTAGACGGATTGCAGTTGGAGGAGGAGGACGACGAATCGATTTGCCGATGGAGTGGGAGTTAGGAGGAGCGCCGGTTGATGAGGAGGAGTAGCGACGTTGGTGGATCGCCGGTGGAGGAGGAGGAAGGAGCGATTCGATGCCAACGATTCGTTGCCGAGCGCCGGTGGAGGAGGAGCGACGTTGGTGGATCGCCGGTGGAGGAGGAGGAGGAGCGATTCAATGCCAACGATTTGTTGCCGAGCGCCGGTGGAGGAGGAGCGACGTTGGTGGATCGCCCGTTGAGGAGGAGGAGGAGGAGCGACGTTGGTGGAGCGACTGTGG
Source organism: Pseudo-nitzschia multiseries (assembly GCA_037355745.1). Lineage (NCBI taxonomy): Eukaryota > Bacillariophyta > Bacillariophyceae > Bacillariales > Bacillariaceae > Pseudo-nitzschia > Pseudo-nitzschia multiseries. Next base: position 25,020,155 of record CM074783.1, read on the forward strand.
AGGAGGAGCGCCGGTGGAGTAGCGATTCGTTGGTGGATCGCCGGTGGAGGAGTAGCGACGTTGGTGGATCGCCGGTGGAGGAGGAGGAGGAGCGATTCAATGCCAACGATTTGTTGCCGAGCGCCGGTGGAGGAGGAGCGACGTTTGTGGATCGCCTGTTGAGGAGGAGGAGGAGCGACGTTGGTGGAGCGACTGTGGAGGAGGAGCGCCGGTGGAGGAGCGATTCGTTGCCGAGCGCCGGTGGAGGAGGAGCGACGTTGGTGGATCGCCGGTGTAGGAGGAGGAGGAGCGACGTTGGTGGAGCGACAGTGGAGGAGGAGCGACGGTGGAGGAGCGATTCGATGCCGGATCGCCGGTGTAGGAGGAGCGACGTTGGTGGATCGCCGGTGGAGGAGGAGGAGGAGCAGTCGGTTGAGGAGCGATTCGATGCCGGATCGCCGGTTGGTTGCTTTGATCACTTTGCGGTTCGATCGTTCCCGGTTGCTTCTATTGGATTGTTCCCGGTTGACGCTTGGAGGTCCGTGCGGGCTATCGGAGGTGTTGGATTGATTGGATCGATTGGTGTTGGATCGATTCGTTTTGCAGATTGATTCGTGTTGGATCGATTGGTGTTGGATCGATTGGTGTTGCAGATCGATTGGTGTTGGATCGATTGGATTGATTGGTGTTGGATCGATTCAATTGGATCATTCCCGGTTGGATCGATTGGTGTTGGATCGATTGGTTTTGCAGATCGATTCGTGTTGGATCGATTGGATCAATTCGTGTTGGATCGATTCGTTTTGCAGATCGATTGGTGTTGGATCGATTGGATCGATTGGTGTTGGATCGATTCTATTGGATCAATTTGTGTTGGATCGATTGGTGTTGGATCGATTCGTTTTGCAGATCGATTCGTGTTGGATCGATTGGTGTTGGATCGATTCGTTTTGCAGATCGATTCGTGTTGGATCGATTGGTGTTGGATCGATTTGTGTTGCAGATCGATTTGTGTTGGATCAATTGGATCAATTGGTGTTGGATCAATTGGTGTTGCAGATCGTTCCCGGTTGGATTGATTGGTGTTGGATCGATTCGTTTTGCAGATCGATTCGTTTTGGATTGATTGGTGTTGGATCGATTCGTTTTGCAGATCGATTCGTTTTGGATCAATTGGATTGATTCGTGTTGGATCGATTCTATTGGATTGTTCCCGGTTGGATCGATTGGTGTTGGATGGATTCGTTTTGCAGATCGATTCGTGTTGGATCGATTGGTGTTGGATTGATTGGTGTTGCAGATCGATTTGAGTTGGATCGATTGGTGTTGGATCGATTCGTTTTGCAGATCGATTCGTGTTGGATCGATTGGTGTTGGATCGATTGGTGTTGCAGATCGATTCTTCATGTTGCAGATTGATTCATTTTGCAGATCGATTCGTTTTGCAGATTGATTCGTGTTGGATCGATTGGTGTTGGCTCGATTCGTTGCAGAGCGCCGGTGGAGGAGTCTATTTGACAAGTCGTTAGGCTTGTTGTTTCCAACAATCCTATTCAAATAGATGATATGATAATTGAACAAAATGGGTGAGTATCTATTGATGTACTACATAGAGTAAATAATAACAACAGAATAATATAATGTACACGCCGACCGATTCGTAATTATCACCAACCAGGAGAATTCGCCGCACCTACAGGGAAAATTCAGCGCACCTACAGGGGAAGATAAGTTCCTTCCGGATATGATTCGGTTGCTTCCGATTCGATGGTTGCTTCCGATTCCGATTCCGATTCGTTGCTTCCAATTCGATGGTTGCTTCCGATTCCGATTCGATTTGTTGCTTCCGATTCGATGGTTGCTTCCGATTCCGATTTGATTCGTTGCTTCCGATCTGTTCCTGTGAAAATAAGAAGAAAACAGAAGGGAATCAGTAATGCCGGTGGAGTGGAAGACCAATATGCCGATGCCGATGCCGATGCCGATCTCTCTCATTCTTACCTTTGCTTGTTCCGACGTTTCGATGTTCCGACAATCGTCCCGATGAAATTGTAGTTGCTGCCGTAGAATACTTCTTACTCCATGTCACGAAAAACAGTATCTTGTTCCTGTTGATATAATTGCAAGGGACAAAGCCGGTTCATTGCTTCTTTCAAGATGTATATGTTTGGGTCGCGAATCCGAACAACACTATCTATCCAGCAAATCCCCTTCTCGTCAAATGCTAACTACTTCTTTTCCAGTACAAGGCTGTTATTTCGGACTAAAATATCTGACAACAGATCCTCCGGCTCTGTGAAAGAGGTTTTGGATCAAAGGTTCTCGGACGGAGTGTTGATTACAAGAACCAACACCCTAGTCAAATAAGTCGGATGTAAGAAGGCACATTATGAAGTGATTTTTTTTTGTTGCGAGGTAGAACAGATCATGAAGTGATTGTTTTTTTTTTTGGTAGGTAGAAAAAGTGATTTTTTTTGTTTGTCGCGAGGTAAGAAAAGTTTATTAGTGTTTGTGTGGGAAAGATTTTTTTTTGTCGCGAGGTAGAAAAAAATCATCGATCGATTGAAGTAGGTACATCCTGTAGAATTCTACAGGATTTTGTACTAGTGTAGCATTCTACATGTTTTTCATACTAGGTAATTTTCAGGTACTCAATCCCTGTACGTTTCTACATGAGAAGATGTTTACACCTTACTAGATAATTTTTGGTAGTCAATCCGTGTAGGTTTCTACGCCTGTACATTTCTACACGTTTTTAGTACTATATAATTTTCGGTACTTAATCTGTGTAGGTTTCTACGCGTGTACATTTCTACACGTTTTTAGTACTAGAAATTTTCCGGTATGGAATCTGTGTAGGTTTCTACGCGAGTAGATTTCTACACGTTTTTAGTACAAAAAAATTTCCGGGATTGTCAGGTGAAAAACTCATTTTCCGGTACGGTACCGTGGTGATCCTATGACAACAAGCTAAACACATGGATAACTGGTATTGAGGTCCTTGGTTGGATGTAAATGCTGGTACATGGTACAGGGGGGTAAAGAACTTGCGAGAAGTCCACATATAAGAAAAAATAATTACTGAATTTGCGAACCGGATGCTGTATGCTAGTGTTTTTCTACGTAGTTTGTCTATCCAAATGGCACACAAGATAATATTTTGGGTGTAAATCCAGGGCACAAACTGACTTATTGGGTAATGACTACCAAATTATCCCGTCCAAACTATGAATACATTTATCATGACTCATCAAATGCATATTGGGAACAACTTTGTCACACAGAATGCCCAAAATGTTGTGGTTTGACTCTCCAAATGGCAAACATGGGGGTATTTTAGGTTAAATTCCAGGGCACAAAATAACTTATTGGGTAATGACTCAAAAAGTATCTGGTCCAAGCCATGAATACATTCATCATGACTCATCAAATGCATATTGGGAACAACTTTGTCACACAGAATGCCCAAAATGTTGTGGTTTGACTCTCCAAATGGCAAACATGGGGGTATTTGTGGTGCAATTACAGGGCACAAACTACATTATTGGGTAATGACTCCAAAAGTATATAGACCAAGCCAGGAATACATTCATCATGACTCATCAAATTCATATTGGGAATTGATGTAGCAAACCGAATGAGGGGAATGGTAGTGAAGTACAGACCAGCCGGGGAACCACCTTGAGTATACAGGGAACCACCTTGAGTATACAGCGCACGTACTTCGAGAAAGATCTCACTGTATCAGCAATCAGCAACATCGGTGCGTACGAACATTCCCTGTAGGTACACCAGTACAAATCTTACTGGGAATTCTGTAAGCATCGAATTCTGCAAGCATCAAATTCTGCAAGCGAATTCTGCAAGCGAAATCTGCAAGCGAAATCTCTGCAAATACAGGCTAAGCGCTAACAAGCCTGTAGAGGATTCCCCCAGCAGAACACAAGCCCACAGCTCACTCTTTTGCTCCTAAACCGATTAGTAGTAGAATAAATAAATAGGTAACACGTCCTGGTCCAATAGCCGCCCTATTGTACCCGTACGACAAGCCTATCTGTCCTGGTCCCCTAGCCTTGCTTAGTGTACCCGTACAGCAGGCTACCTGTCCTGGTCCCCTAGTATTGCCTAGTGTAACCGTACAGCAGTCACCACCCTAACCATACTACTCACCCATCAACGGCTCCCTATTGTTTACAGCAGGCCCGGCCTTGATAGATACAGTACGCGAAGCGAATCGATTGACTCAAGCGAATCGATCGACTCACACGTGAAAGCGACCGGCGACTCCGACTGCACCTCCAAGCACCTCCAAGCACCTCCATCCTGCACCTAGTGTCCGCTAGGCCCGGCCTTGATAGATACAGCACGAGAAGCTAATCGATCGACTCACGCTGCACCTTCCAGCACCGCCTCGCACCTCCATACCGCACAAGGGACCGGCGACTCCGACGTCTCTCAATTGACCACCTTCAAGCGACCGCACCTCCAAGCGCACCTCCAGTTGATTCCGAGTGAGCTACCAAGATACGGTCTACTCCGACAATCCAGCACCGCACCTCCAAGCGCACCTCCAGTTGATCCCGAGTGAGCTACCAAGATACGGTCTACTCCGCCAATCCGCAGCGCCGCACCTCCAAGCGTCCGCAATCCAATCGGTTACTGGTCTGTGACACATCAACGACTACTCCGACTACTAGACAATCCGCTCCCCCAAGTAGCCAGTCGCTTCCCTTCTCCAAGCACCAGCTTTGCCCGGCCTCAGTTGCCCCAGTTACAACATGCTGACCTACACTGAGTATTACCAGAGCACCCCCAGTCCCCTTGGAGTGGGACCTGCTCGGGACCTGGCCTACCAAACCATCTATGACTACTTCGCTGAGGAAACAGCCACCCCCATTCTACTGGGCCGGCTCTTGGACCTCTTCGAACCAGAACCTGTGGGGGCCCTAGGAATATTCCTGACCAACACCTTTGGAAAGGCGCGCCTCCGATTGGTGCATGGCCTTCGGAAGTACCCGGGGCCCTTGACCGCGCCAAGTACCAACAAGGGCAAGGCCTTTGGTTACCTGGATGACATCGAAGGCGATGCAGGAGAGCTAGTGCTAGTGGATGCTGCCCTCCTCGAGCAGGCGCCCGAGACCTTGGTGCTGTCCCTTGATCGCCACCTCGACGTCATCAAGCATGCTCACCATTCCCACATGATCCCCATGGTGCTAGGCGATGATCCTCACATGGAAGTCATCACCCCCTTCAAGGCCTGCTTCATCCCCTTCCAATTGGTGCCCTTACTCCTAGGCAAGGGCCTTAGTCCAATCCACGCCTTGAACATCATCTACCCCTACCTTGACACACTCAACCTGGCACTCACTTGCGCCCCCCTACTGAATACCCTCCGAGCTGCTGGTACCGACCCCACCATTGTTGATGGAGGTGTCCACTTTGCCACACCCGGCACCCCCTTTCGAGGGGAGCCCGGTCTGACCTTGTACATGCGCAATCAGGTACTATACCGGGACCTCCCGGGCTTGAAGAAACCCTCCCATCCGGGGCAGCAGCCGGCACCCGGCCAACCAGCCGGGGTAGATCCCACGCTGGCAGCTACCCTCACCGCCCTCGCCAACCAACAGCTCAAGCTCAGTGAGGGCCTAGACCAACGTCGCCCCCCTGCCACGGTCAAGAACACCTGGGGCCCCTTGTACACCCAGCGCTTGCTGCTGCTGTGTGGCAAGCTTGAGGAAGCCAACCTACCCCCCATCTACCAAGCCTGGGCACAGAAAGGCAAGCACGAGAAGACCCATATGATCTTCCAGAGCCAGGTAGCCACATGCGCCGCCGAGTTCCTCATCCAGGCACCCTTGGTCACCACGGCGGCACTCAAGAAGTTCCAAGATGGCAACTTTCATGGGACTGACCCCTTTGACGTGGCGGACGGCATACTCCCTTTAGCGTTCACTCCCCCCGGTGGATCTGCCGCCTCCTTGAAGCGGGAACAGGAAGCTGCAGCCACTGTGGCGGCCTACGACACCATGATCTCCACCGAAGGCAACTCCCTCACCTTGAAGGACTCCCTTGAACTCCAGAAGACCAAGGCCTACCTACCCATCGACTGGACTGAAGCTACCACCCAACTGGAAAGCTATCTCGCCGTCCTGGCCACCATTCTATGCATGCATCACCCTGTTGTGCAGGGCTACCAGAATGGACTCGCCAAGCTCAAGCTCCAGCAAATGCCCCTCCGCCGAGCAATTGCCGATGAACTCGGGGAGCTCATCACTCCCTCCATTGTGGTATACTACTTCCAAATCCGGGTGCGGGGTTGGCTTGAGGAACAATGGGGATCAACATTCACTGTCCCCTCCCCCGACTTTGGGAAGGACTTCCAAGCCTTCCGTATCACCCAGAACCTCTACTGGCTACCCAATGTCACCAATGTGCCGGCTCTGAGGCACCTGCGTCGCGTCGCCGCCGTGGCTGCCCCTGCTGCAACCCCAGGCACCCCCACGCCCGGCAAGACTACCCCCAGCCCCAACCAAGGCTCCGCCGGAGGTGCCCGCGTGTCCAACCCCAACCTGGATCCCCGGCTACAAACAGCGGGGGTAGCCAACAAAATCCTACGCGCCCGACTGAGGGAAGTCATGGCTACCATGAACGAAAAAGGTACCACTCCCTTGTCTCGTCCAGATGGCAAAGAACGCTGCCATTCCTATCACCTTCGAGGAACCTGCTTCACCAACTGCCGGAACATCCAGGACCATGGCGCCATCACCAGCACTGAACAGGACCAAGTCTGGGCTTGGTGCCAAGCCGCTTTTCATGTCTGACCGAATGGCAAGCGCCCCTTTGGCGCGTTGACCCTGCCCTCTCACTCACCGAGGGGGGCTCTGCCTTCCTCCCGACGACTACCTATGCCTCCCTCTCCGCCCTTACGAATCACACAGGAATTAGGTAAGCACCACCCGCCTGCGCGCGCATGTACTCCTCTCGCCTTGTATGTGCCTCCCCACCGTTCTACAGGTTCTACTCCCGACTCCCTAGTCCCTCCTACGGCTTCGGCATCCCCTCTCCCTGCATCCCCCTCCATTTCCACCTTGTCCTTGCCTAGGCCCGAGCTCCTTGTCACTGCCAAGTTGCCTAGGCCCGAGCGCCTAGTCCTCCCCATTCGCCCATTGCCTAGGACTGAGCTCCTCGTCACTGCCAAGTTGCCTAGGCCCGAGCGCCTAGTCCTCCCCACCCACCCATTGCCTAGGACAGAGCTCCTCGTCACTGCCCCCCCGTTGCCTAGGCCCGAGCTCCTCGTCAACCCCACCACCCCATTGCTTAGGCCCACCCCCCCCGCCAGCGTGCCTTCGCCCGGCCCCACTCTCTGTTCCCCTCATCCCTACCTCCCTCTACCCCGTCGACCGGCTCGACGTGCACATCAACCGGGCTGTCACTGTCTACAACAACAGCACCAGCTGGGGGGACTTCATCCGGACCATCCGAGGACGGGGTGACATCCATCCTGACGTCGCCTCCATCCCCCACCCCGCGGGGAGCCTCCTTGCCCGCTATGGCAAGGAGGGCACCCCCGCCTCCATGTCTGGACCCTCTTGGGATCCACCTCGCATTGCAGCTGCCCTCCACCGGGGTCCGCACCAATCCTCCCACCAGGGCATTGCCTTCCTTCGAGAGGAGTATGCCGACATGATGGACAAGCAACAATGGACTGTTCTCCCCGCCAGCCTCATCCAAGACCTACCCGGACTCCGCCTAAGCCCCCTTGGCTTAGTCCCCCAACAAGGCCGACGCCCACGCATGATATCCGATTACACCTACTTGGACGTCAACCACGACACCATCCCTCTTGCCCCTGCGGACGCCATGCAGTTTGGCCGGACACTCCCGCGCCTCCTCACCAAACTGCACCGCGCCAACCACAGATTTGGTCCAGTGTATATGTCGAAGATTGACCTTGCCGACGGCTTCTACCGCATCCGATTGCACCCAGACGACACCATGAAGCTCGGAGTCCTGTTCCCCTCTCGCCCTGGGGAAGCTCCACTCATTGGCATCCCCCTCACCAACCCTATGGGGTGGAAATCCAGTCCTCCCAACTTCTGTGCCTTCACTGAAACTGTTGCGGACTTGGCCAATGCCACTCTGGCCACCGGGCTTGCCGAGGCCCGGCTCACCCCCCATCGGTTGGATCTCCCCTCTGAAACCACCCCCAGCGCGCCTCCCATTGAGCCACCCGCTCCACCCCCCCAGGCGCCGCCTCCTCCTCCCCCTACGGCCTCCACGCCGCCCCTCATCCCCCCTAGTAGCACCACTCCCAGCAAGTCGCCGGTTCGCTACTGGGATGTCTATGTGGATGACTTCTGTGGCCTTGCCCAGGGCAACCAATGGACACGCCGCGCCATCAAGCGCGTTCTCTTCCAATCCCTTGACACCGTCTTCCGGCCCCTCGATGCCACTGACACTCCCTTCCGGCAGGAACCTGCTTCCCTCAAGAAAATGCTCCAAGGGGACGCCACTTGGACCACCAAGAAAGTCATCCTCGGCTGGCTCATCGATTCCGTCAACAAAACCATCAGCCTTCCTCCCCATCGGGTGGCCCGCCTACAGGAGATTCTCCACTCCATCTCACCCACCCAGCGCCATGTCCCCCTCAAGCAATGGCACCAAGTCCTTGGGGAGCTCCGGTCAATGGCGCTGGCCATTCCGGGCTCCATTGGCCTCTTCTCCATTCTACAAGAAGCCTTCCGCCACCAGGAACCAGGCAGGCAGCGCCTCCGGCTCACCAAGCGCGTCCACAGCTTCCTCCGCGACTTCCAATGGCTTGCCACTGATCTCTCCAACCGGCCTACCTCCATTGCCGAACTCGTGCCGGATCCCTTCCCTGCCACCTTGGGCGCCTGCGATGCTTCGGGGTTGGGCATGGGGGGCATCCATTTTGTCCCCCTTCCCACGGGCGCCGTGCAGCCCGTCATGTGGCGGCATGCGTTCCCCAAGTGGGTCTCAGCCCAGCTTGTCTCCTTTGACAATCCTGAGGGCTCCATCACCAACAGTGACCTCGAGCTCGTCGGTTCCATTGCCCACAATGATATTCTGGCTCAGGCTGCTTGGGTCAACGCCCGCACCACCCACAACTGCTATGACAACACCACAGCTGTCTATTGGCAACGCAAAGGCGCCACTACCACCACAGGCCCTGCAGCCTACCTCCTCCGGCTCCAGTCTCTGCACCAGCGCCTCTTTCACTATGTCCCCCTTAGGGATTACATCCCGGGCCCCGCTAACCACCTGGCGGACCTCCTCTCTCGATCTGAACTCTCTGACACTGCCTTGCTCCATCACTTTAACACGACCTACCCACAGGACTTGCCCTGGACCTTATGCCACCTTCGGCCGCCCATGCATTCCGCGCTGACCTTAGCGCTGTCCAGAAGACCATGCAAGCCTCAGTCACTGAGCTCTATGCCAAGCGCAAGGATGCCCATTGGAACCAATGGGTTCAATTCTGTTTGTCTCAAGGCTTTGACCCGCGCCTCCAGTCCATTCAGGATCCAATCCCCATCCTCCAAGTCTTTGCCAAACGACTCCATGATGGAAACCTCTCACGTAGCCACAAGCCCATCCGATCTCGCACAGTATCGGACACCATCCGGTCAGTGGGCCAGACGCTCGCCCGCCTGGGGTCCAAAGACCCTCGAACCGACTCCACAGGCAGTCTTGACTTCCGGCTAACTGCCCAGTTCAAGGCATATGCCAAGCTGGACCCGGCCCCCTCGCGGGTCAAACCGGTCCCCCTCACCCTCGTGATGCATGCCCTCCACTTTGCATACCACGAGTCCCCTTCCCCCACCCGACAAGCCATTGCAAACATGATCTGCATCGCCTTCTTTTTCTGTCTCCGCCCTGGTGAGTACACTGGTACTACCACGGATGACCAAGCCTTCCACCTCCAAGACGTCTCCTTCTACCTTGACTCCCGCATCGTCCACCACGATGGCCCTGCGCATGAGCTCCAAGCTGCTACCTCTGTCACCCTCACCTTCACCACCCAGAAGAATGGCGACAAAGGGGAAGTAGTGGCGCATGCCAGGAGTGGTGACTCACTATGCTGCCCCGTTGCCGCCTGTGTGCGCCAAGTCCTTCACCTCCGAAGCTGTTGCTCTTCCAGCGCTCCCTTCGGTCCCTCCCTCACGCTTGCCAATTACTTCGACAATGGGGCCCTTACCCTTGTTCGCGTAGCAACTGTCACTTCCTCCCTGAGAGTCTATGCCCAGACCCTCTACCCTACTACTGGCATTGCCCCGGCAGCCATCTCTGCTCGCTCCCTTCGCGCGGGTGGAGCAATGGCCCTGCTCCAGGGCAAATGCGACTCTAATGTTATCAAGCTCCTTGCCCGATGGCACAGTGACTGCATGATGCGCTACTTACATCAGCAATCCCTCCCCATCTTCAAGAATCTTGCCTCTGTCATGTTCAACAATGGAACATAATCCTTCCTGCCCGAGGAATGGGTTCCGGCTGCGGACCCCACTCCTGCTGGCAGCTCTCTTTGAGGCACCCTGGCGCCTCTTCCCTCCCTCACTCTGCTCCAAGCTTACGCGCGCGCTCGCGCTCACGCTCTCCACGCCATTCCCACCCGGTGGCTTATGGCCCATTGGCAGAAAAGGCTTAACAGCCAGAGGCTTAACCGCCCAAGCTGTTAAGCCCGACTGTACGCCGGTGTGTGTGGGCAAAGCAAACTAAGGGACCGGCCTCTGGACAATACCACCAGAGTTCCGGATCCCCCTCTAGCCCTGCTTAACCCACCAACCCACCAATGAACTACAAGCATTTCACATCCATTACTACAAGTAGGTTAGCTACTGAAGCTATCACAAACGTAGCGCGTGATAGCAATTTTGTCACACAGAATGCTGGAAATGTTGTGGTTTGACTCTCCATATGGCAAACATGAGGGTATTTTTGATGCAAATACAGGGCACAAACAGTCTCATTTGGTAATGACTACCAAAGTTATTGTACCAGGCCATGAATGCATATCACATGACTTACGAAATGCATGTTGGGAACAACTTTTAAATGCATATTGGGAACAACTTTGCCACACACAGTACAGACAATGTTGTGGTTTGTAGATACAAATGGCACACAAGACAGTACGGTATGTTAGGTGCAGTCTACGAGATTCTACATGTGACTAGAGGATTGAAATACATAACCTTAGTGTGATCAAAAGTTTCCCTTCTGAAAAAATTATAGCGCGGGAGGGCTGGCTGGCACAGGTACGTGATCTACTTCTACAAATATATAACAGCGCACCCAAGCCAGACAACACACAGAAGAAGTTAGGGCAAACAACATAGTACAGAACCCATGGAAAAACTCTACACACAAAACATCGTACACATACTACACGAAACACCGTACACACACACACACACACGACACACACAACACAAAACACCGTACACAACCCGACAAAATTATTAGTACACACACAAAACCACACAAAAAGAAACACATGGTTCTTGATCGACACCGTATTCAGAAAATAAAATAAAAAAATATGAATGCTATCGGAAAGACACAACGAAGCAAAAAATCCGAGGGGAAGACCCTTCGAAACAACAAAACCATCCGGCCCGGTGATCATCAAAATACAGGGGACAACAACGGTAAGAAAAAGAGAGTGAAAACAAACACACCAATTACTAACAAAGTGTGTAACAGTAATACCAAAACTATGAACGCATCAAAGGGCAACAGTAAAAAAAATGGTACCGACAACACAATTTCTACTACTACAAACACGGAAGAACAAAACACCATCAACCAGAGTAACGAACCAGCACTGAGCATTACCAACACAACCACCACTACAGTAATGAACAAACAGAAAGAAGGAACAAAAACCAATGTGGTAGAGAAAACATCTAACGGAGAATGCTGTGATTTAGAGGATGTTGCGGAACAAGTCATGAAAAAAATCCAATATGACAAATTGGCACAGGAACTGGCAAAACACTTATGGCAACAAGAGAGGGTACCACATATAGGGGTGGGAAAGGTAGTGATGGTACCTAAACAAATGGAGGCAACCATGCAGGGAGAGGGGACTGATAATGCCGGCGACACAAGAGAATGAGCAGTAAGTACAATTACAGATGAATATGGGCTTATAACAGACAACGATATGCTTAAGGCTTTGAGTGATATGACTGAAACAGTGGACAAGCAGCTAAGGGATTACGTCAAAAAACATTGGTACCACAACATGAAGTTCCCTATCAATGACAAGGTAACGGCGCATGTAATACAAAAAGCTGTTAAAGCAAGTGCGGTTATGAAGCCACCAAATATTCCACTTGCATCATTCTGTTCCTTTTACAGGAAACGAGTAGGGACATTACTGACTGCATTGAGGCACAACTCACAAACATTAGCGAGAAAAAACTGGATAGGTAAATACAGGTGGGAGAATTGGTTGTTGAAATTAGGAATTTTGGAATCTATTTTTGGTCCGACAACACTAACATGCTGCCCGTTGATACTGATGATACTTCCGTACAGACGATTACAGAAAAGGTCGAGTCCCTATCACATTCCCTGGTACTGTGGCAGTTATTCAAGACACAGAATATGACGACACAGGTATTTTAAACCCTAAATACAGAACATACAAAGACGCGGAAGATGAAGATTTTTATTATTTTGTTACAAGAATCATGTCGGCAATCAATCCGACAAATTCCAATTTCAAACAACGGAAGGAGAGGCACTTGCTGAGTGGTATATTTACTATAGCAGATGAAGCATTTGCATTGGTACTGATCTACAATGAGCATCATGTATGGGTGAACCAGCAGCGGCGAAAGGGTGATGCCACGATTCCGCGACAAAAAAAAATTCTGCGATTCAGACAGTGGAAGCAGAAATGGATGGATGGAGGAAGGACGTGAGTTGTTCAGTGACTTGTGCGACAAAATTGGCGAGATGCAAAAACACCCAGAAACAGGAAGGAAATTGGAAGAAATGATGAGGGAGAGATTTAGGAACGAAAGTTCAACAGATTACACCAACAATAAGCATGGCGATGCAAATATTACTAGTAGCAGCTCCACTAACTGTAGTGGACCAAAAAAGAAAAAGAAAAGAAACATCTATATTGATCCGGCAATAACAGCATCGATGAATGAAAGTTTATCTATTGGTGAACTAATGTAGAAAATAACAGTACATACATAATACAAACCTACTAATAATCTTGAACTTAATTTTGAGAATATTAGAAATTATGGAGGATTCGTAATACGTTGCAATAGGAATAAATCAAGCATAATAGAATCTACATTTTAAAAAGGGAATATTGTAGTCGAGAAATAGAATTCACAATTAGGAGAGCAGAATCGAATTGTTGTTTGGAAGATTAATATTTTGGAATTAATACTGAGTAAAGATTTCTTTTTTATTCGTGAATAGAAGTAAGTGTTGTTCGTACAGAATAATAATTTGGTTCTGCTAGAGACTGAAATAAATTATTTTTATTCGAGAGTAGAGTAATGTGCATCACGCGCACAGAATTGTTTTTTGTATGATTTTAAGGCAATGACTGGGGGTGGGAATTTCAGGGTGTCCAGAAATATTGCCGTGTTAAAATCACGCACAAAATTTGTGCGCGAGAAGTAAATTTGAACCCCGCGAAACAGTTCTCGGACGTAGGTAGTTAAGAGATGATTGGTGATGTATTCAAGTAGATTTTAACTTGTGAGCATTTAGAATTAAAGTGATATCCAGATCGCACCTCTATTGACCTCTCTTTATCTAGTCGTGTATGCGTTGAGTTGAATCGTATAAATGCTTATCTTTGGCCGTATGACAAGAGTGACCTGTCCGACGACGGACCTATGTCAGTCTGTCCGTAACCGCACGATTTCTAGAGTCCTGGTGTCTTCGTGGTAGTATCATACTAGTAGAAGATACCAATCCCGCGGACCTCATTTTTCTTTTTCATCAACACCATCACGCCACATGCATCTCATAGCCAGTGTAATTAACCTTGCCCCACTCATTAGCTTGGTGAGCAAATCAGCAATATTTGTCTTGCCTGGCTCTTTTGCAATCCGGATACTTCCTCCTGCTATACATTATCTTGCCTTATGATAAGCAACACTGTTATGCTTCTTCTTGCAAGGGCTTTCTGGTTGAGGAGTGTTCTTTACCACAGATTCATTGTCACAGTAGATATTGGTAGGGCCTTCTATAGGTATGACCGTCACCTGTACGTCTGACGTAGCTTGTACCTGAGCCCTTCAACCATTTCAATTGCTATCCTGGGTGCAACAATCTCCAAACCGAAAGTAGATGTTTCAATGGTCGTTTGCCTCTGAGAGAACCATAGAATAGGTGCCCTGTTAACAAAGATGATGATTCCTGTGAGCACCCACAAAACATGAAGTGATGACCTGTATGCCCCCTGGTTCAGGCATATTTGGAGGCAGTAGTTCTTTTGCTTCTGGATAGAATTCACTCCAGTCACATGTTTGGAAGATAGACTCATCCACTTCAGGGACTGACACATCAAATACCAACTTTGATTTGCTGTAATTTCTTAAGAAGTATGCAAACAGATGAAACAATTGGTTGAGATGACCCTCTCGCGCTTGTGCAAGATAACAAGACACAAGTGACACAGGCATAATCAACAGAGTTCACATATCCATCGGAGTATTCCAATCAAACCTTGATTGTAGTTCTGTTTCTCTGAATCCAACTCAGGTGATGCGTCTATCTCAGGCCTATATTCAGCACCAAGAGTGGATTTAGCTTTTTTTGGTAGTACCTTGAACGCATATTTCCCTGTAGACAGTTCCTCCGCAACTGACTTGATAGCCTTTGTTGAAGTGTACTTAGAGGAAGCCATTGACCAATATGGAGTACCATTGATAAAGGTCCTCCCAATATCAGCCCCAAGGTAGAAAGAAGGTTCTCCAACAGTTCCATCCTTCAGTTTGAATTGCCGTTCAATTGCATCCATTTAAAACTTGGGGTCCATGCCACATACAAGGATGTCATCCAAATACACCACACAATATTCGTAGTACGCCACACCGCCCTCCTTAAATGCTGATCAGAGGTGCACATCAGGATCTGTTATGCAAGATACATATCCAAGTTTCCTTAAGTGACTTGCCAAGTGGGATCAAAATGATGAGCCCACAACTGGGAGCCCAGACAGAGCCCTTACAATCTTGTAGGGCCTTCCACATAGCTCCAAAGAGAAGTTTTGGTCTTCTGTAGCAATTGTATAGTACTTTTCCTTGATAGGGGCGATTAAATAAGCATTTTGTATATTGGCACTAAGAATGTCAAGGTTGTTAAGTGCTGCCACCAGAAAAAACAATTGGACTGAGTCCCTGCTGGGTACACTTGAGTAGGTGTATTCCTTGGAGATTTCCGGTACCTTATGTCCGTCCCCAACAAGCCAGACCTTTCTGGTGAAGTCAATCTTGACGTCAAACACCATATGCATAGTAATTTTGGTATGCACCACCAGTATGTTATCTTCTTCATTGAATTCAAAAGCAATAGAACTGTTCTTCATTTCTTTTGTAATAGCCCAAGCCCAATGATCGGTCTCCATTTCCAAATCAATAGCCTTTGCTTCAGCAATTGACTTAGGAAGTCATACCCCATACTTATGGGACTTGGTCCAATATTTGGTTTTGGCACCAGAATTTACTTGGCCCTTCTTCCAAAGAATTCAATAGGCCCACCACTTGAATGCTGGCTTGTTAATTGAGCCATGCTCCCAAGCATATATGGCTGTCTTGATAGGGAAGCTCTCTTTCATATTGCTTAGCTTAGCCCAAGATGTGGTGCCATCTTTCCAGCTAGCTAGCATCCTCCATCCTTTGGTTGTTGGCTTGGTCCTAGTTTGTCCAGATTTCGCTTTGTAGGTGGCTTGCTCAGTGGTCAAGGCCTCCTCATCCTTTTCAAAATCAATGATTTGATCCAATAGACGATACATGTGCCCTCCGCCGTCCACAGAGGAGTTGATACTTTCTGCAAGCATATTTGCAGTGTAGATTTTGTTAGAACCATCTTGGATTGAGACCTTGTAAGACCTCAAATCTAGGAGTGGATTGCTGATTCTTTTGCCAACAAGTACCCCATTGGCATCCCTGTACCGGTTCTTCACCACTAATTCCCAGATGCATTGGTCCCCAATCTGGAGTAACACTTCACTTCCAAGATACTCATCAAGGTCTTTGTCAGTTAAGTCATCAACATCCGGGGATGAAGCCTCTGGCTCAGCCATAAGAGCTTCATACTTGCCTTCATATTTGCCATCGAATAGGCCCAACAGTGGTTTGTCAACTTCTTTTTTCAGGTAAGTATCCGAAGGTTTAACCTCATCTCCAATCTTTATATTTATTGCTTTGTTGTGTTCTTCCAACTGGGACAGGATATTGGGATGTCTCCACTCATCCTCAGATATAGCCCAGGTGTTGTTTGTTATGTGAACCTTTCCAATCTTAAACAATACATAATGGCAGTCACCACCACCAAAAATGTCACCACATGGGCCCAACCAGCGGCCAAGCCTATTTGTTTTCCCATTCAGATCATACCACCAAATGAAGTCATACCAGTTGTGGATCATGTAGAGAGTGATGCCAGGTGTATATCCATGTACCAGCTCAAAACTTGTTCTCCCCATTGCAGAAGGATCACTTGATGCCATAAGATTCATACAGCCAGCTGCTAGCATACCACAGAAGGCCCAACACCTTCTGGGACTACCCTTCTTAGAGGTCATCCAATGGATTGCCCTTCTTGGGTCCCCTGCACTGCGCTCTGCTGTATTCTGCCACCAACAGTGGGGTTGAATGTATGTTTGTCAAATACAACACGCTGACCGGATCTTATCCCAACCAGTGTTGTGAGTCTCATGGCTCCCTTGAGCCTTTGCTCCATCAGTAACAAGATGCTCTGGGATTCCCACTTCATTCACAAAGCAAGATAGGCCATCATGACACCAGACTTTCCCTCTGACAGGATAGAAAGCCACATAGCATTTGCCATTCGTGAAGACTTGAGCTGCTATATTGTTCCCAATGATGCTTGGCACCTTGAACTTCATAGTATCAGCATACCACCGGCCCTTGAGCATCCTTCAGTTCCTCCATTTCTGTGTTTTTAATCTTCTAGTGAAAGGATGAGGCATGCTGCGGATACGATCTTGCGAGGTCACTTTGATGGTGGTTGCCTTGGCTCTCTTCTCACTGATATTCCGCATCTTGACAATAGCTTTGGAATTGAACCTATTAACCTTGTCAGGGATCCTTATTGGAGGTCCCCATTGTCCCCAACAAATGAAAGACTTCTTGTCTAAGGACATTTCTTGATCAAGAACATCTTGCTGGCGCCGTAGGAGCTTCCTCTCTTTGGTCCTAGCATTGGCTTCCTGTTGGATAGCAAGTACGGTCTCCGAGGATAAGTCTTCAAATAATGAAAGCTTAGTGGAAGCATCAGAAATATAGAAAGTAGAAAGATTTTCTGAATTTGGAAGATTTGCTTTATGGTCCCCGGTGCTTCCAGCAAGGGCTGAAATCAATCGCGTGGAGGCATTTGTTGGAGTATAGCCCAACTGTTGAGTGTGATTTGGAGATGTTGTGTGTTGTAGCCAACGCCAATTGGCTCAGGATTAATTGTGGAGGAATAGATAATCTCAGTCCCACAAACGGCAGGCACCCTGAGAGGGCAGCAACAACTCTCAAGAAAGAAGCATTTGTTGCATCTTCTTTCTTGGCAAAATATGAGGCATAGGGATCCCACGTATGTGTATCCGTAGCCGGCGCATGCTTACATTTGGCCAATTCCTTCTTTGTGGGCTTGCAGGAGTCAAAATAGAATATGACTCCATCCACTTGGAGGGGAATTAATAGCTCTGTATCATCTGAACAGAGAGCAATCCCATGCATTGAGAAAGAGTCATAGCGCCAAGGGATATCTTCAACTTTGTTGGAGTTGCAGTCATGGACTTGGTTGGGACATATCAAACTGTGCTGAAGTTTGTCACCAAAGTATACCGTCCGTTGGATCGGTCCATGCTGTTACACAACAGGCAATAGGGACATTCTTAAAAGGTGAGTAAGCATCCAAAAATGGAGCAACATCCACATAGGTCAAAATATAATCCAACAGATCAAGTAATACCATATTGGACCCTGCAGCTGCTGTATCAGCGTGGCTATCCATCTCACAATGGTCTTGGGAAGATGATGGCAAGCCCAGAGTTTTGATATGGACCATCATCCAGCCTACCTGGGATTCAATCAAAAGGCCCCAGCCGGCAAAACAAACCCTGTCCCTTCTTCTTGTGGGTGTGGCTTCCAAATTGGTCCCCAGTAGACCCTTTTGTAGAGTCCTCATTCTGAGATTGACAAAGGAGACCGTGGCAGACTTGGCAGGAAATTGCTTCGCGGGAAGGAGTGATTGGACCTAAGCCTTCTGGGCTGCTGACATAGTGATTCAAACTTCCTTTGGATAGACCTTTCCCTCAAGAGGACCGGTGTAGGTGGGCGTGTTTGAAGTTTTCTGCTTCTTGTTCCGTTGTTGCCATTGTTGTCACCAGAGGAGGAGTTGCTGTTGTTGTTGTATTTGTTCCCCTTTTCCCCCTTGAATGCAGACACATTTCACCGACCTCCCTTCCAACTAGCCTGGATCTTTTCAATGCCAAGCTTCTGGGTGAAATGGGCCACAGCCTTGTTGAAATTGTTATACATGTTCCCTCTCTCATTCAGGACTAACTGGACTGCAATATGTCACGGGTCCAAGAGAGAGTGACAGAAATTGGTAACAAATTGGTCCTCAGGTGGGAATGAATTATGCCTAAACAGAAATTCCTTAGTATCATACCACCTTCTCTTATGCTTGTCAAAGCTGTAGTTCTTTGTGTCACTGGAGTAGGTGGAGCTTTGTAGGAAGGCTCTCTTTTCTTCCACGAGGAGCTGGATGTTGGTTGATTCATAGGCTTGAGAGTACAGAGTGAAATATGCCTTCCTCCCATTGCCTCAGACTCCCCCTTGTGAGCCGAGCCTCTGGATATAAGACCAACCAGGGCCCGCCCCCACCAATTTGAATAGAATCCCCCAAAGCATATTGTTGTATTTGATCCAGTGGGATCCAGAGTGAATTGTGCAATGGATAGAGTACTTGGTCCAGTCAGTGTATGCATCAGACAGGCCAGGTCCAACAGTTTCATTTTGTTCAGTATCAGTCATCACAAAATTCTTCCGGATTGTGTAGAGTAGGGAGGTCTTAGTAACCCTACTCTTATGCTGGAAATACTTGCAGAATTGTCTGTTGAATTCCTTGAATTTGGATATGGCAGTGAGTGGTTCGGGGAGTGTCAAGTCCCCAGCAGTCGTATTGCTATCATCTTCCTTCAGGGACTTGAGCCATTCCCGGGTCTTAGTCTCTGCTTGCGAGTCGGCCATCCAACTGACTGGAGTGACAGTAGCGCCAATAAGTGGTTGGAAGTTAATCCAAGCAACAAATAGCTTGAGCCAGTCCCCAAAGACCCTTCCACCATAGACTTGCTTGGGATCTGGACAGGAATTGTGCTTGGTTTTAGTAAGCCCATTCACAAGGGACTTAATGGAAGATTCCTCCAAATCACGTAGAGAGTCAGTACCACAGTAGCTGTTTTGGAATAACTCGTTGGCTGTGGCTCAATTCAATCCAAGTGACTCCAGGATCTCCCTGAAGACTACCTCGGTCAGAGTCAGGGCCCTCCTTCCTGCATATCCAGGGATGCCCCCTGTGCCTGTGGCGCAAGTGATTGCTTCCTGTACCTTGGATGCAACTGCCGGAGTCTGATATGTTTCCATCATGGTCTGAATGAACTACATTTGTGCTGGGGTGAAGCCTAGGTTGGCTCGAGGTGAATTGCCCGCTGGAGGTCCATTGTCGACTGGAGGTTCATTGTCTGATCTTAGTCTCGGTGGTCCTCCTCTTGCCATGGTGGATAATGTGCTTTAGAAGTGTTTGCTTGCTTGCTTTTAGAAGAAATTATGAATGAATTTTGTTTGAACTGATTTTTCTTTGGAGTATTCCCCATCTACGTGCTTTCACTAGTAGTGAGTGTTTTCCAAGCAAATTAGTAAATATTTTGAGCCTCCAAACATGGATCCCGCCAGTTTTGCTATTTAAGCAAACTGTTCGGGTTCCGATTCAAACCAAAGCCATTGAATTTTAACATATGGGATTCAGGTTTGCAGACGCTGGGTTTAAAGTCCAATGGATATGAGTACTCCTTGCCATTAGATTGGATTCAATCACATAGGAATAAACTAATTCCTTACCGTAATTTTGTTGTGCGCGAATCAGGTAGCCGTTCTTGGATTTGGCATACCCCGGCTTGCGTACCGTAGGAATCAAACCATTGGACTGTTTCCCCGTTATTTTACGGTTACAAGTCTTGCGTGTTCGTATAATTGGGGGCGTTGAAACTGATCTAGATGAGTTCAACGCCCCCCACGCCCCCCCCCCCCCTCCCCTCTTGGGTGGATTGGTACAGCCACCATCCTACACGTCTGTACGCTGTCCTAGTACTACATATCATTTTTCCCTACAGCGGGCGTACGGCTCCTCAAACTGTATGGCACGTACTTAGTCCTTAGTTGGTTGTACATGTTTCCAGTACTTAGTCCTCAGTCGGCTGTACTTCTCTTATGAGCTGTTGGATCAGTAGCTTGAGGAAAGCCGGCATTGCCAACTACATAAAGCCCAAGTTGGAGAACTTGTTCAGATGCATGAGAACTATCCTACTACTGATTGGACCAGAAGAGTGGGACGCCATTGCAAGCCTACACATTGAAAAATATCCTGGTAGGGACACTGATTCAATCAGAAACAAATACATTTGGTTGTACTGGAAGTAGATGCCGACTGGTGATCCAATTAAGAAATGGGATGTTAAGCAAGCCAAGAAAATCAAGTATCTGCTTGGTGATAGAGCCTCCATTCTCAATGGAGGGGAAACATTTGATCTTGTAACAGGGGAGTTTGTCCCTGCTGATGCTGAGGAGTTGTCAGATTCTCCCCTTCCAACCAAGGATATTGATCTTCCACCACTTCCACTTTGTCAACCAACTCAACTGACTCAAGGAACAACTCTATTGACTCAAGGAGCGGAGGACAACCAACTAGTAGCATCCCCACTTCTACTTGGTCAACCAACTCAACCAACAGAAATTGATGAAGCAATGGAGTTCACTCCTACTAGTACCATTAGTGGTGGTGTCAGCACTAACAAGAAGAGAGCTTACAATTGCGAAGCAGACAAGGACACACATTTGAAAGTGTGATTGCTTCAGCATTGAAAGAGGGACAAGAGGATCGAAAGCTTTAGCAGCAGGCATTGGAATCCCATTGAGCGGCATTGGAACTCCAGCAATGATCCCATCAAGTGGCATTGGAACTCCAGCAACAACAACAGGACGAGGCCAATGAAGAGAGGAAGGTGTTATTGCAAGCACTCATTGCTCAACTTGCTACTTGTGGTGGTGCTACTACTGCCAACGGGAAGGTCCTCAAAAGAAAACTGAAAAATCTCCGTCTCTCCTGTGCTGATGCCGATGACAGAAGTGACGACAACAACAGCGATTTCAAATGAGTAACCGAATCAATCAATCCATTAGTTAGTTAGTTAGTTAGTTAGTTAGTAAAAATAAACAAATCGATTAAACTCAACAACACTACCAATGTTGCTCCAGACAAAAACTTGGGCTACAGGAGAGATCTTAGGAAAACTCTATTGCAACCCCTTAAAAGAGGGATCCAAAACCACTAGAGGTGCGCTGGAGCAAAATTATTTGGTCGTGTTGTTGACTGCTCTAAATAATGCTAATTTGTAACTACTATCGATTATGTAACTACTATCGATTATCTAATTGATCCAAAACCACTAGAGGTGCGCGTGCGCTGGGGTAATGCTAATTTGTAACTACTATCGGCTATCTAATCTACTATTGATTATCTAATTTGCTGATGTAATCGATTGACTAATCGAATACATTGTTTGCAGTTTCTGTTGGTACCAATTCATACGAGAAGAAAACTTCAGTCGGACTCATGTATGTGTTGAGTATGGTGTTGATTCCAACTTTAGCTGTCTGAAAATTGTAGAGACAAACAAGGAGCTTCAGAATAATCTTCCTGTCTCCTGTTTCTTCCAGGAACATGCTATCTTTCATTTGGGGAAATCCCCCTTGGATCTGTCGCATTCCCCATTCAGAGAGCTATCAAACGCTGGTAGCAGTGCAATTCACTGTAAGATCTGCTGTATTGAAGGGATCACTTTGGCTATTCCGCATGAGTTATGGCTTTCTAGACCGCTGAGTTGACAACAAGCTTTGCTAGGAATTTATCATACATAAGCTCCGACTTTTCATAGAGCCCATAGTCAGCTTGAGTACTATCATGCCAACAGCCTGGAGCATTCAAGATGCAAGCCCATATCCTGCTGTCTGGAGCAAAGATCGAAACACTGTTGATGTATGCTCCACAAGTCCAACCATTGTAGTATTGGTTTTGCTTCATCCAGTTACCAGACTGTTGGAGATGCAGTTTGAGGCCATAGCAGGCACCCCACACTCTGTGAGGTGCTAACACGGGATACTTTGCAGCCATAGCATTGACGTATTGTTGAGTCTCTTCTTCATTTGGCAAGCAAACTTTTGCAGCAGGATGGTGTTGCAATGAAAAAGAAGGAGTTTGCGTCCAAGTTTCAGCCATCTGTACATAGGAGAGGCTGTCAATCCTAAGGTTAGAGCAACTGCTCTTGCTGCTGATCCTCTGGTTTGGAACCAGAATAAGACAAGAGCAAGGCACCCAGTTGCATCAAATCGGTTTGCCGTCCGGGTCTACTTCTGTTGAGTAATTCCAGTGTTCTTATCAACAGTGTAAGAATTATAGAGTGGCTCGAATATATCTAGGAGCTCCCTGAATACTACGTGATCAACTCCACAGCAGTTTAGAAGTGCTTGATCATTGCCAGATTGGTAGAGATAAGCAGAAGGATATTGGCTGTAACGCTTAATTGCTATCCTAGGAGTTCTACGATTCCTTCTTCTCTTATCTTCCTTGCCAAGCACTGGACTATTGTAATCAGGGATTAAGTTATCATAGTAGTATCCAAGCAGTGCTAACTCCAAGGCCATGTTGATTGTTGATTAAAAAAGAAAGAGTGTTTCGCAAAAGAGTGTTTGGTGTTGCTTGCTGGAGGACAAATTAAGTGTTTTAGCGAGGATAGCAAATATTACATTGTGTTTTAGCGAGGATAGCAAAATATCAGCAAAGCCAATCGTAATCTTACGGTACATGAAATTCTGAAATTTTCAACTGCCAGCCTGCCGGCCAAAATAGGCTGGTAGGTGGCACGGGTACTAGTGATTAAACAGATAGTTACTGTTTCTTCTCTAGGGATTCCGAATACCAAATTTGGCAGTTAATAAAAGTATTTGTCCGCTGGGTGTGATAAAAAGTATTCATTCTATATACTTTTTATTCACTTTTCATTCTATTCACTTTTATTTGATGGGAATCACTTAATAGTAGCAACAAAAATCCAAACCATTGAGGAGAGGATGCCATTTTTTTGCCGTTGCTTTGTTTATCCATCAATGTTCACGGCGACGATGCTTCCTTTTTTGCTTTTTTGACCATGGGAATTGCTCCCCACATGCGGTCTAGTGGCGGGAACTCAAGAAAATGCTCAAAGGGGACGATGTCATGTGGACCACCAAGAAAGCCGTCCTAGGATGGCGTGTTGATTCCGTCCACAAAACAGTCAGCCCCCCAAAGACGCGTACCACCCACAACTGCTATGATAACACAGCTGTTGTATACTGGCATAGAAAGGGCACCACTACCATCACAGGCCCACCAGCCTACTACCTCCTTGTTTGGCTCCAGTCTCTGCACCAAAGGCTCCACAAGTAGTACATCCCCCTCGCGGATTACATCCCCAGCCCGTTAAATCACTTGAATGGCCTGCTCTCCAGATCTAGTACTACACTCCTTGGTACTGTCTTGCTGCACCACTTCAACACCCAGTACCTTCAGAACTTGCCTTGGATTGTATGCCCTCTGAGGCCTCAAATGCTTTCTGCACTGACCTTAGCGCTATTCAGGAGACGGTGTGATCCTCAGTTACTGAGCTCTATGCTAGGAGAAAGGATACCCATTGGAAGCAATGGATTCACTACTGTTTGTCTCAAGGTTTTGATCCCCTCCTCCAATCTGTTACAGATCCAATCCCCATCCTCCAGGTCTTCGCAAAAATAATCCATGATGGCCAACTGTCCAGTAGCAATAAGCCCCTTTGATCTTGCATGGTATCAAACACCATCTGCTCAGTGGGACAGAGGCTGGCCTGCTTGGGGCCAAGGACCCCAGAACCAACTCCACAGGGAGTCTGGACTTCAGGCTAACAGCCCACCAGTTCGAAGGGTGCGCCAAGCAGGATTCGGCTCCCTGTAGGCTAAAACCAGTTCCACCAATCACCCTTGTTATGCACACACTCAGGTTTGTCTACTACACCTTCCCAACACCGTCCCAACAAGCAATTGCCAATATGATATGTATTGTTTGTTTGTTTTTCTGCGCCCAGGAGATTACACATGCCCCACCAGAGATGAACAAGCCTTCCTCCTAGTAGTAGCAGATGTCTCTTTCTTTCTACTATGATCCAGCAGGCTCCTCCAGCACACTGGACCAGTGCATGAGCTGCATGCAGCCACCTCTGTAACCATCACCTTCACCACCCAGAAGAATGGAGACAAGGGGGAGGTTGTTGCGGGTGCTCGGAGTGGAGACTCCCTCTTGTTGTTGTTCTACCCTCCTGTGGCAGGAGCTTGTTGTGCTCAGCAGCAAGTCCTTCACCTTACTACTACTAGTAGTAGTAGAAGCTGCTGCCCCAACAACAGCTCCACCTTTAGTCCTGCTATGCATCTGACCAGCTACACTCTTGATGATGTGCTCACCTCTGTGCGAGCTACAACTGTCACCATGTCAATGAGGGTCTATACTCATACCCTCTACCCGCCCTACTACGGGCATTTCCCCTTCTGCCATCTCTGCCCCGTCCCTCTGGGCAAGGAGCGCAATGGGTGATTCCCGAAATACTTTTTTATGTAGTACATAGATTTTTGTTTTTAGTATTTCGGGAATGAAAATTTTGTACATACTTTTTTTGGCGGGAAAGTGTATAAATCTCATTTTGGAATCTGGAATCTCATGGCATGGACAATAATAATAGCCAAATTTGTCTTCAGATTTTTCAGTGACGTTCAGATTTTTCAGTGACTTAACGATCAAATTTTTCATTTTCACCAACTCAACCTTTCAGCGACTCAACCGGAGATAGGTACTCAACCAACAACATAAATAGTTGCCCATCCAATGACTATGTCACTCAAGTTGCTTGTTTGCTTGTATCTTCTAGAAGATGGGGATGATGATGATGATGGCGATGATGACGCGAAAGAAAGGCGTTGAAGAGATAAGAGAACACAAAGGATAGCCCTACGTCGTCATTCCGAGTCTCCCTTTCTTTATCTATTCAACTCTGGCAACAAACAGGCTCTTCTCAACTGCTGGGGTGCCGACCACACAGGTTTTAGAGAGCTTCTTGGTCTATTTGAACCAACATATGATAGTTACACGGTCGATAGATACACCGACGCTATTCAGAAAAGGAAGGTTAATGCAAATGGAGTATGGAGTGGAAGAAAGCGTGAGGCAAATGCAACATGCTGTCTTGGTCTAGTACTTCATTGGTTTAGAACACAAGGATTGGTTGCAAGATCTGTGTCTATGGCATTTGGACTCACCTCTACTACTGTTATGTACAAATGGTTGAAGTTCTCCAGAAAGGTTCTTTTGTTTGTATTGCAGTATCATCCAAAGGCAATGATTAGACTTCCAACTGAAGAAGAATTGGAGGAATACATCAGCGCAATTGGTGCCAAATATCCCAGACTAAAAGAACGCCGTGTCTGGGGTGCCGCCGATGGACTCAAAGTCAAAATTCAGCAGTCTTCCAATTGGTTGATTCAGAGTCGGTATTACAACAGCTGGGTCTGTGACACGTATGTCAACAGCGTCTTTGTCTTTGCGGCGGATGAAAGAATTTGTATTTGCTGTTACAACTGCCCCTGGTACCTGGCATGACAGCACGGTTGCCGATCATGGTGTTTATGATAAAATAGAAGAACTGCTCGTCAAGTTCCAAGTGATGGTTTGTGTTGACTCTGCGTTTAGGGTTGCCACAGGTAGACACCAATGCCTTGTCCAAAGTTCCCAGAATGATCCGGATACCCTAGAGGCTATTCTGTTGAACAGAGCAGCAATGTCCCTTCAACAGTTATCAGAGTGGGGGATGCGAATGATCCAGGGGCAGTTTCCACAATTGAAAGACAGGCTCTTATTGGAGACATTTGGTGATAGGAAGGTCATTTTGAACTTAATGATGCTTTTGTACAATTACCAAACAAGTACCATTGGTCCCAACCAGATCCTGAATGTTTTCATGCATAAAAGGACGGATACTTCTCTTATGATGACAATCTACCGGAAGATGCCACCGGCATCTTCGAGCATTGAGCCGTTGAGCGGCTTGCCTTCAAATTTCGCTTTGCGTGGTTGAGTAGATTGTTGGTTCCAAGTATCGATTCTCCATGGTTGATGGATCCTCATGGTCAATCAATTGATTGGGTGAGTAGATTGTTGTTGAGTGGGACCATGGTCGATTCGGTCAATTGGTCGATTGCAAAGTGTACTAGATAAAGATTAATCTCTAGTGATTGATTACATTTGTTAGTTATATTTGGACATAGCTTTCGCTGTGGTTTTGGAAATATGAGCTTAGAGCTTGCTGGAAAGACACGAGTAGTTTATACGAGTAGTGTTACGATCTGGAGTAGTTTCGATCGATCTGGTGATCCGGAGTAGTTTTGCTTTTTGGTGTTTGGGTTCGTAAAAACCGCACATCTCCTTAAGAGAGGTTCAACTCCTTAAGAGGGGTTCAACACAGCGTCGGACAGGTTGATCCCATCAGTTCTTCCATACATGGAAATGGGAACCAAAATGGGAATCAACGTGGGAATCGTTGACTCCTATTGATTTGATACCGACTGATTTGAGACTTTCATGTACTGCCACCAACTTTACGATTGCATGAGATATTACTAGTAGTTGCTAGTAGTTGCTAGTAATTCATTATTTTTACTAGTAATTCATTATTTCATTTTCTTGGCAAGTTGCAAAGCTCATAATTGGTTTTCTTCCAAAGCCAAAAGCAAATTGCACTTGTTACCACCACTAACTAATCTACTAATCTGATTGTACCACTAATCTACCACTAATCGTAATCTTCTCCCAATCGACAATGGTGGTACTACTTTCCAAACAAGAAAAGAAACAGCTTCTTTGGTCTCTTATAGCCAAAGTCGAACGAGAACACCAAGCCACAACCGAACAAGAATACAGGGAACTGATTGTTTATCACCAGCAAGAGATTGCTTGACACTGACAAGAGATTTGTATTCTTGCGCGAACCATTCCAATAATTCCGAATGGTGCAATCATCAATCCGCCTAGCAATCATCCAGTCGTTACGAATGTAACCATCAATCCACCTTCCTGGTAAATTAAGAATGAGAATGATTTGGATTTTGGTTCCGGTTCCGATTCTGACAAAGTAATTTCTGAAATTACTACGGAACTTCCTTTCATTAAACTGGAACCAACGCCTTAAGTGGAGTTGCCGTGCCAGGGGGGATCCGAGTTGGAGTTGGAGTTGTTGGGATTTGAGTTGGAGTTGCTGGGACAAAGCCTGTTTAGGAATATGGTGGCAACATCTACTATGGCGGATTTCAGCGATTCCAAGGCAGCCTCTGTTTGTTGCCTCTGAGCTTGAAAGGCAGCCTCTCTTTGTTCCCTTTCAAGCCGTTGATACTCTATTCTTTGTTCCCTTTCAAGCCGTTGATACTCTATTCTTTGCTTCCTCTCATGCTTGGAATTTGCTATCAAGAAATCAAGAATTTCCTGGCGTCCATTGGTTGTGTTGTCGGTGTTGGTGGTGTTGGTGGCGTTCCTGCAGTACTGTCTCTTGGATCGCGGAGTGCTGGTGGGAGAAGGGGAAGCACGCGTGGCAGGAACAAACCGTTGAGATGAAGAAGAAGAGGAAGCCAATCGAGACTGAGAGCGCGGAACAACAATTCTTGGTGATATTGTTTATGGCAGTTGGTGTATTGAGTTCTGGTTCTTTGGTTGGTTGGGAAGGTTGACGAAGCGACGGTTGGGTTGGCTGGGTTGGCTCCTCTGTTGACTGTTGGGTTGGCTCCTCTGTTGACTGTTGGGTTGGCTCCATTGACTGTTGGGTTGGCTCCTCCATTGACTGTTGGGTTGGCTGAGTGGTTGTTTGTGAAGGTTGACCGAGTGGTATCGGAGGAATGTTATCATCGTCAGAGTCGTCATCCTCCTCCTCCTCCTCACCACTACTTATGTATTCTTCGTCTTCCGTGTTGGTCTGGTATCCTTCTTCCATTCCGTATGGCTCTTGTCCATCACCAACTCCTTGCTTGCCCTTAATCAAATACTTAACCCTCTTTGCCAACTTTACCTCCGTGGGGCAATTTGGATCCCCAGTAGGAATTTGTTTAGGATATAGACCGTTGTATTTCCTACGGAGGTTCTCAACACTTCAATTGGTATCAGGGAAGTTGTCGTTATGGATTTGGGCCACTTGTGCCCAATCCCCGGGACCAACAGGAAGGATTGCTTAGAGGGTGTATAGAAGTTCCAATACTTCACTTATGCTGTAGTTTTTTTTTTCGACCTTTTCCCTGTCTTCACCATCGCTGTTGTTGGCGTTACTACGATATAAAACTTATGTATGGAGCTTAGTATGTACTATCTCCTCCCCCATCGTTGTCACATAGCAGCAACAGTAGATAAAGCATTATTATTGATATGATTTGGTTGTTGTGGTGCGTTGGAAAATATTTTGTACTACTCGTACTGTAATCAGCCAAAATTGGCGATCTGATCCGTTGGATGTGTGATTAGTCCGTTGGGGTCCTATTAGGGACCGAGAAAAATTTCAGTCAGGAATTCCGTTATAAAAAAGTGTAACATTACAAATCATAGTCGACGTGAGCTCACATTGACTATGATTTGTAAAAAAAAGACTGGTCAAGTAGAAAATTTCTGGTTTATGTAGTACATAAAAGTATTTCGGGAATCACCCAATGGGTGATTCCCGAAATACTTTTTATAACGTACATAGATTTCTGTTTTTAGTATTTCGGGAATGAAAATTTTGTACATACTTTTTTTGGCGGGAAAGTGCATAAATCTCATTTTGGAATCTGGAATCTCATGACATGGACAATAATATTAGCCAAATTTGTCTTCTTCATACGATTAAACATGTGGGTTTGATCCATTCAGATTTTTCAGTGACGTTCAGATTTTTCAGCGACTTCACGATCAAATTTTTCATTTTCACCTACCGTACGGTACTCGTACTCACCATTTCAGCGACTCAACGTTTTGACTCAACCGACAATAGGTACTGCTACTCAACCGACAACATGATAACAAATAGTTGCCCATCCGTTGAATATGTCACTTGAGTTGCTTGTTTGCTTGTATCTTCTAGAAGATGAGGAGGATGACGATGACAATGATGATGCTGATGACGCAGAAGAAAGGCGTCGAAGAGATAGGAGAACACCAAGGATAGCCCTACGCCATCATTCCGAGTCTCCCTTTCTT
This sequence comes from Pseudo-nitzschia multiseries, assembly GCA_037355745.1. Lineage (NCBI taxonomy): Eukaryota > Bacillariophyta > Bacillariophyceae > Bacillariales > Bacillariaceae > Pseudo-nitzschia > Pseudo-nitzschia multiseries. The sequence continues at coordinate 25,049,978 of CM074783.1, forward strand.
TATCTATTCAACTCTGGCAACCATCAGGCTCTTCTCAACTGCTGTGGTGTCGACCACACAGTCTTTAGAGAGCTTCTCGGTCTATTTGAACCAACATTTGATAGTTACACAGTTGATAGATACACCGATGCTGTTCGGAAAAGGAAGGTTAACGCTAATGGAGTATGGTGTGGAAGAAAGCGTGAAGCAAACGCGACTTGCTGTCTTGGTCTAGTACTTCATTGGTTTAGAACACGAGGATCCGTTGCAAGATCTGTGTTGATGGCATTTGGACTCACCTCTACTGTTATGTACAAATGGTTGAAGTTCTCCAGAAAGGTTCTTTTGTTTGTATTGCAGTATCATCCAAAGGCAATGATTAGACTTCCAACTGAAGAAGAATTGGAGGAATACATCAGCGCAATTGGTGCCAAATATCCCAGACTAAAAGAACGCCGTGTCTGGGGTGCCGCCGATGGACTCAAAGTCAAAATTCAGCAGTCTTCCAATTGGTTGATTCAGAGTCGGTATTTGTTAATTTCCTTCTGAAACTGGCTGTTGAGCTGATTCAATCCAAAGGCAAGGAAGAGCAACAGGAGCTGTGGCTGCAGGCCGGTTGAGGTGCCGGTCTGTTTGTGGTCTAATATTTCTCTGATATCCACTACGATTGAACGCTAGTCCAATCAGATCTATTCTAACTACCGGTGGGCTCAGTCAGTTAGATCTTAGGCTTGTAGTTCTACAGTGGGAAGCATGGCTACCGATGCAAGGTTTAAGGTTGAATAATCAAATAATCTAAAAGTAATGAGATGAAGAGATGTTTCTTGCTGGAGAGCAAGTGTCTCTTCTAAAGATCGTATTGCCGCTAATACAACACGATATTTTGTGCTGCCGCTAATACAGCACGCGTTTTATACAGCAGAAAACAAGTAACAAGTTCGTGAGCAGCGCTTCGAACCTCTGCTGTCTTTTCTTGAAAACAGCACACTTAACAAGAGATTGCATGTGCGAACCTCTAGTGTGTGTTCTTCTTCGATTACTAAGTATCGAACGTCGATCGTAAGAATGACTGTCGTTTGATCACTAAGTACCAATTTGGGTGTCAGAATGACTGTTGTTCGATCACTAAGTATCGAATTTGGTGTCAGAATGACGATTGCACCTCTGGTTCGACCGTATCCCAATCTCACATAGAGAAAGAGGTAACCTTCGAGTCTCATTATTCCAAGCACTGAAGGTGCACTTTGACTTGTAGGATCGTATCATTCCAGCTGCAGTACTGTAAGTTACGTAGGAATGTACGTACGTAAGTTATAGTACTGTAGTGTTCGCGTACGTGCAAAAGGAATTTAATATGCCCCATCTTCTCGCAAGTGATGAAGCACAAGCATTATCGCTGTGAGAAGAACAAACAAATTCCGTAAGTACGTATGTAATGCATGTAATATGCCCCATCTTCTTACACGATGGAAAGGAAGAAACCTTTATCACAGGAAGAGTACCAAAGGAGAAGAATGCCCCATGATTCGAATGTGGATATTAGATTGAACGGTTGTAGATACCATACTTGATTTGTAGGAAATGGAATTGTAGATATCAATCTTGGAATAAACCATAGAAATCTTGGCTTGAATTAGATTGATCATACACCTCGATAGATCAAATTCAATCGTAATCGAAATGGAAACATAGAATCGAATCGTAGGAATTGAGGGATCAAGTTCAATCGTGATAGAAAAGGATCAAATTCAATCTAACCGTAGAAAGTGATTGGTCACGGATATCAACATGGAATGAACCGTAGAATCGATGGAATGGATGGATCTAATCGTAGCTTGAGAAGCAACTCGTGGAGGACAAATTTTCGTGAGCGGGATGCCCCATGGTTATGCATTGATTAGGCATAAATCACGCAATTTGTAGATACAACCATAATCAATTCGTAGGAGATCGATTTGTAGATACAACCATAATTGATTCGTAAATATCAATCTAGGGATGATCCATATGAATCGGTTCGTAGATACGGTACCAACTTGGAGAATCAAATCAGAGAATGGATCAAATCGTAGATTTGTAGTCGTAGAATTCGATTGATCGTAGGTCAAATCGTAGATTGATCATGAATCAAAATCGCGAAGATCATATTGTGAGCAAAGCGTTGTACTTGACAAGCGGCATTTGATTTGAGATACATTCAGAGCAAAGACGGTTGATTGTGGATCAATGATGGTTGGTTTGATCGGAGACCGTTGGAGCGTGTATGTCAGCAATAACGAATCGTGAAATTGATCGTAGAAATCAACTTGAGTGCATCAAATCATGGATCGTAGAAATCAACTTGAGTGCATCAAATCATGGAACAACGTGTAGTTCAAATCGTAGATCAAAACGTAGATCAAAGTGTAAAGATCGTACCGTGATCGTAGATCAAATGGTGCCCCATGATTGGAATAGGTAGTATATCAAATCGTAGTTTGGATCTGTCAGGTGACGGCGTCATAGAGCCAATTGGCAATCAAGAGAGTAGCATGTAATTGATACAGCTTGATCTTGATAGCATCGCGATGCCGTTTGGTGATACAGACAGTAGGTAAATCGTAGGTCATATAATGTGCTTCATAAAGAGGCTTCCAAGCGGGATAAGCAGATGGTTTCCAAACTGGACAGAAGGATGCCCCATAAAGAGGCTGCATAACTGAGCTTGAAACGACACTATCTTTAGAAGATGCCCCAGATGGTGGAAGTTGCAAAGAAGGAATGCAAGAAGGTTGGGTAGCAGAACGGGCACGATGAAATACCACGGTTTCAGACTGAGGAGAAAACGTCCATCGGGAGTTGGCTGGAGATGGATATGAAGTGCGAGCGCAAGTGGAATGTGAGCCGTGATTGCGTTTAGGGGGGACATCTTCAGTAGGAGTGTCTGCAGGAATAATACTAGGAGTGGAGGAATAGGCGATTCTTCTGAAGCGGACTGAATCAGTGCTGGGTGAATACTTCCAGGTGTAGGAATAAGTCCCGGTGGAGGTGGAATCAGCAGTTGATCCAGTATGGGAACTGCCAGGGAGTCCTGTAGGGGGCTTAGGATTGTCAACAGTAGAGTGGTCAGGCGTTTTGCAAGCAGTAGTAGGAGGGCTGTTATGAACAGCGGGAGTGTTACTGGTGGAATGAACAGGCGCGTGAGTTGACACTGGTGGAGTTGGTCGAGGCGTCACGATATTGCCGACAGCAGGAGGCCGTACCGGAACAGGACCTGGAGAGGACATTGGTGCTGCTGGAGGCATTGGATGGGACACTGTTTTGTGGAGCTGGACAAAATCAAAGTAAGCCTGACGACCATCGCGTGTCTGTTGGTGGTACAACACACATGAGGAAGAAAAATCACCTTGGAACACATGCTGGAGGAGTGTCCAGAAGAATGCACATTGTTCTTCATGGAGGGCCTTGGGGTACCCTGTGAGCACATGATATGGCCAGTATGGATCAAGGAATGTGGTGGGGTTAATACCATTCGCGTCTAGTTGTGCTGTAAATTGTACAAGCCAATGTTCAAATGTTGCATCATTTTGTAGCACTGGAAAGGTGGTTTCGTCTCTTGGTTTTCTGATCCATGATTCATATTGGAGCTGGGCTATCGGTTTTGGCGGCCAGCCATGTTCATCTGTTGATATCGTGGCGCGGTTGGTCACTGCAGAGTCTCGCCTGGCTTGGACAATTCCTTGACAGTAGTCCTTGAAAGCTTTCTTGGTGTACTGGTCGCGTTCTTCCCAGTCTAGACCCCGTTCGGTGAGGTGTTGACCAAAATCAATGAATCGTTGTAATTTGAGCTGTACATGCCGAGTGAGTGGTACTCTTGCACTCCCGTCGTGATATTCAAGATCATCGATGTATTCAATGTGTAGGAAAGCTGGCCATGTCCTATACCGGGCATTGATGAGCGCCGCACACAAAGTGCTGTTGGATTCCTTTGGGATATCGAAGGAGTCGTGTAGGAAGGTGGCTAGCGCTGGATCAAACGATGGGAATAGTGATGCGAGATCCGGGGTATTCATGATGAATGAGCGATATCTCGTTTACGGTGGGGATGTATTGAGACAAGATGGTAGTTACGATGGGCTTCGGACGGGCGAAACGAATTGCTGCGGACGAATTGCTTGGAGTAGTCTCGCCGTTCTTTCGGAATGGTCGGGGAAACCGTTTCCGATGAGATACGACGTGCCGGTGATGCGCAGAGGCCACGAAAATCCGTTTACTGCGTTTGTTGATGTTGACCAAGAACGCCGTAGTTTTCTTCCATTGAGAAAATTGGATATCTCTGTCAGTAATGGGAGATAGAGGGCCAGAATGGGACCAGCGTGTCCGCAATAGCGAGGAGAAGTCGTTCCCGATGAAATACGACGTGCAGGCGGTGTGGCGAGGCTTCGAGAATCGGCGGGGGCGACGTGGTGAAGCAACGAAATTTCGTTTTCGTTGTGTCGTTGTTTCGTTTTCGCAACGACGGTCCGAATTATTTGAAATTTTCGTTTATGTTGGTAAATTCTAGAGTACTGGGGATGGGGAATTGAATGATCGGTGTGGTAACAATCAATATTTCCAAGACGTTGTTATGGATTTGACAAGTGCCGTGTCTTTCCTGTATGTAATCGGACCAGAGAATTATCGATCGTCGTCCGTAGTCGAGTCGATCGATGATCCGCTGTGTGAATACTGTGAGATGTTGTCGCGTAGACGAAAAAGGTGTAAGACAGCTATTGTTGGAACAGCTGTAGTCGGTGGTTTGTGGTGCTTAGCACATCAAGTGATGAGCGTCGATGTGTCCTTGACAAGGTGGTGTCACGTGGAGTGTGGACAGGGAAAATGAGATCCGAAGAACGTGTAATGCGGTCCTTGGATGTAGATATTGCTATCGGCGTGTCCAATGCAATGGGCTTCTATTAAAGACAAACGGCTTGCCCGTTGATGGTCTTTGTTGTGTGTAATCGGATCAGAGAACTATCAATCGTCGTCCGTAGTCGAGTCGATCGATGATCTGCTGTCGGATTGTTTTTCGTCGTCGAGTGCTTCTACTGTCGTCTTCTTCTTTTGCAAGCTTCAACAAGCTTGCGACTGTTAATCTGTTAATTTCCTTCTGAAACTGGCTGTTGAGCTGATTCAATCCAAAGGCAAGGAAGAGCAACAGGAGCTGTGGCTGCAGGCCGGTTGAGGTGCCGGTCTGTTTGTGGTCTAATATTTCTCTGATATCCACTACGATTGAACGCTAGTCCAATCAGATCTATTCTAACTACCGGTGGGCTCAGTCAGTTAGATCTTAGGCTTGTAGTTCTACAGTGGGAAGCATGGCTACCGATGCAAGGTTTAAGGTTGAATAATCAAATAATCTAAAAGTAATGAGATGAAGAGATGTTTCTTGCTGGAGAGCAAGTGTCTCTTCTAAAGATCGTATTGCCGCTAATACAACACGATATTTTGTGCTGCCGCTAATACAGCACGCGTTTTATACAGCAGAAAACAAGTAACAAGTTCGTGAGCAGCGCTTCGAACCTCTGCTGTCTTTTCTTGAAAACAGCACACTTAACAAGAGATTGCATGTGCGAACCTCTAGTGTGTGTTCTTCTTCGATTACTAAGTATCGAACGTCGATCGTAAGAATGACTGTCGTTTGATCACTAAGTACCAATTTGGGTGTCAGAATGACTGTTGTTCGATCACTAAGTATCGAATTTGGTGTCAGAATGACGATTGCACCTCTGGTTCGACCGTATCCCAATCTCACATAGAGAAAGAGGTAACCTTCGAGTCTCATTATTCCAAGCACTGAAGGTGCACTTTGACTTGTAGGATCGTATCATTCCAGCTGCAGTACTGTAAGTTACGTAGGAATGTACGTACGTAAGTTATAGTACTGTAGTGTTCGCGTACGTGCAAAAGGAATTTAATAGTATTACAACAGCTGGGTCTGTGACACGTATGTCAACAGCGTCTTTGTCTTTGCGGCGGATGAAAGAATTTGTATTTGTTGTTACAACTGCCCCGGTACCTGGCATGACAGCACGATTGCCGATCATGGTGTTTATGATAAAATAGAAGAACTGTTCGTCAAGTTCCAAGCGATGGTTTGTGTTGACTCCGCATTTAGAGTTGCCACAGGTAGACACCAATGCCTTGTCCAAAGTTCGCAGCATGATCCGGATACCCTCGAGGCTATTCTGTTGAACAGAGAAGCAATGTCCCTTCAACAGTTATCAGAGTGGGGGATGCGAATGATCCAGGGGCAGTTTCCGCGATTGAAAGACAGGCTCCTATTGGAGACGTTTGGCGATAGGAAGGTCATTTTGAACTTAATGATGCTTCTGTACAATTACCAAACAAGTACCATTGGTCACAACCAGATCCTGAATGTTTTCATGCATAAGAAGGACGGATACTTCTCTTACGACGACAACCTACCAGAAGATGCCACCGGCCTCTTCGACCGTTGAGCCGTTGAGCAGTTCGCCTTCGCAGTTCGCAGTTCGCAGTTCGCATTCGAATTTCGCTTTGCGTGGTTGAGTAAATTGTCGATTCCGAGTAGATTGTTGTTGAGTGAGACCATGGTCGATATGGTTGATCGGTTGATCGGTCGATCGGTCCAAAGTGGATTGTCGGTTCTCCACCATGGTCAAGTATTGATTCTCCATGGTCGATCCGATTCTCCATGGTCGATCCTAAGTGTAGTAGATAATGATTAATAATTTACAAATTAGTACTAGGTTTTGCTGTAGATTTGGACATAGCTTTTGCTGTTGGTAACTTTTGGGATTATGAGCTTAGAGCTTTCTGGAAAGATAAGAGTATATGGAGTAGTTTCGATTGATCTGCTGATCCGGAGTAGTTTCGCTTTTGGTGTTTGGGTTCGTAAAAATCGCACGACTCCTCAAGAGAGGTTCAACTCCTTAAGAGGGGTTCAACACAGCGCTGGACGGGTTAATCCCATCAGTTCTTCCATACATGGAAATGGGAATCGAAATGGGAATCGACGTGGGAATTGTTGACTCCTATCGATTTGATTCCGACTGATTTGAGACTTTCATGTACTCCCAACAACTTTACGATTGCAGGAGATATTACGATTGCAGGAGATATTACTAGTAGTAGTTGCTAGTAGTTGCTAGTAATTCATTATTTTTACTAGTAATTCATTATTTCATTTTCTTGGCAAGTTGCAAAGCTCATAATTTGATTTCTTCCAAAGCCAAAAGCAACTTCCAAAGCCAAAAGCAACATCATGGTGGTAGCTTCCAAACAAGAACAACAACAAAGAATTCTTAAGGCTCTTAAAGCCAAAGTTGAACGACAACACGAACAACGACTCACACAACAGATTGTTCAACACGAACGACAGATTGCTACATACAAACAACTGATTGTTAAACACGAGCTACAGATTGATAAAACCCGGCAACAGATTCAACAGGATCTTTTTTGCCGGACTCTCAAAGCCCGAACCAATCAATCAGTCTTTCATTCGTCAGATTCCGATTCGGATTTATTTCATTCCGATTCCGACTCTGATTCCGATTCCGATTTTTCTGAACCTATGCCGGATGTTCCTGCTATTTTTCCGGATCCTCCTGCTCAACCTACACCGAATCTTCCTGCTATTAAACAGGAACCACCAGACTCTTAAGTGGAGCCGGCCGGGGGGGGAACCGAGTTGGAGTTGTTGGGATTGCCGGGCTGGGGGGGATTTGAGTTGGAGTTGGAATTTGAGTTGGAGTTGGAATTTGAGTTGGAGTTGGAATTTGAGTTGGGACGAAGCCCGTTTAGGAGTATGGTGGCAACATCTACTATGGCGGCCTTCAGCGATTCCAAGGCAGCCTCTCTTTGTTCCCTTTCAAGCCGTTGATACTCTATTCTTTGTTCCCTCTCGCGCTCGGAATTCTCTCTCAAGAAATCAAGAATTTCCTGCCGTCCGTTGGTGCTGTTGCTGTCGGTGGTGCTGATGTTGGTGGCGTTCCTGCGGTACTGTCTCTTTGATCGTGGAGTACTGGTGGGAGAAGGGGAAGCACACGTGGCAGGAAACCGTTGAGATGAAGAAGAAGAGGAAGCCGGCTGAGACCGAGAGCGCGGAACAACAATTCTTGGTGGTACGTTTATGGGAGTCGTTGGTGTATTGTTTATGGCAGTTGGTCGTGTATTGAGTTTTGGTTCTTCTTGGGTTGGTTGGGAAGGTTGACAAAGGGGCGGTTGTGTTGGCTGGGTTGGCTCCTCCGTTGACTGTTGGGTTGGCTCCGTTGACTGTTGGGTTGTTGACTGTTGTGTCATTGTTTGTGAAGGTTGACCAAGTGGTGGTATCGGAGGAATGTTATCATCGTCAGAGTCGTCATCCTCCTCCTCCTCCTCACCACTACTTATGTATTCTTCGTCTTCTGTGTTGGTCTGGTATCCTTCTTCCATTCCATATGGCTCTTGTCCATCACCAACTCCTTCCTTGCACTTAATCAAATACTTAACCCTCTTCGCCAACTTCACGTCCTTGGGGCAATTTGGATCCCCGGTAGGAATTTGTTTCCGATATAGACCGTTGTATTTCCTACGGAGGTTCTCAACACTTCGATTGGTATCAGGGAAGTTGTCATTATGGATTAGGCCAACTTGCGCCCAATCCTCAGGACCAACAGGAAGGATTGCTTTGAGGGTGTATAGAAGTTCCATGACTTCTCTTCTGCTGTAGTTTCTTTTCCCGGACCTTTTTCCTGCTGTCTTCACCATCGCTGCTGTTGGCATTACGATATAAAAATTATGTACGGAGCTGAAGAATATGTATCTCTTCCTCCATCGTTGTCACATAGCAGCAACAACAGCAGATAAACCTTTTATTAGTAATTCGGTTTGGTTGTTGTGGTGCGTTGGACAATATTTTGTACTAGTACTAGTACTCGTACTCGTACTGTAATCAGCCAAAATTGGCGATCTGATCCGTTGGATGTGTGATTAGTCCGTTGGGGGACTGACAAAAATTCAGTCAGGAGTTCCGTTATAAAAAAGTGTAAGGTTACAAATCATAGTCGACGTGAGCTCACGTCGACTATGATTTGTAACTTTATGACTGGTTAAGTAGAAAATTTCCGGTTTATGTAGTACATAAAAGTATTTCGGGAATCACCCAAATAGTGCCGGTAGTCGGTAAAAATGAAAAACACGACAAGCAACCCCCCCCCCCCCCCATGTTTCGAAAACGTCGAAATTCGAAAAGCATACGAGTACGAATAATATTACCGGGTGTGAATTCGATGTGCGAGATTCAACCATGCCAAAGCAACAGAAAGATAACAAGACACTCCATAGCATGGCAACTTCTGCTACGGTACATACCCATGCGCAAACTATCTCCAACGAAAGCAACACACTTTTATCCATAACATTCCCCAGTGATTTTGAAAGAGTCCCAAACGCCGTAGTAAACCTGAATCCGGGAAAAGCCCACGTACTACCACCGCGATCGATTGAATCGCGAGTACACATACCGTGCCATATTCAGCATCCTTTATTGCAAACATGATTGGTGATCGAGGTAGACTCTTCGTCTGACCTTTCGTTGGACGATCCGTCCGTTTCCAAATGCGAGTTGGAAGCCATTGATCCTGTCCAGTATTCACATAAGCAAAAATATGATCGGTATTTACAGAAGAACGGCAACGCCCATCGCAGTTCCAACAGCGCTACCGACCACGACCCCTCTACCACTTACGGCAAACACAAGATCGATGCTGGCAGTTTCTGGACGGAAGTCCGTCTCTTTCTCGAGCAAGCGGGCGTCTCGTGCTTGATGAGTCTTGGTTTCATCCTGAGTCCTATGTTGACGGCGAGTTATATCGGTCGGTCCTTTCCTACCGTTTATTTATCGGCATTCACTCTCGCTAACCTTACGGGGAATGTCTGCACCTTTAGCTTGATGACGGGATTATTTTCAGCAAGCGACACCTTGTCGCCACAAGCTTTTGGAAGGGGAGACTATCCGGAGGTTGGCAGGATTGCGATCCGTGGATTTGTAGCGTCATTTGTCCTGCTGTTTCCGATCAACACCATCTTGTTCTTCTATCTCGATGTCATACTCGTCGCACTTGGACAGGACGAGGAGGCGTCCGCTTATGCAAGCCAATGGTATAGCATATATGCATTCAACCTTCCATTTTCGGTCCTGTACAGCTGCCTTTGGAAATTTTTGACGTCACAACACATCATGAAACCATTGATTAGTGGTTTCGATATTTTGTACGGGGTTCGTGTTGCCGTTGAGCTTGGAAGTATCAATAAAAGCAATGGGATTTTTGGGATCCGCGGTGGCCTTTGTGATGGTCCAAGTAGCTCAATCGCTGCTCCTCGTAATTTACTTGTGGTGGAAACATCCGCATCACGTCGGAACCTGGCCTGGTTTGTCACCGGATAGCATCAGAAGCGCACTGGAATGGCACCAAATGAAAGAGTTCCTTCACTTGGGAATAGGAGGGATCGTTGCGCAGTGCGAGTGGATCTTCTGGGAAGGTATTGGCTTGGTGGTGGGAAAATTGGGTGTAGTTGCCCTATCGGTGCACACTATACCCAATCAAACCACCATGTCCTTTTCGATGGCCCCTTACTCCATTGGGGTAGCACTTGCAATACGAATGGGGGTATCTTTATCGCTTTCAGTTCGACGAACCCAAGCGATCGTTTTGTTGGTTTGCGGTGGTACAGCAATCCTGTTTGGGCTAGTTTCGGTTTTACTCTATGTCAGCTTTGACATGATCGTCGATTTTTTCACCACCGATGACGCTGTCAAAGCGCTAGCGGATACGATTTGGTTGGAGGTTGCGTTCTTTAATTTTAACGTTACGATATTTGCCGTATTTGCGGGCGTCGCAACCGGACTCGGAAAACAGTGGCCGCTTGGCGTCATCAATTTTGTTTTCTTATGGTTGTTTGGAATGCCGATAATTTACTACACAGCTATAGTGTTGGATCGAGGATTGGGAGCTGTTTGGTTCTGGATGAATGTTCTCTATCTTGGTATGAATATAACGCTGATAATTCTATTCATCTCCACTGATTGGTACCAGATTCAACAACAGATACTGTTGAAGAACGAGGACACGAGTACCTGTGACGATGATCAGGAAGCATGTATCATGGTTGCTAACGAAACAACAAGATTGCTATAGTATTACAAACATAGAATACAAGAAGATAACTAACAAAGATTAGAATACGTATGAACTCAAAATAACGCCTACACCGCTCGCGCTTTCCTTGCCACACTTAATTTTTACACAGTCGTCAGAAAGTACTAGCTAGAAATTGATTACAGTATCGGACCAAAGGAATGAATGAGCGGTCTGAAGAGCCCGTTTTGAACGATTCCATAGAAAACGGAATAATGATTGAAGATAACAAGTGTACCGTAGTACTAGTCGCAGGATAGATTTTTAAACTCTAGCCTCTAATCCGGGGAGGGGCATTGTGCAGACGTGAAAGTAGTGCAGAAAGGGAATGCCATGTGTACTCTGGATAGAGTCGTCTTTCATTGCGTTGCCACCGATTTTGTGCTCTCACAATGTTGCTTCTTCCATCAATCAACCATGGGATTGGCTCTGATTCCAGAAATTGTTGTGCTGGACTGCTGTTTATCCATGGTACTATATGAATGGCAAGCGCTCGAGTACTAGGCCTGCTTTCTCTAGGGAAATTGTGTATCCATGGCATCTAGGCTATGAGCACTAACAAGACTTACTACTTTCTCAATCTGAAATCCAAAGTCATTGGATTTGTACCCCGTACGTGGTAATTTGTTGAATGAATTGGTGATTTTGAGTCCCAGCAGTTCCTGATTCAATGATTAAAGTCTCTCTCAAAAGGCATGGTATCTTCTTCCTAAGGCAGTCTGGATTACAATCACCTGACTTGGTTCGTCTACTGGGGCTGGTGTACTAGTCATGCATGTTTGGTATCTGGACTATTACAAGCTCTGCACTCCTGCTGGCTCAAGAAGCACTGTATTCTTCCTATGGTAGTTTGAACTATAAGCCCTGTACTCCTGTTGGCAGAGGTGCAGTAATGAGTCCAAATTACTACAAGTTCTGCCCCTGTGTTTGCAGTCCAGCAAAAAGGCAATCCTTGCTTCTTTTTTGCTACTGGAGAGCCATGGGCTGCTGTGTTCGTAAGGCTTTAACCAAGGAAAAACCGTGGCAAGGATGAGCAAACTGTGTCATCAGAACTTGTTCTCTTTATCTTTTATAGGTAAGTGAACTGCATCTCATACTAAAGAGCATCTCATAAAAACAGCAGTACCAACAAGCAAACAACAAGTTCCGCACTCTTTTCTTTGTATGTGATAATATGATCTGCAGCCATTGCTCTTATCCATGGTGGTCTGAACTAAATCATGTTTACCTCAACAGCTTCAATGTTTACTGTGATTATTAAAGATCTTACGTGACTGGATATTAATAATGATTTGGCTGCTCTCCACTAAGAGGAAAGTTGGCCTACAATCTCATTCTAGCTCAATGTTTGGCAATTCTGGTCCCCAGTGAGCTGGATATTAGCGTGTACTGGGAGTATTAAAACTACATCTAGTAGTACAAAGAAAAGTACCAGAGTGGCCCTAGACAATTATGCTTGAGTGCCTTCACCCCTACTTCTACTAGCAGAGTAGTACCCTTCCTTGAATAATTGGTGAAAATTGTACATAGTCCTATTCTCCTCCTATTACTGCTGCCAATGCATAATTTTATAATAATATAAATTGACAAAAAATTGACAAAAAATTGACAAAAAATTGACAATAAATTGACAATAAATTGACAATAAATTGACAATAAATTGACAATAAATTGAGTGAGTTCTATGCTGCTGGTATAGTTATGTCAACTGTGTTGTGACTGTGGCAGTCCCACTGTGTGTGCCTATTTTCCCAAGAAAAGGCCCAGAAAAGACTCAAGTTCAAGAATCCCCCTTTTTGAAGCTTTGCTCTTATTTATGAAGTTGCTTGCTGTGGTGCAAATGTGGGAATGACTCTCTAAGATATAATCTGATGCTAAAATAGAAAGTGAGACAATGGATCATCTTACTGATGTCCATCAAACTATGCTAATTGTGATCCATCAAGGAGAGACCTGCTCCATTGTGAGAAGGAACCAATCGTATTAATGATATGTATGATGTAGAGTGTGCAAATGAGAAAGAGTCCTGCAGACAACACCCTCCCCTGATCTGGAATGAGAAAAGGAAGATCTTGCAGAAGAAGGAGAAGGACACAGAGAGTGAAGGAGGTCATCAGAGAGGAAAGTGTCTCATAAGGCGGCAAGCATGATGGCTGTGAAGAACCCAAGCAAGAGGATTGGTGAGAGCATTGGCAGGATTGATTTTGTCATCAATAAAGATCAGCTTGATGTGGATGTGTTGTTTCCATTCTTGGACGGGGGAAGTAGGGGATAAGGATATAATGTGAGTATCCGGCAGGGGAAATGTTAATGATTTTGATTCCAGAGTCATTATTATTGTATATGGTTGTCGGAAGTGTTGGGGGTAACTGAGGTCAGCAAAGACAGATTGAAGGTAGAGGGCAAGTTTGGCGGCAGAAACAGCAGCATAGAATTTGCTTCGGTGGAGCTGAGGCAAGTTTGGGTCTGTGTTTTCAATTTGTAGATGATGACGGTCGTATTGGCAAGGAGGATGAAAATGCCAGGAGTAGATTTATGGCATGGGCGTACCTTGTCATACTAGGTAGCATCAACAAAACATGTGATGATAGGACCAGTGGGGGGTGTTGGGAATGTAGGTAATTTGGTTGTTAAAGGAATTCAAGGGTCGGAGAAATTGCTAACAGGAAGGTCAAGGTGGGGATTTGTAGTGAAGCATTGGTAGTGGAAACCCCAGTGTTTGGTGTGGTGCAGGTAAAGTGCAACGTATTTGAGGTATTAATAATGAATGGAGACTGGAGCAGTAGAGAACTTGGATAGAGTGAAGATGGCAAAGCCAATGCCAGGGCAGCAAGTGATGTATGCTTAAAGAAGTTCACCAAGAAGTGTATGATACAAAAAACAATGTGTTGTTTGAAGCTGGAGATGCTCATTAGTACCTTCAATTGTGCCTGGGTCAATTTAGATGGAGTCAAGCGCTTTGTCATGGAGAAGGGATGCAGGTTAGCTCTGTAGCTTGGAGGGGGTTGTGTTGGTCCGCCATGAGTGCGGACAAGACAATCAATAGCTGTGACATGTTATTTCAAAATAGTGTTGTTGTAGTGTTTGAAGTAGGTTGACACCATTATAGGAAGTACAGTAGTAGCAGGTCCAAGGTATTTGAAGGGGGGAAACGTTTACCAATGATGTCATATATGCAAGTAATAGGGATTGATTGGTACAGGAGACGAGGAACTCATCAACTTGACAAAGCATAAGGATTTTCTTGCTCCCTCACCATCAAAGGTGGTTTGATACATGTATTTGTCTTCTTGAATTGTAGATTTGAAACCAAGCTGGGGGGAGGTCAGGATATGGTTGATGTGTTCTTCCCAAAGGCAACCAGATTCTGGGCAACCTTGAAGTGCATGTTGAGCGGGGAGAACAATAGGGCAATCAATGGATTTGATGTATTTCATTTTTACTAATGAGCGTATACATTGCCAACAGACGAGAGGTAGGTGGTAATATTGAGAGCAGGAGGGTGGGTAAGGGCGTCTTTGGCATCACCAGCATATACTATTTTCTGCTTATGGATGGCAGAGAGGGCAACATCACAAGATGATTAGGCGTCAGCCATAGCGTGAAGGAGAGGAGCGGCATGTTTGTAACTGTCGCAACAGTTGTGAGAACAATGTTTGCCAGATTTACAGATTGTGTATTGTCAATGCGGGCGGAGGAGGATTGCACCTTTATGGAGCTTAGGGAGTACACTGTACGTTTGTTTGCCACAAATGCAAGTAGGGAAAGAGTGCTTAAGGATGGGATCACTATGCTTGAATTTGGGGATACCATCAATGAATTTGTGGGCAATGTAGAGGTATTCATTGGAAAGGTAGCCAAGCCGTTGATGCCAGAGGAGGTGTTCAGTGGTGGCTTTGATTGCAAGGACCGGTGCTGTTTTGGCAACAATTTTGCTGAAGGGAATTTTCTGGATGGCAGTAGGGAGCAAAGGGACGGCTTGGAGGATCGTGGTATGTGCATGTCATTGGTATAGTTGTACCTCCTCAGAGGTAATCCTGGCAAAAAGTGGGGTTATCCTGCTGCAGAGATTTCTGAAGCGAGTTGTAGATGGTGACGCAGGGATGTTACAGAGGCAAGTCAGGCATGTACAAAGGCTGGATGAAAATTTTTCCAATGGAGATGGTAGAATTAACTATGAAGGATTTGGATGGAGTGGATACATGCGTATACTACTATGCAAGGGGCATTGTGTTGGCGTCATTATATTTGTAGATGACAGTGACAAAATTGTTGAGATTGAGTTCAGGATTTGATTGGATAATGTCATCCTTGGAGATAAGAGGTCACTGCGAGACTTGGAGAGTAGTAGGCACAATGAGTTTGAGCTTGATCTTAACCAGCAGGGGTAGTGACAGGAATGTGACATAATGTAACCTTCACAGAGAGGGAAGATTGGTTTGTTGTCAACAGCGCCAGTGAGTTTGAATGGGCATAAAAAGCTTAGATCATATGGTTGGTAGTCATGAAGGATATGCATCATGTTAGTACATGTGATGTCAGCACCAGCGGTGTCAATCATCTGTGCACACATTGAAATGGTTGTGTCAGTGTCAATGTCTGGCCGAAGTGGCGGTGTAGGAACTGTACGTAGATCCTTGATGCAAATTGTTTTGACATAGGGCTTTGTAGGGACA
This sequence comes from Pseudo-nitzschia multiseries, assembly GCA_037355745.1. Classification (NCBI taxonomy): domain Eukaryota; phylum Bacillariophyta; class Bacillariophyceae; order Bacillariales; family Bacillariaceae; genus Pseudo-nitzschia; species Pseudo-nitzschia multiseries. The sequence goes on from CM074783.1 coordinate 25,065,813, forward strand.
GGAGGTGATGGTGAAGATGGATTGGAAATGGATGGAGGAGGAGCATCGTCATACAAAGGTAGTATGTCAATGGATGGGAGGGATGAGGATGTGGTGATGATGTGGGCAGCATTCAGCATGTGTGTGACTGGTACGCTAACAAGTGAGTACGGAGAAACATCAAGAATGGCGTGGTCAGAGATACATAGCATTTCGAATGAAGATGGTGGTAATGGGCAGGGATTTGACGGTTTTAGAATCTGCCTTGCTGCCAAAGATTATGTTGTGTTGTACTGAAAAGTTCAGGGTCAGGATCAACAGTTGGACAGATGGTCGTCAGGAGGTGGAGATGATGGAGTTTCAGTAGTACCTTCCAAAACCATTTCACCACCACTATGGACGACCACAAATTGTACCAACGGTCCCTCGCCAACGCTGGTCTTGCCAACACTGCAGCCAATCTTTCCAACAACGTCACCCACAATGATCTTTATATCCTCTGCGAAAAAATCCGGCAAGACCTCCATGCACACACCAAACTCCTCCTCCAAGGGCAATCCCGCCCCCAACTATGACGCCATGCCGCTCGCCAACAGCGCCAGCAACGACACCAACACTCTGCTCCAGCAAGTCCTCTCCACGTTGCTTGCCAACAACAGAAACAATAGCAATCGCAATCGCAACAACGGGAACAATGGCCGCAACAACAGAAACAATGACAGCGACGGCAATTGCAACATCGGCAACGGCACCTTCTGCTGGCCCACTCCCAACTTTTTTCACACCACCCGATACCATTCTGCAGCCTAACCGACCAGAAATGCATTCCCCATGTCCCACTCCTTCTCCCTAAAAAATGCCCCAAACCGGCCTCAAACGGCACCACCATCGCCCCCCTCGTTGTGCCCACTACACCGAGGGCTATGGCAACCCTCGCTGCACTATGTCGCCATGAACAAGCCTACACAACCATCTACAATACCAAACTTCATGACCTCCACTCCCTCAGTGCGTTCTCCCATTCCTGCAACGCCGTCACCCATCACATCACCGGCAAACAGATGGAATACTGTGATATCATCCGTGACCCCGAGTACAAGGACGATTGGCTCATATCCTGGCGTCAACGAACTTGGTCGTCTTACCCAAGGCCTCAAGTTCTGCAACATCAAAGGCACCAACACCATCTTCTTCATTCCCAAGTCCCAAGTACCCGCCGGCGGCGCGGTCAGCTATGCCTGCATTGTCTGCACCGTCCCTAAAATGTTGGCGGGGACACACTCATTGGAAAAAGAGCCAGCAGAAACCACATCGATGGTCGAATGGACGACAACAAGAAGGCACTCCGTTTGGAAGACTATAGTAGCACTGTCAACAAGGATCATGCTGAAGTCATATCTCTTAACATTGCCATCGATACCGACGAATATAGAGTTTCAGACCTCGTTTTTCTGTTTTGAAACGAGATGTTTGCGAGATAGTCCGATCTGAACTCTGCTTTTTTCTTCTTCTTTTGTATTTTTGCGATTTCGTTTCACGTCGATCGTTAAAGAAGTCAACGAAGAATGTCAAGGTACTAGAGAAGAGTGGCACTAACTGATCGACCTAGAATACGCAGCTATTGCTTCACTAAATGATGTATATGCAAATAGTGGTGGTGATAGGTTATCTGTATTGTGTTTCTATTCTATTGAGGTAAATTGTAGAAAAATGAGAAGTAATGTAAATTGTCTTCTTTGATGCAATTTTCACCTTTTGCTCAGGAGATCGTGTTTCTGCTATGAAACCCACTTCTGTGAATGGTTTTCTTCACAGGATTGATTTTTCCAATTCTTCTCCCCGGACCAGCATGGCCTGCCTGGCTCGCTGTCCATTGGCATTGCCTAACGGACCGTCTGTCTGGCATTCGTCATTCATACACCCAACACACTCCTGCAATTTGTCTGATGTTTGATCGTTAGTCAAATTGCTCTTTGCCTTGTCTTGTTCTTCCTGTAGCCATCGGTACTTTTCAAGTGCTTCATGATAGTACTTGGCATTGTATTCATTGAAGTCTTCTGCTTGGATACCGGGCACAACATGTCTGAATTTGTAGAACAGAGCTCCTTGCAGTGCTGGCTTGGTGAAGAAATCAGCAATCATTTCTCCTGTTGGGCAATACTTCACTGCAATATACTTCTTTGCGATATGGTCTGTAATGAAGAAATATCTGATGTTGATGTGCTTGCTCCCTTTTCCAGCAGAATACCATCCATTGTTCGCCAGCAGTATCCTGCTCTGGTTGTCTTGCATGAGGATGTCCTCTTTTGCATATTAGGACTGTTCAATTTGAAACAGTCTGAGCCACATGCTTTTCGGCAACTTTTTGCCGATGGTCGCCACTTCAGTCTCAGTTGAGCTGAGGGTGTTGAGTTTCAGTTTGGTGGATGAGATATGCATCACACCTTTGTCTTCTGTGGCAAATATTCCTGCATGCCCCTTCATGTCTGTATGTACGACATGCAATCCATCCATGTAGATCATTGTCCCATTTCCATTGTTTCGAATGATCAATGGGAGGAATGGACGAGTCTTCTGTAAATATTTCATCAGATGCCCCAGCTTCTTCCAATCATGTTCATTGGGCGACTTCCCTCTAGTGCATAAGAAACCAGCAGCCAGTTGCAAATCCAGTCACCGTGTTCCCAGGTACTAGGGCCGTTGCTGTGAGTGAATGGAACTCCTCTGCTTGATCCTTATCCAGTTTCACAATGTTGATTCCGTCTGTCTTGAAGAGGTATTCAGAAGCTGCAGTTGGTTTCTCCCCGTGCATGTCTTCTGGTAGCTTATTGATCAGTTTCTTTGCATAATCATACATGGTAATCATTACTTCACCCTTCTTGGTGAGGTTGATTGTCATTCCAAGGTACTCGTGTATCTTTCCACGAGTTATGGTCAAAGGGTCTGTCTACCTGTATATATTGTCAAGCATCTTTAGGAACTCTGTCACTTGTACTGGGGTTTTGTGACTGACCAAGCCATCATTGATGTGGAACACAACAGTAAGCTGTTTCCCATCAACATCCTTGTTCCATACACATGGGTCATACAGATTCATCTCCATACCATACTCGGTAAGATGTCCAGTGAGCTTTTAATATGCTAGGATGGCTGCATTGAGGGTCCCATAGATTGCCTTCTTGCATATCACGTATATTATTGGTTGACCTTTTCCTTGAGTAGGTGTTTCTTCCATCATGATGTTTTGTACTGAATGAACAACAGTGCCAGTGCTCCTGTGATCTTCAGGAATAGTCATTCGTCTATGATGTCTATTTGTAGGAATTGCACCGGGAGATCAAAAGATGCCAGGTTACAGCCTTCCAGGGCTATCGTTGCTAGCGTATATTTGATTGCTTTGATTGCGGGTGTTGGTGATGAGACATCTGCTTTGTTTGTCCAGAGCCGCCGTGGTCTGCCATCTGCTCATCCTCAGCTCTTGAGTCTCCCATCTGGTTTCATTAGCATGAGCATCCAGATTGGTAGTGCTTGTTGTCTCTGATCACTTGTCATGGTGTTCTAGTCGGCTTCACCAAAGCAGTCCTGTGACACCAGGTTGTGAATCTCTTTCATGATGGATGCCTTTCCTTTGTCGCCATACCTTTTGAGACCTTCCAAGATGCTCATCTGGGTCATGGTGTATTCCGTTGTGTGTCATTGTTTCAAGGTTACCTTCTGTTCCCAGGGGATTGGTTCCTACAGCAATGCACGCATATAGGCAAGCTGGATCATGCGTGGATTTCACCTCACAACCGCTTGACGTTCTGTAGATGCCATTGTCTGACAAATCATCATCTTCATTCTCCCCAGCTGATGTGTGGTCCAGTTCATTGCCATCACTTTGTGGTTCATATTTCAGCCGGATTGTCCTCTTCTGGGTTCACTCCTGTAAGTTCTCCATTGGGTTCATCCTCATTAATCATGGTGCCATCCTCAACATTGTCAGCTGGCACTCCTGTAATCATATGATTGGCTGTGGTGTGATTGGGTGGTTCTGTCCCTGTCCCTCGGTCACTCCTGTGATTCTATGAGGAACGTTTGCGCTATAATTGGAATCACCATTAGTATCCACATCAAGATCGTCCACATCAGGATGTATTGCAATGTTGTGATTTTCATTGGGTGGAATGTAGTCAGGGTCATCATCCTCATCATTGCTGTCAATGTCTGGATCATTTTTTTGGTTGGCGAAAAATATTCCATTGCGTGTCTTGCGTGCCTTAAGCTCAACTCGTTTGATGACATCAGCTGGTATTAGCAGCGGCTTGTAGCCAGTGTTGGTCCAATGAATGATTTCTCCCGCGTCAAGGCTGAAGAACTTCATTCCTCCTGCCTTGTAGGTTGCCAGAGGGTCTGGACACAATTGCTCCAGTGGTCCGTTCTTTCATGGAGTTGTCAGTGCCTTTATATGTTTGTGCGTATTCACCAAAGATGACTTGAAAATGATCCTCAAATGATAGCACAACCCCTTGAACTAACGTGGTAGGGCTAAGTTCTTGCGAAACCCCTTCTGGCCACGAGAATGCCTTGAGGTAAAATATGACGGTCACAATGAGCTCAACAACCAATTTCCATGGAACAGGAGTGAAAGGTAACATTGCATAAGTTGTCCCTGCTTTGTTCCTTGATTACATGGATAAATGATTCAATCTCTGAGACGTGCTCCTCCATGTTCGTCAAACGCGTTCTCAGCCCGCCAAATTGTCTATCAATGAGCAGGAAACTGACGATAAATTCTCTCACTGCATATGGCTTAATGACCGCTCTCAGTGCCTTTTCAATATCATTGAGTTGCGTGGATGACAAAGCATGGGAGGTCCCATAGTGAATCCCCCGCGATATTGTGGCATGGATGGGTATTTTGTTCACAAAAAGTATGTCAGCGCCAATGGTGAGATTTTTGTAATATTCTTTGATTGTTTCTGGCAATGGCACCAGCTCAGGCGTGTCAACAATGTCTTTCTTTTGATACATGCGCTTCCCTTTCATCCCATACTAGATGCTCGGCCCAAATATCTTGGTCGCCATTTGAACGTCTCGTGGTGTGAACGGCATGTCCTTGATGGTATGTTTGGTAGCCAAGTTGATAAGTGTCTTGTCCCTAGGATGTTTATGTTGGAAACGTGAGATTGCCTTTGCTTGCTGAGTGTCGTGGTTGGTGAAGTTTCCCGTGCTGCCATCCACTGTCTCAATTGTGAGGTTGGTGAGTGTTGTTGACTCCACCAGGCTTGTCACAAGGGTGCTTTCAGTATTGACCACTTGTGTTCCAAAGACGGAATTTGATTTCCCTGCTCCAAACTTGGTGGCGCAGTCAAGGTAGTATAGCCCTCGACTGTCTGATTGAAACTATTGTTGCACTCCATCCAGAGTCTCAATCCAGAAGCTCTTGTTTTGAACCCCGCAGCCGTCAGGTCTACTTGTGTAATCAATCTCAAAGTTGTCTGCATCCAGTAGCTTGTGAAATGACAGGATATTGACTCTACCATTTTTGTGTACCCACGCGGTTCCCACTCCTGGGAGTTCTCCGACTGTGTCCACAATGGCACTTCCTGTGTTTGTGTGAAGTTCCAATTGTTTGTTTGTCTTTCAGACATTTACAAGGAACATGATGTTGAAAAAATGTGGACGGTTGATTGGTTATCCAAAAGAATCCAAAAAGGGTTCAGACGCCCGCTCACGTGGCTCATGTTCAGACAATACCAGTTATTCCCTTGCATGTCCTCAGCATATGTCAGTTCAAATTCATTCTGTATGGATGTATATCCAACGTGGGCAAATCCGTATGCAAGCTCCATCTTGTCTCGTTCAAGCTCTTGTGCCATATCAAATTCATCTACAAACACGGTGGCATGCTGTTGAGCTTGTTCTCTTCATGGCGGTAGATTGACTTTATTTTGTCATGCTGCTCTCTACTAGGTACATTGACAGCCGATGTACCTAGCGGAAATCCTGCTGTTGAAAACTGTGCCCAGGATGTTTTGCCTTGGAGTTAGCGTTCTCGTCCGGCTTTAACTTGTGGTTCAATTGCTTCTTTTTCATTTGGCTCTGAATGAAATGCTTACTACCTTCATAATTTAGTAGCAACGCATAAGCGTTATCGGCGGTCTGAGGGATGTGATTAGTTCCTTTGGTGTACTGATTGTTTATTTCACATCGACGTTCCTCAAAACAATATCCAGCTTACCTGATAGAAATGATGCTGTATCAACGTTCTGCACATATCTTTTTGACTTGACCAACAAACATAGCGTACTGGGGTGTCCGTCCCAGCAGGGTGTACGTCTCTGATCTCATCAGCCTTGTCCTTACACAGTCTCCTCTTGAGCGGTATAGTAGTGTCAAAATACACTCCGTCGTTCTTGGCGTTTCTTCTGTACTCGGTGAAACTATTGTACTCCGTAATAATCAGAGAGAGAGGAGTCCTCTTGTCCCCTGACAGCATGAATATAGTAGAGTAGACTGGCTTGGCATGACTAGTCAGTAAATGGCCAATGGTGCTTCCTTCATTGCATAGTTTTGCAACGAGCTTGTACAGTCCTCCCGATGCATCCTTCTTGACTTCAACTTTCACGTAGTCTGGCTCTGCCTTTATCTTGTTTTTGAGGTTGAGTGTTAGCTGTCCCCAGATGATTGCGTACATGGCTTAAAGGACTCCCATGACTAGTGCTGAGCCTAGCAGCACACTCAGTGATGTTCCAAGCAGTGTCCCTAGCAAATGCCCTAGCTTGATCCCTAGCAATTTGCCAAGCAATGTCCCTAGTAGTGCTGAGCCTAGCAGCGCACTCAGTGGGGATTTCCAAGCAACGTCCCAAGCAGCGAAAGCTCCTAGTAATGATTATCGATCACGAATCAAAATGTGATTATGGAATCCTGGATTCCGGACTGCGTATCCGAAAGAAGTTGAAGTGACGCCATGCGTCACTCTACTAAAGAATTTGGATCATATGAATTTTGTTTCAAGATTGGTGACGCGTATGATTGGTCCCACCACCAATACTACTGTATTGCGTACCGGTCCTCTGGGAAAACACACATATTTAATCTTAGTCACACAAAATTATTTCAATCACAGATACTCCTCCTGTCGTATGCCTCTAAAACGAGATAACGTGTATGGTAATTTGAACTACTAGTAATTGTTTAGGATTGTGAAATGATAAATCTGAAGAGAGGAAACATGTTTTTGGATACGTTTGTACTCAATTGTATTTGGATTGGGAGAAGTTTCTCATATACAAAAGTGACTGTGTTCTCAGAATTGGAACATATGATTAAAGTTCTGATTCTGATTCAATTGTATAATGCATGATGGATAGGTGTGTGTGTGTAATGGACGATGGAGTGACGGAATATGACACCCTTCTCCTTCTCGTACTAAAATGAGTCAAAGAGTAGGATGATAAGGCTTGATGTGACAAATGTTGATTCTTTCTTTGAGGTGTGCAGTTTTCCAATAAGCAACTGTGCCGTTAGTGACTATCTGATTGATTGTGAATGGACCAGCGTTCTTGGCAACAAGAGCATCTGCATCTGGTTTAGTGATCATGATTTGTTCATAGTTTTTGCAGATTGCATCTTTGTTGATGACATTTTGGGATTTGTTTTGGATGATATTGATATCAGTGGTGATTGGGATGGGGAGGAACATATCACGATGGAATACGAGAGCACCAGGAGTGATGCCAAACCTTTTGTGGACAGTGCAATGCATTGCAAATTGAGTGGATGAGAAGATATTGTCAATGAGATCATGAGCTTGTTGTAGATCTTGAGGAGGATTGGTCTTAAGTTCGATGCACATGGCTGTTTTGATGGTGTTATGAGCGCATTCAAGAACAGCATTGGATTGTGGGTTCTTGACTATGGACATCTTGGTCTTGATTCCCAGATAGTTGAGGTAAAATTGGAAGTCATGGCCTGTGAAACAAGGACCTCTATCATATTGGCAATAATTGGGTCGAGGGTAACAAGATAGCCAGGCAATGCCAAGGGCACGGACAGTCATTAGACTTGTAGGGTTGACTTCTTGAGGAGATCAAATGATTTCAACTAGGTTGGTGGACATACCCATGATGGTGAAACCGTTGAATTGGATAGGTTGAGGGTGATCAGGAAGTTTGATGGACCATGGGCCAATTGCATCAATGGCTATGGTATCCCAAGGGACATGAATTTCTTGGCAAGTGGATAGATGTCCATTGTGATGGTGATCTGTTTTGTATTGTTGACAAGCATCGCAAGCTCTGCAAAATTGAAGAACTGCACCTTTGAGACCAGGAGCGTAAACAAATTGACCAATGGTGCTGGTGAGACGGTCAGCTACAGCATGTCCAAGGACATGGTGGTACCATTTGATGGTGTTGGTTGTGAGGTTATTGGGAAGAACAATTTTGGTTTGGTTATTGTAGTTAGTAAATACAATGAGATCAGTTCCATTGAAGTTTTGAGTTGTATACTTTTCATTTTGGGTAATGCTTTTGTAAGCAAGTTGTGCTTCTGTTAGTTGCAAAAAGGATAGTGGATAATAGGGGATTGCTTCAGGATAGTTGATGAAGAGATCAGATACTTTGAGAGCAGAAGGATTTCTGCTAGAGTTTGATTCTTCAGGGACTGTGTCAGGATCATTGTTGTCATCTTGCATAGGGAGACAAGAGAGTGCATCTACAATGGCATTGTCTTTGCCCTTGATATACTTGAAGACAAGAGAGAATTCTTCAAGGAGCATATGTCAGGTCATGATTTGTTTAGAAGTGATAGTTTGGTAAGTGAGATTGATATGGTCAGTCCATACAATAATCTCTGCGCCCCAGAGGATAGGTCAAAATTCTTTGAAGACTTTGACGAGCATTTCTTTATTGATTGTAGGATACTTGATTTGAGTCTTGGTTAGTTTTGAGAGCAACAGACTATGATTCAATTGTCTTTCGACAATTACAGCGCCCAACTGATAATCAGAAGCATCACTGTAGATGTTGAATGGTTTATTCGAATCAGGGTAGCTGAGGAGGATATCTTTGGCTATCATAGATTTTGCGCAATTAAAAGCTGCGAGAAGTGCTGGGTTGGGTTCAAACTTGCCCTTTGGTTGGCCAGAGAGGGCTGTAAGTGGAGCAAGGACTTCAGAATGTCTGTGCCAGAAGTTATGGTAGAAGTTAACCATACCAATGAAGGATTGTAGTTGGGTAATGGTTTTGGGGAAGGTAAGCTTCAGGATGGGTTCAATCTTGATAGGATTTGGTCTGACACCGTCAGAGGATATGATGTGTCCAAGCCATGGTGCAGAGCTTTGAAACCAGTGACATTTGGCTGGTTTGACTGAGAAGTTATGAGCCTTTAGTAGGTAAAGGACTTCATTGACAGTTTTGCAATTGGCGTTAAGTTCATCAGAAAAGACACCAGCGTCATCAATGTAAACTTTGACTTGAGTGAGGTGAAGAAACATTTGTTCCATACAACCCTGGGCCCAACATGGAGAGTTTAGGAAACCCATGGGTAACCAGAGTAGGCAGAACTTGCTGAAAGGAGTTACAAGGAAACACTTCCAACTGGATTTTTCATCAAGTTTGAAGGTGTGGAACTGCATACTGACATCAATGAGCATAAGGTGTCTGAAACAGCAGCGCCGATGGAAGATGTCTTGGATTTTTGGTAGTGGATAGTGAAGTTTCTTGGTAACTTTGTTGAGTTCACAAAAATTGCTGATAAGGCAACAGGATCCATCTGGTTTGGGTACTACAAATGTAGGCATTCCCCATTTGGTTGCATAGCAGCATTCGGGGATGTCGAGATTGACTTGTCAAAGGAGTTCAGTTCTAACTGCTTGCTGCTGATGGATGGGAATAGAATATGGTTGTTTGATATGATAAGGGACTGCATCAGGTTGGAGATTGATGTGGAATTCTTTGTCAGGAAAGATTCCTAGTTCACGGTCTGTGAGGCCTTTGAATAGTTTCTTATGAGAACAAAGGGTTGCAAGGAGGCGAGCTTGTTCATTTGAAGATAGATGGTTTTGTTCAGCAGCTAGCTTGGGTAGATCAGTCTTTTCATAATTTGTTGCGCCATCAACCTAGGCTTGTTATTTAGCTTGGTTCATGTAGCATTTGGCGACAACGTATACTGGTTCATTAGACATGACTCCTTGAATGATGGCCTTGTCTTGAAAGTAACCAGGAGGGTGGAATGGCATTGTTTTTTCAAACCAGGTCATGGTTGAGTGTTTGATATCCATTTTGATACTAATATCTTTCATAGTCCTTCGACCAAGGATAAAATGATAGTTCATTTTGGCATCCACTACAAAGCACTTGACCTTATGGATTAGAAGGGAGAAGGATAGTTCTGGAAGCATGAGGTTGTGGATCATTACATACTTGAAGCAGGTAGCTTTGCCATTGGTGGTGATCATGCTGACCGGAGTTTCAAGATCATGAAGGGTGACTGTTGGAGGAAGTGAAGACTGAAGAATGAGGTTGTCAGTCAATCCAGAGTCAAAAAGGGTTTTAAAGTAGTATTTCTCCTTTTTGTTTGTTGACTTGATTGCATGTTGATATTGTAGTAGTAGTAGGAGCAGGATCTTGATGTTCTTTTGGCTTGGAGAGAGCGGTAAAAATTTGGTGTAACCGTTAGGTGGGCTTGGAGAAATGACATAAGAGTTGTTGAGTGTTTCTTTATTGGGTTTGTTGTTAATGTAGATGATTTCTTCCGTCGGGATCTCGATGAAGGAGCCGTTGGAATTGTATGACAGGAACCGTCAAATGTCATTGTCATAATATTTGGAGCCCACTTCAATATTGACATGAAAGAGATTGTGCCAAATTTCTTTTGGGGACTCAGAGAGTTCTTCAATAACAACGCACATGTGTTGTTCTGTATCAGGTGGCTTAGGAGGAGCCCGATTGTTTGTATTATCATCAGAATAATTGTTGATGTAGGCGTCATTGTTGTTGCAATTGTTCATTGTTGTTGCTGTTGCGGTTGTTTCTGTTGAGATTGTTTGCGTTCTGGAGGCATTGCCCCCACTTGTGGTTCGCTGCTGGATGAACTGGACAAGGGTCCATATCTTGTAACCAGTTGTTGATTTTGTTTGCATTGTTGTTTGCGTTGTTGTTGTTGTTGTTGTTGTTGTTATCATTGTCGTTGTGATGATTGTTGTTGTTGTGTGAATTGTTGTTTTGATTGCCTTTGTTGTTGTTGTTGTTGTTGTTGTGGCAATTACTGTTGTTGTTGTTGCGACGGTTGTTATTGTTGTTGTTGTTGTTGTTGTTCCTGTTGCGGTTGTTATTTTTATTGTTGTTGTTGTTGTTGTTGTTGTTTGTTGTTTTTAAGGATTTTTGGTGTAGTCGTTCCATCCTGGTGATGATTTGAGCGATATTATTGTCCAAGGGAGAATTGTGTTCTCCATAGGTGGCCTTCCATTCAGCTGGCATTGATTCATAGATTAGACTCTTGAAATCTGTAGCATTGATAATGACATCTGCAGCTTCAATGGGAGCGCCGGGAAGCAGAGGGAGAATGATGTTGCTATGGTAGTAAGATACCATTGAAACAAAATTGTGGACAGTCATGTTGGTGGTTTTCTTTATGCTTAGGATGAATTGTTTGTGATTGCGATAAGAATCAAAGTTATTGGAGAACTTGTATTGGATGAATTCAGTTAGGATGATGTTGAAGTTTTCTACTGTTTCTTTGATGTCTTCTATTTGTTCAGTGAACCAGGCATTGTTGGAATAATCATAGAGAATGTCTGGGAACTTGTTGAGGGGCTTAGGTCCAGTATCCCAGTTGAGGGTTGGTCTGGCCTTGTTGAATTCATGAATAGAATGAAGAGTTTGCATATGAGTAGATGCAACCTGAAATTACAGGGACCTTCATTTTGGTTGTTTTGGTGACACCAGCCACGGACTCTTGAAGTTTTGTATTCCATCTTTTCAATGGTATTGGGTTCAAAGTTGAACTTGAAGGGGATAATATTATAGTTACTAGTCATTGTGGACAATCTTGATAGTTAGTACTGGATGAGAAAAGTTGGACAAGTTATGAAGCGTTGAATAATACTCAAGTAGTAAAGGGTGAATATCAAATAGAAGTGTTTATTCGACTATTTAAACAGTGCCATATGCCTCTAAAAAGAGATAACGTGTATGGTAATTTGAACTAGTAATTGTTTAGGATTGTGAGATGATAAATCTGAAGAGAGGAAATATGTTTTTGGATATTTTTGTATTCAATCGTATTTGGATTGGGAGAGGCTTCTCATATAAAAGTGACGTGTTCTTGGAATTGGAACATATGGTTAAAGTTCTGATTCCAATTCAATCGTATAACGCATGATGGATAGGTGTGCTGCTGTGTGTAATGGACGACGGAGTGACGGAATGCGACACCTCCCCTTAGTTTGTTATGCAGTAATGTACTGGTTCTGAACTACATGGAATCATACAAAAAAAAACAGTACTGAAAATGAAACATCATCTAAGAAATTCGAACAAGAACATACCACCATGACCGGCCTCTATCGTCAAGAACCTCCACTAGTATCTGACGTTACACCCCAAGTTTCGATAGGACCAAACCCAAACTCACTACCATTGTTGTCACCAACAGTGAAAGCAAAGACTCCATGAAGATCCCTAGTAGTATCTTCTCATTCTCTACTGCGAGGAATCATTCTGACATGCAGCCAACAGCATATAAATGCCCGAGAACAATGAGCTGCTACTACTAGTAGTAGTGTCCACCTTCATTCAAATCTTGGTGCCATACGCACAAACCAAGTGGGACAAAATGATTCGGATGGGCGGCAGCCGGCAACATAAGGCCACATTTTCAAAGGAGCAAATTGTACCGGATACAACAATGCCATCAGCGACTTCATCAAGTTGTATTACTATGAGAACCCCGGATGCCAAGGTTAGTACTAGTAGTACTAGACATCATACTACTACACAGCACCTACTAGTACCGGTGCCTACTACACAGCTGCAAGTGCAGAAAGCCACTAATCACATCTATCAAAGATCTGGAAGCAGAGCAGCAACTCTCATCAACAAACGAGCGATACGGCACCTAACGCTACGATGCTTCTGTAGTAGAGACGTCGGAATCAGTAATTACCGTACTTCGGTTTGCATTGTTGGCGTGAGATTTTTTGCAGGCACTCGAGAGTAATTTCACGTACAAGTAGTGTAGGGCAGTGTCGGCATAGCATAACATGACATGACACGACATGACATAACATAGCATAGCATAACGTCACGAGTGAATCAACATCAACGCCGAGTATCAAGCGACCCCGTTTGATTCTCTGTACGGTACGACTGTGGTCAATGTCAAACGCGCCACCCACCAGTAACCGCACCGGTACCAGCCGAACATAATCCTCGGTCAACAAAAGTGATGATGCGCGTGTATCCTTTCTTTCCAACCACGGTTCGGTCCGTGGCCATTTTTGCTTCGTACAGTAGTACTTCTAATTCCATTTTTTTTTCCCCGTGCACATGCGCTTCACTAGCAAATCGGAGTCCCGGTGATGCTACCTACTACGGTAGGATGGTTCTCACCGATACCACCGTCCAGAGAGAAAGGAATGGGGTGGCAAGTTACTGTTGGTGTTGGTGTTGGTGTTGGTGTGAGTATTGGCATTGTTAGTAACGCTTCGGTAGGAATCTCGTAGAGCTTCCTGTGCGAACGTGGCGCCGTGTGATGCGAACACGAATGCGTTTGAGGAATCCGGGATGAATGAATGAATGGAAGAACGAACGAACGAATGAATCATCCGTTGGAATCGTGGCAACTTCCGACAAGCCTTTTTGATTGAGAGACGATTCATAAAGCCCAGAGAAAGCCAGATGTTCCATCGGGAAGACTCGTTCCGGGTGATACCTGCGGTACTCGTACTCGTACTCGTACTCGTTCTGGTACATACCGTACTCAATACGGTACCAACATTTTCGTTGTGTGGACGAGGTCGGAACCGGTCGGAACGGAAGCTTCCAATGATGGGTTTCATGTCAGCTCTTGCACGGATGATCAGAAGATAAGATTACTCGTGTCTGGGGTAAGTGTGATACGGTACGAGTATGAGTACTCGTACCGTACGATCTGAACACCTGATTGTTGCGATGAATAAGCTGCGGACTAACGGACCGATGGGGGTGATTACTGACGTGGCTTTGAACCCGGTGACTCATTCCCGGTAGGATACGCACGAATGAGTCATGAGGGGCAGTTAAATAAAAGCAGAAGCAGGAGTGTACCGGTACCGGTATCACTTTGTGTTAATTACGAAGTACTTTTTACGCACGACCGAGTTCCCGTCGCTGCATCCAGTATCGATCGGTATTGAAAAAGAATTGTGTTGTTGTCACGACGGTACAAAAAAAACAAAAACAAAAAATAGGCCCCGTTAAGTCGTCGGCAACACGGCAATAGTAATCTTACCGTAACAAGAACGTACGTACCGTACGCTATCGTATTTTTGTCAACTTCAACGATAACATACATCACCTAACGTAACGTGCGGTACGTACTCGTACTCGGTACTGGTACTGGTAATTACCGTACAACGCCTGTTTCAAACAACGTCCGCGACAGTGCGCGACGGGTTCGGCGAGGTTCAGTTTGTTCCGTCATCATCATTACATATTGAAATTTGCTGAGCTATTCATACTATCTATCCATCACTCGTTGCACAATCCGAGGGCCCAGAGGTCAATAGTTGACGTTGCACTTGTCCCTCTCACAAAACTCAAACCAGCCACTTCGAAAGCATCACGGTACCTCCACAACCAAATCATCTCAAACGACGAGAAAGACAAAGTCAACAACAAAGTCAACGACAAAGTCAACAACAAAGACAAAGACAAAAACTCTTCAAGAATGACGGACGCCGACGCAACCAGCAAGAGCAAGCCCGCTGCCGAGGTCAACAAGGCCCTGAACAAACTCAACTTCGCGAACTTTATTGCTTACATCCTGAATTCGCTTGTGACGTACGCAATTCAGTTCGGATGGGTCGACCGTCCCGACAATGGTGAAATCTCCGACAAGTACCAGACGATAGTAACGCCCGTTGGGACTTCCTTCCTCATCTGGTCGGTTATTTTCATGTGGCAATTATTTTGGGTGATTTGGCAGTTCCTTCCAAGCCAACGAAATTCGGAGGGAGTCTCGAAGGCATGGTACTTCTACCCCATCTTGACCGTTTTCCAAGCGGGCTGGACCATTTCCTTCTCCTTTGAAATCATGTGGCTTTCTTTGGTTTTCATGTACGCAATTCTTGTCACTCTCGTTGCCGCATCCATGTCTCTGCAGACCTACCAAAAAACCTGGAAGGGGTACCTGCTGTGGCAAGGACCCTTTTCGATCCAAACCGGCTGGATCATGGCAGCTTCGGCCGTCAATACCAACGTCTTGCCGGTTTACTACGAAGCCTCGACGACCACACAGATTGTCGTTTCCAGTTTGTCCCTGGTCGTCTTGATTGCAACCGCCTTTGCGTGGCTCTCCTCCTACCCCGTTGATTTTGCCATTCCCCTCGTCATTCTTTGGGCCCTGGCCGGTGTCTACGTCGAGTTGGGATCGCCTTCGGACATGATCCTCGACAGATTTTCCGCGAAACAAATCAGCGGTGTTCGATACGGTGTCCTTGCCGGGACGTGCTTGATCGGTGCCGGAATCGTCGCCAAGGCCCTATACGTGCTGATCCGGCAACGACCCGAGGCAATGAAGAAGCAGACCGGGGACGAACCATCATCCGCCGCCGACGACAGCCGACGACGACGACATGGAGAAGGCTGCTCCAAAGTCGGAAGCAGCGTCCGACAGTGCCGAAGAATCGGTGTAATCAACCACGTTCTTCTTGTCTACTACCAACGAACAAACAAACAAACGACCGAACAAACGAACAAACGAACGAAGTGAAAATTGTGCCAACGCCCCACCGACCGACCGACCGATCGATCGAGTCATCAACCAGCAATCGCGATCCTGTACGACTATTTCTTTCTTTCTTTTTCATTACCACCATGTACGTACGCACGCGCACCTGTTGTTGCGAATATAATACAGCTGCAACAACAAAATTTGTAGCAACATACTTCGTAATTATTGCATTGAGTGATTCCATTCCCACCAGATGAAAACGAATAAAATTAATATAAAAACACATAAAAAGTATGTGTTTTCTATATAGATGTATCCACTTCTGAATAAAATTTGTCAGTCCAGGTGTGAAATCAAAGATTTCAATCACCCAATGCACGAATCAGTCATGTGCACCTCTTGCACCTCTTTTGCTGGGCACGCTTTTTTGGTGATCATCGCTAATTTTGCTGAGCTGAAAAATTGCGAAAGAAAAATTGCTGTCCAGAAACAAAAGAAAGTCCGGAAAGAAACAGCAACAACAGTAACACTTGTTGTCTCTCCAGCACTTCAACAAGAACACTTTCATTTCTTTCGAGCGCTGACTCGGGACAAGAATGTCCTTCTACCCCTTCACTACTAGTACAATCGCTCCCGTTGCTCTTGCTAGTAGTTTATTAGACGATTCATCGGAAGATGAAGATGAAGACGAATCAATTCAGCAATCCGCGGTCCCCTCACAAAAAGAAATACCATCCATCACCATGACAATCAACATGGCACCGAAAGCTGGCATTTCCAACTACACGAAGCCCGAGTTGGAGCACTTGTTGTTCAGATGGTGCATGCTGAGAAGTATCCTAGTAGTACTACCAATTGGACCAGAAGAGTGGGACACCGTTACAAGCCTAATACACGCTGAAAAATATCCTGGTAGGGACACTGATTCAATCAGAAACAAATACATTTGTTTGTACCGGAAGAAGATGCCAACTGGCGATCCAATTCAGAAATAGGGATGTTGAACAAGCCAAGGAGGAAATCAAGTATCTGATTGGTGATAGAAGAGCCTCCATTATCAATGGAGAAGAGAAACATTCGATCTTAAAACAGGGGAGTTTGTCCCTGCTGATGCTGAGGAGTTGACGGATCCTCCCCTTCAAACCGAGGAGGATATCGATCTTCCACCACTTCCACTTTGTCAACCAACTCAATCACCTCAAGGAACAACTCAATTGACTCAAGGAACGGAGGACAACCAACTAGTAGCACACCCACTTCTATTTGGTCAACCAACTCAACCAACACAAATCGAAGAAGCAACGGAGCTCACTCCTACTAGTACCATTAGTGGTGGTGTCAGCACTAGTACTAGTAACAAGAAGAGAGCTTGCAATCACAAAGCAGACAATGACACACATTTGAAGAGTGTGATTGCTGCAGCATTGAAAGAGGGACAAGAGGATTGAAAGCTTCAGCAGCAGGCGTTGGAATCCCATCAAGTGGCATTGGAGCTCCAGCAATGATCCCATCGAGCGGTCTTGGAACTCCAGCAGCGACGACAGGACAAGGCCGATGAAGAGAGGAAGGTGTTGTTGCAAGCCCTCATTGCTCAACTTGCTAGTGATGGTGCTACTACTGCCAGGCGGGAAGCTCAAAAGAAAACTGCAACATCTTCAACTCTTGTGTGTTGATGACAACAGCAGCGACAAAAGCAATTTGGAATGAGACCTTAGTTAGTAGTGAAGACCGATGAATTGAATTGACAAATCAAATCGATCGATTAGTTACTTAGTTAGTTAGTTAGTTAGTTAGTTAAAATAAAGGAATCGATTATTAGTTAAACTCAACAACACTACCACCGTTGCTCCAGACAGAAACTTAGGCTACCAAGACAATAGAAAAACTCTATTGCAACACCTTAAAAGAGGGATCCAAAACCACTAGAGGTGCGCTGGAGCAAAATTATTTGGTCGTGTTGTTGACTGCTCTAAATACTGCTGATCGATTCAATCCATTGATCAACTACACTAGAGGTGCGCTGGAGCAAAATTATTTGGACGTGTTGTTGACTGCTCTAAATACGAGTAATCAATCGATCAACTAATCGATCGGACGTGCCGACTAATTGATCGATTGACTAATCAATCGCTAATGCAATCTAATTCGTAACACTAATTTGTAACTACTATTGATTACTATCTAATTTGCTAATCAATCGGATCGAATACATCATCTGCAGTTTCTGTTGGTACCAATTCATACGAGAAGAAAACTTCAGTCTGACTCATGTATGTATTGAGTATGGTGTTGATTCCAATTTTAGCTGTCTGGAAATTGTAGAGACAAACAAGGAGCTTCAGAATAATCTTCCTGTCTCCAGTTTCTTCCAGGAGCATGCTGTCCTTCATCTGGGGAAATCCCCCTTGGATCTGTTGCATTCCCCATTCAGAGAGCTGCCAAACGCTGGTAGCAGGGCAATTCACTGTAAGATCTGCCGCATTGAAGGGATCACTTTGGCAACTCTGCATGAGGTATGGCTTTCTAGACAGTTTGAAAGCTGAGTCGACAACAAGCTTTGCTAGGTATTTATCATACGTGAGCTCCATCTTTTCATAGAGCCCATAGTCAGCTTGAGTACTATCATGCCAACAGCCTGGAGCATTCAAGATGCAACCCCAGATCCTGCTGTCCGGAGCAAAGATCAAAACACTGTTGACGTGTGCCCCACAAGTCCAACCATTGTAGTATTGATTTTGCTTCATCCAGTTACCAGGCTGTTGTTGGATATGGAGTTTGAGGCCATTGCAGGCACCCCACACTCTGTGAGGTGCTAACACAGGATACTTTGCAGCAATAGCATTGACGTATTGTTGAATCTCTTCTTCATTTGGCAAGCAAACTTTTGCAGCAGGATGGTGTTGTAATGCAGAAAGAAGGAGCTTCCGTCCAAATTTCAGCCATCTGTAGCTACATAGGAGAAGCTGTTAATCCAAACTGCTAGAGCAACTGCTCTTGCTGCTGATCCTCTGGTTCGGAACCAGAATAAGACAAGAGCAAGGCACCCAATTGCATTGAATTGGTTTGTTGTCGACCAAATCTTCTTCTGTCGAATAACTCCGGTGTTCTTATCAACAGTGTAAGAATTATAGAGCGGTTTGAATAAATCTAAGAGCTCCCTGAATACTACATGATCAACGCTGCAGCAGTTTAGAAGGGCTTGATCGTTGCCAGATAGGTACAGATAAATAAAAGGAGATTGGCTGTATCTCTTAATTGCAATCCTAGGAGTTCTATAATCCCTTCTTCTCTTATCTTCCTTGCCAAGCAGTGGGTTGTTGTAATCAGGGGTTAAGTAGTTATCATAGTAGTCTCCAATTAGTGCTAGTAACTCCAGGGCCATCATGTTGATTGTGGATTATATAAAAGTGCTGTTATGAAAGAGTGTTTCGCGAAAGAGTGTTTGCGCTTTTTGCTTCTTGCTGGAGAGCAAACCATGTGTTTTAGTGAGGATAGCAAATTAGCCAATAGTACGGTACATGAAATTCTCAAATTTTGAACTGCCGGCCATCCTTGAATACTCAACAGGCTTGCTTGCCAAAATAGGCCAGTAGGTGGCGCGGGTAGTGATTAAACAGACAGTTACTGCTTCTTCTTTAGGGATTCCAAATTCCAAATTTGGCAGTTAATAAAAGTATTTGTCCGTTGGATGTGATAAAAAGTATTCATTCTATATACTTTTTATTCACTTCGCATTCTATTTACTTTTATCTGATGGGAATCACTCATTTAGGCCATTATTACTTTGTAGTATAATGAGTGATTTCCACCACCCTAAAATAAATAAATTTTCGAAACAAAGTGAATAAATCTATGAATCACTAAGTACATAGGTGTATTCATTACTGAATAAAATCTGGTAGTCTAGGCAGGCTCGACTGCCAGATTTTATTAACCATGGTGAAACACACCAACAGAATCTTAAAATCAAACATTTCAGTCACCCAACGCATGAATTGTGTGCATCTTTTTTGCAAAGCATGCTTTTTTGGGGGATTTTTGCTAATTTTGCCGAGCTGGAAAATTGCAATAGGAAGAAACGCAACAACAGTACCACTTGGGTGCTGGTCCCCGCAGCCGGAAGAACCACGTCACAACACCATGGCACACTTGCATTTTTCTTTTCGTCCCACTTCATGTAAGGCAAACCATCCATAACTGAAATCAAAAACTTAGACCCTGCTGACCGGCCACTGGCTGTAGGATGACTTACTCCTGTAAATGATTTGTGACAAAACAGATCAAATTCACGGTCAAGTCAATCAATAGTGCGGTATTCCATTACTCGCTTGCAGGTTTGTTTGATTAGCGTGGATTTGATCCGTTGGGTTCTCTTTGTGGGAGCCTTCACTTCAGTTTTATGGTTGCTCTCACTAGCTGCAGAGTCTCATCCCGTTGGAGGACCAAATAATCTCATGTACTGTGATAAATGAAAATACATGTGATTCTTCACCAGATTGTTACCCTCTCCCTTACTTTGTTGTAGATAGTTATTTATACAGTTAATGAAATGAACAACCATCTTGTCAAGATTTAATGCACCCATGTTCTCTTCTTTGAAAACCTCATCAAATGTTCCAGCATATTTGAGGAACTCTTCCATACCCAACAACAACTCAAGGGCGTAAATATGTCCGTCAATTTCTTCCTCACACCACTTTCTGCTGCTATTCTCAAGATTGGTTGTTGTTCTTGGGGACAACAACAATTGATGACCTTCAGCAGACAAAAGTTCGAGCATCTGAATATAAAGCATGCCAATGTACTGGTTCCCCTCCTTCTTTGCTGTATGTATTGACTCAGAAAAATTGATTCGTGGAAAATCACGATTGGATTGCCTCTGAACAGCACCACCATAGTAACTTGCTATACGGTCCATGTCACTTAGTAGCCGCGTGCTGTTATTACCTAAAAATTCCTCACGGAAAGTCTCTGCTGCTCGCTTCACACAACCAAGTTGGTGCATATGGAATCTCTCTCCTGGTGACGCTAAATGAATATTGTGTGGGTTTTCTCCAAAATCAATATCATAAAACGCGTTACCGTTATGAGCACCACGGTGGTGGGAGACATTCTTGAAATACTGTTCAACATTCACTCCTTGCTCCACTGTCGGCGAAGTAAATCTGACATCTTCCATAGCCGAACAGATTGATACTCTTCCCCATTTTCATGATTTGACACCTGCATGTTCCCGCTTTTAATTGAAACATGAATCTTCAGAACATTCACACAACAGTTGTTACCAAGTGTTCTTGGACAATTGCAATGCCTACAGATCATCTTGGTATTAACCGTTTGATAATATCCACAAAGTTGGTCATGCTGGGGAGTATTGCCCATGAAATAAGTGACCGCATATTTCATTCAAACAGACCATTTCTTCTTGTTCCAAGGCAAATTAGACCATTCGATACCATCCATTAGGTTACAGGCTTCTTTCAAAGATGAAAGAGCGCAATGAAGGCCAGAGTGAAGATTGCTCACATTGTCAATTGATTCATTACCTTTATCACGTGATCCCTTTGGATGAAAATATAGAGTTCCGCAAGCATCCAGCCGACAGTTCCAAGTTAAGGTGTTGAATATGCCAAGTGTCATGTTCAGTGGGGTAAGAGTGCTTTGACCACTATTGTCAATTGCGATTCCATCCATGTAGAGAATACTAATAGGCACCAAAATTTCATTCGAATTGCTTTTGCATCTCTTCTCCCAAGTATTGATCCACCATTCACCGTGGTGGAGTTCGTCTATATCAATATTGCCTTGTAGTTCCGGAAACCGGACTGGGTAACGTTGGGTCTTCAGCATGGGGGAAAGACAGGTTTTCTTCTTTTACCAAGGTGATGTATGTTAATAGGGAATGAAGTACTTTTCGGAATGACCAAACGTAGATTTCTTTAGGAACGGGAACATCACTACTACTTGTTGATTTCTTAGAACACCAGTCAATAAGATGAGGTTCAAACCCATCGCCTTTTATTTCAGACACAGTTGCAGAAATCTCCCTCATAACTGTTGACCTCGTCTGTACGAGGTTGCCTTTTGTCTATGAAAATAAATGGAGACGCTCCAATTTGATAGCCCATTCGTACAATTCCTTCTCTGCAACTAGTGGTATGCGATGATTCCGCATAATTTTCATTAGCTTGATCTTTACCATCAGTTCATCTGATACATGCCTCCTGGCATTGGGGGTCATAATTGCCATGTTTGTATCACGATGGGAATCATCAACATCAATGTCATTGCCTTCTTCATCATTGACACTCAAAGAGTGGGGGACCTCTGTGCTCTCACTTCCTTCTTCCTCATTGTCATCATTACTAGGAGAAAACAAATTATCATCAGAAACAGAATCATCGTCATCCTCAATGTTTGCTAATTCCTGTCCAATCAAGGCACGATCCATTGGTTTGACAGAAGGGTCATACATAACTTGTTTGTCGAGCACCTCTGGTACTAGGCCACTACTTAGTGGACCGGTATGGGTGTTCGTTAGACCTAATTTATCACTAGCATCCTGTGACTTCTGTGATTTTTGGATGAATACGCAAGATGCAAAATGGTCTACACCCAAAGATTCCCTGTAATAAGAATAGCATGATGCGTGATTTGAAATATGGTCCAGAAGACTGGGAGAAACAACTACTCCCTTATTCTTTCTTCATCTTGCTGTAAACGAAGGGGGGTTCTTCTTCTTGGTGACCTTCTTCTTCCCGTAACCTTTAGTGATCGGAGGAGAGTCCAAGTAGCAATGTTTACAATAAACCTGATATTTAGGAGTGCGGACCATCGTTACTACTAATGTCTTACAATAGCCAGTAATAACAATAAAAATGGGGAACCGGTTGAGATTGAGAAATTGCAACCATGCACCGTTTGTTTCAGGCATCAAACTCAGTAACATGCCACTAATTCAGAAACAGATGCCAGTGGGGTAGGAAAATGTACTATGCATCAAAATATTAGGAGTTTGACATTAATTTCAATAAATAGGGTGAAATTACAAAGGGGGACCAGTGGAGTTTAGCCCAAATATGCGCGTGATTCCAAAAGAACCCTGAATCTTGTTTATGTGACGTGTCTCTCCAGCAAATTTTATTTCAACTTCAAGAATTGACACTACACTTCTTCTTTCTTCCAAGCTGACTCAGCAGGGCAATGTCCTCCTACCCCTTTTATACTACTGTTGCTGCTCATGTTGCTCTCGCTACATTATTAGATGATTCCTTGGATGAATCGATTCGATTCGGCCGCTCACAAAAAGAAAAAGAAAGACCAGCAATACCATTGATCGTAACAATCAACATGCCCACGACTGGAGGCAGGAAAGCCGGTGTCGGCAACTACACAACAAAGGCCGAGTTGGAGAACATGTTTGCTGCCATTAGAGCTATCATACCCATTGGAGGAGAAGACTGGGACAGTGTTAGAGACCTACATGCTGAAAAAAAACCTGGGAGGGACACCAAATCCATACGCAACAAATACAATTGATTGTACCGGAAGAAGGCACCAACTGGCAATCCGAAGATGAAATGGGAGATTAGTGAGGCAAAGGAACTCAAGGAACTGATACTAGGCCAGAAGGCAAGCATTGGAGATGGAGAAGAAATGTATGATCTTGAAACAGATGAGTTTGTACCTCATCCTCGTCGTCCTCCTCCTGCTGCTGCTGTTGCAACTCAACCAGTACCACTTCTACTTGGTCAACCAACTCAACCAACACAACCCGAAGAAGTTACATAAGCCAAAGAAGTTACCCAGCCCAAAGCAGCACCAGCAGTAGCAGAGCTGACTCCTCCCAGTACCATTGGTAGTACCAAGAAGAGACATTACAATCGCAAAGCAGACAACGAATCGCAGATGTTGAAAGTGCTGATTGCTGTAGTACTACAAGAAGGACGTGACGATAGAAAGCTTCAGCAGCAGTCATTGGAACTCCAGCAAAGACGGCAGGACCAGGCAGATCAAGAGAGGAAGGTGTTATTGCAGGCACTCCTTGCTCAACTTAATAGTGGTGGTGGTGGTGGTACTAGACCTCCTAATACACCCCAAGCTACTACTGCTGAAGGGAAGAAGCTCAAAAGAAAAGTAAACAGTCTCCATCTCTGTGACAGTGACGACAGCAGTGACAATGGCAGCAACTTGGAATTTATTAGTTAGTTAGCTAGCTAGATTTGGAATCAATTAGTTAGTTAGTTAGTTAGTTAGTTAGTTAAATAGTTAAATAGTAATCAAATTAGCAGTTAAACTCAACAACAGTAGCAACATTGCTCCAGACAGAAACTTAGACTACAAAGACAATAGAAAAACTATATTGCAACCCCTTAAAAGAGGGATCCAAAACCACTAGAGGTGCGCTGGAGCAAAATTATTTGGAGGTACTGTCGACTGCTCTAAACAAAGCTAATTTGGAACTTATTGGTTCTGCTCTAAAATACATTGTTTGTAGTTTTGGTTGGTACCAATTTGTACAAGAAGAAGCCATATGACTTGAAACCTTCAGTCTCACTCATGTAGGTGTTGAGTATGGTGTTGATTCCAACTCTAGCTGTCTGGAAATTGTACAACAACACGACCAGCTTCAGAGTGATTCTCCTGTCTCCCGTTTCTTCCAGCAACAACTTATCTTTGAGTCAAGGGAACCCACCTTGGATCTGTCTCATCCCCCACTCAGACATCTGTCTAACGCAAGTCGCTTGTCTGTTTACTGTAACAGTCTTACAAAGGGATGCTTTTTTAATTGCCACAGGCTCTTCATCAGGAGTACTCTCAGGTATTTCTACAGGAGTTTTCAGAGGGTCATATTGACTACTTCTAATAAGGTAGTCATTTGTAGGTAACTTAAATGCCAAATTGAAAACAATCTTTGCCTTGTACATATCATACATGAGCTCCATCTTTTCACACAGCCTGTAGTCAGCCTGAGTACTGTCATGCCAAGACCCAGGAGCATTCAAGACACAAGCCCGGATCCTCCCATCCAGGCAAAAAAAGAAAGAGGCTATTCACATATGTACCTGCTGTCCATCCATTATAGTATTGGTTCTGTTTCATCCAGTCACAAGACTGCTGGAGATGCAGTTTAAGCCCGTCGCAAGCAGCCCACACTCTGTGTGGATGTAGCGCTGGATACTTTGCAGCAATAGCATCAATGTATTGTTGAGTCTCTTCTGCATTTGGCAAACAAACTTTTGCAGCAGTATGACATTGTAATGCAGAAACAAGGAGCTTGCGTCCAAATTTCAGCCATCTGTACTACATAGGAGAAGCTGTGAATGCAAGTGCTAGAGCAACTGCTCTTGTTGTTGATCTCCGTGTTTGGAACCAGAATAAGACAAGAGCAAGACATCTGGTTGCATTGAACTCTCTTTGTCAACCAAAGTCTTGGTTTGTTTGTTCCTTAAACTTCTGAATAACTCCAGTCTTCTGATCAACAGTGTACAAATTGTAGAGTGGCTCAAATAAATCTAGGAGCTCCCTGAATACTACATGGTCAACTCCACAGCAATTTAGAAGGGCTTGATCATTGCCGGATTGATACAGATTCATGAAAGCAGATTGACTGTTGTATCTCTTAATTGCAATCCTAGTAGGAGTTCTATGATCCGTTCTTCTCCTATCTTTGTCACCAAGTAGTGGACTATTGTAATCAGGAGTTAAGTAGTTGTCATAGCAGTACCCAAGCAGTGCTAACTCTAACACCATGTTGTTTCATTGATTGTCAATTTAAAAAAGAAAGAGTGTTTGCTGGAGAGCAACTTGCATGTTTTAGTGAATGTAGCGAAAGCCAGTACATACAAAATTCTGAAATTTTCAACCGGACAGCCTTGCTTGCCAAAAGAGGCGGGTAGGTGGCGCGAGTAGTGATTAAACAGACAGCTACTGTTTCTTATTTAGGGATTCCAAGTTCCAAATTTGTCAGTTAATAAAAACATTCGTCCGTTGGGTGCGCCAAAATCTATTCAATCTATTCACTCGCGATTATTTTTATTAATTATTCACTCTGTGGTGGTGGGAATCACTCAATAAAGTTCTGATCAAGTGTGTTGGAGGATAAGGTTAGGGTTGACACAAATTACCCGAAATACTAAAAGAAGGAAGTGTGAACGAGGTGTCAAAGCCACATGAACAGGATACACATGAGTTTGTGATAGAGCCTATGGGCTCATAACTTTGAAAATTAAATCTAGTGGAAATTATATGTGAATTGATCATTCTATTCTCACAAACATTTTGCGCATTGGAATTTGTCTGTTGTTCCACTGAATCATGCTGGATTCAAATAGTAGGTTGAGGTTGGCATTCCACAGAAAGTCGCGTCCAAAAATGATGTCATATCGGCATGAGTTGGAATCAAATAGTCTGGCTTCACAACGCTTGATTGTTGTGTTGCCAAATTCTTGTAGCTTGATGTTTTTCATGATGACAAACAACGAGGTGTCAAAGGATCTGTTGGCTGTGGTTGTTATGATTTTTGTTCTTGATTGGATAGGTAGAACTCCAAGGGGAAGTGCCCTCTTGTTGATAAGGGCTGTAGTGCTGCCACTGTCAAGTAGGGCAAGCATTGTTTTGGTTGTTTTGATTGGAATGCCTTGAATATATTGGATGGCTGTTAAAACAGTAGGAGCCACATCGCTCTTATTTGTTTTCGTCAATACGGGATATTCTGTATTTAGGGGGGCACGCTTTTCGCTAGACGCAAAGTCCAGCTTGTTGTCATCAACCCTGTCGCAGCCTGTTTTTAATTGATTCTAAGAAATTTGCACATACATCATTTTAAAAGCTAAGGCCAAGAAACAGTTTTCTGTATTTAGTATGTCTTAATTCCGTATCTAGTATGTCCTTGGGCCTAATCAATGCTTAGGTTGTTTACAATTATACGTGACCTTTACATAACGTAACAAAACAAAATATCTAGTATTTTTGGAATTACATAACATGAAACCAAAATATCTAGTCTTTTTGTTATTCCATTTACATAAGGTAATGACATGAGGTTTGGTTTCGTAGTCAGGAGCAGACTTCCGGAACATTGTTTTTTGTATGGTGTTTTTTGGATTTTCTGGTCTCCACTCTCTTCTGCAATTTACTCGGAAAGAAAAAATGGATTTTTTGGCGCACACAAAAGTTGGATAAATGTTTCTCCATTGAGTGATTCCCATCAGATGAAAGTGAATAGAATCGAAAGTTAATAAAAAGTACATAGAATGAATACTTTTTTATCACACCCAACGGACGAATACTTTTATTAACTGCCAAATTTGGAATTTGGAATCCCTAAAGAAGAAACAGTAACTGTCTGTTTAATCACTACCCGCGCCACCTACCGGCCTATTTTGGCAAGCAAGGCTGGCCGGCGAGGTTAAGTATTTTATTCAATGGGCCTTTTGCTTGATCGTGATATATGGAATAAATGAGGCCCATTTCAGATGTACTCTTTTGAATGCACTTATGGGTTTCAACAAGTGTTTACTTATCGATCCGGTCTTTAATGATGCCTTGGTTCGAATAGTTTAACCTGTTTCTGTTGTAGCCTTGAGTGGATTCGTTTTTACCACTTAATGATTTCAAAATAAGAGGTGCACATGATTGATTCGTGCGTTGGATGACTGAAATATTTGATTTTAGTATGATTTAAGATTCCGCTGAAATTTATTCAGTGTTAAAAAAGTGAATAAAAACTGTCAGTTCGATACGTATGGACTGACAAATTTTATTCAGAAGTGAATAAATCTATGTAGAAAACACATACTTTTTATGTGTTTTTTATTAATTTTATTCGTTTTCATCTGGTGGGAATCACTCATTACCATGCTTATTATTTCGAGAAAGGCGGCCTCGTTGATCTTTGGCCGGCCAATTAAGGCAATGCGCCAATAATTACTTAAGCATTGTACCGTAAGTCTTGCTCGTATTTCGTACCGGTACTTCGGCGAATACTAAATAATACAGCATGTACCGGTACGAGTATCTCCCGATAGGTATGATCCTACGTTGGCGAGCGAAAGCGGGGAGAAAAAGGCACGAAATTTGCTCGTACCGGTAGGTACTAGCGGTACCGGTACCGGTACGTGTTACGTACATCGTAAACAATTTCCATCACATTTCTGTACCGTACCATTCGTCTTTTGACAATCAGCATCGTGCGTTAGAACCACCGTCACGACAAAGCGGATTGAATAGGATTGGATTGAATTATACAACTGGATCAACGCCAGGCAGAACCCACTTCGAAACAAGCACGAAACGGAGAACCATGGCGTTAACTTCCAGACCGATCTCCATTGCGTGTGCGCTCGGCCTTGGTTTCTTTCTCGGAAGCCAGAAATCTCTGATTTCGTCGTACAATGCGTATAACTCGGATCTGCAATCCACCGCCGTCTTGTCCCCACAGAAGCAGGTGTTGGACGATTTCGCTCCACCTAACAAACCAGTCAACAAACCAGTCAACACACCAGTCACGACTGTGGGCGTGAAACCAATCAAAATGGAAGAAGAGGAGGAGAGTGTGTTTCGACTCCACGAGCACATCCGGCTCACGGAGGATCCCCTCTTGTACAAATCGATTGTATATCCTCGGGTGAAAGAGTTGTTAGCGAGGGGAGCAAAAGAGGGTTGCGCGGCCGAAGAATTGCAGCCATACTTCGATATCCTCAAAAATATTGAAGAAAATCCACTGTACTACGAAGGCGACAACAACAAACTAAAGGACAGCGAGACATGCCCGGTCGTCTTTCTCTATTACTTCGAGGGCGGTCTGAAAATGGCAAATAAGTTTTTCAAGTTCTATTCGAATATTAAGAACAGGCGATGTCTCCAATTCATAGTGTCGAAGCGTTACTTAGATCATCCCGAGACGCGGGAGATCGTACAGACACACGGGTACAGCATTGTTGGGGGGGCCGCCGTACAACAGGGAAAGACCATCAAAAATGGCCTCAACGAGACCAAGAAAACCTTCGGCGACCAAGTGGTGGTGAGCGTCAACGATTTGGACCATTTACTGGTGTGGTTCGATCTGAATAACAAACCCCATCGATACTCGAGCTACACCGACATTGTGAGGTTGTATGTGTACGAACTTTTGATAACGACAGGGTGCCCGGACGAGAAAAACGTACGCGAGAGATTCGTTGTGCCTTGCACGTGCTTGATGGAAAACAACGCAAAATATATCTCCACGGTCGAAGAGGGAATAGTATGGTCCGAATATGGCGTCACGAATCGCTTCCATCCAACCGCTAATTTTTTCCTGAACAAAACGTTGAAAGGAATAGCTACGCACGCAAAAAGTGTTGGGACGGTGTTTGCCAACCTACGAAACATGAAGGTTAGTTTTTGTTTGTTTGTTTGTTTGTTTGTTTGTTTGTTCGATTTTTTAATGCATGGGGAATCATCGGGGACGATGGGTTGGCTCTATCCATAGTCCTTGCCGTGATCGATTGATAACCTTTTTTTTCTTTCTCTTTTCGACACGTTTTTATTCTTCGACTCCCATTGACGCCGTCACCACCAACCAGGTCGGCGATATTAAGGTTCATCACAAATTAGGATTACATACAAAGAAAGTGCTTTCGTGGGCGACCATGTGTGGCGTCATTCATGCGCGAACCGACAACATGATCCAATCGTTGTCAAAATACCACCACTTCCTTCTGGCAGCGGAAAAGAATATGCATCGGGACAACAAAGCCACGGTAGCAGGTATGTACGGTAGAAGACTTATTGCTCGTGTCGTTACTGTTCAGTGCAGTGCGAAGGATGATGCATGCAAACCTCTGTTCGGCGATGCCTGTCCCGGAGCTGGAACGAAGCGCGTGCTCTTGCGTTGTGTTGTGCGATTGGATGATTGATTCGCCCTCGTGCAGTAGCGGTTGTCGGTCCTTTTTGGTTTCCTTCGAGTTTCACCGGCGCATCGCATCACGGGAAAGAAATTTCTCACAACTCATTCGTTTCGTACGCCATTGTTATTATTATTTTTGTCCCCTTCGCTGTTTTTTTTTTTTTTTGGGGGGGGGGGGTTGCGCGAACGGATCGGGATCCAAACGCGGCCGTGTGGTTTCGTATCTTGCTCGGTTGACCGTGGTGTGGATGGTTCGCACACACGCACAAATGCACTCGCACTCACCGACCGATGCATACATACATACATACATACATGTTTTTAAACCAAACCAAAAGACGCAATGTCGTGCTCCGTGTCGAGCCCAAAGGAGATCAATGAGAAAGCAAAAACGTGCCGTACGGTGAAGGAGTTTTCCAATCTGCTCGGAATCAGCCATCAAAAACTAGCCTGTGTCAATGCAGGATACAGCGACGAGCATTGTTCGTCCGACATGAGCTGCTGTTTGACGGACTGAGCAAGTTGTGTACTTAAAACAAAACAAAACAAAACAAGCCCGAGAAAGTTATTCAATGGATGGCTTGCTACGATAAAAGAATAAACCGTAGCGGCATTTGGCACACGACGGCAATACAATCCAGAGCGATGAGCACCCAATGTAGAATCAATCGGGATTGTTCCGGACGGAGGAGGGGGGTAGTACTGTACGGGAATGAAGCATCCACACAACATTCGAAAAAGATCCTGTTGCGGTAATGCGAATCATTGGAATAGACGGAGGAGGGGATTGTACGGTACAAGAATGGAGCATCCACATAAACATTCGAAAAAGATCCTGTTGCGGTAATGCGAATCATTGGCATTGGCAGCAATACTGTTGGCACTCTACTACAACGTACAGCAAACGTTCCTACAACTCGGTTTTTATCTATAATTAATAATAGTGACTGAAAAAGTTTCAGTGCGAGACAATGGAATAATAATGGAATAGCAACAACCGGAGGAACCGAGCTCTACGCGCGGAGGCTCCCATCCCACTTAGGTTGAGACGAATGAATCTCTTGCTACTTGACGAATCGTTTCAACGCAACCATTCGTTTCGATTGCTATTGCGATTGCGATTGTGCCAACGATTATTGGAGTACTGGTGGATTACGACTGCAGGGAAGCGTGGAACAACGATACACCAACGCTCTGTAAATAGAGTCCACATCGCATCGCTCCACTTCACTCCGCCCGCATTCGTTTCCAAAGTCGCGTGGCGCTTTGTGGCGACTCTTGCAACGTGTTTGGGCGTGCGTGCGCCGGGTCGAAGAAAGTTATTAATGCGGCATCGTTGTTGTTTGTTGGTGGTTGTGCTCGCCGTCGTGTTGCACGCCGGCTTCGACACGCAGTAAGTAGTGTTCTTTTTTGTGTTGTGAGATACCGCATCGTCGTCCAAATCCACCGTGTCCGGTCATTACGGGGAACGAATCGCAGGTGCCGGTGCCCGTCCCGGAGGGTGAATCCTCGTCCGTTCGGGTTCTGTTTTGGCGTGCCGTGCCGTGCAGTGCCGTGTCATGTCATGCTTTGCCGTGCTTTGGGTACCGCTGTTACCAGACACCCGGCCGCAGATCCACCATGTTGGTGCAGTTGCCGCACCTCGGATCGATGACGTTGGTCCGCAAATGGTTCATCATGGTGCTCCAATTGCTCTGTGTGGTCAGGACGAAATCGTTGGCCTCCATGGACACCAGCAGTGACGCCAGTGCCACCAGCCCGCTGCGTCCCAGGGTGTTGCGGGCCGCCCAGCTGGCGCGATTGCCCTTCGGGGGCCGAAAGGCATCGATCTCGCGGAGTGTCACGTCGGCGTAAACGGTCCACCCGTCGGGTTTGGCGTCCATGAATTCCCGGTAGGCCCGGGGATCCTCGGTGGCGAGGTAAATGTTGGCCGTCGTCGGTTCGTTGTTGCTGGTGTTGTTGCTGCTGCTGCTGCTGCTGCTGCTGTTGCTGTTGCTGTTGCTGTTGCCGCTGGTATTGCTGGTGTTGCTGTTGCTGTTGCTGTTGCCGCTGGTTTTGCTGTTGACGTTCATGTTCATGTTCGTGTTTGTGTTCGTGTTCGTGTTCGAGTTCGCAGATGTGGACGTGATTGCGGATGCTGTCGGATCCCGCGCGTCGAGGATGGTCCGGACCGCATCGATGTACTCCTCGATTGGTGGCAGGTCCATCTCCCAGAACTTGTCCCCCCACCGCACGTGGACCGTCACCAGATCGTCCGGGACGATTCCGTCCGGGAAGAGGATCCCGACCTGTCGCTTGGCCTCCCGGATCACCAGGGGACTGACGCGCTGAAAGAGGTACTCGGTGGACGCCGCCCGGATGGTGGCCCTGGAGTCCTCCGAGGCTTTGGCAAGCGCGCACCAGTCCTTCCGGACGCGGGGATCCGTCACGTTGGGGAGCGGCGGGAGAATAGATGCATCGGTTTGTGATGATGGAAATGATGGTGATGATGGCGATGATGGCGATGATGGCGATGGCAGTGGCGATGGCAGTGGTGATGACAGTGGTGGTGGTGGCGATGTCACGCCGGGGCACCGGTCCTCCGAGTCGGGAAAGTAGCACAGCAGCGGCGACACTCTTGCCACGTTCTTGTCGCAGTGCTCCCGATCCAGCCACAGCCAGTGGTCGGGCGACATCGACACCATCCGGTGTCCCTCTTGGATGCTGTTGCAGGCGGCCTGCCCCCACAGAATGAGGTGGCTCCCCATCCCGAAGGTGTTGTCGAAGTGGTGATTGGCCAGCGGCAGGGAGCAATCCGACTGGTGGGCCTCGAGGCGCTTGGCGTAGTCGGAGAGGGGCGGATTGTGGAGCCAGTTGCGCTTGAGTCGGCCACAGGTGGTCGCGGTCTGGTGTTCGAGGGTGCGCCTCGAGGGATCGGATCCCTTCTTGATCGATTCGGGAACGGTGCTGATCGCGTGGGTGAGGCAGGTGAGGGCAACCGTTGCGGCGTCTGTGTCGCCGCCACTAGCGGGCCACGGCTGCTCCTGCTCCTGCTCCGCATCGTGCCGGCTCGGGGGCCACCACCCAACAACGGTGCGATCCGATGGTTCGTCGTCGATCTCGATAATTTGTGTGGTTAGCCG
Source organism: Pseudo-nitzschia multiseries (assembly GCA_037355745.1). Taxonomy (NCBI): domain Eukaryota; phylum Bacillariophyta; class Bacillariophyceae; order Bacillariales; family Bacillariaceae; genus Pseudo-nitzschia; species Pseudo-nitzschia multiseries. The sequence goes on from CM074783.1 coordinate 25,098,726, forward strand.
CCGGAGCTCGATCCGGTGCGGGCCGAGCAAGAGGATCGTGGAGGCAATCAACATCGACGCGACAAAGACCAACCGGACGAGACTCCTGCTGCTTCCGTAGCGAAGCAGCAGATTGCCGCTGCGTTGTCTCGGCGATGGTGGTGGCGATGGCGGTGGCGATGGTGGTGGTGTATGCACCATTCTTTCTTCGTGATGGGGTCGAACTGTAGCTGTAACTGTTCTAGTACAATTGAGCACCAATTGGAATAATCTTACTGTAGCATAGGATGAACCTGAATCCTTTGTGTGTTCGGAGGCAGGGTGCTCGGAACAAACCACAAGCCGGTCGTTAGGGTTTTGGAATTGGTTTCGTTTCTTACCGGTACCGGTACGAGTACGTACGGTACGTTTTTTGGATTTTTTTAAAATTTCAAAAACCGGTTCCTGCTCAAAGATGAGTCATCAATCCCTAGTAGCTAGTGAATGAATTATCTGACTCGGTACCATACCGGCCAGGGGGGCAGACGGTACGTAATCTAGACCTCGGGTGCCGGTCATACGTACGTACTGATTTAGCTATCTTTGACAGTGACATCCGTGAAACCAAAAAAACCAAAAAATGACGCAACAACAGCAAAAACAACAATCAAGACCCGATTCAGACAAGACAACCCGATCAATCACATTCACGATTGAATAGTCTAAACGCGTTGATTGTCATTGTCATTCTTCGCCGCATCATTGCAATAACGATGTGCGAGGTCGATAAATAAAGCTACCTGTATGTACAGTACGAAATATACGTACGCCAAACACACGTACAACCTCGTTCGTTCGTTCCGGTACGTACCTTGTACGCACTCGTAGTAGAAACCGAAGACAGAATTCTCGTTCCCCTTTTTCTCTCTCTTGCAGATGACGGAACTAGAAAATCCGAAACCGCGAAGTCTTATTTCCTTGGAGGATGATTCGTACGTACCGGTACGACTAAGATTACGGTAAGATTACGGTAACTGCAAACCGAAGGAACGAAGGACGAAATTGAAAATCCATCAACGCGATTTTCTTTGGGCCTTGTGAATTCGAGTGCAAGAATCGAATCATCTGTTTCCAACCCGAATCGGTTGGTGCCTGTCATCATGATGATGATGGTGATCATCATCATCATCATCATTACAGTATCATAATTTCTCCTCCATTCTGCTCGAAAGACCGACCAAAGTGGCAGTTCCGCAATCCAATCGCATTCAACAAATACAGTAGAGACAACGAATACAACTATACTACCAGTCTGGTACCAACGAACCGCAGCAACTAATTGCCAACTCGGACGCAAGCGCATCGCGATTCACGCTCCTGTATAGCCAAGCCATTTCCCCCTTCATTCTCCCATTTATTCATTCATTCATTCATTCGTTCCTTCCTTCCTTCCATCATGCTTCGCATCGTCACTCGAAGTGTTTCCGTGTCTCTTCTTCCCACGACAGGTGCTGCTTCCATCACGATTCCGAAACCACCATCGTTGTGGTCGACACCGCGATGCTTCCTGTCGTCGGCTCTCACACGAACGACCCAAGCGGCGGCGGCGGCAACAGCCACGGCAACAGCCACGGCCTCCATGAACGTGCAGACCGTTACCCGAACGATTCCGCGAGCACCACCACCGTCTCCACCACCGTCTCCCACTCCAACAATGTTTCTCCGACCGCCGAGGCCGCAACGAGAAGTGTCCCCCCCTCACCCGGTTCCCTTGCCGTTGCCATCATCTCGAACTCGAATCTCGAATCTCGATCTCGATCTCGAACTCGGTCCACCACCACCGACCTCCCCGCGAATCTCGCGGGATTTGTTGACAAGATGTCCCGGGCCCTGCGCCACAGAAAACTCGTGTCCGCCCCACCCGGAGCCGAGAACGATCCCGTGGCCCAATTGTTTCGGTGCGTGTACTGCAAGTTATGGATACCACGATGTCTTCGAGTGTGCACTAGGAATGACAACGACAACGACAATGACAACTGACAATGACAATGCAACGATGGATTTCGGTTCCATTTCGTTCTCATCGCTGTTTTGTTCCTTTGCTTTCCTCTGCTTTGCTTTCCTTTGTTTTCTTTTCCTCTCCTTTCTTGCTCTGCTTTTTCTACAAATCACGTGACTTGTCTTGACCCGATACTTATGATATAAATAATATATATATATATATATATGTATATTGCACACCCCAGAAGCCCCGATCTTCCCCCGTTCTCCGCCTGGAAACCGTACGCTCGATCGGACGCGAGCAAGCCGTACACCCGGAACCTGGTGGCAACCGACCACTCCACCTACGCGCTGCTGGTGCTGTGCTGGAATCCGGGTCAGCGATCGCCGGTCCACGACCATCCCTGCGACGGCTGCTGGCTATCGGTCCTGGACGGCGAGCTCACGGAGGTCCTCTATCGAAACACAAACACAAACACAACCGCAATTCAGCAATGTCGGCAATCCGGTAGGGCGGAACCTTCTTGGAACCGGCATGTCCTCCTGCATCTCCAACGCCACCGGCCTCGTGCACTCGGTGGGAAACCCGTCGAAAACGGCGCAAGCGGTGTCCCTGCATCTCTACGCTCCGCCGATGGTCGGCTGCCGCTGCTGGGACGTGGATACCGATGCTGGTGTTGGTGTTGGCGACGACGACGACGACGAGAGCGAAGACGACGGAACGTTTGGGAGGAGCGCGTGAGTGAGCGAGTGAGCGACCACCCTTCCCGATCCCGAAACCGACGCTGGTTGGTTCGCTGAAACGGTGGGCACTGCTGGTCCGTGGCTGCAGAACGGGCTGGGACGTATGAAGGTCGGTTTCGTGTCGTGTCGTGTCGTGTCGTGTCATCTCGTGCCGTGCTATGCCAGATTCCTCTCGATTCCTGATGAGGGGAGCATTGATTGCAGCGCATGCAGAGGCGGGAGTCGCGGTCCGGTACGGTACGGTACGGTACTGCGTCCGTACGAGAGGGGAACAGATGCATAGAGCATAAGAAGAAGTGCCTTGGGGCGCGGGCAATGCAGTGGATGTTCCATCGTATAGTAGCATCGGTATTGGTATTGGTATTGGTATTGGTGTTGGTATTGAATGTTTTATCGGGGGCAAACTTTTACGAGAACAATCCCGTTGGTTGAGACTCTCTTGTGCGCGTACTATATGCAAAAATGGTAGAGAGAGAGCAAAAGAAAACCAAGTCCGAACCTCGTTGTGGAGGGTCGACAGAGATGGAGGCCAATGGTGCCAAGAACAAGGTTGTTGCACACGTCGCTTTTTATGAATCATGCGATGCGACACAAGATTTGTCGAGCCACAAACCGCAAGGGGCTCCGAGAGGGAAAAGCAGACGATAACGAGCCATGATATGCTGTCGTCCACGGTTATTATCGAGAACCGAAGCAAAGAGAGATTGGAGCAGAAGAGTTTTCGTTCAGTATTTCAAATCAATAGGACGGTTCGAGTTCGAGTTCGAGTTCGAGTTTTTTAGTACTATAAATTATTAAAAGCTATACATAGTTATTCATTATAAATGTCCGAGACACAGAGATACAGTTATTCATCGTAAATGTTCCGAGACATAGAGATCCACAATTTCCAAAAACACCCTCGTGACATGTGGCATGTGACATGTGACATGTGTGACCCAAACGGCACGGCACGATGCGATGGTAGCGTTGCAACCACCGATCCAATCCAATCCACCCGATCCGATCCGACGCGCTTCCTCCGCTCCGGGTGGTCTGTGCTGGTGCGTTAGTTAGTTAGTTAGTTAGTTAGTTAGTTGCTTGGTGGGTCGGTCGGTTAGTTACTCGAGGGACTCGCTCACGAGCTGCACCGTCTTGTCGTTTTCCCCGGGCAGCACGGGTTTCTCCTCGTTGTTGTTCCGCTGTAGCAGCATCCCGCTGCCATTGGTGTACGTTTTGTAGGAGAAAATCGCCATGGCGGCCAGGAGAAAGAGCAGGCACGTCCCGACCGCAAAGAAGGTGACAAGGATCGACGCGGAGGGTCGGTCGCCCCCTCCCACCACCGTGAGATGATCGTGCCACCAGGTGCCGGAAGAGGACGAAAAGTGCGTCTGTGTCTGCGTAGCGCTGTTGCTATTGCTTGCTATTGCTGTTGCTGTTGCTGTCGACCGCGCGGCCGCGGCCTGCTGCTGCTGCTGCTGCTGCTGCTGCCGGAAGAAGAACCGCCACCGGAACTGCTGCCGCCACCGCTGCCGCCACCGCTGCTGCCGGACGACGATCCGTTTCCACTGCTACTTCCCCCGCTTCCACCGCTTCCACTGCTGTTGCTGCTACTTCCAGACGAGGAACCACTCCCGCCTCCCGATTTCTTCGTGCCGGGACCCTTGGCTCGTCGCTCGTTCTGCTGTGCCGGTGCTATTGCTATTGTTATTGCTCGTGCTGGTGCTATCCCTATCCTATCGTCCGACACACCACCGGATTTCGACTCGATCCCGCTCGTATCCAATCGTCGTCGTCGTCGTCGTCGTAGAGCACCCGGTGGTGTCGACTCAACGGCTTCGGTTGTAGCGGTGCGGGACGGCGATCGGAGATGCGGCTGCGGCGGTGTTGCGGTTGCTATTGCTATTGCTATTGCTCTTTCGGAAGACAGCGACAACGACGCCGTCCCGAGGAGGAGTAGCCCCGTGATCATTTTTCGTGCAATCATTGCTGGTTTTGTGCTGACAAGCTCCGGTATGCTATGATATTCTTTGGTATGCTTTGGTATGCTTCGGTATGCTTCGGTATGGTCGGGTTTGATTGATTCGATTGGACTCTTCCCGCGATGGTTTGTTCCGATTTCGTTTGTTGCAGAGAACCCCTATACCGTACGGTGCGATGCGGTGAAGGATGTGAGTTGTGGTTCGAACGAACGAGCCACCACCAAACTCGATTGCAATGAATCGAATCCTTCGGAGGCGGGGGTGTACCGGGTACGTACTCGTAGTAGGTAGTGCGAATTTGTCACACAGGTGCGCAACATTCAGTCACGCCAAACTTCTTGGGTCGTGGTGTGATGGAATAGCCCCAATCACGATACGTTGAACATACCTCGGCGCACCGCGGAGCTGTGAGAGCGGGTGTTTGGCGAAAGAAAATTCTCGGGTTTTTCGTTGCAAGGAAACCGTGACACCGACGCGGGATGAGCGAGTGAGTCAGTCAGTCACAGTAGTCGACCGATTTGGGGGAGTTTCGGGTACGAGTACTCTACTCGTACACTACCGTACTGTGATGATGAATGGTACGAGTACGAGTACAGTACGAGTACGAGTACCAAACGGTACATACGTACGAAATACACCAATCCCACCAGTCCGCGATTTGGGATTGTGATGAAGAGTAAAGATAGCGTGGGTAGTAAGAAAGACGCAAAGCTTGTTGTAAAACATATTCATGAAATGACATCTTTTGTCCCAAAAACACTGTACAGATGAGCCGTATCATTCCTTATGGTGTTGCATGATCTCTCCCACCAGACATTTTGAAGCACCCAAAGAAGAAGCTTCAAAGCTTTCTACAAAGTTCTTCTGCTGCTAGTACTAGTACTACGTCCAATAATTGTCCCGCGACCCTTTTTTTTTTTCATCGCAAGGTACTGTCGCAACCCTTGCTTGTGTGTAATTTTGACACGAGCCCCCCATGTGATTCAGTAGCTTCGTATCATACTCATTTTTCTTAACTCTCAATTATAATCCCTGGTCCGCGATTATTTTTTTCCTTGGGTCATGAATAATTATTATTAATTTTTAATATAACATAACCGTACAATTTAATATTTGTGTTCGCATCACACACCCACTAAATTTAAATACGCAAGGTCATGACTCACAACCAGTAAAATTTAACATTAGGGCTCGCGGCACATAACCCTTAAAATTTATCTCCATTGCTCGTGACACACTACCCTTATAATTTAATAATTGGGCTTGTGGACACACTACCCTTATAATTTATCTCTGTTGCTCAGGACACACAACCAGTAGAATGTAACATTAGTGCTTGCGACACACAACCCTCAAAATGTATCTCCATTGCTCGCGGCACACTACCCTTTTAATTTAACATTTGGGCTCACGGCACACAACCCTTAAAATTTAACATTTGGGCTCACGGCACACAACCCTTAAAATTTAACACCATCGCTTGCAACTACCTACCACTACAGTTGAATTATTTGTGTCAAAAATTTGTCTAGTAGTATTATATGCAAAGTATGTATGATAGGTATGAGTACTTCTTTTCGTACATTTATATCAACATACTTCTTTGGAGCCGGATCATTCCTCATCTACACTTGGTAGCAATATCTGTCGTCACAGAGCGCGTCAGCTTGGAAGCCATCCCCTCCCTCTTGTATGTGATTTGCGGTTTATCAATGTGTTGACCCTTAAAGCACATAGTCATTTCATTCCACTGCAATGCTTTGGGATAGCATCCAAGCGCAAATTCATCCACGTTATCAATGGATGTATCTTCTAGTTTGAATACTACTTCCTTGGAGGCGTTGGGACACAAGGGTCTTGGCAGGCACGTCCGATAACTGTCCTGCGACCCTTTTTTTTCGTCGCAAGGTACTGTCGCAACCCTTGCTTGTGTGTAATTTTGACACGAGCCCCCCATGTTATTCAGTAGCTTCGTATCATACTCATTTTTCTAACTCTCAATCCCTGGTTCGCGATTATTTTTTTCCTTGGGTCATGAATAATTATTATTAATTTTTAATATAACCTACCCGTACAATTTAATATTTGTGTTCGCATCACACACCCACTAAATTTAAATACGCAAGGTCATGACTCACAACCAGTAAAATTTAACATTAGTGCTTCGCGGCACATAACCCTTAAAATTTATCTCCATTGCTCGTGACACACTTACCCTTATAATTTAATAATTGGGCTTGTGACACACTACCCTTAAAATTTATCTCTGTTGCTCAGGACACACAACCAGTAGAATGTAACATTAGTGCTTGCGAACACACAACCCTCAAAATGTATCTCCATTGCTCAGCGGCACACTACCCTTACAATTTAACACTTGGGCTCGCGACACACAACCCTTAAAATTTAACACCATCGCTTGCGACTACCTACCACTACAGTTGAATTATTTGTGTTCAAAAATTTGTCTAGTAGTATTATATGCAAAGTATGTATGATAGGTACGAGTACTTCTTTCTGTACATTTTAGTCATTTGTGTCACACAATCTACTATTTGCAACCATGGTATGCAATGTATGTAAGATATGTACCTTTTACCCTAATCACTCTCCCCAAAGATTTACCCGTGTCGTAGGTGTGAACCAACCCGCGTCACATTAGTGAATGGACTTACACAATGAACACTAACGTGTCACATTAGTGAATGGACTTACACAATGAACACTAACGATTCTGACAACAATGCCTAAACTTCCTCCAATTGGCCAAGCAATTGCATGAATACAGGATCAATATAGTTGTCATCCTCATTTTCCTCTTCAGCAAGACTACTGGCAGCAGTGCCACCATCTTTTGATACAGTAGGGTTTTTTTCTGACTTGAATCTTTCCAGCATCATTTTCTCCAAATTTTTACCCGTTTCGGGATCTTCTCCTAACGCTTGTACCTTCTTGCGCAATCTAGCAAACACTTGCCTTGCTCCGCTGTTCTGTTCCATTTGATTGTTTGGTTTTGTCATTCCGTTTCATCCCTTCGTCCTTCTTATGTCCTTGTGTTGGTTTGTTGTTCCTGAAGAATAAAAATAAGAGAAAGAAAGATCAGAAGCAAATAGAATCTCCAACAAATTGCTGTCATTGTCACTCACTAGTGTTTCTCATTGTTTTCTTTCATTGCCGATCCGCTGTTTCCATGCTTTTCATTTTTTAAAATACCGTGCCAACTTTTTGTGTGGTTTTGATTTGGGGTATGTACAGTTTTCCGTGTGTGTACAGTTTTTTTGTGTGAACTTTTCTGTTGTTTCATTCTGTCGTTCTGTCCCATTGTTCCCTTCCATTGTTCCGTTCTGTTTCATTGGTTGTTCTGTCTTAAGTGCCCTCCTTTCCTTTGTTGGTTCGTTTGATTGTTGTTCTGTTTCAATAAAAATAAAAATGAAAGAAAGAAAGATCAGAAACAAATAGTATCTCCAACAAATTGCCATCATTGTCACTCACTGCTGTTGTTCTGTTGTTCCATTCTGTCATTCCTTTTTTAATTCCTTGTTCCATTTTGAGTGCCGTTCTTTCCCTCGTTGGTTTGTTGATTTGTTTGATTGTTGTTCCATTTCAATAAAATTAAAAATAAAAATAAAAATAAAAGAAAGAAAGATCAGAAACAAATAGAATCTCCAACAAATTGCTGTTATTGTCACTGACTAGTGTTTCTTCTTCTTTGTTGTTCCGTTGTTCCGTTGTTCGTGACTGTCGGACAACATTCATTTTCCCTGCTTCAAAAAAAACTGTGCCAACGAAGAAGCATGTGTTGCGTTTTGTGTGGTGGTTCCATGTGTATAATACAGTTTTTCATGTGTGTGTTGTGTGTGCTATGCACCCTGACTTCTTCCATGTGCCTGGCTTGTGCACGGCCTTTATTTTCTATATAAGTAAAGCATGTACAAGTGCACGCCACCCCTCCCGCGCCATAATTTTTTCAAAGAGGAAATTGTGATTACACAAAGGTTATGTATCTAAATCCCCAACCCATCTGTAGAATCTGGTAGCCAGTCAGTGGTTCAAAACTCCCTTGGGTCAGTATGGCACCTACCTACGTACACTTTTTGCACAGTACCCAACTATGTACCTTTTTGCATGCAATATTAGCTACAACTAGTAGTAGTACTGGTAATATCCGCACTCTTTTTTTGTCTGAGAATAATAGAAAAACAGCACATCCATTTCAATTAAACAACTTATGAATTATTTTCATTTGACACTCATTAAAGTACATTTTTGGTGATTGGATTATACAAAGTAAATGTTCTTCCTATTATGAACTTGACCTCATACTTTGCCTGTCATTACCCAATAAGTCATTTTGTGCCCTGGATTTGCACCAATAATATTCTTTTGTGTGCCATTTGGAGAGACAAACCACAACAGTTTCAGCAATCTGTGGGGCAATATTGTTACCAATGTGCATCATAGGAGTCATGAAAAAATTATTCATGGCCTGGACCGGATACTTTCTAAGTCATTACCCAATAAGTCAGTTTGTGCCCTGGATTTGCAAAAAAAATACCCTCTTGTGCGTCATTTGGAGACACAAACCACAACATTTTCAGCATTATGTGTGGCAATGTTGTTACCAATATGCATCAGATGAGTCATGAGAAATATATTCATGCACGACACCAAAAACTTTGAGAGTCATTACCCAATATTTTTCCTCCAAATCCAGTACCCAAATGCACTCATTAGTTTGTGACACAACAACCATCACATATAACTCACTTCTGTTTCTTTCATCTTTCATCTTATCCATAATATGAACAATATTCATTGACCGATCACCAAAAATATCTGATTTTCTAATTTTTAATTGCAAATTAGTGTGTATTCTTCCTCCAAACCCAGTACCCAAATGCACTCATTAGGTGGTGACACACAAATTATCACACAAAACTCACTTCTGTTTCTTTCATGATTCATCTTATCCATTACAGGAACAATATTCATTGAGTAATCACCCAAAATATCTGATTTTCTAATTTTCAATTGCAAATTAGTGTGTATTTTTCCTCCAAATCCAGTACCCAAATGCACTCATTAGGTGGTGACACACAAATTATCACACAAAACTCACTTCTGTTTCTTTCATGATTCATCTTATCCACTACCACTGCCACTGCCACTGTTATTGTTATTGTCAGCATCATTGCCTTGGTTGCTGCTATCCTCCTCTGCTGGCTCGTCCTCCTGGGTGTCCTCGTTTTTGAGTAGATGAGGTGCTGCTACAGGACCAAAGTGGTGTTCCTGATATTGTTCCTTCTCTTGATCCCCCTCATCATGGACAGCATCATAGAATGGATCTTTTGCTCCATCACTATCATACCCATCCTTGAATTGTGATTGCAAGGTAGCAAGGTGACTAAGGTCCCTGATCTGTGGACTATTACTCATATTGATATTTTCTGTGGCCTTTGGGGCTGCTGGGGGGGGTTCCCATCATTTGTTGCATTTTAGCGCGGCATGGTGGTTTCAGCAATGGTTTTTGACAACGGCGGGAGCAAATTGACTGGTGTTATAAAAAATTGATTTGTGCTGACGTTGCTGGTCATAAACAAATCTATGTCCGGTCCTTCCAAAAAGCGCTTCATTCCTTATTTACAAATGTGAGGTTGGTAAAGGAAGAAAATCTGTCTTTCCCCCATGCTGAAGGCCTGACCTTACCAGTCCGGTATCTGGAACTACAAGGTAATATTGATATAGATGAACTCCACCATAGGGAGGATGGTGGATCAATACTTGGGAAAAGAGATGTGAAACTGATTCCAATGAAATTTTGGTGCCTATTATTCTCTACTACATGGATGGAATTGCTATCGACAATAGTGGTCAAACCACTCTTACCTCAGCACTGAACATGACACTTGGCATATTCAACACCTTAACTTGAAATTCTTGGCCGGATGCATGGGAGACTGTATACTTTTATTCCACAGGCACACATGATAAAGGTGACAAAACAATCAACAAGGTGAACAATCTTTACTCTGGCATTCGTTTGGCTCTTTCATCTTTGAAAAATGCCTGTAACCTAACAGATGGTATCGAACGGCCTAACTTGCCGTGGAACAAGAAGAAATGGTCCGTTCCAATGAAATTTGCGGTGGCTTATTTCATTGGTGATACTCCCCAGCATGACCAACTTTGTGGACATCATCAAACAGTTGATACAAAGATGATCTGTAGGCATTGCAATTGTCCAAGAGCACTTGGTAATAACACTCCGTATGAATGTTCTGAAGGTTCCTGTTTCAATTAAAAGTGGGAAGATGAAGGTGCATAAGGACAATAATGGGGAAGAATTAAGAGTGTCACCATGAGCTCACATCTCAATTATTTTAAATGATTTCTTATACCTATCGGGTTGATTTTTGACCATGCTATTTAGAAAGTAAGCCTCTACATGTGGTTTTTATATTTGCTTCCCACGAAGGACACTTACATGTATTGGTTCAGAGGATACAAATTTTGTAATGATTGTTAACTCACACTTTGGATACTTTTTGTGGAGAAGTTCAATGTACTATGCTGTGGTTTCTCCCTATCATAGGCAACCAGGATTATGTCTTTCATTGCAACTCACTCTCAAATGACTGAATGAAATAACTTTGAAAATCACGTGCACTCGTGAATTGAAGAGTAAGTGACAGCCTAAAGATCATCATTACAACTAAAGCCCAACATATGCTCATTTGATACCAATGCTTTGTTCTTTGGATGTGCAGAGAAGAAGAGTTCTGCTATAATAATGTGTTACTAACTTTTCTGATCATCTCTATATTTTTTTAAAACTCTCACTGTGACTGTGGGACCTGCAGTCAAGAATCTCCCAACTTCCATGTTATCTTTGCAAACACCAAATTAACAGGTGATTATCTTGCCCGGATCTGGTAATCCAATCATAACCCTCTGTCTACAGGTGGAACCTAACCTGGCAGTTGAGACTCTGTTCTACTAGGTCTTCTACTATCTACATATCATTAATAACAAATAAGTCCTAGCAATAATTGTTCCCTATGACAGGAATAAATGTAGAACAAATGACAAGTATTTGTACCCTAAACGAAATTGTCCATTTGCACCAAGTGCTTGAACACCTATAAAAACATTGTGACTCTTCCACTCCATAGAGAATTACATGGGCTGATACTATTATTTGTTAGTAGTAGCCACAATTGAAAGTGTGAAGATTGTGTGACAGTCAGTATTCAATGGACAATTATGAAGCAACCATCAGATTACACAAACATGATGGAGCACAATGATGACTGCAGCCTTTGACACCTTCCTCAGTGAATTTGAAACTGGACAGGAATGATGTCTCTTCTTTTTGTTTCCATTGGGGCATTTTTTTCTCCTCTCTTCAATATCCATGTTTTTTTTAGCAAACTTGCCTTGCACACATGGTACTAGCCTGATGATGTAGGTCCTTGAGATTTCATAGCATGCACATGTTTTTTGATAATGCATGCATGATTTCCCAGCACATTGCACTGTGCTATCTGGTGTGCTGTATCATGTGTGTTGTGTGTGTGAAACTAATCTGCACTCCCGAACAACAAAATTTTGTGACTTGTGCACGCACCTACTACTAGTAGTAGTACCAATAGGCCAATCTCAGCAACAGAAAAATGCTATGCAATTTAGTTGGTTCTCTACTACCGGTATTAAGAATGACAACAGGAGACAATACTGGTGCAACAATATATTCCTCCTTATGTGCAACGTTTCTTCTCCATCATAGTGCCACTGCAAAGACAAAGAATATTACTGGACCATTTGGAGCCCCAATGCTCCTATTTCCAGATTCATCTGCTTTAAAACACGACAAGGGCAGACCCAGCACAACACAATATTGCATTTGCAGCCCTGCATGGAAAGAATGACTTCTTGCAGTAGTTGCAGTATAGGAAGATGTTACACGCACTTTTGAAAGCACTTACAGTCAATCTGATCAAATAATGTCATACACAGTTTTTGTGTCAATAATTATATCACTCTCAAGTATCGTCAAGATACTCCACCAAATTCAGCCGCGCATCAACAACAGTTGTAGCAACATCATCATGTTCCCCGTCATTATTATTATTTAGTACTAGTACTGCTACTTCTTGATTAGAAAGTTTGCAATATCATCCACAAGAACCACAGCTCACATATTTACCAGCAGTTGGTTAGAGTCAGTTCAAATTGAATCCCTCTCAACTACATTGTGCTCCCCAAAGACTATTGGATTCATAATACTACCACTACTTCTTTGTATTGTTTTCATTTTCTGTGAAGGTCAGGCAGGCAGGCAGGCACTCGTCTTATATTGTATGGAGTACTAATAGTGTAGATAGTAGTAGTAGTACCGGTCCCACTACTAGACATGAACCAATATACAAATGGGTGATAAGAATAGGGTTGCCTTTGTTTCATTGTTTGTTTTGGGGAAGATGACTGCAATGCAATATTTCTTAAGTATTTAAAAAAATGAGGTGTGCTGCTGGTAACAGCTGCGGCATTTGGTATTTGGCACTAGCAGGATCATCTTGCTTTTCCATCTGTCTCGACAGGCGAAAAAGTCAAAATGCTTTGTCTGGGAATCGAACCCAGGACATCTGCTTGGAAGGCAGATATTTTACCACTAAACTAACAAAGCAACTTCAGAAGCTACTCCCGTGATGCCGTGGAAGACGATCGGACAGTTTACAATCTCATACTACCAAAAAGAACGGCCACAAATTTTGAGAGCTTATCTTCTTCACGGTATTTGTCTTGTTCCTGATACTTTTCGGACGATGCTTTTCGGACGATGGTTCGCTTACACATTTATTTTAATCTTAAGTACGTACCGCACCTGTCTGTATCGTAGAAACAATTTAGGAGGCAATAGTCCAGACCAAACATTGCTCACCGAAACACTGTCATTCGCACTTGGATCCACGGTACGGTACAAGTACGGTGCATACCAGCAGTAATACCAGTAATACCAGTAATACCAGTAATACCAGTTAACACCATAATTAATGTAACTATCCAAACACGGACATCCTCGTTACGTATGCCTGCCGACAGAGGACATCCATCCCCAGTTAAAATCATCCATACCGCACCAGTACCGTAGTATGCTACCGTGGAAGGTGTTACTACAATTGTGGAAGTAGAAAATGATCGATACGGCGTCGCCGAGAACTTCAAACCCAGATTCTACGGTATCTGCTGGGCCTGTAAGCAGGATATGGCGCCACCAGAGAATGGTTCTTGCAACTTGTTCCATCTCGACCCGGTTTCCATAAGTAAATTTTCTAATACGAAGCAACCATACGGTACGGTTCTATAATAATATAGGCGAAGAAAGTTGGATTGCATGCTTAGCTGTAAGAAGTATCCGAAGAAATATCACGACCAGAAGTGGATACGGTAGCTACTTGTACCCAATTTGGGCTACGGTAGGTAACTACACTGGTGATGTCAACAACTAACAACTATTCAGACGAGCTGAGAGCAGTAAGTAACTCGGGCAACTATAGTAGTATCCACACGTCTGGGGTGCATTGTTAACTATCATCATTTCCTACCATTCTTTGTGCTCTCCCTGCCGTATATACCGCCGGAAGGAACATTAGTTGTTGTTGTTGTTGTATTCCATAGGGCCCAGCGGATTAATTGAATGCTGTGAATACTGTAAATCGAAGAATGTTGATAATTCTTCGAAAACGAAGGTTGAGTGACGCGTCGATGACAAATATCAGTAGAGCACAGACCGGTACTGCTAGTCAGAACCGGCTGGTTGAAGTTCTGCATTCACATGTTCGTTTGCCAACACGCACACACAAACACAAACACGCACACACACACACCCACACACACACACGCACAAAAACACACACACACACACGAATACAAGATCCGAAGAAAAGTTGCGATTATTTTTCTTCAGATTCTGGCTCGTGGGAGAGAATTTCCGTCACACTTTTCTTACACTCCTCCAATTTTGGAATTTGTTAAGGGTTACGTGGTTGTTGAATTCAAAGTTCAAAGAACACGTTAGGTCGTAATCCAGCAGTATTCGCTCCCCCTGCAATACATATTGTATATTCCACGTCATGGAACAGAACATTCAACAAAGCGTGCTTGCTTCAATGCAAGTAATCATTGTTAGCTTCTCAAAAAGTCCTTGGAATCAGCATATTATTACACACACGAAAAATAGGTGCAGAACCCAAACACGCAAACGCGAGAACTCTCACACACACAGCACACACACAGATTCAGATTCAGATTCAGACGCAAACGGCACCTTCCCTTGGTCTCATCTCACAATCCGAAAGTCCATCGAAAGCCAAAAGACCAAGCCAAAATACTCCCAACGGTATACTACTGTTATACTGTATGCATTCCGCATCATATTAGTATAATAATATTATCCCGTTCCGTTCCGTTCCGTTCCTTTCCGTTCCTTTCCAATCCGTCTTCTTTCTTCTTTGAAAGTCGAAACAAACCAATGATGACTATCACCACCAAGGCTAAAAACACCTAACACCAAGACTTTCAAATCTAACCACCTTGATCTTAACCACCATTTTAACCACCGCCAAGCTTCGTCGTACCCCTTCTACCACGAATCCTCTCTTTCGATGCGAAATGCATTGTCCTCATCTTCATCTTCATCTTCTAAATCTTCATCCTCATCCTCATCATTATCGTTATCCTCATCATCAAGATTGATGTTTCCCTTTCCCGGAAT
The DNA here is from genome assembly GCA_037355745.1 of Pseudo-nitzschia multiseries. Taxonomy (NCBI): domain Eukaryota; phylum Bacillariophyta; class Bacillariophyceae; order Bacillariales; family Bacillariaceae; genus Pseudo-nitzschia; species Pseudo-nitzschia multiseries. The sequence continues at coordinate 25,114,164 of CM074783.1, forward strand.
GGAAATGGGAAGCTCTCTACGAAGCCAAAGGCACCCGGAAGATCTCCACCAAGAGCAAAATCTCAACGACCTCAACAACCAGGGGGAAAATGGAACCGTTTCTGCTATTTCCAAGGCGATCGATATCATGATGATGGACGTGGACGTGGACAACACCACCAACACCACCATCAAACACAAAGAGCAAGACCAACAACATCAAGACCAGCAAGAGCAGCAAGAAGACCAAGTAGTAGACGACGAGGACGATTCCATTGCAACCCCCGTTCCTGCTCCCCCCGCTTTGAAGTGGTCCCGGAGTGATTCTCCCACGGGAACAATGGACGTTCAGTTTTTCGGGGGAGACCTGCTTGGACGATAGTAGTTTCGGGCTCCTTCCCTTCTCGGCTCCTCTTGCTATCGATATTCACGACGTGGACAACAACAGCAACACGGACGACATGAATACGAATAGTATGAATATGATATGAATATGAATATGAATATGGACAGCATTAACATCAACACGGACAACATGAACAGCATGGACAACATGAACATGAACAGCATGGACAACATGAACATGAACAGCATGGACAGCATGGACAGCATGGACAACATGAACAGCATGGACAGCATGGTCAACATGGTCATGGACGAAGACATTATCTTTGAGCCTTCCAAGAACGGTTACAGCGGCGGCGGCAACAGCAACAGCAACAGCAGCAGCAGCAGCAACAGCAGCAGGCAGTGGCTGGAATGCACTCGAACCACTCCCACTCATGGCCTCGGTATCGAAAGAGTTGTCCGAGCTCTTGCAACAGTATATGCCCACCACCACCACCACCACCAAGCCCAACAATAACAACAACAAGTCCAAGTCCAAGACCAGCACGCTCGAGCTCTACAACGGTCCCCACGAAGACGAAGGTGAGATCGAGGTCGAAGGCAACGAAGACCTCCTGGAACTCATGGCAAAGACGACCGCTACGACTACGACTACGACTACGCCCTGCCACCACGACCACCGCCACGACCACGAAGAGCAACGACAACTTCCAAGGTATCAACGGCAACGGCAGCGGCAGCGGCAACGGCAACGGCAGCGGCAACGGCAACGGCAACACGAACCAGCATCCGTACCTGATGATTAAACAACACCAATCAAGAAACGAACAGGGAAGCCTCCTCCTCCCCGAATTCCGCCTCAATCATCATCATCATCATCATCATCATCATCGCCAAGCCGAGACCAAAAATGGCACGAGTTTCGGTTTCGGAACGAATTCCGCCGTTCCGTTGCAAAGAATGATGATGGAATCCTCCAAGTTTCGGGAATCCATGCCGTTGCCGTTGCCGTTGTCGTTGTCGTTACCGTTGCCCTCCTCCTCTTCCTCCTCGATTGCAACAACGATGATGAGTACGAACAATACGTCCAACAACAAGTTCAAGTCCAAGTCCAATAATGCCAAGTTCCGATCCTCCTCCTCCTCTTCTTCTTCTTCCTCCTCCCAGATCAAGCCCAAGGCCAAGAAAAAGACCTGGTCCCCCAAAGCGAACCGTAAACGAGTTCCCGTTACCACCGAAGCGGTTACGATTCGCAACCATAGCGCGATGGTTGTGCAAAAGAAGACGAAATCCAAAACGAATGCACCCTTTGTGTTCTCGAGCAACAACAGCAACAGCAACAGCAACAGCAACACCAGCAATAATAACAACGAGTTCTCCGTTCGTCTTCCTTCTCGTACTACTACTACTACCACCAGTGGTAGTGAGAAGCAGATCCAACATCGCAGCAACAAAAACGGCAACGGCAACAGCAGCAACAGCAACGGCAACAGCAACAACGGCAACAGCAACGGCAACAACGGCAACAACGGCAGCTGCTTTACTATCGAGGCCCTCAAGAACCGACTCAAACAGGACGTCCAGGAACTGACCGTCCAAACGGTCGTCCAAGAAAACATCCGCATCATCGAAAAGACCTGGGAGTTGAACTACCTCCGCTTGCTGCGTTTCTACGAGACCCACGGCCACTCCAACGTCCTCCGCAGCGATCCCGACAAGCAGCTCAGCGGATGGGTCAAGCGCCAACGAAACAACCTCAAGGACAAGAAACTCAGCGATTCGCAGATCCGACGCCTCAACGACCTAGGCTTTGTCTGGAACCGCCTCGAGGGGGCCTGGTACGACAAGTACGAGCTGCTGGTGGAGTTCGCTTCGAAAAACGATTCCTGCGAGGTGCCCACCAAGTACAACCGGTCCCTGGCGGAGTGGACCCAGCGCCAGCGGCGGGAGTACCGCAACCAGGCAACGACCATGACGCCGACGAGAAAGGAACGACTCACCGCCATTCCGTCCTGGAGCTGGGATTCCAAGGTCTGGAGCAGCAACAGCAACAGCAACAGTCACAGCAACAGCAACAACAACAGCCACAACAGCAAGCGCAAGGCCGTCGCCTTTGCCCGCATCGCGAACGAGTGGACAACGGGGGGGTCAATTATTACAAATAATAACAATGTAAGTGCGTCCTTCTCGATGAAGCAACATCAACATCAACATCAACAGCAACATCAACAGGAACAGCAACGGATGGGTCGCCGTGGTTGTGGCCGTAGCAGCAGCAGCAGCAGCAGCAGCAGTGGAAATGGCAATGCTGGCGGTATCCGTCCTATTGCAACTCTCGAAGGAGTCGCGTCCTTCTCGATCATTTAATTATTGCTTATTTCACGACGGAAGCAACCACCACGCGATTAACTACCGTACGTACCGTACCTACTACAGGGATACAGGGATGAAGGGGCGCAGGGGCGCAGGGATGAAGGGACACCGAAGACAACAAGGATCAGATCCAACAACAACAACAACAACAACAACAACCCGTTACACTACACTACACTACACTACACTCCTCCACTCGATGGATTAATGCCGACCGAGCTTGACCGGGGACGGACACACAAGAAGAACACGCACGCTCGTGCAGTTAGTAGAGTAGTATAGTACTGCTACTGGGCACGTGTTCGTTCCGGTCCGGTCCGTTCCGTTCCGTTTCGTTTGGCAGGATTGCTGTGTGCAGTTGTGCAACCACGGATCTATCTAGTATTCTTCACTCGGAAGGGTTCCGAGCGAAACAAAGTTATACTAAAGTTTATATGCATCTATGATATTATTTATGTTCATTACTAACAATTACGAAGTACACTTTCTATTCACAACATTCATATTATTATTATAATATTATTGAGTGATTCCCACCTCGACTAAAGTAATAAAAGTTCGGGACTAAACTAATAAATCTATTCACATAGTGCATAGATTTATTAAGAATGGAATATCTTTTTTCAGTCGAGACCGCACCGACTGAAAAAACTTTATTAACTGAATAAAAACAGAATAAACTTGAACGGAATCACTATAATATTATTCGTATAATATACTCTACCTTAGTAGGAATACGGACAAACCACAGCTTAAATACTGATATGAACGGAAGAAGAATGCAAGAATATGTCATTACTATTTACTACGAAGCACTTCGAGTAACTTTCATGCCTTGTTGAAGAAGGAGCCTCTACGATAAGACTGCTACTAACTGAAAGAGGAATGCATGAATGAAGAAGTCGTTATTTGTTGGTACAATAGTACTATCGTACATAAAAGAAGCAACGAACGAATGAAAATAGAATGAGCTTATTACGAAGGAATTTTTTTAATGATTGTAACGAAGATACGTTATTAAACGAGAACTCGTCAAAGCTAGTACTAGTAGAACCTCTATTACTTAAATCTTTTTACAACAATGAGTGATTCCCACCAATGATAAGAAAGTAATACTCCGTAGAAGTAAAAGTTTGCGACCAAAGCAATAAATCTATTCACATAGTGCATAGATTTATCAACTATTGAATATAATTTGGAAGTTCGAGACTGTCTCGACTTTCAAAACTTTATTCACTGAATAAAACCGAACCAACGGAATCTTAAAATCATACTAGTACCCAACTCACGAATCATTCATGTGCACCTCTTGTTGCACCACCTCTTTTGCCGGCATGCTTTTTTTGGTAATCATCGCTAATATTGGCCAGCTGAAAAATTGCAGACACTAATTTTGCTGAAAAATTGCAACCAACGCAACAACAGTACTACGAGTTGTCTCTCCAGCACATTAGACAGGGCACCAATGTCCTGCTACTACGCTACTGATGCGTGCTGCTCTTGTCGCGCTTGCTAGATTATTAGTAGACGATTTGTCAGTAGATGGTACGTCACTAGAGGTGGATGATTTGTTGTATGATGAATCGATTTGATTCCGCTGCTCACACAAGAAAGAAAAAGGAACAAGAACACCTCCTCCAATACCATCAATTGTACTAACAATCAACAACATGCCCTCAACTGGAGGCAGGAAAGCCGGCGTCGGCAACTGCACCAAGGCCGAGTTGGAGAGCATGTTTGCTGCCATTGGTAGAGCTATCTTACCGTGTGGAGTTGATGACTGGAACGATGTCGGAGACCTACACGCTAAAAAATATCCTCAAAGGGATGCTTTTTGTTCCATTCGCAACAAGAAATTCAATCCATTCTACCAACAAGAAATTCAATCCATTCTACCAGAAGAAAGGCGCCAACTGGCAATCCAAACATGAGATGGGACATTAGTGAGGCAAATGAAGTCTTCCAAATGATAGGCAATAAATCACGCATTACAGACGGTGAAGATAGGTATGATGTTGAAAGAAATGAGTTTACTCCTCCTCCTCCTCCTTCTGTTACAACTCAACCGGTACCACTTCTAGTACTCGGTCAACCAACTCAACCAAAACAACCCAAAGAAGTTACACAGTTTGAAGAGCTTTGTACCATTAGTAGTAGTAGCAAGAAGAGACATTACAATCGCAAAGCTGACAACAAATCAAAGATGATGAATGCGATTGCTGTAGTATTGAAAGAGGGAAGAGAGGATTGAAAGCTTCAGTAGCAGTCATTGGAACTCCAGCAAAGATGGCAGGACAGGGCAGATGACAAGAGGAAGGTGTTGTTGCAGGCACTCCTTGCTCAACTTACTAGTGGCACCGGCCCTAGTGGTGGCGGCGGTGGTCCTAGTGCCAGCGGTCGTACTACATCTCCTACTGCTCCACAGGTTACAACTCCCCAAGTTACTACTACGGAAGGGAAGGTCACTGCTGAAGGGGGGAAGCTCAAAAGAAAAGTAAACAGTCTCCAGCATCGCGACTACAGCAGTAGTGCCGACAGTGACGACAGTGACAGCAGCAGTGACGGCAATTTGTTAGGAATCAATTAGTGAGCCAATGAGTGAAGACCAATCGAATTGTTAGACGAATCAAATCGTTAGATCAATTAGTTAGTTAGTTAGTTAGTTAGTTAGTTAAAATAAATGAATCAATTACAAATTAATTAAATTCAACAACACTACCACCGTTGCTCCAGACAGAAACTTAGTCTACAAAGACCATAGAAAAACTCTATTGCAACCCCTCAAAAGAGGGATCCAACACCACTAGAGGTGCGCTGGAGCAAAATTATTCGGTCGTGTTGTCAGCTGCTCTAAATAATGCTAATTTGTAATGCTAATTTGTAACTACTATCGATTATCTAATTTGCTTACGTAATCAATCAACTAATAGATCAATTGTAAATGATCCATTGTAATTGATTGATTCAACTCTAAAATACATCGTTTGTGGTTTTGGTTGGTACCAAATCATAGGAGAAGAAACCTTCATTCTGACTCATGTAGGTGCTGAGTATGGTGTTAATTCCAACTCTAGCTGTTTGGAAATTGTACAACAACAGGACAAGCTTCAGAATGATCCTCCTGTCTCCCGTTTCTTCCAGCAACATGTTATCTTTGAGTCGAGGGAACCCACCTTGGATCTGTCTCATTCCCCATTCAGACATCTGTCTAACGCTAGTTGCTTATCTGTTCACTGTAATAGTAGCCTTGCAAATGGCACATTTTTTCATTGCCGCGGCCTCTTTGTTAGGTGTACCCTCAGGTATTTCTACAGGAGCTGTTAGAGGGTTGTATTGACTACTTCTAATAATATAGGTAGTCATTTGTAGATAACTTAAACACCAAATTGACAACCACTTTTGCCTTATATAGCTCATATAGCTCATACATGCACTCCATCTTTTCATACAGCCCGTGAGTACTATCATGCCAAGACCCAGGAGTGTTCAAGGCACAAGCCTGGTGGATCCTCCCATCTGGGCAGAAAAGAAAGACACTATTGATGTATGTAGTACAAGTCCAACCATTGTAGTATTGGTTCTGTTTTGTCCAGTCACCAGACTGCTGGATGTGCAGTTTAAGCCAGTTGCAAGCACCCCACACTCTGTGTGGACCAAGCGTTGGATACTTTGCAGCAATAGCATCGATGGATTGTTGAGTCTCTTCTTCATTTGGCAAGCAAACTTTTGCAGCATGATGGTTTTGTAATGCAGAAAGAAGGAGCTTGCGTCCAAATTTCAGCCATCTGTACATAGGATAAGCTGTTAATCCAAACGATAGCAACTGCTCTTGCTGCTGATCCTCTGGTTCGGAAACAGAATAAGATAAGAGTAAGACATCCGGTTGCATCAAACTTTTGATGATGAATATAATCATGTTCTTTATATTCCTTAAACTTCCAAATTGATCCAGTGTTCTTATCAATAGTGTACAAATTGAAGAGAGGATAAAATATATCTAGAAGCTCCCTGAATACTACATAGTCAACTCCACAGCAATTGAGAAGGGCTTGATCATTGCCTGATTGATAGAGATACATGAAAGCAGATTGACTGCATCTCTTAATTGCAATCCTAGGAGTTCTAGGATCCCTTCTTTTCTTATCTTCCTCGCCAAGCAGTGGGTTATTGTAATCGGGGGCTAAGTAGTTGTCATAGTAGTATCCAAGCAGTGCTAACTCCAGGGCCATGGTGATTGTCGATTGTCAATTGTCGGTTTAAAAAAGAAAGGGTGTTTCGCGAAAGAGTGTTTGCTGGAGAGGAACTTAAGTGTTTGTTTAGCGAGGATAGTGAGGAATCAGCAAGCAAAGCAATATCAGCAGCAAATCATGCGGTACATGAAAAATTCTGAAATTTTCAACTGCCCGCCTGCCGGCCAAAATAGGTGGGTAGGTGGCGCAGGTAGTAGTGATTAAACAGACAGTTACTGTTTCTTATTTAGAGATTCCGAATTCTACATTCACTCGGAGTGAATAGTTGATAAAAAATATTCATCCGTTGGGTGGGCCAAAAATCTATTCAATCTATTCACTTGTGAATATTTTTTATTACTTTGGTCTTTTATTACTTTATCATTGGTGGGAATCACTCAATATTACTACCGTATGAATACAACTTCATTCTGGAGGTATTCTTTGAAGAAGATCGTAAGGTATCTTGTCTAGAAATCGTGCGATTGTACGGACAGACTATGACGTACGACTGACAGACTAAATGAATCATTCTTGGCAACCGCCGGCCAAAGATAATAAGCTTTTATACGATTCAATCTCAATGCACATACAACTGATAGACAAAGAGAGGTCGATAGAGGTGGGATCCCGATATCACTACTTCAATCCTAATGCTCACAATTTTAGAATCTACTTGAATATATCAACAATCTTTTAACTACCATTACTGTGTAAATCAATAGGAGCGTCGTTGAGGGGAGATACAAAGTAGAAACATGGTTTATCAGACCCAATAGGGTACTCAACAACCATCTTTGCTTGGTTACCGGCTGATCACCTGGCTAACCACCGTCTTGAACCCAGGCCGGACGTTAAATACTCTCCATGTTATGAGAATACTCAGGCACTCAGCAGATGCGTAATGACATTGGTGCAGCCAGGCATGAGCTAGTACCTCTTGCTTCACCTGAATGGCATATCATGGAGCAGAACCAAAAGTCACCAATACAAGCAATAGTATCGATTAGAAGGACCAAAGCAGCTGCAGTCTTTACATTCAAAGGTAAACACGTTCCAATTCAAACTGGATGAGGTTCCACGTGGCACCTCAAACAACACAATATGACTGATAACGCGTGTAAGCGTGCATAGAACCAGCAAGCTACAGAAGGAAAGCTCATAGTAGCTAAGTACAGACGGCTCATAGTAGCTATGTACAAACCATACTAGAACAGCTTCAAGTGGCCTAGCCAATTGCCCGCTGTAAATAGAAAATGTGGTAGGACAGCGTACAGATGTGTACAATGGCTGTATCAGACCACGCAGGAGGGAACCGTTGAACTTATCTAGAGCAGTTTCAATGCCCCCAAATATGCAAACACATAAGCTTTGTAAAAGTAGAATAATGGGAAAACAGTCTATTGGTTTGCTTCCTACACAAATCAAGAGTGCACCAAGCCCAACAGCTACTTGATTCCTGCAAGAGTAAATTCAACGGCACAAAACTAATTCATTTCAACCCAACGGCCGCAAATCCAAATCCCATAAGCCAACAATATCCAATGGCTCTGAACCCAAACAGTCCGCCTAAGTATGGTAGAACCGGCGGGCCCCGTTTCAAAAACTCGGAATCTTCAACAGTCTGCTTGAAAAATAACTCACTACTAGTAATAACCCGTAGACAAGGAATGCCCCAGAAATAACCACTTCTGGGATAAATTCATTCATTATTTCTTCCAAAGAAAACAAGCAAACACTTTTAAACCAAACTATCCACCATGGCAAGACCAACGCTAAGGTCAGACACCCCTGGACGCCAAAGGCGAAGACCCAGTTGACAATGATGAGACTCCGGCCAACAATGGCTCCCCGGACAACTTAGGCTTCACTCCAGCACAGATGGAGTTCATCCAGACCATGATGGAGCAAAGTAAGGCTCTGACAATTGCATCTGAAGTACAGGAGGCTGTCAAGTGCTGAGCTACGTACACTGGAGGAATCCTTGAATAGGGCCCTGATGGCTACTGAGGTGGTTTTCAGGGAGATCCTACAGTCACGTGGGTTGAATGGAGCCACTGCTGATGAAATGTTCTGAAACAGATACTCTGACACCAAGATCCTCAGGGACTTGGAACAATCTTCAATCAAGTTGCTGGTGAATGAACTCAACAAGAACAAACACAACTTCTGCCCGGATCCAAGCAAGGTCTACGCTGGTAGGGTTTTTGCCAACCGGCTCAAGCTCTTTGTGGCTTGGGAGTTCCAGCCACTCATAGGCGCCACAGCTACTCCCCTAGTAGACTGGATGACCGACTTGCACGCAGAGGAAAAGACCAGGGAAAGACTCAAGTCTCTAAAGGAAGACAATACTAGCAATACTGCTGCCGGGGACCTGACACTCCCCGAGCCACTCACAACCATGTCCAAATTCAAGTAATTTGACAAGCGTTTCCCAGAGTATCTCCGGCATAAGAGAGGGGTTACAAAGACCTCCCTACTCTACACAATTCGAAAGGAATCTGCAGTGACTGATAATGAATGGAATGGGACCATCGGGCCCGGCCCGTTTGATGCATATGTGGACTGGACTGAATATTATATCAATTACATGATTTAATCTGGATCCCACTGGACCAAAGACTGGGTGTTGTCGGCAAAAAAAATACGGACTTTGTCGGCATCAAATTCGATTAGAAAAGCCGACAAAACGAAACGACGACCGAGGTGCAGAATATTAACACGGAGTAACGACAGAGGTACGATTATTTCGATGATCGAGTCTTAGAATCAAACGCACCTCCACTACTTGGAAATCCCTAAGTGGTAAAAACGATATCACTTAGGACTACAAACAAAAGACAGTAATCGGTTAGAAACAAGACATATCCAAAGACCTGACCAATAAGTGAACACTTGGAATCCATAAGTACATTCAAAAGAATATACTTGATATCCCGTGAGGAAATTACTTATTGCAATCAAGAAAATCAATACCGATTCCAGATGGTCCTCATATCTAGCATATATACCGTGAACAAGCATACGCCCCATCGAACAGATTACTTAACAACATGAATGACCAATACCACCAAATTACCGATACGGTAAGACCGACACGACGTTAATACAGCGACAGCAACAGCAGTATCGGTACAAGAATAATAACAGCACCGGGGAAGATCTCTACCACATGAAATACAGCAGAGAGCCCCGATACACAGTGAAAATACGTAGTGAAAATAAGAGCCTCTCTTTGAGCTCACATCTCTTTAAATTTTAATTATCCTATCCTTTCGGTCGATTTTTAGAGTAACAACAGGTTATCAAAATTACCTATGTCATTAATTTCCATTTTCACGACCCTGCAATGATCCTGGCCTTCTGTTTCTCCTTTGATAGAACATACCATGAAGGTTCACCAATGTACAAATAGTACACAATGACACCAACTCAAATACCTACACATTACTCTACTTGGTTTCCGACCAGAACAGGTATTCAAATGGCAATTCAATATCAAACAAGGGAGACAAAGATACAAAAAATCAAGCCGGCAATGGTCCTTTGCCAGCCCATCTGTTTCCTCTCCAATAGGGGGGAGGATGAGGGTGCACATGTACAAATACTACCACATTTGAATGCCAGCAGCTTACTCTACTGATTTGTTGACTGGGAATGGCAATCAAATGGCTATTCAGATGACTATTCGGATGGCAATTTATGAAGATATGGGGGACACCATTTCCATTTTTATGATCATTCTGTTTCTCCTTCAATAGAACAGACCATGAAGGTTTCGCCACTGTACAAATAGTACACAATGACACCACCTCAAATACCTACACGTTCTTAGTACTACTACTCTACTTGATTTATGATCAGGAAGGGTATTTGAACGGCAATTATATGGTGATACACAAGACGAAGATACAAAAAAGCGAGTGGACGACGGCCCTCCTCCGGCACATCTCTTTCCCCTTGGATAGAGGAGACAATCGAGGCAGACATGTACAAACCTTACCAGGTTCAAATGCCAGCATGTTACTCTATTATTGTTTTGATTGGGAATGACAGTCCAACGGCAATCGGACGACAAATAACCACAGTACAAAGATAAAAAACGAGTTGACGGCAGACCCTTCTTGTTCACCACTTGCAGATGAGAGAATGAAGGACAGTTTGTAAAAGCTCGTCTACCAAAATCAAACACCAGCATGTTACTCTACTAAATTCTAAACTGGGAATTGGGATTAAACAAACTAGTGTGATTTATCATTCAATCGATGAATGTTAAAAATGCCACCGGCCCTTCCTGTTCACCGCTGACAGAAGAGAGGATGAAGGCTGACATAGTAAAATTCCTACCGCATCCATATGCCAGCATGTTACTCTACTAATTTTATGACCAGGAATGGTGATCAAATGAACAACAACTGATCAATCGTGATCGATCCATCAATCGAACATTACGGTGCTACAAAAAATCCTTACTTGACATTTAGACCAAATTTAAATACAGTTCCAAAATGTTATACAGCACACCACTACACGTAGCTTGCTCAGAGGGGACTGATTTAGCAGCATCAATACTAGGGGAGACTGGCGCTTCTTGGCCGTCTTAACCGTCGTCTTAGTCGCCGTTTTGAGAAAGTGAGCAAAAAAGTGTGTCACGAAACAAGCGCCTCTGGGAACATTTCAGAGAGAAAGAAGAGTAAAGAACAACAGTCATCTAAAGTACTTGTGGTACTTGTGGTATTTCCTTAAGAGTTACACAGAGGAGTCTTATATCACTAACAATGCAACAATACTGTATATGGAAAGTTGCCTTGTATCCCTGTTTTTTGAGGGGTGCCTCATGATTTGTACTGATAAAAAGAGTAGGAATAGTCATTAGAGGTACATATGATTATTAATTGTACCTATATCTACTTACAAGCCACAGTAGTGCCAGAATAAATACCACCTTTGTGGTATTTCTGATGTATTGAAGGCGGATAGTGTTGGTTCTTCCATGTCTTCAATGTCTCCAGCAAAAATGGGAAACTCCATAGTAGCAGCAAAGCTCATTGCACAAATTGGTTTCTCATCTGCCCATTCAGGACAGTGATGTGATATCAACTGCTTGCAGATCCCTAGAAACCAGTCCTGATGAAAGTAGTTGTCATCCTTGTACTTGGGAGGAAGCTTGTGGTGGACAGTGAAGATGCCCTGTACAGACATGTTGGAAGCCCCATGAGTACAAGGTTGAAATGTTGCACTTGGTGCTGTAACATCCAAGACAATGGTGGATAGGAGGGACTGACCAATCAAGTGTTTTGATGAGATCTGCTTCTTCTATCTTTGGTGGAGTTGGTGGCTATGGGGGTGTACTGCATGCTGTAGGATCTCTCCCAACTTGAATCTTCCATCCATATCCAGGATTGATGTGCTTTACAGGTTCCTGAGGAGCCATTTGCACCTTCATAGCCAAGTGCCACTGAATTTAGAGATGTCCCTTATTGAGTTTGTTGCTTCTGTTTACCATGGCCTTTGAGAGAGGAGGGCACCGGGGTTCTAATGGGTTTGGGTGACATCATACATTTGGGATGGTAGAACTGTCGGGTTGCCAGTTCCTTGCAGATTCCATGGTGCTTGTGCTGAAGCAAAAACAATGATAATCTGATCAACAGCAGAAGTAACAGCAGCAGCCTCAACAAAAGACCTTCCTTCCTATTGGGCTGACTGATGTGTCATCAACATCATTGATGGTCTAACAGACAAATGACTATCTGACAATAATGGCAATGGCAGGTTGTTAAAAAATAACAACAATTTGGTGCACAAAATTGACAATACAGCAATGGAGTTTTAATCAAAGAGGGAGTCTAAGCATGGCAAAATGGATGACCAAAATCCCAGCATTTTCTTTTTAGATTTACTATTAGAGTATCAAGCAGTCCATTATTAACAGAGTGATAACTTAGTCCCCGGCAGCTAAGCTGGCAAGTCAAACATATGGATTAAAGAGAAGATTATGACATTTCCAATGGTGTGTTGGTCATTGATATTGGATACTCAGAGAAGTGCTTTCAACTACCTTATGTTAGAATAAAAATCAAGGCACATGACGTTCATTTTTGGAGTGCTGCAGCCCGATGATACTGGTTCACTTGTGCCTAGTATCTTGCCAGGGGTCAGCAGGCACTCCTGCCGGACGCGGGGGGATGCCTCCTACCTGCATCTTACCTTGTACAATATTAACATACTATGACGTACTTGGTGCCTAAGAGTTTAGGTGGTAATTTTAACACAATTTTTCAACAGGTTATGAGCCAGTACTTTTGCATGGTGTTTCGCGTGGTGTACTAATGAAAAATCAATAAAATAGCCACCTGTCATGGCTGGCTTATCTCCATCAGTAATACACCCAGGTAAATGTTGGCACTACAGGTATGGGAGCATTAGAATGTGGTGCTCTTTCCAATGGTATATTTGTAGCTTAATTCATCATGTGCGTTGGGAGATACGAATACATTTTAGCACAGTAGTAAGCATTCTGAGGTTGTTTTTCAATGTTTCATGTGTTTGGTGTGTTTGTATGTTTTGCGCGATTGTGTGTGTGTGTGTGTGTGTGTGTGTTGTATGTGTTCGTACCTGCGCATAGATTTTTGGAAGTGACAGACTCACCGTTCTGGTGTTAATTTCGGCGTAGAAAATGTACAAGGTTCTACGGTGTCATACCGAAATTAGCACCTAAAAATCTTACCCGTACCGTACCGTACGTACTCGTACGAGCCACGAGCATACCGTTCTTCAAATTTCAACTCCAATACCTACTGGGGTACCGTATGTCACATACCGTTTCAGAGTAAGAATACTGTTTATTTTTTGACACGTATCTTTCCGCGGTAAAGCGAACATAGTTAAGATTTACCGTACGGTAGCTGCTGGCTGGAGCTAGGCGTCGGGCATGGGGACAGCGCGCTCTCGGCGTGTCGCACCCCTCTAAATAATTACTAGGGTATGACCCCCGGGTGGAGCTTGATTCGTGAAAGTACAAAAAATAATGGTATCGTACGTACCGTACGATATTTGCACCTACAAACAACTACTCGTACATACTCGTACGCACCGTACGTAATGACCGGTAAGTCACTTCGTCTGCAACGAAAAAGACACTAAGTTTGTGCAAATGCACAGACCCGGAGGTAACGTGGCAAAAAAATACACCGCGCCATGGGATGCATGGATCCGAAGATAGCAGCATCTGCTAGGAATTTGATGGAACAAACATTCGCCGTGAAACACAATGGGGGAAGTTGAAGCCGAAGATCCACACGTGACTGAATCCAATCCGTCAACAAAAAACTAGGCAACATGCGGCAACTTGCAGTCACGGATCATTGTTCTTCTTATTCCTTTTCCTGAAATTCTCAAAAATGGTATCTGGTTGAAGTCGGGATCCTCCGCGTGCTAGCCGTAGAAAGTTGAAAACCCGTTGTCAATCCTCTCTTTGAGGTTTTGAGGTACGAGGACGAGTACGTTTGTTTTGTTGAATGTTCTACTCGCGGTATCCTCACCACGGGGAAAGGGTTTCCTCGATACTCGTACGAGTACGAGTACTCGTACTCGTAAGTTACCGGTAGGAATGTTTTCAGTGGGCTGGCACACCAAACGAGGTCCTGTCTCCATCCTCTCACAATCCCAAACTTGAAACTTCTCAATAACAACTTCCAAACACCGCAATCATGAAGCTCGCTATTTTCGCCACCCTTGTCGCCGGAGCCGCCGCCTTCGCTCCTGCCCAGCAAGCCACCACCTCCACCGCTTTGGCCGCCGATGTTTCCGGAGAAATCGGTGCCCAAGCTCCTTTGGGATTCTTCGATCCTTTGGGAATCATCGGTGATGCCAAGGATGCCGACCAAGAACAATTCGACCGCCTTCGATGGGTCGAGCTCAAGCACGGACGTATTGCCATGCTTGCCGTTGTTGGTTACTTGACCACCGCCGCCGGAGTCCGATTCCCTGGTGCCGAGGACATCCCCGGATGGCTTCGCCGCCCTCGACAACCTCCCCGGTATGGTTTGGGCTCAGCTTATCGCCACTTGGGCTATGATGGAAGCCGCCAACCAGGATCAGTTCCAAGCCCCTTGGGGAGTTGGTGACGGTAACAAGGAAGGAGTTGCTGACTTCAAGGGTGACTTCCGTAACGGAGCCCTTGACTTCGGATGGGACAAGCAATCCGATGACTGGAAGCGTCGCAAGCGATCCATTGAGTTGAACAACGGACGTGCCGCCCAGATGGGAATCCTCGGACTTATGGTCCACGAGAAGTTGGGCAACATTGATGTCATCCTTCCTCTTGCCGCCAAATAAATACGTAGTTACTGTCTGCTACGAAAGTTTTCCCGATCATCATCCCGTGACTTCGATGCACACGGTGGTTCTTGGTCAACCTCTTGGTCGAATCCATGTAAATTAATACATACCCGGTAGAAATAACTATAACGCATGTTGATCCCAAAAAACAATCCCATCGTCTATACCACGAACGTACTTTGCCTCCCTATTCGATATTCATGTAGCCCCAACCAATCCTTCGAAACAGCGCACTCGATGACAACAGTTGTCGTCTCGAGGAATAGTTTCACCACATTAGGATCTGATGTGGATGTGAATCTGAGTCACACAGATACCACTTCCTCCAATTCTACGATGGTGTCCCTCTTCTCTCTTCCATCCGACGCCACAAGGATTGTGATGAAAGCATCCTTTAACCTCGAACCGGGAACCCAGCACTACCGGTAGCTTTGAAGCCAACGATCAGGACATGAATCCAAACCTATGAATGAAAACCCTAAAGCAGGAGGCGAAATGATTGTCTCATAGCCTGATGTCCCTCCTTTCTCTTCCATCGGACATCACCAGGATGGTGATGAAAGCGTCCCTTACCCTCGAGTCGGAAACCCAGCACTAGCTGCTTGAAAGCAATCGAGCAAATCCTAAAGCAGGAGGCGAAATGATCGCCGCACAGCCAGTGTCATTGCCAGCACCGATAGAAACTCGAAGTGCTTGTTCAAGACACGACACGGGGGCTTTCCGAGGAGAAACCATACTTCGACCAAAGCAATCCTCGGACTAAAATCAACGGGAGTCGTCCCCAACCAGCCGAAAGTGGTAGGCAGAAACCGACGAAAAGACTCAAGTTCAAGTACCCCATAGCAATCCATTTGGCAAAGAGATTCTTCTCCTAGGAGGCAGAAAGGGGTCACAGAGATCTCCGAAAAAAACCTTCGATTCATTATGTACAACTTCGTATTCTAATAATATTAGAAAAAAAACACAAATGTTATTTTTCAAACAGATCAGATAGAACCCCCCACCCGAGCACAGACCGCGAACCTAATTGGTGTTTGTTCATTTGGAGGGCATTAATTGTACCGCACGATAGTGCTGGAGTCTCGGTGTACAGGTGCGGTAGGTGCTTACGCCCAGGTTATGGCTTCCTTCTGTCCTGGCACGCTATCTTTGATGGGTTCATTCGTATCTCGAAACATCAACAATGATAATATGCTTGTGCATACCGGTACAAAACAATCATTCATGTGTGTTTTTGGTATCATCCATCCGTCCATCAGATGGACACTCCAAGCAATCTCTTTCCTAACTCTAAGATTTTTCACCGTACACAACAGCTCTATATTCTTCCAGTGGGACGTTTACCACCTTCGTGATAAGAAACTCTTCCAGACCATACACTCCCCATTCACGTGCGTTGCCACTTTGTTTGTAGCCCCCCAAATGGTGCTTTGCCATCGACGTATGTTGTGTTCACCATGACCTACACAACACCAACGATACGAGATTTCAACGAAGAAAGCAAGGTTTGTGAGTTCTGCGAATTGGCCTGTGTGTTGTACTAGTTCCTCCATTTATTGTATTTCCCATGCGTGTGCGAAATAACTTCGAAACCAGGACTTTTGAGCCACTGGTCTGGCAAGTCGTTCGAAACCTAGCATCTTATAATGAATCCCCGTTTGGGCAGGCAGGCAGGCAGGCAGGCAGGCAGCAGCAACAGCAGCTATACGTACCATTCCGGATTCGAGCCGCGATGCGACACGCAGGGCCCGTTTCAAATCGCTCGACGCCACCGCGTTGTTCAATCCGTACGGTGTCTCGTTGGCGAGCCGGATGCCTTCCTCTTCGGTTTCGTACGGAATCACGCACAACACCGGTCCGAAAATCTCTTCCCTGGCAATCGTCATTTGATTGGTCACGTCCGCAAAGAGGGTCGGTCGGACGAAATACCCGTTGGCATCGGTGCCTTCCGGTGGGTCGGGACCCCCCGTCACGAGCCGAGCCCCCTCCTCGATCCCGGTCTGGATGTACGAAACGACGCGATCGTATTGTTGCTTGGAAGCTAGCGGTCCCATTGTGGCGTCCGGGTTGGTCCGGCTGCACCCCACGACCTCGGACTCCATGATCTCGGAGGCAATGGAGAGGACTTGTTCGTAGTGCCCGGGCGACACCAGCATCCGCGACAGGGCGTTGCAGGACTGGCCCGTGTTGCTGGTCAGCTGCCGGACAAAAGCCGGAACGACTTCTTCCACGTTGGCGTCGTCGAGGAGCAGGGTCGCCGATTTGCCCCCGAGCTCCGTCCGGACGGGCTTCAGCGTTCCGCTCCCCGCGGCCACCTCGGTCAGGCGTTGTCCGGCACGGGTGGATCCCGTAAAGCTCACCAGCGAAACGTCCGGGTGGCTGGCCAGGACCTCCCCGCACTCGGGACCCTCCCCCACCACCATGTTGAAGACCCCCTCCGGAAAGCCGGCCTCGTGGATGGCTTCCGCGACGGAATACGCGACGAGGGGCGTGACCTCGCTCGGTTTCAGCACCACCGTGCACCCCGCGGCGAGGGCCGGGAAGACCTTGAGGGCGATCTGGTTGAGCGGATAATTCCACGGCGTGATGGCACCCACCACGCCGATGGGTTCTTTCACCACGGTGCAGTTTCCGGCGGCGTGCTCCCACTCGAATCGTTCGCCGTCTCCATTGCCGTTGTCGCTTGTCGTCGTCGTTCTCCAGCAGGCCGAGCAGCGTGTGCACGTGGTACAGTAGGGAACCGGCCTGGAGGGTTCTGGCGACCTTGAGTGTGCATCCCAGCTCGACCGTGAGGCGGTGGTGGATTTCTTCGCTCCGGGCGCCGAAGGCCGCGAGGAAGCGCCGGAGGAGTTCCTTCCGTTCGGCAAGGGTTGTTTGCTGGCTCCAGTTTGGAAAGGCGGCCTTGGCCGCGGCAATCGCTCGGAGGGTATCGTCCCGGGTCCCCCTCGGAACGGTCGCAACGGCTTTTCCGGTGTTGGAGTCTACGACATCGATCGTGTTGTTGTTCTTGCTGTTGCTGTTGTTGTTGTTGTTGTTGCTGTTGCTGTTGTTGTTGTCGCTGTTCTCGTTGTTGTTGGTAGAATCGACCCAAGCTCCGTTGATGTACTGTTTGTCGTACGATCGGATGTGATTGCTGTTGCTGTTGCCGTCATTTTCACTCGTCGCCGTTGCGTTTGCGTTCTTCGGAATAGTCGAGGCAAATGCTCGATGCCTTCGTTGTGTTCTAGCGATAGCAGCACTATTCATATAGGGAGAGGAGGAGGAGGAGGAGGAGGACGACGACGACGGAGAGTGTCCGGAGGACTTGTTTTCGTTGGACTTGTTGTCGGCTGCACGTTGTAGTGTCGATAACCAACATCCACCCGTACCCACGTGAATGGTTCGTTTGGAGGCCCGTGCACGTGCCCGTGCACGCACGGAACCCTGCGACCACGAAGACGATCGCAGCAGCGTTGGTGCGACGGAAAACATCGCGTTGCAGTTCTGCGCTTTGGGTATGTTTCGCAACAAGAGAAACACCATGTTGTCTGGTATTGAGTATTGAGTATTGAGTATTGAGTATTGAGTATCGAGTATCGAGTATGTTCGTAACGAATATTGAGTTCGTACGGTATGAATGGTTGGCAATGGGATGAAGAGTGCGTGTTGCGTTTGTGTTGTTGTGATATTGGTATCGTTGCATTTTGAGAGGATCGGAAAAAGAACGTTGTTGACAGTTCGAATTGTTGACATTGAAATGATTTGAGATGAGATTCAAGATACATTCGTTTCTCTCACTATGGCATGTGGCATTTCTACGGTCGGTTGGATGAATGGATTCTTGTTTCCCATCCATCCATCCATCCATCCATCGACAAGCATCGGAACAAGCACACAAACTCAAGCTCGCAAACAACACCCACCCGCATAAAAACCGACACCCACCCACATACACCCACACAATGTACACACAAACACACTGTAGTCACATGTATCTCACTCTGCTGCATGCTGAATACTGCATGCCGGATGTTGTTGTCATTGGATTTGTTGTGAACAACGCATGTTACGTACCGTCAGGTATTGGATAGGTCTGAATTCACGGGGAGGAAATGCTAGCCGGATTGCGAATTGATTGATAGATTAATTGATTGCTCCTTCTCAATTATTGTTTACTATGTTGTGATGTTCGGATGGGTCGCCACGAAGATTTCCGAGCTACGGTACGGGTGCGATTCTCCAACCAAAAATGATGGCAAATCGGAACGGAAAGACTATTACCAACACGCCAACATATTGAATATATTGTTGACCGCAGATGCGATGCGTTACGTAATCTTACTGGCATTTGAATTTCGTGTAGACAACTGTACGGGTATGGACAGTATCTTGAATCTTTTATTAAGTCGGAAGTGATGGCGCCAATCACCAAATAATAGGAACTTCAACACCGTCCAGAATCAGGGATCTTCCCGAAAAAGCCTCATCATTTATCTTGATTTGTTCGCTTCCCCTGTCAGCCTCAGAAGCCATGGGTTGGTGACATGCCCTTTCGAATCTCTACGGAAGGGAGGAGGGGATCCAATCTGTCAAAAAGTCATAAAAATAAGACTCTTGACGAGGCTTATTTACTATCTATTTCGTACGAACACCTCAAAATGTCGGTTGTGGTGAAGTGCACATGACATATGGATCATGATGCATAGGTAAATGCATTCTTGATGACTATTATGTCGGAAGAGTACCGGTACCGGTAGTATGCGGTCATTAGAACAAAAACAAAAACAACAACTTGAGATCGTTTTTTGCCGGTTCGGTTCGTTTGCCGATGACGAACTTGTTGGAGCACAGCACAGACAGACAATACGCTGATTTCAACAGAACTATTGATGACAACACGGGTATAGTACTTTATTTTTCAGAAGCATACGAGCACGAGATATCGTACATCACCAGCATTAGGGAATCCCCTAGCTAGAGGAACCTTCTCGAACAGAGATCGAAAACTTTCGGAAGGAATCTAAGGAAGACTGTTGTTGTTGTTGTTGTTGTTGTTTCCTTTGTTCCATTCGATTCGATTCGATTCGACTCGACTCGACTCTGGAGGGAAGCAAGCGTGCGTGAGTGCATGCTGCCGCCATGCTATGTTGGCGATCGCTGGGGACAACGGAAGCATCCGTGGCAGCGACGGAAGAGGCCTTCGCCACTGGACCACCGCCGCGATCACCGCGCCAACGCCGGACCACAGCTACAGCTACAACTATCGATTGCTCAGCGTACGCGTACGCGTACAACGCCAGTGGCAACAACGCCAGTGGCAACAACGCCAGTAGCAACAACGCCAGTGGCAACGACAACGACAATGGCAGCGGCAGGTGCCGACGCCGCCTGCTAGGTCCTACCGGTGACCATGGGATGTTTCATTCTGTTCCTGTTGGTGTGCTGCTGGAAGAAATCTCGGAGCGATTCTTCCGATGCCTATCGATGCTGCCGTCATCGTAATCGTAATCGGCATCGTCGTCAGCAACAGCAACAGCAACAGCAACAGCAACAGCAGGAGGAGCGAAACGACATCGATAGCCACACCGATACTGACGACGAGGAAGATGACGACGAAACGACGATCGATGAGACAGATACTAAGTGCAACTGCAACTGCAACTGCAACCAACGAACCACCAACTGCGGCAACCACAGAACGACAATGACGTCCGGATCTAGGAATCGGAACGGACTGGAATTTCGACCGCATCGCGATGCGCTCGATCTGAACTAGGACGCAGAGCAGATATGCACCGCGCGCGATGCAACATAACGCCATGTCGTGTCGTGCCGTGCCGTTAAGGAGAATTGTAGTAGTGTGCGCACATACTAATAGGGCTATGCGACGCAACGCAAGAGAATGCAATGCAACAACAGATATGATGCACTACACGAACTGTTGTTGCAAAGGCCATAGCAAAGCAAAGCGCTCCGTGCATCGAGCATTCACAATCCTTCCTCTTTTTTTTCGGAGGAGCAACACGCCCAGCGGCGGATGGGTGTTCAAGTGTGTGGTTGGGTGAATGCAACGACAACGACAACGACAACGGCACCGACAACGGCAATAATTGCCACCAATGCGTTGCGTTTGGCCAACGAGTCGTGGGTCACAGCGCCGATTGCGGATGAGCTCGCAACCATCGTGTCGATGCCGTTATGGTTAACATCGGTACTGCGAGTCGTCATCCAGAGGCGAGAGAGGCAAACACTGGGACGAACAGTATCCATTCTACATACTTCATTCCATTCCATTCTACGCTACTCCATGATTTCTTCCACTATCCTTAGATTTCGAATGCAGATTGGATTCGTACCGACACACAATGCCCGGTCGATATCTCTTCTCGAGTCATTGTCATTATCATTTGGATTTGGACTTACAGCATCCTTGTCTCGTCCGAGAAGTCCCGTGCGGTGTGTACGTTAGTTTCTCCGCCTCACGGCAATTGCACTCTGGCACTACCGGTACCGGTACGTACGTACTATCTCCACATCCACGGATTGCTGTACAAGTTCAGCTCTGGGTCGCACCGTGCGGATTGGTCGTATCGGAAACCACGACGCAGCCTCCACAGACCGCTACCGTATGATGTACTCGTACCGTACGCAGGACAAAAGCGCGATTGTGATGTGTACCGTACGGTATAATACGAGTAGTAGTGGAGCCACGGCACGCTACGCTACGCACCTCGTAGCCGGGCAAGGAGAGCGCGGAGCAATCGGTTGGGAAGTGCCCAGTGGTGAATTCCCGGCACAATCATAAACTAGAAGTGATAAGTACGAAGTACTTCTAATAAAGAATGGTTACCATGATGGTTCGTACGGTAAGATTACCTTGTACTCGTACTCGTACCGGGGTATGCCAAAAATAATGGTGAATGAAGTGTTACCGTATCATAGTATCTTACTATTCTTAATTACCTGCCAGGGACAACATGTACGACGAGGGGCTATCTACGTACGTATGTACGTAGGGTAGAACTAGGACGTAGTCCTACATACGTATACATAGCATCATATTATCGTACGGTATCTTGTATCCGAAAATCGAATTCATAATGTGTCTATCCTTCAACAACAACACCTTATTTTATGGTACAACGTCCGTGCTTTACTCTCCAAAGACAAGGAACGAAGAGCAGACATGCAACATGACATCAATTACCAAAAAATCACTGCGGGCAGGGACAATTACAGTATTATTGGTAGTAGTTACGAGTAAGATTACGTGCATTAGATCCGTACCGGTACATACCTGATGCAACAACTACCGGAACAAAACGAAAAATTGGTCCACCTCCGCAACGCATAAAGTTCCTACCGTACGTAATTATCCTCCCAACCAACAACGATAATTACACATTACTCCACGATGACCAGCAGCACTTCCGACGTCTACACTAGAGCAATACCATCCCACAACAGCTCCTGCAGCTGTTGTTGCCATCGGAGCAGCGGTCCAATCGAACCGAGGGCTGTTACGAAACCAAAACCGACCGATGCTTCCTCTCCCGATCCTCGTCGTCGTCGTCGTCGTCGTTGTGGGCGGAGCTGTAGTCGGTGGCAGCGGCATAATCAGAAGCGGAAACCAATCGATCGCGCGCTCCTCCTCCTCCTCTTTTTCGCTGCATCGCTCATGCGAATGGAAATGCAAATAAAAATGCAAATGCCGATAGCTACCGCCTTTTCGCCTCCTGTGCTCCGGGGGAACACGCTACGCAACCGGGACGCAGCCGCCAGAACCACGGGAACACTACTACAAAAACGAACCATCACCACCACCACCACTACCACCCAGATACTCCAACTGCAAATGCCAACACCAATCCCGGCTGTGGTTGCTGGGAACCGCCGCGGACGATAATTCCGAGTCGACAGCAACGACGACCGCCGCTTCGTCGTCGCCCCAACAACAAACAACAACAACAACAAGAACCACCATCACAACCCGATGATTATTGCTACGAGGTCCGCGACTGCCGGTACCGGGAGTTAAAGCAGGTAGCGGCACTGGTGGTAGAGTCCTTTTACGACAAGAAAACCACCAACATCGTCACTCGAAATATCTACAAGCTCGCCGAGCTCAACCGGCTGCAACAAAACTATGCCTACCCGGAATCCCGGACCGCACACCGGATGCTGGTCGTGGAGGCCAAAAAGAGGATCGGCAACGCCAATGCCAATTCCAATTCCAATGCCGACGACGGTGCCACCGAGCTGGTCGGATTCTGCGACGTGGATGCCAGGCCGTGCGCGACGCAGATGAAGCTGCCCCGTCCCTACCTCTCGGACCTGGCGGTGGATCCTCGTCACCGCCGGAAGGGGTTGGCGCGGAAACTGGTGGAAGCCTCGGAACGATTCGTCCTGGATCTGGAGGAGGATTCCCGCGACAGACGACAACGACAGCAAGGCAAAGGCAGCAACAACAGCAACAGCAACAGCAACAACAGCAGCGAACGACGCACCAACGGCGATAACGACGACGACGACGATGACGGTAACAAGGCACTGTGGTTGTGGATACGGGTCGAGGAAACCAACGAGGCGGCCATTGAACTCTACCAGGGGCGGCTGGGGTACGTCCGAACCCAGTGGTCCGTTACCGACACCTCGCTCCCTGTGGACACCCAGGCAAAGATCAACGCCCAAGCGAACAACAACAGCAGCAACAACAACAACAAAAACAAAAACGAACGTCTGGACCCTGCGCAAGGATCTTCGCGGGGATGGCAACGATGCCGGCACCGCAACGACAACGACAACGACGTCTTCCCACTCCGAAAACAACGACCCGGACGGCGATTCCTCCTCTGCCGCGAGCGACGACGACTATGTCATTTAAGCGATCGATCGGAATCTATTCATTCCTCTTTCCATGAAAATTTGATTGCATTTTTAGCCTCGGCATTGTATTCTATATACACGTGTAGCTTTTATTGTTGTCTACACTGATAAATACTACTCGTATACCATTCTATATGTATATATATATATATATATATATGCACCATACCGAGAATGGGTCGGGAAATCAGAGACGTGCTGGAGTGTCTTTTTCCCGGTGGCTCGTTTCGTTTCCTAGTTGTTTTCGCCGTTCCGTTCCGTTCCGTTTCGTTTCGTTCCGTTCCGTTCCGGGCATGCCGTGATTGTCGCTGTGCGAGATCGACTGTTCCAGACGGGGCAATATAATAATCAAACGAATCGGACCGGCCCTTTTCCTCGGAATGGATGCTTCACTCCAATCCACTTCACTTCACTTCACTTCACTCCACTTCACTTCACGCCATAGAACGGCGCAGACGACGAGCTCGATGGAACCTCTCGCCGACAAAGTGGGACGCCTGACATTCCTCCGAATCCATCGAGAGCCCGTTGTTCAAGTTCTGCTGCAAGGCCACCACCACTGGCACCCGTCGTCGAGGGTTTCTCCGGCGGCGGCGGAGGCGACCACCAGAGTCGAGGTTAGCGACCCGGGAGTCCGACTCCTCTCCGTTCGACAATGACAACGCCTCACCTCCTCCTGCCTGCCTCCTCCTCCTGCTGCTGCTGGTGGTTGTGGTGGCACGATGCCGTCGTCGTCGACAACAAAGCGAGCACCACCACCCCACCACCACCACCACCACCAACAACGGTCGGGAACGACGGGATCTCGGTTGTAAGCCGCAATGTCCCGCAATGCCTTTGCCTTTTTTGGCAAGCGACGTGAGGAGGTTCCGGTTCTCTCCTCCCGAAGAAGAAATTCGGAAGCCGGGATGCTATCCGAATTCTCGGTGTTTCGCAGCAATGGCAATGGTAATGGCAATGGCAATGGCTGCTCCTCCTGTTCCTCCAAGACGCCTTCCGAGCGAGAATTCGCTCGGGAATTCTTGAATGTCGTTCGTGTCCGGCGAGGCCCGGTCCCGTCGTACAGCCTCGAGGATTTCTTGGTGGCGGCGACACCACCCTCTCGATTTTGGAGAGAACGGTTTTCGTTCCGTGGTTGGCGTGTGAAACCGGCACCGGCATTGGCACTGGAATTGGCAGTGGCACCAGCACTGGCATTGGCACTGGCACCGGCATTAGTACAATGACTGCTCGTTGATAAACCCGAAACGGCATCTCGTTCTGGATGATTGATTCGGTTTGGACGTCTAATGTCATTGCTATTGCTTACTCGAGCATCGATTGCAATGTCGTCGTCGTCAACGTTGTCGTTGTCGTCGTCGTCGTCGTTGTCGTTGTCGTTGTCGTTGTCGTATCCTATATCTTCGTTCTCGTTTCCAACCGAACCGGATGGAAACGACTTTGTTGGGTAGAATTCGTTATCATAACTAGAGGTAATAGATATTGGGACTGTTTTGTCGTCGTCGTCGTCGTCGTCCACAAAGGACTCGACGACGCGTGAGGAACCAGAACCAGAACCAGAACCAGAATCAAACATTATTTGTTATCGACTTGAAACCTCGCCAACAGACACCATCAATATCCCACCAGCTCGTGTTCGACTCGTCTTTAAGATAATCGAAGACGCAACAAAAAATATGGGTCTGTCTGTTGTTCTGGCCCACAATCATGGCGTGTCTTGAGTCTCTTTTTCGTTCCCCAGATCAATCATGATTCTCAACTTATTAACGATTGTTGGTCGACATACGGTACCGTACATACATCTTCGATTGTTATCATCTTCGATGAACAAAACAAAAATCGTGATGTACTCACTCACAGAGGCGTCACAATGTTCTGTTTTATCGGTTCGCCGTACTCGTACTCGTATTCGTATTCGTACTCGTACTCGTACTCGTATTCGTCTTTCCGTACTTTCAACAAAAACCGGTTTCACGTTGAGATTTGATGGCGCGCGACTAGGCAGCAAAAATATCAAAGAGCGTGTGTTGCGAAGATGTCAATAAGAATATACTCCGTATTGCTTACTTGTACCGGTACGAGTACGAGTACGTACTTGTACTCGTATCCAAATTCTTCTCCATTTTCAAAATTCGTGCTAAAGTATTTCACGTCATACGTACTTACTCGTTCGTGCTCGTATCTTTGGGTCTTTCCGACTACTACTACCGTATGACAACTAGGTAACACAAATCTCTGGCTCCAACAACAACTCCAACAACACCAACAACTCAAAACCAACCGCCTGGTTATGGTAAACTCCGCGGTTCCATCTGGTTCATGGAATTTAGCGCGGGAGCATTATCTATCCCTGTGCACGCCACGAGAATCAACATTGTCTTGTGCGAAGACAAACAAGACGAGTGTAAACTTGTTTTGGCGGGGCCTAAACTACGTACCTACGTACCTACGTAAGTACGGTTGTATGCGTAGGAAAATCCCCATTGTTGATGTGGATCTTATTGGAATGGACAGACGACCTGCCTGGTGTGTTGCTGTGATAGATGGAGGAGGGTCGGCTCTTCTGTGTGTGAGAAACACTACTAGAGCTAGTAGTAGTAGTTGACAGGCCTCTCTCGCCGTTCTGGTGCTCATTCAAAAGCACACGGAGATCGCTGTGCATTACTATTATTGTCTACCTAGCCACCTCGTCGACAGAAAGAAACTGGCTACGTGCAGTTTTTCGAATGGGATACGCTTAAATTAATAATACGAAGTAATAATTATAGCTAATTAATAGCACTAATAATAATAGCACTAATACTAATAATACATACTAATAATTTACAGTGCACACGTCCCTGAACGTGCATGCAGTCCTCACTAACGGCGAGAGAAAAATTGTTTTGCTAACTTTGTCGCACGATTACCATACCGGTACGTATCGCATCGCATCGCATCGCAGATAAGGATCAACATCAGCCGTGCTCTGAAACACACAACAAGGGGGGGGGGGGGCAAAAGCAGCCGTCTGACTAAATTTGAAATGCGACCGGAATTTCTCAACTGGTATTTCCTTGTTACGGAGTTACGGTTGCAGTTGCAGTTGCAGTTGCAGTTGCAGCTGGAGTTGCAGCTGGAGTTGCAATTCCAACAAGTTAAAGTATCTACCGGAACCTGGGGGGATTTAAGATTTGTTCGAAGGACATGCATGCATGCGCAAGATTGGCGGGAAAGAACAAGGAGAAAGAAGATGAAAGGCAAAAAGGCAAAGGCAGGCAGGTAGGCAGGCAATGTAAGAAACCAGTCATAGATTAATAGTAGTGTGTTGATAGATGGGTCCGGTCCCGCTTGACCAAACGAACAAGGGATGGGTGGGTCGATTCGATTCGATTCGATTCGATTCGTCTCGTTTCGTCTCGTCTCTCGAAGAGTGTACGTACCAAATGCCGAACATAAGCGAGGCAATGGATCCACCGAGCAAGGCTCCACCGACAACATCGGCTGGGTGGTGATGATTGTCGTGTACCCGGGATGCGGCTGTTAGTATCGATTGTGCATTGCAAGGGTTTTTTGGGAAGGAACACAACCGAATATTCGATTGTGTCCGTCCGTCCGATCGATCGAAGAAGCAAGTAGTAGTATACGGTACCGCAATTCGATGTTCAGTTACCATTGCACCAGCAGTGCGGCATGGTAAGGGACGAGAAACGTTGACGAAACAACCCATTCCAAATAATATGAATACAATTAGTTTTTTTGTTTTCACATTACATCACATCACATCACATCACATCACAAACATCACATTACATCACATTACATTACATTACATCACATCACATCGGATACAATAAAGAAGAACCATCACCGATTCATTCTTACCAATGAACAACGCCAACACCATGGGCATATAACAAAAGACCGATCCCAATCGCACCCAAGGCGTGGGTTCTTCCGGCATTAGTTTTCGTTCCTCTGAAGTGGCGTTGGCTCGCTTCCTCAAA
Source organism: Pseudo-nitzschia multiseries (assembly GCA_037355745.1). Taxonomy (NCBI): domain Eukaryota; phylum Bacillariophyta; class Bacillariophyceae; order Bacillariales; family Bacillariaceae; genus Pseudo-nitzschia; species Pseudo-nitzschia multiseries. Next base: position 25,142,284 of record CM074783.1, read on the forward strand.
TAGGACGAAAGACCAAAGGTGTCTTCGAGAAAGAAGGAAAAGAGCAACAATCCGCAGACACTCAGGCTCGCGTGGCCCGAAGGAAAGCTCTTCCGTCCCTGTCCGTAATCTCCAGAGGTTGTAACAACAGAAGAGGTGGTGGCGCTGCTGCTGGTGCACTGCTCGTAGTCTTCGTCGGGCTGGCAAAGCTCGTAAAATATGGGTCTCAAATACCCCACGTACAACTTGATGAAATTGGTCATCATCTGGTTGCAGCCAATGGCCATAAAATAGACGCAGCAGGTTTTGTGAATGGGATCGGTTCTCGTCAGATGTTGTCTCTTCCAGCAAATCAGACCCACTTGAAGCAAGAACGGAACAGCAATTCCAACGATAAACATTAGGCCGGACGAAACGGTCTCGCCTCCTTCGTCGGACAAGTCATAGATCCCTACTCCGATGTACTGGCCGTCTCCGGTTTGTACGCGGGGAACGGGTCGTTCATAGGGTGTCGCAAATTCCAGCGAGATTGCGATGGGCACCGAAACGAAGCACAAGAGGACCTCGACCAATTTGCTGGAACAGCAATAGCGAGTTTGGGGAATAGAGGATACTGTTACAGAGGATGGAGAATCATCGCACCCATCGGAATTGGGGTTGGTGGCCAACGGGACGTCTTCCGTTGGGCTTTGAACGTAATCGGTAGTATCGGCCATAGTTGCTGTTCTTCGTATGCTGCTGGTTTTGCTTTCTTTGATCGAATTGTTGCTTTGTACGGTATCCTGGTTTTGGTTGGTATATTGATTGTATTGTTGTTGTTGTTGTTGTTGTTGTGAAGGAATGCGAGTCCGTGCAAAAGAGTCCTCCTCCAACGAACAGAATCGTGCGAACCGAACCTTCTCTTGGTCGTTCACTTTATTACCTACGGTACGGTAATCTTACGGTAAGGTAGTACCGGTACTTCGTACTACGGTACCGTATCTGTAGTCGACGATATTTTTTGCTTGGGCAGTGGCGGCAGTGTCGAACAGGTGTCAAAGATGCGTCATGCTTCGTCGAATCGAATTGCATCAAAAAATGAGGGGGCATCTACGGTAGTATCGCCTGGTCGTGGCAGACCAAAACCATTTTAATCTTGTTTCACCAACGATATGCGTCTATCTACTCGTACTTCCCAGTGAGTCTTGCTTGCGATGTTTGTCTGTGTGTTATTGGGGGTAATTACGAGTACCGGTACGATACTCGTACCGGGGTCAACTTTACACTTTTAAAAGGTACGTACCGTACGGTACATCCGTACACTTTTGAAAATTAGGTACTATTACTTTTAGTATGTATGTATAGAGCGTACAATCACCGCCGCAGAGCGGAGTATCAATTGGCATCCCCGGCGAGGAGCGCAGTGCCCTACTAATAATAGCCCCCCAACCCTACTACTAATAGCCCCCCAACCCCCTCCTACCCCTGACCCAGCAGTACTGTATTCACCAGAGCAAGCGCGACCCCAACCAAGTTGACTCGATAATATGCTAGGTTCACCATATAGTAGGGTGAAGAAGGTTGGGGTGGTGGATGGGTTACTAGTGGCTGAGCACATGAGGGCACAGGTTCGAGTTGTAGGTATGATCATACCTTTATTGGGTATTGTAATCAACCATGGCAATGAAGCTGAGATTCAAAGTTGACAATCCGTGCTGGGTGGAGGTGGACATTGACCCAAGTCCATATCGTCCAGTTCAAATTGTCAAGAGCCCGGTGTCATCACTTGATCCGCATCAAAGTCCAACTATCAAAGTCAGAGCCATCTCCATCATAGACCCCATCTCTTGTCAAGTGACGTGGGTGGAGCCTTCCCTTCAAATCGAATTCGACCCAAATGCGCCACCGCCTGTTGCCATTAAAAAGGATACAATGTCTTAAGTGGAATCACTATCTTGGGGGGAATTTCAGTTGGAGTTGGAGTTGGGACGGAGCCAGTTTACAAATATGGTGGCAACATCTACTATGGCGGCCTTCAACGATTCCAAGGCAGCCTCTCATTGTTGCCTCTCAGCTTCAAAGACAGCCTCTCTATGTTCCCTTTCGAATAGTCGTGCTGTATTTCCTACAGAGGTTTTGAACGCTTCTGTCGGTATCAGGGAAGTTGTCTTTATGGATTTGGGCAACTTGTTCCCAGTCCTCAGGACCAACGGGAAGGATTGCTTTGACGGTGTGTAGGAATTCCATGACTTCAGTTCTGCTGTAGTTGCTCACCCCCGACTTGCGCCCTCCTGCTAATGATGGATTGTTCTTTGTCATTGCTATTGTTGGTTGATGAGTCAATGTTGCAATATAAAAATTATGTACGGAGCTGGATATGATGTATCTCCTCCACCACCGTTGTCACATAGCAGCAACAACAGCAGATAAAGCATTATTAATATTGATACGATTTGGGTTTTGTGCGTTGGAAAATTATATTTTGTACTTCTTCTCGTACTGTAATCAGCCAAAATTGGCGATCGGATCATCCGTTGGATGTGTGATTAGTCAGTTGGGTGGCTATTGAGTAACAGCACTCACTGGTGGCTTCCATACTAGAACCTGTTCCGACAAGAACAATACATTCCTCGTGTGCACCACGTAGGCTATTTGGATGCCGCATCATGCCTGACATGATGTTTTGACATTTGGTGCCTTGTTTTCTCCATAGATTTGAACGTAAATCTAGTACTTCATTAGTATGAATTAGAAGCACATAGTTTTGGATGAGATATTTAAAAAAATGATGTTGTGCAACAATTGTTTTTGAGGGCCATTGCTGCATGATGCCGTGCTACTAGTACCTTGCTTCCCAGCAGGAGCACCACGCGATCTAACTCGAACTCTAATCGTCTAATACTGATTGTTTTGACGTCGAGCACGGGAGGCCCAAAGACTATGCCGATCGACGAAGGAAGGGAAAGACGGGGATGCACCCGAATCGATCGAACTGACGCGTTGTTGTCATCGCAAAGTGGGGATATGCTTGCTTTGTGCTCGAATTCTTTTCGGTACTACCGCTAATACGGTACGGTACCGTATGTACTACCGACGGTATGAGTACGAACCTTACCTACGGAATACCGGTAATCTTATCGCGTCCATCGGGTTGACCTCCTTTATGACGCGATTGTTGATGTTTTGCGAATAGAATAATACTACTAGCAGTAACATATCACCCTGATAACTCCATTACTATCCTACGAATTTTCGATTAGGGATTCCATCACATCACATCACATCACACCACTGTATCCCAAAACACCACAAAATGCTGCTCGGGACAACGACTCGACCTCGATTTCTCCTATCATCGGTTTCGGCATCCTCGATGCTGTCGCGATCGAATGCCACGAGAACGAATTGTTCCGTTCGAGCGATGGGAAGCAATGGTGCGGCGGAATTTTCGGCGGCGTATTCGGCAACAACGCGAACGGATCCCTCGGGATCACGCCAGTGCGGCAACAGCAATGCCCGCAGATCCTTCGGTACTCAAAGCATTGGCATGGGAATGAGAATGGCCACGAGGAACATCACCCGCTTGCCGATCGGCAGCAACCTTGCGCGGCAGCTACCACTCAATCCGAGATCCCAACACCAGCACCACCTATACAAACACCAGCAACAGCAGCAGCAGCAGCAACAACAACAACTCCGATCGTATACCATCCCCGTGGTCCTGGAGAGCGGCGCCACCGGCGAGCGATCCTTCGACATCTACTCCCGCCTCCTCCGCGAACGAATCGTCTGCGTCCACGGCGAGGTCACGGACCAGATGGCCTCGGTCGTGACGGCCCAGCTCCTGTTCCTGGAGGCGGAGGACCCCGATTCCCCCCTCTACATGTACATCAACAGCCCCGGCGGGAGCGTCACCGCCGGCATGGCCATGTACGACACGATGCAGTACATCCGTCCCAAGGTCCACACCATCGCCATGGGACAGGCGGCCTCGATGGGATCGCTGCTGCTGGCGGGGGGATCGACCGGGTGCCGGTGTGCCCTGCCCAACGCCACCATCATGCTGCACCAGCCCAGTGGCGGTGCCCAGGGAATGGCCTCGGACATACAGATCCGGGCCCAGGAACTGCTGCGGCTGCGGTCCCGCCTCAATGACCTGTACGTCTACCACGTGGGGCAGGGAAGGGAGCACCGCCGGAAGAACGAACAGAGCGACAGCGGCAACGACAACAACAGTGATAGCAGTGACAACGACAACGAAAGCAACATCATCGTGACCGATCCGGTGGAACTCCTCCGGGAGGTCGAGGCCGTCATGGACCGGGATACCTTCATGACGGCGGAGCAAGCGCAAATGTTTGGCATTGTGGATGAGATTCTGATCAAGCGCGAGCGGAACGAAGACGACGACGACGACGACCACGATGGCCGCGGCGGGGGTGGCCAGTAAGACAACAACTACTACAATTACTACTACTACTAGCAGTATTGTATTTATACTACAACGTACCAACCAAATTCCATAACGACCAAACCGACCAATGTGCGTTTTCCAACCAGAAGGAATAATAATAAGAGATTATTATTTGTATGTCAGAGTAGTGTCGGACTCCTCTCTTAGCAAAATGCGCGTGATTTAACGGTAACGGTCGCAATCTCTGACATACTAAGATAACAACTTTACACTAAAACCAACCAATCAAATTCAACCAAGTTCAAGCATGTGCGCGACCAAGTGACAAAGCCGGACCCTCCAATTCCCAAATTCTTCAGCCAATCAGCTTTAACGTGGTGTCACTGTAGCCCGGGCTCGTCGCAGCGCCCTCTCACCAAACAAGGAACACAACAAACACAACAAACACATACACTTTGATTCTGACAAGAAGAAACATAAAGACACAAAAAACGCCGAAAACGTCGAAAACGTCGAAGCAACGAAAACAAGAACAAAACAGCCAAAACACTTGCAATTTCCACAAAATAACACCACCATCCTCAACAAAACACTCCCCTCGGTCTCCAGCAACAAAAATGTCCTACACAAGTGGCCTATTTGCCAGAGCAGCACGACACGTCCAACAGGATGACCTCGATGGCATTCCAGCAAATACACAAATTGCCTATGGTCGAAAAGGGGCAGAGTTCCTCCAGTATTGCACTACCATGTTTGGCTACCTGGATTATCCGCAAACAGTAACTGAAGAGAAGGTATTCGGCTTCCTTTTCTATCAGGCCTATCGATCCCGAAGGAGAAGAGGTCGGAAGATGAAGCGAGAACAACAAGAGGGAACACAGCCGATAGTAGTAGAAAGAATATTCGATGCCGACGACTATGCAATGGTGATGGCAAAGTACAACAGCAATCATAATTGCGAGGAGGCCCTTGTCGAGGAGCTGGAGGACCCTGTAGGTTGGGATACAGTGAATCAATACTTGTGTTCCATCCTCAAAATACTGCGGCATCAGAGGAGTCAAAACGCAAACAATCTCACGAAGGAGCACATTCGATCTGAAAGAGTCACCCAACTGCTGCGAGTCGTTCAAGTCCGAAAGAAGAAGATCAAAAAAATGAGATTCGATGAGAAGATAGATCATGCATTGTCACCATACATGAATGTGCAAAACATCGAGCGGATAGAGGATTTCTTGTTCTCTAAGAATCAGTACAAACCAAGTTATCATGTGGCAGCCTTGAGAGACAGATTCTGTTTCCTTATGACACATGGAGGGGTTCTCCGGGGCGAGTCCTTATTCAAATGTGAGCTGTCCGACCTGTGTGACCTCATCAAATATGATGAAGGCACACACGCCTGCCAGATCCTAATTATGCAAATAATAACAGGCAAAACGAATGGTCAGAAAACTTTATATGGACGCGTTATGAGACATCGAAACGTTAACATGTGTCCGATTGGTGCGTTGGGCTTCTATTTGATGGCACGATTCCATTCAACGGCCGAGCTTGCGCACTATGACTTTGCAAGTAATGCCACTTGGTTCAATGTCAAATTACTCACAGATTGTAATAACACAGGGAACTATCAACAGTCCATCACCGATCAAGCCTATGCGAGTACAATGAAACAAGCTTGCAAGGCCTTGGGGATCACTTCAAAGCATTTTGTTCACTTTGGCCGTGGTACAGGTGCCGTTGCATGTGAGATGCAAGAGGTTGATCCCCAATACATCAAAATGATTGGCAATTGGAACCTTGACGTCAGAGAGGATCGATATTCTTCCAAACTCCCTTTGAAGGCTATGAGGGCATTGGCTGGGCATTCACAAGATAAAGGGGGGTTCTTCTTGCCAAGATGTAGTCTCGATCCACCTCCGGAGCTTCGGCGTCAAGTCTTCCCCTTCCTTGACAAGGCAATGAACACCACCGTCAATAGCACCCCAAAGCCGACTGCTCAAGCTTTCTTTGAGCTCCTCCTCAATTTACAATGTGTTGTACTGCAGGATGCGGCCATCTTGCTCCACCAAGGTAGGAAGAATCGCCTCTTTTTGTTGCCTGTTTTCGCAACTACTGGTTTCACACGTATCAAGCCGCTCTCATGGAGAAGGTCAGCGTTGAAGCAGGAATGGGAGCTACTACCTCAATCGAAAGGAGTATTGATGTTGCCCTTCCGGGGGTTCGCGACCGGCTTCAAAACCTTCATTCAGAAGTCCATAATGCTTCACAGGACATTCGGCGGATACAGGCTTCAGTTACCACCTTCAGACAACAACAAGGTGTTGTCAACAACCAACTCCACCACTTCCTGCAGCACATGCATTCGTTTCAACTGCCAGCAGCGCCACCAACCAAAGCAACAACCGACACGCCGGACGATGAGGATCCTCCAGAAACAAGAAAGAAGTACTTGTTGTTTCGTACCCATAAGTCGGTTTCATCAATGTGGAATGAGTGGTTTGGACTTGGGGTCTTCGATGACATTGACTTCCCCGGGGGGATTGAAGACCTTGAAAAGATCGGCAGCCGATGGAGAAAGCATTACAACACAGCCGACCAGAAGCATTTCTCCCGCCTCAAGTGCATTGTTGATTATGTGAAGGGTAGAGTTGTTGCTGGCGAATCCTTAGAGGCCATACTGGAAGAAGGCGACAACTTAATGAAGACAAAGGCAAAGACCCTTTCAACACTCCACACCCATCTTCGAAAGACCAAGTCCTTTCAACTTCCCACCACCAACCAATTGCCAATCGATTCATGGCCCATCCCCAAAGCATCAAACACTATGCAAGCAGTTTGACTTGTAGATTGTTGATTGGTTTCCCATTGTCGATTGGAGAGTTGATTGGAGAGTCAATTGGAGAGTCGATTGTTGATTGGAGAGGGGGAGAGCCGCGGATTGGAGAGAGGGAGAGCCGCGGATTGGAGAGGGGGAGAGTCGATTGTTGATTGGAGAGGGGGAGAGCCGCGGATTGGAGAGAGGGAGAGCCGCGGATTGGAGAGGGGGAGAGCCGCGGATTGGAGAGGAGGAGAGTCGATTGTTGATTGGAGAGGGGGAGAGCCGCGGATTGGAGAGGAGGAGAGTCGATTGTTGATTGGAGAGGGGGAGAGCCGCGGATTGGAGAGGAGGAGGAGAGTTGATTGTTGATTGGAGAGGGGAGGAGGACGAGGAGAGTCGATTGTTGATTGGTGGAGGAGGACGAATCCCATGGTCGATTCGATTCCAAGATTGTTTTGCTTAGCATCAGTTTAGGATGAATCCCATGGTCGATTCCTTTCCAAGATGATTTCGCTTAGCCAAGTTTAGCAGAGCCAAAAAAGATGCAGAGTTTAGTTCCAAATTTGAAATTATGAGCACTTTGTTGCAAAAGTAGAAATTATGAAGTTGGAATCACTTGTTATCTAGTAATATCGCGTGTACGTAGTAGAATCACGTGCAAAATGCAAGAAATTAGAATTTCTTCCTTTTGCAAATCACTCCAACCAATCTCAACCGATCGTCGTGGAATCGTTCCCATTTCCTTGAGTATTGAAGAACGCGTCGTGCTTAGTTGAATATCAAAAAACAGAAATCATCTTAGAAAAAGTTTTGGGATTTACCTCGGCCGGCGAGTTTAGTCCCAGCGGGTAGGGCTGTCTCAATTTATGTTCGATCTTCAGTTCCTCATATTCATATAAAAAACTGGAGTGGTGATCACTTGTCGGGTTTGGGTTCGGGTTTGGTCCGTTGGATAGAAGACGTGTGGGACTAAAATAAGTGCCCAGTACAAAACCTACGCTGACAGGATTAATAGTAACTTAAGTTATTGTTAAATTCGAGTATTAATAACTCAGTTATTATATGGTACTTTCTAAAACCGCGCGCGCGCAGGTCTGTCAGACAGTCTGACAACTGATCGATTCTGGTAAAAATAATAATAGTAATGTGTCATTGCTTGTGTTGTGACAGAGTGCAGTAATTAGGACGAACCCACTCTGTCCCATCATCGACACTTTCCTCAACAGGGAACCGGGCATTCCTCAAAGACGGAATGAAAAGGAGCCTCCCTGAAAAAGGAATGGAACTTTTTCTCAAAAGGAACCCTCCAGCTTGTGGTAGGATATAGGATATCTCATTGAATGGGTTGCCTTGCAAGTTTTAGTTCGATGTTCAAAGTCGCAACAATATTATTATTACCGAAGTATTATTTTTACCAGAATCGAGCCCAAGTCAGACTCCCTGACTAACTTGCGCGCGCAATTTTTGACTTGAATATAATAACTGACTTATTAATACTGGAACGAATTAATAACGCGAGTTATTTTACAGAAGTCAGCATAGGTTTAGTACTGGACTCTTATTTTAGTACCGCAAGACACTACTTATTTCATCTTACTCAAGTCAGCGTAGGTTTTGTACTGGACACCACTTATTTTAGTAGACTAGTACCGCACCTCTTCTTCTATCCAACGGACCAAACCCAAACTCGAAAGGGAAGAGTGTTCTCCACTTGAGTTCTCCACTTTAGTTTTTAACTCACCGACTGAGGTGAATCCCAAAACGTTTTCGCAAATTATTTCAGTTCTTCGATACTCACCGCGTTGTTCGATACTCAAGGAAATGGGAACCATTTCCACGATCGGTTGAGATTGGTTGGAGTGATTTGCAAAAGGAAGAAATTCTAATTTGCACGTGATTCTACTACGTACACGCAAATATTACTAGATAACAAGTGATTCCACTTCATAATTTCTACTTTTGCAACAAAGTGTTCATAATTTCTAATTTGGAACTAAACTCTGCATCTTTTTTGGCTCTGTAAACTTGGCTAAGTCAAATAACCTTGGAATCGAATTGACCATGGGATTTGGCCTAAACTGATGCTAAGGAAAACAACCTCCGAACCTCCAAATTGAATTGACCATGGGATTCCTCCTCAGCCTAAACTGATGCTAAGGAAAACAACCTCCGAACCTCCGAATCGAATCGACCATGGGATTCCTCCTCGGCCTAAACTGATGCTAAGGAAAACAACCTCCGAACCTCCGAATCGAATCGACCATGGGATTCCTCCTCCACCAATCAACAATCAACAATCAACTTGCTCTCCTCTCCAATCGAATTGGCTCTCCCCCTCTCCAATCAACAATGGACTCTCCTCTCCTCTCCAGTCCGCGGCTCTCCCCCTCTCCAATCAACAATGGACTCTCCTCTCCTCCTCCTCTCCAATCCGCGGCTCTCCCCCTCTCCAATCAACAATGGACTCTCCTCTCCTCCTCCTCCTCTCCAATCCGCGGCTCTCCCCCTCTCCAATCAACAATCGACTCTCCTCTCTTCCTCCTCTCCAATCCGCGGCTCTAATCGAATCGAGTCTCCTCCTCTCCAATCGAATCGATCGAGTCTCCTCCTCTCCAATCAAATTGATCGAGTCCTCTCCAATCGAATTGGCTCTCCCTCTCCCTCTCTCCAATCGAATCAATTGATTGAGTCCAATCAACAATCTACAAGTCGCCGTCAAATCGATCGCAAAGCGGGATCGATTATCGATTGGGATGCTGGAATAACAAGTCAAAACGGCTTAGCCTTCCGGACATGCTTGTGGAGTGACATCAGCGTGGTCTTTGCCTTCATTAAGGCATCACCTTCCTCCAGAAGTAGTACCTCTAAGGATTTGCCAGAATGAACTCTATCCTTGATGAAATCTATAATACACTTGAGTCTCAAGAACTGCTTCTGCTCGGCCACGCTATAATGCTTCCTCCATTGATTGCCGAATGTCTTTTCAAGCTCTTCAATCCCTCCAGGGGAGTCATCTTCTTTGAAGTCCTCACGTCCGAACCACTCCTTCCACATCGCCGACACCGCGGAATGCTGTCGGATCAAGGTTTTTCTTGGAATAAGGTTAGTACCTCGTGCCCCGGCGATTGTTGTTGTTTCGACTTCTGTTGGGAGACAAAAGGCCACCATGTGCTGCAGGTAATGGTGTATTTGTCTGTTGATCGCATCTTGTTTCTCTTCAAATTTGCTAACCTTATCATTTATCCGTGTAACATCCTTTGAAACATTATGGACTTCCGTATGAATATTGTGAAGTCGGTCGCAAAACCCTGGAAGTACCACGTCCATACTTTGTTGGATTGTGGTAGTACTACCTCCTCTCTCCTCGTCGAGTCCTGCTCCCATAACCTTTTCAACGACTTGTGCTTGATAAGCCTGGAACAATTCCGTGTTGAAAACAGGCAAGGAGAAGAGGCAATGCGTTCTGACTCCTCTGATGCCACAATATTTTGAGGATGGAACAAAAGTACTGATTCGCTGTATCATAACCTACAGGGTTGGACTCCAGCATTGACTCACAAGCGCCAGCATGATTGGTGTTGTATTTGGCCATCACGGCGTGGTGGTCGACGACGTCGAAAATTTGTGTTTGCGATTGCCCCTTCTTACAGCGCCCTCTTGTCCTTCGTGTCCAATAGGCCTGATAGGAGAGGAAGCCAAAGGCCTTTTCTTCAATCACTATTTGAGTGGAGTAACCAAATGAAGAAAACACACTGGTGCAATACTGAAGGAATCCCTCCCCTTTTCGACCGTAGGCAAGTTGAGTATTCATTGGAATACCATCATTGTCATCACGTTGGACTTGCCGTGCTGCTCTGGCAAATATTCCACTTGTGTAAGACATTTTTGTTGCTGGAGACCGAGGGGAGTGTTTTGTTGAGGATAGTGGTGTTATTTTGGGTGGAAATTGCAAGTGTTTTGCCTGTTTCGTCCTTGTTTTCGTTGCTTCGACGTTTCGACATTTTTGTCGTTTTTGTCGTTTTTTGTGTCTTTATGATTCTTGTCGGAATCAAAGTGTATGTGTTTGCTGTGTTTGTCAATCGGCTTATGTGTTTGTCGATTGACTTAGCCTTCTGATGTTTCTTGTGGATTGGTGCCGGCCGGCGCCATAGCCTTATTCTATGTTCATGTCACATGTTCGCTTTCATGTGTTCGCGTTCCTATTATGTGCTTCATCTCATTGGTTGGAATTTCTGAAATGGTTGAATTTCATTGGTTGGAATTTCTGACATGGTGGAATTTGGTGCAATTTGATTGGTTAGAATTGCGAAAAGTGGTTATCCGACCAAGTCAGAGGAAATTACGGTTAACCGTTAAACTGCGCACAATCCTACGGTACAGACCGAGGTCTGGCTGATCTCTGACTTGGTACGATAAATAATCTCTTATTATTATTACGAAGTACCGTAGAACTACCGTATTATTATTTTGTTTTGTTTGAAGAAATAATGGATACCGGTACATATATGATGTATGATGCATACATACTATACTTACCTACCAACAACTTAGAACATACCATTCCAAGCTGGGCCGCTGCCTAAACTCGTACCGTACTGTAAAAGATTACGGTCAACTGTCAGACAAACACATCATCCATCAGAATGAGGTTTGTTGATGGGATCGTTCGGTTATGTAATCTTACTAAAATTACGGTCAGCAACGATTACAAGTTCAAACTTAGTACGAGTTCGTACTAATATGCACGTAATCTTACGAATACGTCTCGCTTCACAACATCGTGCTTCCTCATGTCCCAACGCCCCCCACATCTATCACAGAAACATCTTCGTCCTGACTACCGTACGAGCAAGAGTGTTACCGTACAATACCGGCATGCAATCGGAACGACGACCGTAACCAAACACGAGGATAGAGACAGACAACAACCTCCAACGAAGAACGCATCGGAACGGAACGAAGAGACGTTCACCGTATAATCCATCCATCCATCCATCCTCCCGATTCGATTTCGATTCTTCCGTCGAAACGAACAATAACGATAACAACAACAGAGATGTCTACTGCGCACAGAATACCGCGGTCCGCGAGAGGCGTTACCGGATCCATTGCGGTGTTGGTGGCGCTCGTAATGCTAGCGTCCGTTGTCACGGATGCCTTTTTGGTCAAGGACCATTCGCAAAAGTGCACATCGTCGTCGTCCTCGCCGCCGAGGAGACAGCAGCCTCAACAACAACAACAACAACAACAACAACAGCCGCTGGAAATGGTCGCATCGTCGGCGCCCGAGACAACAACAACAACAACAACAACAACAAAACCGACCTCGAATAAAAAATCCGACGCGTGGTTTTCGACACGGATTCAAAAGGACATGGGATATGCGAGCCGGGTCCGGTCGATCTATCTCCGCCACGTGGTAGTGGAACGAACCGAGACGGCCAAGCTCGCTATGGATTGGTACCTGCAATTGAGTGCGGGGGAAACCGTTACCGCCACCAACAACAATGACGACGACGACGAAGACGATATTGTGGTCCTCACCACCAGCAAGGATCCCTTTGGGGATGTTGCCAAACACCTGTCGGCGTGTTCCGTGACCCGAGACGAGGGCGGGAAACTCGGTTGGGTCGACGTTCCCGGTGCCAAGGGCAACGCCGACGGTAACGACGACGGCACCGAAGAATTCTCGGTGGCGGGACTCCTCCCGAGGGATCTTCTGGACGAGCTCGTGGCACTCCAACCCAAGGCGGGAGATGTGTACATTCTCGGACCGAGTGCCACGACGAACCAGGTGCACGTCGTCCGCGTCGAGGAATTGTACGTACCCAACGTCTTGCCCAAGGCGATCGATCGTATGTACGGTGATGCCGAGGACACGGATGAGAAGCTGGGATCCTTTAACGGCGTCAACGCCCTCATTCCCCGCAACAAGCTCAAGGGACACGGCGTCATGCCCACCGTGCCGGAGTTTCGGCGGCGGACTTCCTCCTCCTCCGGACAAAGCGAGGAAGCGTCGTCGCCATCGCAGGAGCAGCAGCAGCAGCAAAAACAACGGACGTACGCCATTCAAACCAACGGATGCCAGATGAACGTCGCCGATTCGGAACGCCTCGAGGGCATCCTCCAGGACGAACTGGGCCTGATGCCGATTGCCGACCGGACCGAAATAAACTCGGCCGACGTGATCATTTTCAATACCTGCAGCATCCGCGACCACGCGGAACAAAAGCTCTACGACGCCCTCGGTCCCTTCCGGGCGCGCAAGCGACAGATGAAGAGCGAGGGCAACAGCGACTTTGCCCTCATCGTCACGGGGTGCGTCGCCCAGCAGGAGGGAAAGGCCCTCCTGCGAAAAATCCCTGAGATCGACGTTGTCCTCGGTCCGCAGTACGTTCCGTACCTGGGATCGGTGCTGGAACAGATCGAGTGGGGCCACCAATTGGTCGTCACCGCGCCCACGATAATTGCCGACAACTACAAGGCGGCGGGAGCGGTAGGAGCTTCCTCGGTAGAACTCAGCACGACTTCCAAGAACACCGAACCGGTTCAATCGCGATCGTTGACAGCGACGACGACAGCGACGGTGACAGCGACGGATGCTACAGCTCAGTCGTCGCCACGGATCGAGCTTCCCGAAAACGACGATTTTTCGGCAAAACCCATTCGAGGACATTCCGTGCGGGCATGGGTCAACGTGATCTACGGGTGCAACGAGCATTGTACCTATTGTGTGTAAGTAATACGCAGTGAAATTGTATAGTACTTTGTATAGTATAGTATATCGCAGCTGTGTGGGTGGTGGTGGTGGTGCCATTCCACGATTGTTGAAACTAACGAGTTTCGTTGTTGTCGTTTTGAATCAATTCTTTTTTATACGCATTTGGATCCTGCAACGGATCGACTGGGTTTCTTGTTTGTGTCACGTAGCGTCCCAGCAAGTAAGTTATTATACAGTGCCGTTTGCGCTTTGCACGGCTACCGACCACGAAAGATCCTTTCTTGTTTCGTTTCGTTTCGTTGACCCATCGTTCTGACACGTTTGCGTTCTGTTCTCCTGTTGTTGCGCTCGACGATCGTATCTCATCTGATCTTATCGTATCGTATTGTATTATATTGCATTGTATCGTATTGTATCGTATTGTATCGTATTTTATTGTATCGTATCTTCTGTGTTGTATTTTTGTAGCTCGCGGAATGGAACAATCCCGATCGATGGAGAGCATTCTCCAGGAATGCCTGGACCTGGTCGAGAATCGCGGGTACAAAGAAATCACTCTGTTGGGACAAAACATCGACGCGTACGGGCGCGACATGGTCCCGAAGCGGACCTTTGCCAACCTGTTGCACTATCTGAACGCCAACCTGCCATCATCCGCCACAGCCACAACAACAACAGCAACAACAGCAACAAGAAGCATTCGGTTGCGGTACGTGACGTCCCACCCCCGGTATTTTTCCGACAACGTCATCGACGCTGTCGCCTCCCTCGACACCGTCTGCGAGTGTTTCCACATGCCGTTCCAGGCCGGTGACAACGGTGTATTGAAACGCATGCGTCGGGGATACACCTTCGAGAGCTACATGAGAATCATTCACAAGATCCGTGCCGCCTCCCCCGATGCGGCCATCACGGCCGACGTGATCGTTGGGTTTCCGGGCGAGACCGAAGCGGCCTTTCAACGAACTCTCGATCTGATGGAGGCCGTCAAATTCGACAACCTGAATTCGTTTGCGTACTCGCCCCGGCCCAACACCGAGGCGGCGACGTGGACCGAAGACGACGGCGATAACAACAACGAAGATGACAACAACGAGGAGGAGGACGACGACGACGAGTCCGGCGAGCGCTTTGTGGTGCCGGAAGAGGTCAAGAAGGAACGCCTCGCCCGCGTCCAGGAACTAGCGGTCCGTCACGGGTTGGAACGGAGCCAGCGGTATCTCGGAAGGACCGTCGAGGTCCTGGTCGAGGACAAGAACCCGCGAAAACCCGGGCAGGTCATGGGACGGACACGGCAGGGGCGACAGGTCTTCTTCGACGGGGACATCGACGCGTTGAAAGGAGAACTGGTCGACGTCGAAATCACGGAGGCCCGGACCTGGAGTTTGATGGGGAGGCCGATGCAACAAGAACAAGAACAATAGAACAATGGATTCGCTTCGATTCAATTCGATTTGATACTAGATTCGATTCGATTTGATACTAGATTCGATACTTGATTCGATACTAGATTCGTTTCGATTCGATTCGATTCGATTCGATTCGATTCATTCGTCAACCATGGCTCGCACACGAATAGTAATGCTTAAATACCGATTTTATTTTTGTACGGTATCAGACCACGCTCCCATGTTGTTGCCATGGTCCAGGTTATACTTTGTGCTTTGAATGAAATAATTAGCTTTTTCATCGTCAAGGTGTTGTCGCGACACTTCAAATCTGACTGTATCTTTGGTCTTGTGTTCTCACATCATTATTTTTCTTTTTTTGGTACCGTATCACACCATGAATACGAACGAGTACCGTACCGTACGATACACGTACCACCGGGAAGTTCTTCTGAATTCGAGGATCGTGGTTGGTTGCATCTGGTCGTGACGGGACTCCTCTCCATAAAAAATGGTATCTTTCTTTCGTTCGCGGTGGGCAGGCCAGACGCGAACAGATGGTTTGGTGTCTTTTGTACCACACATACACGTGTACTGCGCGTCATCATCGTTCGTTCCATCCTACCCGCCCCGCTTCCCATAAATCCCAATACCTACCGTATTGTACCTACCGGTACGCTACGTTCTTTCTGTCGTTGTTGTCTCTGGATGATTTCGGTTTCGGTTTCTTCCATCATCTTCTTCCCTTCCGCGGTTCCGATGCGATTGTTCCCAATCATTCATTCATGCATTCATGCATTCATGCACTCATTCCATCTACGGTACCGTACCATAATAATATGCGATAGAACGACCTCGTAGTCCTATCGTATCGTACTCGTACTGTACAGTACGTTCACTACTTTGCTGCAAGTGCACATCACCTCACAAATCATACTTACATCGATATCTCAAACAACGGCCATTGCTTCTTCCATGTGTCGTTAGTTAGTCCACTGACTGGAGGAACCGAACAAACGCACCGCATTCCACTCTCAAGATCACTATTCATAGGAGGTGATAGATACAAAATACGAAGCACGGAGTAATAGATTGAATTGCATTGCATTGCATTGAATTGCATTGCCCACTGCGAAACATAGCCGGCGCAAGATCAGATCGCACCAACCGAGATACGGTACAAGAGCCCACCATGATCACCGTCCACAACGACGAACCCCTTGGGATGGGAGCCCACAACGGTCCAGATCTACATTCATATTCGCGTTCACATCCACATACACATACACAAACGCTTCGACGGAAATGGCAAGAATGGAAATGCCAATGCCGATGCTTGCTTCCCCGAGCTCGTTCGGTTCCGAATCGATCCATCGAAGCCTTGCTGCTCCTCTTGGCAACCGTGCTGCTCGTCGTCGCCACGAACCCCGTGCTGGCCTGGACGGCGGTACCGGCCACGACCACCCACCGCGGCAGTGGCCGATCACGATCAATATTACGATCAATATCACGATCACTCCCCCGGCAATCCACGTCGACGACGAGATTGGAGTGGTCCGCCACGAATAATTCCACCGACCGCGAGCCCCATAATACGGCAACGATCGGAAGCAACAGCAACGTCAACAGCAACAGCAACAACGATTGTCTGATTCTCGTGGATGCCGACGCAACGTTTCAAGCCATTCCGGTGTTGTGGAACGGCACCGACGACGAAAACAAAAACAAATACAACGAAGAAGAAGATGATTCTCCTAACGAAGCATCCTCCCTCGCAGCAGCAGCAACAACAACAACAACAACAACGACCTCTTCCTCCAACTATCAGACCGCAGAACTCGAGCTCGAGCTCGAGGAAACCGAGAAAGCGCTGGTGGCGACTGCTACACCATCCTATACTACAAAGGCTACTTCTACTACTACTAACAACAACAACAACATCGAACAAGCCACGGAAACACCAGCAACCCCGTCCGACTCTTCCACCACCACCACCACCACCACCATCCGCGAGATTGCCATTGTTCTGAACACCAATGCCCGGGGTGTCACGGACGATCTGGTGAAAGCGGCCCGCGAGGTCGTCCGGGACCGCAACGATGCCGCTGCTGCTGCTGCTGTTGCGGTTGGCGGCGGCGGTGCTGCTGCTGCAGCCCCGGTCCGTGTTCGTGTCCTCGTCACGTCGACCCACGACGAGGCCCGGGCCGCCGCCCGGGACATTGCATCGAACGGACACAAAACGCTGGTGATACCCGTGGGAGGCGACGGAACCCTGACGACCACGATCAATCTGCTGTGGAAGGAGCGGTCGGCCTTCCTTTCTAGTCACAGCGGCAGTAGCAGCACCGGCAGCAACGGCAGCGGCAACGGCGGTAATGATGCCGATGCCGATGTCGCGAGCCGCGACAGCTTCCCGTTCCTGTTTGGCTACGTCGCCATGGGAACGGGAAATGCCCTGGGATCCGTGGTGGGATGCCGGCCGGTTGCGGGAGCGGCTGCTGCTGCTGTTGCAGAGAACGGTCGCAACAACAACAACAACAACAACAACAACAGGAGGAAACGACCGCGAGCCATCGCCGCCGCGGCAGCAACCGTAACGAGAGCCTGGAACAAGGTGGTTCGTCCCAACCGAACCAAGCGCGAGGAATTCAAGCTCGTCCTGGAGCAATTGATCGAGGCCACTGCGACGAAACAGAAGCAGAAACAGAAACGACCAACGATGGCACCGCCGCGCGCGAAACAATCGTTCCCATCGATTACAACGACGGATGGTCCTTCTTCGATCGGTACGGATATAGATATAGATATGGATGTGGACATTGTGGATTTGCCGCTGATCCATGTTCGCACAACCAAGGTCGGAAGCACCACCGCTGTCGGAGCAAAGGACAAAAAAGTAGTAGAAGAGGACCACTACGCCTTTTTTGCCGGTCTCGGATACGACTCACTGATTCTGCAGGATTACATGGACCTGCAACAACAAGACAACCGAAACCATAGCACGGCCGTGGGCCGCCTCCGCCGGTTGGCCACCACGGGGGTGCTCGGATACACGGTAGCCATGATGACGAGGAGCCTGCCCAGGGTGCTCAAGCTGACCGATGCCTCCCGGTTGCTCCGCGACGTTCGGATCACCACCGACCAACCCGAATCGGCCTTTTGGATCGATCATCGACGCGGGGATCTGATGCGGCCCGCCGCTGCTGCTAGTGCTGCCGTCGCCACCGACGGCGTTTCGGCGGGGAACAACAACAACAACGAGCAGCTTCTGTTGTACCGCGGATCGGCCGGCATCGTTGCCGCCGGGAGCGTCCCCTATTACGGCGGGGGACTCCGGATGTTTCCCTTTGCGCGGATGACACCGAACGGCATGCACCTCCGCATCGGTCGCCGGTTGCACCCGATCGAGGGAATTCTCAGCATCCCGTCGATCTTCAAGGGCTCCTTTCGCGATCACGAGTTCAAGTGCCTGGATTTCGTGGGGAATCGGTTTGCCGTCGAGATATACGAGAGTTATTCCACCGACAACAGCAGCAGTAGCAGCAGCAACGATTCCGATGCCGATTCCGAGAATCCGTTGGCGGGAGAGAGCGGGTTGAACGTGTTCGAACGCAAGAGCAGTCGCACCGAAGCGGGGTTCCCCGTGCAACACTCCGGCGAATCGGTGGGACGGTGTACCCGCGTGGAATTCACGGTGTCCTCCTCCTCTACCGCGGAGGACGCTCGTTCCGGTTCGGGAACCACTGATACTCGCAGCCGTGCCGCGGTCCCACCACCGGTTCGATTCGTGACGTTGATGCCCTCGCGAATTGTCGAGGAACGAATCGATTTGGATCCGTGATATCGCAACAACAACAACAACAACAACAACAAATGATAATAATACTACTACCACTACTAATAGACGTTTTACATTGTATGTTTAATGAAACAACAATCTCTTTTCGTTTCTACTTATTGTACACATGGTTGACTTGCCAAAACAAGCTTACCAAACGATTTTTAAATCTAAAAAAGTGACCATGAAACACAAAGTCTCTACCTGACAAAGCTACTGCTGTAAATCGACAATTTCAAGGCTTCGATAGCAGTGTAAGTCGTTTCGCTTTTGAATCTAGTGCAGGCAGTGGTACCGGTACTACCGAGTTAGAATCCGTTTTGTTGATAGAGAATCGCACTTGAACCAGCCAGTGAGACATAGAAGTACACGCCGTTCAAAATCTCGAGTGAGAATGCTTTTCGTAGCTGCTATTTTTCTCTTTTCCTTTTTCGCCAACGACCTCGCTCTTTCTTTCACCTCTTTGGACGCATCTTGTCCGATGCAAATGTTTCCAATTCAGAGTAATTACGCAACGACGAACAGAAACAGTTAGCGGTGTTGCGAATTCGCAATTATGCGTGGTGTGCGATTCCACCTAACTTGACCGGTCCGCACAGTGCCTGACCTTGAGGTTGCGTATGAATTGTATTATTGGAATCATCACAGAGCAAAATGTTGTGTTGCCAAGATCTTGATGTTCCGTGGCGATGAAACGATTTTTCCAACAACAATTTTAAAAACTTTCGAATACCAAAAGTAAGCAATCATTGCGGGTTGAATTCATGTTTTCACCTTGATCTACACCTCGCGCTGCTCTCCAACAATATCGTTCAAGTAAAAATTGAAGGTTTCACCGACACAACCTGGTTGATAAGGGGTGCTTTTCGGTGTGTAGACACTCATTGCACTCATTACTTTATTGGCTGTGTTGCCGATTTGCAACCTTTTCAACCGGGGTATCGCGTAGATGACGGACGGTTCCTTCCCTCTGCATTCGCTATCAGTGGAACTCTCGCTTACAGACGAGGAAAAACAGTCGGACGACGACTTATCCAGCCCTCGCGAAGAGTTGTCATCCTCCTCGATCGTATCAAGATTGGAATATATGACCGATTCACTGCGACAAACATAGCTATCATTCCTCTTGGACGAGCGACTTCTGCTCGCTCGCGACGAATGGTGACTGGATCTCCGCTTTTGTTCCCGTGGTGAATATATTATGGGGGCTGTCGACACCGAACACGAAGTTGATGTAGATACCGAGTTGGAAGATGATGATAATGTTGCCGAATTGGAAGTCAAGGAGGACACTCTTGAAATCGCGGAGCTGTCATCACTGTCCGAATGGTTTCTTTTCGCCTTCACTAAATTCATTCCATCCAAAATACTCGAATTTTTATATGAAGTCTCCTCTGTTTTCTTTCTTCCCCCCCTTGGTATCTCCGAAACGTGATAGAGGTGTCTCTCGATGTGATCGTTGATGCGCTCGTTGAACTGACCATTCAATAAAAAGTTGCGCATGTTTGCTTCACTCGGGATCGTCGTGAGATCGTCGACCAAGCAGTGATCTTGTCGTTGACGCACTTTTTGTCTGATTCTGTATTTGTCCGTGCCGAACTTGTGTACCGGGGCATCAGTAAAGGAGGAATCTCTTTCATCGCACGAATCATCTCTGTCATCGTAGTTGATATCGTCTCTTCGCTCGTTTTTGGAAATCGATGTTTGATCACATTTGTATTCAACAATGCTGTTTGCCGAGTAGGAGAATCTTGATGGAGCGTCGTCTGTCGAAGACTTTAGCTCTTCGTCATCGTTGTGATTTGAGTTTGTCTTTTTTAAGCACATGAGACGTATAGGGCGAAGAGCCTTTTTTCTATCGATACTACCTCCAGAATTATGACCGCCGCTACCAGCTGATCTAGCTGATCTAGCTGATCTAGCTGATCTAGCTGATCCCTTACTACTCCTATCGTCACTCTTGCTACCCCAACTACTTTTTCGAAACAGCTTCATGATTGATGGAATGTGTTACGGAACGGCAATATCCTCATGTTCCCCATTCAAACATTTCTTTCAAGGTGTGCCGAATCTATTTAACTTTAACGCCAGTTTTCTCCTCCAGCCAAAATTTCGATCACAGTAGCTGCGTCGAAAGGGGCATCACATTCAGTCAAACCGAGATGTCAAGGCATTACTGGAACTAAGAAAGAACATGCGAAGTCATGCTGTATTCATTCATTTGTAGCAAGCGATACTATCGAATCAGGGGATAAATTAGTGAGCGTTGAATTTGTTTCTTATCGTCTATCGTAGCAGGTATCCGTCAACGGATTCCGAGTGTTTTCCGTTGCTTCCTTACAACGTAAAGTGGTAAAGAAATGTGGTCGCGATTGCTAATTACCCGAAATATAGCGAAGATGAAATTTCAAGGAATTGAAAATACACCTGGATCCTCTCGCAAAGAACCCTCGCTCACAATTTTTGTGCGCGTTTGACTTCTTGTACCGTACGGTCGTACCTTCTTATCATGTGACGAGCTTCCTTCACCACCACCACCACCACCATAGTACAGTAGTTTACACAGAGTGTTTCACACATTTCAGGCATGATGCAGAGATCACAGTAAATTACCGATACTGTTTATGGGTTAAAATTTGGTGTTGATTAGTTTCTTCACTCATATTCCCAGGTCATCCGTCCACAACAAGAAGGGCTCCAAGTCCACAGATTGGACCAGCAAAGAAGGGTATCAAAATCATGCTGGCTACTCATATGTGAAGGAAGTGACGAAAGAGTTAAATTTTTCCCGCTTCATGAGGATGTTTGTATCTAGTACGAAGTATTTTTTAGTATTCTTTGATTTGATTCATGCAGCTTGTTAGAAATACAGAATTGCGTGGATTTCAGAGTATTTCCCTGCCATTGGATGGCACCACCAGGATGATGCACATATCCAATGGAACTTTTAAAAGGGAAAAATAGAGAAGACCCCTTTGCTCATCTCCAGAATCAACAACCAACAAACAGCATTGCATGAACACAAATGAAGCAGAAGATGATGTGTTGTTGCAAGAGATGAATTTGCTATTGGAGTATGATTCCTTATTATTGTTGTGTGATATCCCTGTACATGTTTGTTATTTGTGCACAAAGGAGTTGAAACAGAAAAAATGACCAAACATGTGCAATGCTGTACTCAAATGCTCCTGTTCTGCAACAGAAGAATACTTTCAGTGATCTGATAAAGAAAGATCTGATGATCAACACTTTGTTCTTTGTTGAGTAAATTTCCAGTCATAGATGAGGATGATGCACACCTGACCAAAATTAAAAACTGCATTTGTTTTTTCAGAACATACAGTTGTGGGAATGTCCTGATGGAGTGATATAGTCACACTTTCCTTACTAGTACTGACTTAGTAAACACCAGTCAATAGATTATCTCAAAGTTCACAGGGCCATCCGGGGGTTGCGTGCGCAAGGATAAAAAATTGGCACAGTGAGCGGGCTGAAGGAAACACATTAGTGTAGAGACTGTTGGAGCAAAACTACTTTGGTAATTCAATCTTCTTTGGTAATCAGTACAACCAAAAATTTACTTCAGTTTGCCAACAAAACTGGTAATCTACTTTAGTAAGCGACTGGATTTGGTTGCGTGAAGTAGATTGAATGCATCAATGGTAGTTGCAAAGTTGGCCACAGTTTGGTTTGGTACATTGGCTGATACATACTCATTCCAACAATTCCTATTGGCATAGTCTCTGAGGAGATCAGAGAACTTGTCATATTGCTTTGGTCCTGTTGTTAAGGAAAGACTTTTCTTTGCATGTGTGAATTCATTAATGGTAAAAAGGACTTGGAAAAGGGAAGCTCCTGCAGTAATGAGAGGTACTTTAACCTTAACTGTCTCTGTGCTACCATTGGTAGTGGTACTGATGTGTTTGAATTCTATCTTATCAATAGATTCTTTTTGGTCAAAGTCAAACTTGAATGGAATAACGGAGTAGATCGTCATTACTGGACAATTGGTAGGAGCAGTTGGTTGCTTGTTAGTAGTTACTCAAGTATAGCGGGTCGAAGCAATTATTCAACTGTTTAAATAGTGGTGTATGCCTCTAAGTAGAAGGTAATGTAGTAATACAATGTGTAGGCATGTATGAGTTAAAATTGAACTAAAACTAAGATTGTGAGCAAGCTCTGTAAACTACTCCAAAGAGTGTTGAGCTTGTATTTATTTGCTTAGACAGTTGAAAGGCATTGAACTTGAAATCCAACAACTTGTACATAGAGGAATTAAGATATGTATATCATTCGCACTTCAATATTGAAGAGCCAGCTGGCGTGTCATTTTGTCTGACATCAGCAGTTCAGATTTTTGAGAATCGTGGGAACTCAATTGTGAGGGTTTGAATACCACACTCTTTTTCTTCTCGTAAAAGCTTCACTTGGTTGCACAGAATTTTGGTGCTCACGCGTAACCAGTATTCGATATACTATAGTAAATTTTTAATTGGTGTGATATGGTTTGAGGTTCCAAATATTCATCCGTTGGGCAACATGGTTTCCTAAGAGAAAGGAAACAGTCCCATTTGTATGAATTTGGGTTGTCGTGTAAGGTCCCTTGCTTCTTGCTTCTAAAGCACTTGGAATTTGCTTTTCATTCTATATCATAATTCTATCTCCAACTCGATAATCATGCAGCTTTCTATGGCTGTTCTCCTTCATGACATTCTTATCTATCTGAGCTTGTGATTTGTTCCTGACAATGGCCAAGTCTGTAATCACGGGGATGGGAAGAAACATGCTGCAATGGAAGACAAGGGAACCAGGTGTCATTCCAAAGGTCTTGTTGATGGTTGATCTAACAGCAAACTGAGCTGAAGCAAAACCACTATTGACAATGTCTGTTGCTTCCTGAAGGGTTTGTGGTGGATTGGTATTGAGCTCTGTTCTCATTGCAGACTTGATGGTATCATGCACTTGTTCAAGAACTGCATTCGATTGTGGTTTTCAAACTCAGCAAACCTTGGCTTTGATTCCAAGATTAGCACGGTGAAGTTGGAAGTCATTGCTGAAGAAGTTGGTTCCTTGGTCAATGATGCAATTCACTGGTTTTGGGTATCCAGAGAGCCAGCCATTGTTGAGGGCATGGACTACCATGAGGCCAGTTGGGTTTACTTGTGGCACTCAAATTTTTTCCAGGCGATTGGTGCACATATCCATGAAGGTGAATCCATTGAATGCAATTGTTGCATGGCCAGGGATCTTGATCTTCCAGGGGTCGATTCCATTGATTGCAATGGTGTCCCAGGGAACATACTGGTGTTCTTTGGACAGAAGTTGACCATGGCTTTGGTGGCTGTTCTTGTACCTTTGGCAGGCATCACAAGATTTGTAGAAGGCATTGATTTGGTCTTTCAAGTTTGGAGCATATACAAATTGGTTAATGGTTCAATAAAATCTTTCAGCCCTGGCATGGCCGAGCCTATGGTGGTAATATTTGATGGTGGTGTGTACTCTGTTTGGAGGGAGTACAATTTTCTTTTGGCCATTGGATTTGACAATTCTCAAGACTTTACCGCTGAAGTTCTCTGTGGTGTATCTTGGATTGGTTGAGATGTCTACATTGGCAGCTTGGTTGGCATCTGTTTGGTGGAAATACTATTTTCTTTTGGCCATTGGATTCGACAATTCTCAAGTCTTTGCCGCTGAAGTTCTCTGTGGTGTATCTTGGATTGGTTGAGATGTCTACATTGGCAGCTTGGTTGGCGGCCAGTTGAGTGAAGGCTAAGGGGTACATGGAAATGTCTTCTGGGTAGTTGAGGAACAGGTCAGAAAGGGAGGAGGTGTCCGTTGGATTGGTCTTGGCGTCTGTTGGATCAATTTCCAAATCCGTTGGAGCCGGGGATTCCTTCTTTTCCTCCAGGGATTGCTGAATTGGAAGTCTGGAGAGCGCGTCAGCAATCACATTATCTTTACCTTGGATGTATTTAAATACAGGGGAAAATTCTTCACGGAACATTTTCCAAGTCATAATCCTGCCACTTGAGAGGTTTTGGTGAGTGAAGTTGATGTGGTCAGTCCACACGATGATTTTGGCACCCAAAAGAATAGGGTAATATTCTTTGAAGACTTCAACAATACAAAGCATCTCTTTGTTGACCGTTGGGTACTCCTGTTGAGCGGCATTGAGTTTTCTGGAGAAGCAGAGGATGATTCTTCCTTCTTGGATAACCACAGCACTGAGTCGGTGATTGGAAGCATCTGTATAGATGTGGAAGGGCTTGTTTGGATCTGGGAAGGCAAGCAGGATGTCTCTGGCAATAAGAGCCTTTGCTTTGTTGAAGGCATCCATGAGCTCTAGAGTTTGTTGAAGTCTTCCCTTGGTATTGGATCGGCTGGAGAGGACATGATGAGTGGTGAGAGGACTTCAGCTCTGTTTGGATAGAAGTTTCGATAGAAGTTGATCATCCCAACAAAGGATCCAAGCTGGGTAATTGTTGAGGGAAAAGCCAGTTTCAAGATGGGGTCTATCTTGTTTGGATTGAGTCTGATTTCATCGCTGGAAATGATGTGACCACACCATGGTGCTTGTGATTGGAACCAATGGCATTTGGAGGGCTTGACTGCAAAGTTGTGGACTTTGAGCAAGGAAAGAACAGAGGAGACAGATTTACAGTGAGATTCTAGGGTGTTAGAGAAGATTCCAACATCATTGATGTATACTTCAATGTCCTTCAAATGAAGGAGCATCTGTTCCATGCAGCCCTGGGCCCATCTTGGAGAGTTGAGGAAGCCCATGGGAAGTCGTACAAGACAAAATTTTCTAAATGCTGTAACAAGGACACAAAGCCAGGTGGAGGCTTCATCAAGCTTGAAGGTGGGGAGCTGCATGCTAACATCAATAAGGGTGACATATTTGAAGCCTTCTCTTCTGTGGAAGATATCTTGGATCTTTGGTAACGAATAGTGGAGTTTCTTGGTAACTTTGTTGAGCTCCCAAAAGTCACTAGTAATCAGCCAATAGGAGCCACCTAGTTTGGGGACTACGAAGGTTGGTATTCCCCATTCAGTTGCATAGCATCTTTCAAGAATGCCAAGCTTGACTTGTTGGTCTATTTCCTTCTTCACAGCTTCCTGTTGGTGAAGTGGAATTGGATATGGTTGCTTGATGTGGTATGGCTTTGCGTCTTACTGGAGATCAATGGTGTGGAACTCTTGATGACGGAAAATATCTAATTCCTTGTCATTGGTCCTTCAAAAAGTTCTTCATTTTCATAGAGAATCTTCACCAAGCAAGATTTCTCGTTGCCAGAGAGATGTTCTTGTTCTGACACTAACTTGTACAGGTCGATCTTTTCATACTTGGAGGAGCCATTGGCGTAGGCTTGTTGAGCAGCTTGGTTGGAATAGCTTTTGGCAACAGAGTGTGGCTCTGCTGATATGACCTTGTGGAGCATGAACTTGTTATCAAAGCAGTTCCAAGGGTGAAAGTGCATGGTTTTTAATACCATTCAATGGTGCAAGCTTCAAAGTCCATCTTCATTCCAAGGTCTCTCATGATTCTTCTGCCAATGAGGAGATGATAGTTGATATTTTGGGTGATGACGTAACACTTGATCTTCAGTACTCTCATAGAGTAGGATAGCTCTGGAAACATGATATTCTCCAAGATCACATAGTGATTACAAGTGGCTCTACCATTGGTTGTCTGCATTTGTATTGGTTGGGCAAGGGAGTGCTTCTTGGCTTCAGCAGGGATGGAGGATTCAACGATGAGGTTGTCCATGGATCCAGAATCAAAGAGGGTCTTCAGATAGTATTTTCCTGATGTACCATTGATGGAGTTGCAGACACTGCCTGACTGTGGTTGGAGCAAGATCAATGTCCTTGTCAGTGTTGTCTGTGATGTACATTCCCATTTCTGTTGAGGGAATCTGAGGTTTGTGCTTCAGGGAATCGTTGAAGGTCTGAGTTGTAATACTCAGGGTCGGTGTCAATGTTGACGTGGAAGAAGTCTACCCAAAATTCTGCTGGAGGTAGTGTCTCTTCTCATTCATTGATGAAGACACACCTGTGTTGCTCTAGTTCAAGTGAGGTGTTGGTGCCATAGGAGGATAAATTGCTTGATTGATTGCTGTTGTTGCTGTTGAAGTTGTGATCATTCATACGTGCATCATTGTTGTTGTTATTGTTATTCCTGAGCAGTTGGTTGCTTGTTGGTAGTTACTCGAGTGAAGGGCAGTATAGTAGGTCGAAGCAGCTATTTGACTGTTTAAACAGTGTTGTATGTCTCTAAGTAGTATGTGTTGAAATTGAACTAAAACTAAGATTCTGAGCAAGCTCTGTAAACTACTCCAAGGAAGAAGAGGAAGTGTTGAGCTTGTCTTTAAATTTGCTAAGCATCCGATTGGCATTGAACTGAATCCAACGTTCTTTGCACATAGAGGAATGAAGATATGTATTTCATCCAGACTTCAATATTGAAGGCCAGCTGGTGTGGCATTTGGTCTGACATCAGCAATTCAGATTTTTGTGAATCGTGGGAATTGAATCGTGAGGGTTTGAATACCAAAAAAGCTGTCGTATGCCTCTTAAAAAGGTACTAAAATAAGGTTTATGTATTGGTTAAAAACTAAGATTGTGAGCTAGCTCTTCTGTCAACTACTCCAAGGAGCAGTTGGAAGGCTTGTAACAGTAAACAGCCGTTGAATCGAAATTCAACGTACATTGCACATAGAGAAGCACATGGAGAATTTGGATATGTTCTTCATCCAGTCTTCAAGGTTGAAGACCGGCTTGCGTGGCATTGCTTTTCAGATTTTCTTGAATCGTGGGTAATTTTCAATCGTGAGCGTTGGAATACCACACTCTTCTCCTTCTCGTAAAAGTTCGATTGGTGGCACAGAATTTTGTTAGTCGTGTGCGACCAGTATTGCTTAGATAAGAAATTTTTAGTTGGTGTGATATGGTTTCAGGTTTCGAATGTTCATACGTTGGATCACTTGATTTCGTAAGAGAAAGGAAACTGTACCATTTGTGTGAATTTGCTGTATGGTGTAGGGGCCTTTGCTTCTTGCGTCAAAAGCACCAGGAATGAGCTTTTCATTTTTCACCATAATTTGGTCTCCTACACTGTAATCATGAATCTTCCTGTGGCTATTCTCTTTCATCGCGTTCTTATCTATCTGAGCCTGGCGTTTGTTTCTGACCATGGTCAAATCTGTAATCACAGGAATTGGTAGGAACATATCTCTGTGGAATACAAGGGCTCTGGGCGTCATTCCAAAGGTCTTGTTGATGGTTGATTGAATGGCAAACTGAGCGGAAGCAAAGACAGTATCGATGATGTCCGTGGCTTCCTGGAGAGTCTGTGGAGGATTGGTATTGAGTTCTGTTCTCATTGAAGACTTCATGGTATCGTGGACGCGTTCAAGTACTGCGTTGGATTGTGGGTTTCGAACTGAGCAGACCTTGGCCTTGATTCCTAGGTTTGCAAGGTGGAGTTGGAAGTCATTACTCATGAAGTTGGTTCCTTGGTCGATAATACAATTTACTGGTTTGGGATATCTGGAGAGCCAGCCATTGTTGAGGGCATGGACTGCCATGAGGCCGGTTGGGTTTACTTGTGGGGCTCGAATGATTTCAAGGAGGTTGGTGCACATGTCCATGATGGTAAAGCCATTGAAGGAGACTGTTCCATGCCCAGGGATCTTGATTTTCCAAGGGCCTACTCCATCAATTGCAATGGTGTCCCAAGGAACGTATTGGTGTCCTTTGGTCGGGAGTTGTCCATGGCTTTGGTGGCTACTCTTGTATCGTTGGCACGTGTCACAAGTTTTGCAGAAGGCGTTGATTTGGTCCTTCAGGTTTGGGGCATATACAAATTGGTTGATGGTTTGATACAATCTTTCTGCGCTGGCATGGCCAAGCACGTGGTGGTAGTATTTGATCGTGGCTTGCACTCGATTTGGAGGGAGTACAATTTTCTGTCGACCGTTGGAGTCTACAACTTTCAAGTCGGTGCCGTTGAAGTTTTCAGTTGTGTACCGGGGATTGGTAGAGATATCTGCGTTGGCTGCTTGATCTTGGGCGAGTTGGTCGAAGGCTAAGGGATACATGGGAATGTCTTCTGGGTAGTTAAGGAACAATTCAGAGAGAGAGAGAAGGTCGGAGTCGGTTGAGTCAGTTGCAAGGTCAGAGTCATCCGTTGGATTGGGAGCGGGACCGAAGAACTCCTTCTTCTTCTCCGGAGTGTCTTGCTGGAGCGGGAGCCTTGAGAGGGCATCAGCAATGACATTGTCTTTGCCCTTGATGTATTTGAATACGGGGGAAAATTCTTCAAGGAGCATTCGCCAAGTCATAATTCTGTGGCTGGTAAGATTTTGCCTGGTTAAGTTGATGTGGTCTGTCCATACGATGATTTCAGCACCCCAAAGGATGGTACGGAATTCC
Organism: Pseudo-nitzschia multiseries; assembly: GCA_037355745.1. NCBI lineage: Eukaryota > Bacillariophyta > Bacillariophyceae > Bacillariales > Bacillariaceae > Pseudo-nitzschia > Pseudo-nitzschia multiseries. The sequence continues at coordinate 25,171,858 of CM074783.1, forward strand.
TTGAAGACTTCTACAATACAGAGCATCTCTTTATCGACCGTTGGGTATTTCCGTTGAGCGGCGTTGAGTTTTCTGGAGAAGCAAAGGATGATTTTGCTGTCTTGGAGGATGACAGCTCCAAGTTGGTAATCAGAAGCATCAGTATAGACATGGAAGGGCTTGTTTGGATCAGGGAAGGCAAGGAGGATATCATTGGCAATAAGGGATTTCGCTTTGTTGAAAGCTTCGAGAAGTTCTGGTGTTGGAGAGATTTTGCCTTTGGCTCTTCCAGAGAGGTCAGTAAGGGGTGCAAGGACTTCAGCGCGTTTGGGATAGAAGTTCCAATAGAAGTTGATCATCCCAACAAAGGATCGAAGTTGGGTTGTTGTTGAGGGAAACGCAAGTTTCAGGATAGGAGCAATCTTGTTTGGATTGGGTCTAATATCATCACGAGAGATGATGTGGCCAAGCCAGGGTGCTTGCGATTGAAACCAGTGGCACTTGGCGGGCTTAACAGAGAAGTTGTGGGACTTCAGTAAGGACAGAACAGAGGAGACTGATTTGCAATGGGCTTCAAGTGTATCTGAGAAAATGCCTATATCATCGATATATACCTCAATATCCTTCAAGTGTGAGAGCATTTGTTCCATACAGCCTTGGGCCCAACTTGGGGAGTTAAGGAAGCCCATTGGCAGTCGGAGCAGTCGAAACTTTCCGAAAGGAGTAACAAGGACACAAAGCCAGGTGGAGGCTTCATCAAGTTTGAAGGTGTGGAACTGCATGTTGACATCAATAAGGGTGACGTATTTGAAGCCTCTTCTTCTGTGGAAGATATCTTGGAGCTTTGGGAGTGGATAGTGAAGTTTCTTGGTGACTTTGTTGAGTTCTCTAAAGTCACTGATGAGTCGACAGGAGCCATCTGGTTTTGGCACTACAAAGGTTGGCATTCCCCATTCAGTTGCATAGCACCGTTCGAGGATACCAAGTTTCACTTGTCGATCAATTTCTTTCTTCACTGCTTCTTGTTGGTGCAGTGGGATGGAATATGGTTGTTTTACATGATATGGAGTTGCGCCTTGCTGGAGATCAATGTGGAAGGTTTGATTAGGGAAAATGCCTAATTCTTTATCATTCAAGCCTTCAAAAAGTTCTTTGTTTTGGAGGAGTATTGGTAACAAGGCTTGTTTCTCTTGGTAGGAGAGATGGATCTGGTCGGTTACTAGCTTGTGGAGGCCGGTTTTTTCATACTTGGTGGTTCCATCTACATAAGATTGTTGGATTGATTGGTTGGAGTAACTTTCTGCAATTGCATGTGGTTCTGCAGACATGACTTTGTGAAGCAAGGACTTGTTGTCAAAGTAATTTTGTTGGTGGAAGTCCATTGTCTTCTCATACCATTCTATGGTACAAGTCTCGAAGTCCATTTTCATTCCAAGATCTCTCATTGTCTTCCTTCCAATGAGGAGATGGTAGTTGATATTCTGAGAGACGACAAAGCATTTGATTTGTAGGACTTTCATGAAGTAGGATAGTTCTGGGAATATGGTGTTCTCCAAGGTTACATAGTGGTTGCAAGTGGTTTTGCCATTTGTTGTCTGCATTTGAATTGGTTGGTCTAGAAGGTTCTTCTTGATTCCAGAGGGAATTGCTGATTCCACTATGAGATTGTCGGTTGATCCGGAATCGAAGAGGGTTTTCAAGTAGTACTTTCCAAGGGATCCGTTGATTGAATTGCAGACACTTACTGTGGTTGGAGCAAGGTCGATGTCGACATCGTCGTTGATAGGAGCAACATCTTGCTTGTTGTTGTTGGAATCGGTCTTTTCGGACGAGGGAAATCGTTGAAGATCCGAATTGTAGTATTCTTCATCGATATCCATATCTACATGGAAGAGATCCGGCCAAGGAGTGGCAGGTATGGTTTCTTCTGGTTCATTGATGAAGACACACATGTGTTGTTCGGGTTCATGATAGTTACTGCCATGTGAAGAGGAGGTAGTGGATCGATTGCTGTTGTTGGAGTTACTGCGATCGTTCACATGTGAGTCGGTGTTGTCTCTGCTGTTGTTATTGGACTGATTGGAGTTGGTGCCATACTTGTTGGTGTAGCATTGACCCCAAGTGTGATTGGTACCAGGGTGGATAGGACATGGTGAGTCGTTCGAGATCCTAGTCGAGCCTTTGTTGTTGTTGCCTTGGTTGTTGCTGCGTTGATTGTTGTTGTTGTTGTTGCGTTGGTTATTGTTGTTGTTGTTGTTGTTATTGTTTCGGTTCCGATTGTTTCGATTGTTGCGATTGTTTCCATTTCGGTTGTTACGATTGTTGTTGGCATTGTTGTTGCTGTTGTTGTTGTTTTGAGACGGGTTATCTGATTTCTTTTTCTTTCTATTCTGTGCAGATTGGAATTGTTCAAATCTCATCATCATTTCAGAGAGAGAATCTCTATGGGGAGAGTGGTGTTGTTGATAGATGTGTTTCCAGTCCTCAGGCATCGATTCAAAGACTAGATTCTTGAATTCTCTTTCGTTGATCTCTGCATCTTGTGGTGGGTGTCCCGGAAGTAATGGGAGGATAACATGGTTGTGGAAGTTGACTTGTGCTACAAATTGGTGTACGGTCATGGTGGTTGTCTTCTTGATGTTGGTGAGGAATCTTCTATGATTCTGATAGGCATCAAGGTTGCTGTCGAACTTGAAGTTGATAAATGCTTCCACTGTGGTTTGGAAGTTGTCCACGGTTCTCTGTGGCACATTGGTTGACACATAGCTGTTCCACCAGCTACAGTCGGTGTAGTCTCTGAGGAGATCTACAAACTTGTCATAGATTCTTGGTCCTGTGGTTAAGTTGAGGGTCTTCTTGGATCGAATGAACTCGTTGATGGTAAAAAGGATTTGTAATTTGGTTGATCCTGCAGTAATCAAAGGGATTTTGATCTTGGTAACTTCTTGAGATCCATTGACTTCTTGGGTGTTCTTGTATTCAATTTTGTCAATAGAATCTTGATCAAAGTCATACTTGAAGGGGATGACTGAGTAAGACATGGTCGTTTTCTCTTGTTACTGGACAATCGTCAGGATTGGTTGTTCGTTTATTAGGTGTAGTGGTAATTTTTATTCGCGTAGTAGTTGAAGTAGTCTTTACCGGTAGTAATAAGGTCGAAGCAGTTATTCGACTGTTTAAACAGTGTCGTATGCCTCTTAAAAAGGTACTAAAATAAGGTTTATGTATTGGTTAAAAACTAAGATTGTGAGCTAGCTCTTCTGTCAACTACTCCGAGGAGCAGTTGGAAGGCTTGTAACAGTAAACAGCCGTTGAATCGAAATTCAACGTACATTGCACATAGAGAAGCACATGGAGAATTTGGATATGTTCTTCATCCAGTCTTCAAGGTTGAAGACCGGCTTGCGTGGCATTGCTTTTCAGATTTTCTTGAGTCGTGGGTAATTTTCAATCGTGAGCGTTGGAATACCACAAAAGCCACATCCGTGACTAAATCGTCAGTGATTGAATGCTGATAAAAACTCTGTTGCAGATAGTCCCCCGGGGTAGAGTGACTCTTCGCTAACTTACGTAGGTGTATTGGTGGACGACTTCCGAATTCTGATGCGCTATTTTCCCGATTTCGATACTTGGATCTTCAATCTTGATCATGCCTGTCAACTTCCAAAACACGTAAACCTCATCTCATGCAAAATACGAAGTACTCGTACCGTACTTCGGAATTCTATCACAATCTTTGCCAGAGATCGTTTAACAATCGTCCACTCGAGATCAACATCATGGACAAGGTATCGGTGGAAGGAGGTACGGTCAGAATGCAGAGACCGGCGAAGCTTGAAAGATACGACTCTCGTGGTGGATTCTTGTATTCTCGTCGGAAAACACAAACTATGCTTCTCTTCCTTGCGACGATAATCGTCGGGTGGCAGCACCCCTCCAATGGATTCATACCGCAGAATGAAATCATTGGTTCTTGTCGCATTCAAAGGAAAATCCGCGAACCTATCGTTCCTTTTCCCGAGAGTTGGAAGGGCAATCTGCGTCTTTCGATTGATGACGACAGGGGCGACGACGGCGACGACAGCAGCAACAGCAGCAGCAGCAGCAGCGACGAGGATGACACGATAGCTCGTTTCGATGCCGAACAGTTGTCGAACCGTATTCGGGAAGTGGAACGATCCGAATCGGAAGTTCTCGACCAATTCACTTCTGGAATCCAGCAGAGGATAAGAGAACTCCAATCCGCAGAGGCTATCGAAGAACAATTCGAGAACGAATCGTCCTCGTCGTCCTCCGCGCTTTTGTCGCTGCCGGTGATTTGCTTCGATGCGTTGTTGCCCAACCAGAAATTGGAAGGATCCACGGAAGATCCCACATTCATCCGGTTCTTATTGGAAGAAACCGGGCTGGGAGGATGGTTCGTAATGGTCTCGTTCGAATACCGATCGAGAAAAGTGCGACGCAACGGTGTCTTGTGCAAGGTGGAGTTTCTGGATGCAGCTGCAAAAACGAATGCCGGCGACGACGAGGACGATGGTTATAGCGTCGGTGGCCCTTCACGCAAATTGCCGACATCGGTACGCTTTGTGATTGCGGGGAAGCGTCGCTGTCGCGTCGCTGGAGAGGAGAAGGCGCTCCAATTGAGAATCGGTCGGTGGAGAAGACAGTACGACGAAAACGGAGAAGAATCCGTGTTGGGTTGGGGAGTGGAGCGTTTTACAGATCTTCTTCCGGCTATGGTAGAAGACTCGAATTCTACCAACACAAGGAGCGAATCACCGCCCCAAGTATCCCGATCACCGTCGACTCGAGAGCAGCCTACCGATCCGAGGCAGTGGAGCAAAACCGAAATCGAAAGCAAAAATCTCGAGGGAGACGCTCAGGACTACGAATACGACAAAAGCACCCTCGACAAGGCCGAATCCCTCGTGCCGTACGTCGAAGAATGGTACGATCTCGCCTCGAACGCGAAGACGTATCACAACACAAACGTCACGGTAACGGCCCGGGTCCAGCGGGACCAACCCATGCTGAGGGTGGACCCCAATGTCCTCCTCAAAAAGGTCCGAAAGGAGCTGGGAGACCGTCCCGATCCTAGGAAGGATCCCCACGGATTTTGCTTCTGGGCGGGGGCGCTCATCAATCCGCTACCGGCCCTGGGCGTTTCGCTGGAAATCCGTGGAAATCTTCTAGAGGTCCGGACTCTCGAGGAACGACTGAAAATTATCGAGCTGGGGTTGCTCCGATCCATCCAGAATCTCAAGGGGGAGCGTCCACTATAAGCATGAGGCGACATTTCGCAAGGTGCCAACCAACCAACCAACCAACCCCTCCCACCACCAACAGCGCGCGCAACAGCTTGTGAAAATGAAACGAAAGACAGTACTGTTCTTGCAATTGATGGTCTGCGGAACCAAGCTCCATCTGACACTATGCTAGTATTGGAACCAGTGACTTCTGCGGAGCGGGATACAGTATGACAAACCATTAGTCTGGTATACATCTTCTCTAGGATTTCTGTATCATTGCCGAGGGTGGGCGTTATCGACCTCCCTCCCCACCCACCCTTTCCACAGGGTGCTGCTACCTTCACAACACTCAACCAGAAGCACCCCTTGCTTTGCTAGCAACAGATGAAGGATGCATTATCCTCACTTGTCCCGTTGTCCGAAACAAAAGTACCTCAGCAAGACTCAGCAGACCCGCAGTTCCCAAGATTAAATTGATAACAACCAGTCGATTGAAATGCTAAGTATGTGGGTTCCTCCCATATTAAGTCATAAACCGCATTTTTCCTTTTCATAGGCAGCAAACGTTGACTCCAACTATTCGTTCAACATGCGACGTGTTTGCAATCTATTCAAGTTGAGTTGTTGTTGTTGTTTTATTGTTACACTATAGTTTTGATTGATTTCTGCTAGCGTTTGGTCGTGTGAAGAGGATTGAATTCCACTGCGGTGCATTTCGTTGGAGAGCAGCCAGGAGCTCTGACACTGTATTGCGAAATGCAGGAGGATATGTTCCAATGCGGAAACGCGCCATCCTTCGAGTGCCTCGCACCGAATCCTGTTTGTGTTAGCTTCGTTTCGTTCCGTTCCGTTCCGTTCCCTAAAGTTTAGTTGCGCCTTCAACACCCCGTTTGTCAACCCGGGAGACCAACGGAAGGATGCACGAAGTTCCGTGCAATCCAGAGAGCGAAGCGAGTCGCTCCTTGCATTGGTTTCCCGCGCGTCATTCACGGTGGTCGTTGCCCGGCAAAAAAAATGTTCGGGAATGTGATCGTCCGGTTCGGTTGCAGTTCGAGGGCTCGCGGGAGAAACGGATCGGACTCGATCGGATCGGATCGACTCGACTCGACTCGGACCCGACTCTGCTCGATCGGTTGGGATCGAACCCGTGGTCTTACGCCGGGCGTCGTTCCCGCTCGAGTGCCTCCAGCGCCTCGCGGTAGACCTCGCTGGGGTCCGGAACGTCGCCAGGGAGCTGGTCGTTCCACCGGTACAGGATGCGATCCTCCGCATTATTGCTATTGCTATTGCTAATGGTGCTGCTGCTGTTGCTGTTGCTGTTCCCGTTGGTGTTGCTCCGTCCGATCACGAGGGTTCCGCCGTTTCGCAGGCCTCCCTCCGGGAGATCGGTCCAGTCGAGCTGTTTGCCGGGGGCCACCGGCGCCAGAGAAGGAATCTTGGTCAGGTAGGACCACAGCTTGGGGATTCCGAGTTCCGTCACGAGCGGAAGCACGAGCTTGGTCCCGGATCGTAGGAGCGCTATTCCGTCCAGGCTTTCGTCGAACCGCGAGAATCCCATCGTCTCCTTGTACGATTTGTGGAGGTGGTCGTCGACGAGGATTCGGTCCCGTGGGATTCTCGGATTTTCGTCCAAAAAAGTCCGGAGTTGTTCCGGGCGTCCGATCGAAACAAAGATTGGTCCGCCGATGGAATACTGTGAGGGCGAATGCGAGCTCGATTTGGGCTCATTTCGTTGATGTTGCTGCTGCTGCTGAAGTTGTTGCCGATGAGCGTTCGACGCATCGATCCACTGATTGGCGTAACTCCAGCAGTAGACTCACGCCAGGTGCCGCAAAAAGACGACCACGGTGGCGTCGTCCTCGTCGGACCAGTAGTCCCCCAGTTTCACCCGTTTTCCGTCCACCGTCGTCAGCTCGGTGGATCGCAGTAACGCGCCGAGGGCGAGGGGGGGTTTGTTGCTGTTTGCCGGCGGCATGGGAGCATCGCAATTGCAGTCCTCCGTGTCGTCACCGTTGCCGTTGTTGCGGAGCTGGACTCCGCCGTGACGCGTGGTGCTGGTGCTGCTCATCGAACGCGGGATTCGGCGTGGCGATATTGTCTCGACTACAAGAGTCCGGCTCCGAGGAAACGACGCACCCACCGGAGGACCAGAGAGCGCCGTCGAAAAAGCGGCCACGGAATGCCGGGAACCCGTCGCGAGCGTCGCCGCCGCCGCCGCCGCCGCCGCGAGGAGCGACAACGACGAGGTTCTTCGAGCAGAGCGGAGCAGCATGGTTTTCGGGCACCGGATCGCGCTCTCGACTCCCGGAAGTCTCATGCTCGCAGCCTTGGAATTCGGATTCAATACTACGGTACCTGTATTACGAAGTATTTCTATTGTATTCGTACTGCGGGATGTGAAAACGCCGGAGTCTAATCCACCAAGTTTTCTTCGGTGACTCGGCACGGGAGTTTTGTTTGGATCGTTTACTTTCTCGCCGTAGGTAGTGATGTGTCAGGTCATGTCACACCAACAATTACGTTTGTGGAGAATGGATTGACCGATTGATTCATTCACTAATTCACTAATTGACTCATTCGACTAAAAAGGGATGAGGCACAGCAGTCTCGATGTTGAATGTTCACAACAAGTCACAAGACACCTAAGACCCGCCAAAGGAAACAGGTGCTAGCTGGAGTGACATCCAGAGGCACCCAATCAGGTACTGGACAAGACTGACAGACTAACCGTAGGAAACTGCAGACCTTCAGAGTTATACCGTATTCTTGCTTCCTCTCTGCTGATGAGGACGAGGGCTCGTCCTCCTGCTGTCAGCAGATCGCTCCTCCTCAACCAACCGGAGATAATATTGTTCTTGTATGCAAAGAAGAACCCAAAGTTGTGAGTGTTTCAAACATCCCATGGATTCATTTAGATGGTGCCATGGAAGGCCCATGCTAGAACAACAAGTCAGGCAGCAGATAGAATCATCAATCACCAGGGAGACAATATTCGTCATTATTTAATCATTGGATGATCATGTAGCACTAGCAGTAGTAGTGCTGCTAGTATGGGACCGGGATAGGGTGATTGTGCTGCTCAGCCACCGTGGAACAACAACAAGAAGGGATTGCAACAACAAGGGCAACTCAGTTCATATTTCTACACAGAAGATGAACTTTCTTATTGGCAAGACCATGATACAATGAATCCTGAAGCAGTCACGACGACCAATGATGCAGCACAGGCAGGAATTATCTTTACTACTAGCCGTTGGAAGAAGACATCTCACAACAAGATAGAATCTTTTGAATACACGCAACAACAACAAGGAAGAATTCTTCAAAAGCACCAAGCATGACGATTGTGCCCATTCACGCACACCTATCATGGATCGGGTTGGAATCATCACTCAGACTAGTATCATAGCAGCAGCAAGTGGTGGATCAACAACAACAAAGAAGCCTCCACAACAAATTGGACACATTCTTCATGCTGCATGAAATGCCTGGTGGAAACCACTCTACTACTACTATGCGGGGAGCGGAAGACACCATCGGATCACCCGGTTCTTTTGTGCGTTTCGGAAAAGAAGAAAAAAAGGCTCCACCCAACAAGAAGATCCCGACCGAGCTTGCTTCAAAACAAAACGGAAAGGATGGAAAGAAGCCGGATCGGATGGAAAACACACACAAGTTCGCACGGTGAGACGTCGGGTACGAACCGTACGAACGTTGTTGACTGGTGGTGTTTCGTATCCAACCCACGGAATTGTTTCTTTCCATCCATCGAAGAAACCCGAGCGTCACTCTCGAACCATTGTTTGTGATGGTCGATTTCCTACCGGTACAACAACAACAACAACAACAACAAAACATTGGTGATCTTACGGCCCAAAATTACGAGGCACATTGCATTCCTTTCGGAAGTCCCGAGACGAGACGAGACGATTAGAATGCAAGACATGACTGTATTGATTAGTGTATTGTTTGCATGTATTATAATAATATGATTATGTGACTGTCTCTACTCTATACGAACATTATTGCTGTCAACCCCATTCCAATCGATACCATCCAAGCCGGTGAGAAAAGAGCCGAGGAAGACAACATAGGCCCGTTGACGGTATCGAGCTTGACTTCAAAGTCAAAACCGCCAAGGCCATCCTCGTCGTCGTAACTACTCTGCTGCCGCCGCCGCTGTTGTTGTTGTTGTTGTTGTTGTAAGATACGGGTTCGAACGCGGCGTCCATTATTGTACTCCAAGATCGCGTCACCGTCGCACTTAAAGCGGCTCTCGTTTTCCTTGAAGAAATCGGTCGTGACGACCGACTTGAACGACAAGCCTCCCAGCGCGTCCGCGGCCGCGTCGACTTCCGTAAACACATCCGGGGCTCCATTGTTCACCAGCTGCCGAAACTGACCGATGTTCGAGCAGCGAATGTTCTCGAATTCGACAACCGAATATTCGCCGAGCAGGTCTCGTCCGTGTCGTTGTAGTCGTCGTCGTTTCTTGCTCTCGCTGGCGACGAGATTATCTTTTGGCACGACGCACACTCTGTTTATTGTTGTTGTTGTTGTTGTAATAATAACACAGATCGGATGGATCGTAACAAAACAAATAGGTAGAACAGACCAAAGGTCAGAAAAAATAAAAAGAGGGAGAGATTGAGTGAGTCTCAATGGTTTCGGGGTTGGTATCGAACCCACACGACGTACCGGAAATCTTGACCGGCACGGTAGGTTTTGTCGTCTTCGTGTTTTTGCTTGTTCTCGTCGCAAAGGAAGGACTCCACCGGGATCATTTTACTTACGGCAGATTGGAAGGTATTTCCGCCGCTCTCCTTGACCATAATCTGCGCGGTTTCGAACGAGGCAAATTCGGCAACCAGCTCGACGCTTAACACAAAGTGTGTTTCGACGAAACCCACGGTGTCCAGGTTGCCATCGCCGGTGAAATCCACCTTGGTAGAGACACGAATGCCTGTTGTTAGAAGCGCGACCGCCGAATTCGTGCGTGGGTTGGTGCGAAAGATCGAGACGGGGCAAAAACGAAGAGACACAGGTTTTGAGACAAATGCTTTGCAGGCACAGGGATAGGACCCATCCCGAAGCCACATCCTCTCGAATCGACGAAACGATCCGTGTTGTTGTTTCTGTTGTTGTTGTTGTTGTTGTTGTTGTTTTGGGGCAGCACATCACATCACATCACATCACATCACAAGAAACTCACAAAATTTCATCTGATCCATGCTCTCGGGAAGGGATACGTTCCTGGGGAAAAAGATTCGCTGGCGTTCTCCCATGTCAAAGGCGTTGGGGGTGACGCTGAACGTGGCCTTTCCGATGCGACCATTTCTGGCTCGTGGGTACGTTCCGGCCGGTTCGTAGTCTTTCGAATAGTCGTCGTACGGCTCGATACCGGTGACGATCTCCGAGCTGTCCGTGATACCCGTGACGAGGTATCCGTACGAGCAGGGTTGCCCCTCGGGGACCCGCGCAAACATTTCCACGAACAAACCCTGCTCGGCTTCGTCGAATCGTTCCTTCTGCGCCTCGAAGTATACTTCTCCCGTGAACGGTTCGAGTCTGTTGATGTTGGCGGCGGGGTGGACCAGATCGCCACCCACCGAGACGACCTCGTATCGATCCAGGTGATCGATCGGTTCTACCACAACAGTGGTTGCGGGTTCGGCGGCAGTGGCAGTGGCAGCAGCAGCAGCAGCAGCGGCGGCGACGGGACGTGCTTCCTCCTCCTCCTCCTCGTTGTCAAACATTGTGAGGTTGCCGGGAATATCGAGCATATCATCAACTTCTAGTAGTTCTTCATCGTCCAAGGTTGTCTCATTACGATCTACTAGCTCTTCGGTCGTTTGGCCAGAAACAAAGGAAGAGCCACGAAGGTCAACAAGCAACAACGAAGCAATGGAACATGCAGATAAGAAAATCTTCATGGCGAACAAAACTGGTTTTGACGATTGATTGATTGATTGATTGATTGATTGATTGGCTGGTTGGTTGATTCGGTGTGGTGTGGTGTGGTGTGGTGTGGTGTGGTGTTACGAACTATTTCTCCAGATTTTGTGTCTTGTGCGTCCACTCTGAAATCGTTGAAAAAAGGAGGTAATTGGATGATCCTGCGAAATGGCGGTGAAGAAAAATTGGATACCGGTACGTGGATTACGATGCGAAACCCGATACCGGTAGAACTGTAAAACTTAACACCTTGTAGAGCTAGTACCAAATGATAATCAGAATGATACCGGTACGGTAGGGCCCTACTACCCGGTACAGAGTAACTTAAACCTATTGTATTGGAAAGAACCGAATGAATAAGGAACTGAGGTACTGATAAAAATACAAACAAATACGAAGTACGACTTATGGATTACCACCCAGCCCGAATGACTGTAATCCACGAGTACCTCAATTTCACTTAGGTTCCCTCCGTTTCGGGTTTGGCAATTTTTGCAGGAGTTGATCTCAAGAACCAGACATCGCCTGGTAATTTGCTTCAGAATGACCATGCAATGTCTGGTTCTCCAGATCAACTCCTGCAAAAAAAAGAGGCTTATCTAAACACCCCCAAAAAAACTTTGGAGAAACAGATGTTTTTAATGTAATTAAAATAACAGCTTTTTACCTGATTCTTCTGGCTATGCCTGCGCGCGCACGCGCGCGCATGCCCAGCCGCGGATAAGGGACAGACCATAAAAACAGAAAAGGGGTAAAGGACGGACAAAAAAAACGGAAAAAGCACAGACCATAAAAAAGGAAAAAGGAAAGACCATAAAAACGGAAAAAGGACAGAACATAAAAACGGAAAAAGAACAGACCATAAAAACGGAAAAAGGACAGACCATCAAGTACAAGCCAAGCAGTACAAGTACTACTACAGGTACTACTACCAGTAGTAATACAAGTACCACATACACAGTACACACTAATTTGCAATTAAAAAGTAGAAAATCAGATATTTTGTGTGATTGAACCATGAATATTGTTCCTGTTATGGATGAGATTAATCATGAAAGAAACAGAAGTGATTTATCTGTCATAGTTTGTGTGTCACAACCTAATTAGTGCATTGGGGTACTGGATTTGGAGAAAAATACACACTAATTTGCAATTAAAAATTAGAAAATCAGATATTTTGTGTGATTGAACCATGAATATTGTTCCTGTTATGGATGAGATGAATCATTGAAAGAAACAGAAGTAAGTTATCTGTCATAGTTTGTGTGTCACCACCTAATGAGTGCATTGGGGTACTGGATTTGGAGAAAAAATACACACTAATTTGCAATTAAAAATTAGAGAATCAGATATTTTGTGTGATTGAACCATGAATATTGTTCCTGTTGTGGATGGGATGAATCATGAAAGAAACAGAAGTGAGTTATCTGTCATAGTTTGTGTGTCACCACCTAATGAGTGCATTTGGGTACTGGATTTGGAGAAAAAATACACACTAATTTGCAATTCAAAAATAGAAAATCCAATATTTTGTGTGATTAGTCCATGAATCTTGTTCCTGTTATGAATGAGATGAATCATGAAAGAAACAGAAGTAAGTTATCTGTCATAGTTTGTGTGTCACCACCTAATGAGTGCATTGGGGTACTGGATTTGGAGAAAAAATACACACTAATTTGCAATTAAAAATTAGAAAATCAGATATTTTGTGTGATTGAACCATGAATATTGTTCCTGTTGTGGATGAGATTAATCATGAAAGAAACAGAAGTAAGTTATCTGTCATAGTTTGTGTGTCACCACCTAATTAGTGCATTGGGGTACTGGATTTGGAGAAAAAATACACACTAATTTGCAATTAAAAATTAGAGAATCAGATATTTTGTGTGATTGAACCATGAATATTGTTCCTGTTATGGATGAGATGAATGATGAAAGAAACAGAAGTGAGTTATCTGTCATAGTTTGTGTGTCACCACCTAATTAGTGCATTGGGGTACTGGATTTGGAGAAAAAATACACACTAATTTGCAATTAAAAATTAGAAAATCAGATATTTTGTGTGATTGAACCATGAATATTGTTCCTGTTATGGATGAGATGAATGATGAAAGAAACAGAAGTGAGTTATCTGTCATAGTTTGTGTGTCACCACCTAATTAGTGCATTGGGGTACTGGATTTGGAGAAAAAATACACACTAATTTGCAATTAAAAATTAGAAAATCAGATATTTTGTGTGATTGAACCATGAATATTGTTCCTGTTGTGGATGAGATGAATCATGAAAGAAACAGAAGTGAGTTATCTGTCATAGTTTGTGTGTCACAACCTAATTAGTGCATTGGGGTACTGGATTTGGAGGAAAAATACACACTAACTTGCAATTCAAAAATTAGAAAATCAGATATTTTGTGTGATTGAACCATGAATATTGTTCCTGTTAGTGGATGAGATGAATCATGAAAGAAACAGAAGTGAGTTATCTGTCATAGTTTGTGTGTCACAACCTAATGAGTGCATTGGGGTACTGGATTTGGAGGAAAAATACACACTAATTTGCAATTAAAAATTAGAGAAATCAGATATTTTGTGTGATTGAACCATGAATATTGTTCCTGTTGTGGATGAGATGAATGATGAAAGAAACAGAAGTGAGTTATCTGTCATAGTTTGTGCGTCACCACTTAATTAGTGCATTGGGGTACTGGATTTGGAGAAAAAATACACACTAATTTGCAATTCAAAAATAGAAAATCCAATATTTTGTGTGATTAGTCCATGAATCTTGTTCCTGTTATGGATGAGATGAATCATGAAAGAAACAGAAGTAAGTTATCTGTCATAGTTTGTGTGTCACCACCTAATTAGTGCATTGGGGTACTGGATTTGGAGAAAAAATACACACTAATTTGCAATTAAAAATTAGAAAATCCAATATTTTGTGTGATTAGTCCATGAATATTGTTCCTGTTATGGATATGATGAATCATGAAAGAAACAGAAGTGATTTATCTGTCATAGTTTGTGTGTCACCACCTAATGAGTGCATTGGGGTACTGGATTTGGAGAAAAAATACACACTAATTTGCAATTAAAAATTAGAAAATCAGATATTTTGTGTGATTTAACCATGAATATTGTTCCTGTTATGGATGAGATGAATGATGAAAGAAACAGAAGTGAGTTATCTGTCATAGTTTGTGTGTCACCACCTAATGAGTGCATTGGGGTACTGGATTTGGAGAAAAAATACACACTAATTTGCAATTAAAAATTAGAAAATCAGATATTTTGTGTGATTGAACCATGAATATTGTTCCTGTTGTGGATGAGATGAATCATTGAAAGAAACAGAAGTAAGTTATCTGTCATAGTTTGTGTGTCACCACCTAATTAGTGCATTGGGGTACTGGATTTGGAGAAAAAATACACACTAATTTGCAATTAAAAATTAGAGAATCAGATATTTTGTGTGATTGAACCATGAATATTGTTCCTGTTGTGGATGAGATGAATCATGAAAGAAACAGAAGTGAGTTATCTGTCATAGTTTGTGCGTCACCACCTAATGAGTGCATTTATGGTACTGGATTTGGAGGAAAAATACACACTAACTTGCAATTCAAAAATAGAAAATCCAATATTTTGTGTGATTAGTCCATGAATATTGTTCCTGTTATGGATAAGTTGAATCATGAAAGAAACAGAAGTGACGTATTTGTCATAGTTTGTGTGTCACCACCTAATTAGTGCATTTGGGTACTAAGAATTTTCAACACCAAAAAGGTTACATGGGGAGACCAATCTTGCTACTGCCATAACTTTGCTTCCAGAGGGAGTTAGAACCTTCTACAGGTATCAGCGCCCATCTACATGCATTGTTGACGACAATCGAGCTATCTATCGATTCAAACGATTGGCAGGGGGGCTCTCGCTAGCAAAATTCGTGTACATTATGTAAGAATTTACAAGAACAACAAAATGTTACATGGGGAGCGTCACACAAACGAGATTCAGGGTTATTTCAGAATCACGCGCATATTTGGGTCGAACTCCACTGGTCCCCCTTTGTAATTTCATCCTATTTATTAAAATTAATGGCGAACTCCTAATATTTTTATGCACATTTCATTTTCCTACCCCTCTGGCATCTGTTTCCGAAGTAGTGGCATGTTACTGAATTTTATGCCTGAAACAAACAGTGCATGGTCGCAATTTTTCAATCTCAATCGTTTCCTCATTTCTATTGTTATTACTGGCTATCGTACTAACGATGGTGACGATACCTAAATATCAGGTATATTGTTTACGTTGCTACCGGGACTCTCCTCTGATCACTACTGGTTACGGCAAGCAGAAGGTTACCAAGAAGAAGAAACCCCCCTTGTTTACAGCGCGACGAAGAAAGAAAACGGGAGTAGTTGTTTCTCCCGGTCTTCGGGACCATATTGTGAATGACGCATCATGCTATTCTTATTTCACGCAATCTTCGGGGATAGTAGATTTTGCATCTTGCGTATTCATTAGAAAAAAGAGGAAGAAGCTTGAGGATGTTAGTCAACAATTAGGTCTAACGAACACCCGTAACGGTCCACAGAGTAGGGACGGCGCATTACCAGAGGTGCTTGACAATCAAGTTATGTATGACCCTTCTGTCGAATCGATTGGGCGTGCCTTGATTGGTCAGGAATTATCAAACATAGACGATGACAATGATTCTGTCTCCGATGACAATTTTTTCTTTCCTAACAATGACGATGAGGAAGAAGGAAGTGAGATCATAGAGGCCCCCCACTCTTTGATTGTCAATGATGAAGAAGGCATCAACATTGATGTTGACGATTCCCATCGTGCTTCAAACACGCTATTAATTACGACACCCAATGTAGGGAGGAACATATCTGACGAATTGAAGGTCAAGATCAAGTTAATGAAAATCATGCGGAATCATAGCATACCCTTAGTTGCCGAGAAGGAATTGTATGAATGGGCTATTGAATCGGAGCGGCTTAATTTATTTTCATGGACTAAAGGCAATCTCATAAAGACCAGGGCAAGTGTTATGAAGGAGATTTCCGCAACTGTGCCTGAAATAAAAGGCGATGGGTTTGAACCTCATCTTATTGACTGGTGTTCTAAGAAATCACAGAATGCTGATGTTTCCAGTCGCAAACAAATCTACGTCCGGTCGTTCCAAAAAGCACTTCATTCCCTATTAACAAATGTGACTTTGGTGAAGGAAGATAATCTGTCATTCCCCCATGCTGAAGACCCCACCTTACCAGTCCGTTATCCATTACTTCAAGGGAATATTGATATTGACGAACTGCATCACGGTGAATGGTGGATCAACACTTGGGAGAAGAGATGCAAATCTGGATCGAATGAAATTCTGGTTCCTATTATTCTCTACATGGATGGAATTGCAATTGACAATAGTTGTCAAACCACTCTTACCCCACTGAACATGACTCTTGGCATATTCAACACCCTAACTCGAAACTCCCGGCCGGATGCGTGGGAGGCTATATACTATCACCCAACATGTCCCGGTGATAAAGGTGCCGAATCAATTGACAATGTGAACAATCTTCACTCTGGCCTTCGTTTGGCTCTTTCATCTTTGAAAGATGCCTGCAACCTAACGGATGGTATTGAATGGTCTAATTTGCCGTGGAACAAGAAGAAATGGTCGGTTCGAATGAAATTTGCGGTTGCTTATTTCATAGGTGATACTCCCCAGCACGACCAACTTTGTGGTCATTATCAAACGTCGAATTCAAAGATGATCTGTAGGCATTGCAATTGTCCCAGAGCACTTGGTATTAACGCTCGTGTGAATGTTTTGAAGGTTCCTGTTTCACTTAAAAGTGGTAACATGCAAGTGTCTAAGCACCAAAATGGGGATGAGTACCAATCCATTCGGCTCTGGAATATATCTGATTTTACTGCTCCAATGGTTGGCGAAGGAGTGAATGTTGAACAGTATTTCAAAAACATTTCTCACCATGGTGTACATAACGGCAATGCTTTTTATGATCTTGATTTTGGGGAAAACCCACATAATATTCATCTAGCGTCTCCCGGAGAGAGACTGCATATGCACCAACTTGGTTGCGCAAAGCGTGCAGCAGAGACGTTCCGCGAGGACTTTTTAGGCAATAACCAGCGGCTTCTTGGTGAGATGGAAAGGTTAGCCAGTTACTACGGTGGTGCTGTCCAGAGGCAATCCGATCGTGACTTCCCACGAACCAATTTTTCAGAATCAATACATACAGCGAAGAAGGAGGGTAACCAGTACATTGGAATGCTTTATATTCAGATGCTGTCACTTCTGTCTGCTGGAGGTCGTCAATTGTTGTTGTCTCGAAAGACTCCTTCCAATCTCGAGAACAAGAGCAGAAAGTGTGAAGAGGAAATTGACCGACGTATTTACGCCATTGAGTTGTTGTTGGGTATGGAAGAGTTCCTAAAGTATGCTGGAACGTTCGACGAGGTTTTCAAACAAGACAAGAAAGGTGTTTTGAATGTGGACAAAATGGTTGTTCTTTTCATTAACTGTATAAATAACAATCTTCAACGAAGTAAGGGAGAGGGTAACAATCTTGTGAAGAATCACATGTATTTTCATTTATCACAGTACATGAGATTATTTGGTCCTCCAACTGGGTGGGACTCTGCCGCGAGTGAGAGCAATCATAAAACTGAAGTGAAGGCTCCTGCTAAGAGAACTCAACGAAACAAGTCCACACTTATCAAGCAAACTTGCAACCGAGTGATGGAGTATCGAACTATTGATCGACTTGACCGTGAATTTGATTTGTTCGAACATAGACCCGTAACCGGACCAAATCATCCTAAGGAGGGTGGTTGGTCAGGTGGGTCTTCGTTTTGGATTGGTGTGATGAATGGTCTCCCTTACATGAAGTGGGATGAAAAAAAAAACTCAAGTTTACCCTGGTTTCCATCTGATGTTCTCAAATTTTGTTGTGACGTGGTCCTACCGGCTGTGGGCAGCAGCAAGGTTTTTGGAACCACGGAGCACAAGAGGTATGACCAATCTCGCGAGATGAAATTATTGTTTCGTGCCCACCCATCGTTTAAGTCTGATTCTGGACAATTGTCCAATGTATGGTACGATTGGGCTAATTTTCAACTCGACCTCCTTGATGGACGTGGACTGAAAGTTTATCCATGTCAGATTCTGTGCCTGCTTTACCTCGAAGGTCCTTTCCCCGTGGGTAGCTCCGTTAGTGGTTTCGAATTAGTGCACGATGGTTATTATGCCGTCGCTCGTTGCTTTGTTTCTGCAGACCCCATACCGAGCAAGATGGACAAAGGAAAAAAAACACCATCATGCGTTGGTAAAGCTAGGTGAGCTTCGGAACAAATTGTATTTGTTCGACTGCAACGCCATTGAGTCCGAAGCTGCCGTTGTTAGAAACCATGGTAGTCCTGACCAATATTTTGTGCTGGGTAATCGTGAACAATGGTTGTTTAATTTCCGCGAGACAATGGCTTCACTGGAAAAGAAGGATTTACAATCAATAGTACGAGATGGTGAAAACAGCACATGACTTCAATGAACAAGTTTATTATCTTTTCCCGTGTTTTGGATTGTATACTAGTATGGTACAATCATACCCCCCTTCTCAGATGTATTTTGCGTTTTTTTATTTTCTGTAACGGCGTTGCACCAAATGCCCTTTTCCCGTGTTTTGGATGGTATACTAGTATAATACAATCATACCCCCTTATCATGTGTATTTTGCGTTTTTCTATTATCTGCAACTGCGTTGCACCAAATGCCCTTTTCCCGTGTTTTGGATGCTGGTTTTCCTGTATATTTTGTGTTTTTCTATTTTCTGCAACGGCGTTGCACAAAATGCCGTTTTCCCGTATTTTGGATGGTATACTAGTACAGTACAATCATACCCACCTTTTCATGTGTAATTTGCGTTTATCTATTTTCTGCAACGGCGTTGCACCAAATGCCCTTTTCCCGTTTTTTGGATTGTATACTAGTATGGTACAATCATACCCCCCTTCTCATGTTTATTTACCGTTTTTCTATATTCTGCAACGGCGTTGCACCAAACGCTCTTTTCCCGTTTTTTGGATTGTATACTAGTATGGTACAATCATACCCCCCTTCTCATGTTTATTTACCGTTTTTCTATATTCTGCAACGGCGTTGCACAAAATGCCCTTTTCCCGTTTTTTGGATTGTATACTAGTATGGTACAATCATACCCCCCTTCTCATGTTTATTTAGCGTTTTTCTATATTCTGCAACGGCGTTGCACAAAATGCCCTTTTCCTGTATTTTCGACGGTATAGTACTAGTACGGTACAGTCATAAATTTTTTGTCATGAGTATCAAGTTATTATTATAATGGATTACTTCTTAGTATAGTTTTGCGCGATACATAGGCGCTCATAATATAACACCCTTCGTATTTGGGATTCGAACAGCTATGAAACACTAACGGATTAAAGAGCAGAGTATCCCCAGAACGCAACGGCACTTTGATGCGGTACGTTGGGAAGACAAAATAATAAATCACTTCGTCAGCATGCACTCCCGACGGAGCTATGACTGTTAAACGAGTATAATACATGTCATCATCAACATGGCATCGAGAATGGTAATTTTGACCAATCGAAAAAGCTAATGCCTGTTTCCCAATGGCATTGAGCTGCGTACGAGTCAGAATCTGAGACAACACATCCATTTCATCCTCAACAAATGGTTCGATGTGTGTTAAACTATGATGCATATGCTTCACAATTCTCACTGTCGTGTGTTCCAGCTCCAGTTTCATGTTTGGTTTCACATGACTTTTGAACACGTACTCACCATTGTTGGAAGACAATCTTTCTGGTCTAACTCCAATGATAGCATAATCATCGTTGATACTGCCGCGCTTCTGACCTCTGGCAACTGTCGGTTTGGATCCAACAATTTCCGGAGCAAACTTTCTTAACAGTTTGATATTATTCTTCGTAGCAAGGTGTCGCTTGGCAAATTTTCTGGAAACTTTTGCGAAAATGCGCAACGACGGATTATTCTCGTCAAACGCAACAATATGCTCGTCGTTTCTACTATCCAATCTATCGAATTTATCTATCAACAAAGCCTGTTCCGGTTGATACTTTTTCTTTCCTCTTATTTTGCCACCCCAGTTTGTCTCCATGTATTTTCCTTTGACCACATTTGTTCTGTCTTTGTTTTTCAACGCTATTGTACTGACACAATCATTGCAAGTACTACGCCTATTTGTCCTTTCCTTCTTCATTGGTTTTATGTCGGACAACTTTGTATAAGTTTTATGGCTCGTTGACACCGGTGCTGCAATCCTAAGAAAGTTCGATGACATTCTCTGCTTTCTTCTTTTCTCATGTTTCCTATCTCTTATTTGCTTCATAGCCCGGTCCGAGAACTGATTTCTTGTCATGGTTGGAGTACGTGTAGCAATTTGAAGCCAATGATTCGTTGCCGTTAGTTGTTTCGCCCGTGCGCTTGTTCCTTGACACTTTTCGCTTGCCGCTTTTTGCTTGACACTTTTCGCTTGCCGCTTTCCACTTGCCGCTTTCCGCTTGCCGCTTTTTGCTTGACACTTTTCGCTTGCCGCTTTCCACTTGCCGCTTTCCGCTTGCCGCTTTTTGTCGCTGCCGATTGCCGCTGTTGTTCTCGCTGCTGCTTGGCGCTGCCGATGCCACTGTGGCTGCCGATTGCCGCTTTGTTGCTCTCGCTGCTGCTTGGCGCTGTGGCTGTCGCTGCCGATTGCTTGCCGCTGCCGCTGTGTCTGTCGCTGCCGATTGCCGCTGTTGCTCTCGCTGCTGCTTGGCGCTGCCGCTGTGGCTGTCGCTGCCGATTGCCGCTGTTGCTCTCGCTGCTGCTTGGCGCTGCCGCTGTGGCTGTCGCTGCCGCTGTGGCTGCCGCTGTTGCTCTCGCTGCTGCTTGGCGCTGTGGCTGTCGCTGCCGATTGCCGCTGTTGCTCTCGCTGCTGCCAATTGCCGCTGTTGCTATCTGCGGTTCAACGAGTTGTTGACGTTGTCAACGACTTTATTGGAATATTTGGTATGATAATTGAACAAAATGGGTGAGTATCTATTGATGTAGTACAGTAAATAATAACAACAGAATAATATAATCTACATGCTACCAACGTACACCGTTTGCTTCCTTTCGTTGTTGTTGTTGATTGGTGGTGTTGCTGTGTTGTTGCCGTTGTTGTTACCTTCGATTCTGTGTTGACTTCGATTCAGTGTCGCGTTCGATTTGTTGTATCCTTTGCACCTATAGGAAAGATTTGCCACACCAGGAAAGATTGGTTCTACCGATTCGTTGTTTCCAATCCCTTACGGTCCTATGAAAATGAGAAGAAAAAGAGAAGGAAGAAAATACATTATCAGGAATGCCAGAAGAAGTAAGATCATTGTCTTTCTCCTCTCTCATTCTTACCGTTGCGATTGCCAATTTCTAATCTGTTGTTTCCAATCTGTTATTCCGTTCCGTTCCTATGAAATAAGGAAGAAAAACATAAGTGAGGAAATACATTATCAGTAATGCCGGTCGAGGAAGTATTATCATTGTTGTCTATCTCATTCGTACCGTTGCTTGTTCTGATTCGTTTTACCGTTGATGTCACCGATACGTTGTTATTCGTTGTCGTTGTTCTTTCTGCTGCCGTTGATTTGCAGACTTGTAGTAATTCCTATGTCACGAAAAACAGGGACTTGTTCCTGTTGATATATAGGCAATTGATGCAGATTTTGTGCTTTCAAGATGTTTATGTAAGGCGGCCGTCCAAACAAGAATATCTTTCCAGCAACTAATCCCTAATCGAATGCTTTCTACTTCTTTTGCAGTACAAGGCTGTTATATCGGACTGAAATATCTGAGAACGGATCGTTGTGCTCGTGACATCGTCGCCCTAAGGCATGTGACGAAGAGGGTCGGATCCCACGTTCTCGGACGGAGTGTTGTTGGAAAGAAACAACACTCTACTCAGATAAGTTGGAAATTGATGTTTGTCGGAAAGTGAAAAAAAGTGACCGAAGTTAGTGAGCAACATACTTTCATTGTAAGCTAACTACTCCGTACAAAGTACTGTTCGTGTCCGATAGATCAAGTATCAACATTCGAACGTAAGAATGACACCACCAGTTCCATACATTTTCTGCTAAGTAAACAACTTCGAACGTAAGAATGATATTGGTCCGTTAAGTATTATGTTTTTTTTTTTTTTTTTGCAACGGCGTTGCAACAAATGGTCTTTTTGGTATTTAGCGTGATAAGAATGACACCACCAGTTCCATACATTTTCTGCTAAGTAAACAACTTCGAACGTAAGAATGATATTGGTCCGTTAAGTATTATGTTTTTTTTTTTTTTGGCAACGGCGTTGCAACAAATGGTCTTTTTGGTATTTAGCGTGATAAGAATGACACCACCAGTTCCATACATTTTCTGCTAAGTAAACAACTTCGAACGTAAGAATGATATTGGTCCGTTAAGTATTATGTTCTTTTTTTTTTTTGCAACGGCGTTGCAACAAATGGTCTTTTTGGTATTTAGCGTGATATGGATCATACAACAGTACAACAAACTTCGAACGTAAGAATGATATTGGTTCGTTAAGTATTATGTTCTTTTTTTTTTTTGCAACGGCGTTGCAACAAATTGTCTTTTTGGTATTTAGCGTGATATGGATCATACAACAGTACAACAAACTTCGAACGTCAGAATTACATTGGTCCGTTAAGTATTTTACTTTTTGTTATTTTTGTAACGGCGTTGCAACAAATGGTATTTTTGTTATTTAGCGTGATATGGTTCATACGTAGTTAGCGTCATGGTTCATACGATAGTACTGGTCATACCAAAGTACCTTTGTACCCCACAAAATGCACCAAATCATCGATCGGACCATTTTTTTTTTTGACAACGGCGTTGCAACAAAAGCCCTTTTTAGTATTTAGCGTGAAAAGTTTCATACGACTGTACGTTTCTACACAAATTGCACCAATTCAGCGATCGGATCATTTGTTTTTTGGCAACGGAGTTACACCAACCAATGCCCTTTTCCCTATTTAGCGCTACTAGGTGTTCATACGACTGTACTTTTGTACACACAATGGAACAATTCAGCGATGGGGCCATTTTCCAAATTGGAAAATGTTCCTTTTTATCTTTTCTTCTTCTCACCTTTCATTCCACCCAAAAAATCCTTTTTTCCGTTTTTCGGGAACGGCGGTTCCAGTTACAAAAAATGGTTTTTTGATCCCAACGGATTCACAGACAAATCCCCGCCCTTGCATTCGTCGTTGCAGGTTTTATTTGTCCAATTATTGTGACGATATTGTTTAACTCTTTCTCAGGTTAGTGGTAGAACGTCTTTACGAGAACAAGGACACGTTTACGGGCACCTTCTACGTTTTCGATTTTTTGAGAAATGGTTTTTGAGACATGATTACCACTGTCGCGTCGCTACGTGAGTGGTGATATCTGGTGAAAGAAGTTTCAAGTTGTACTACTGTCCTTCTTTCATTCAATGTTTGCTCGTAACTCGGGTAAACTAGATTCACACAACAGTGATTCTCATTGTTTTCAAACAATAAAAAGATTGTCTCAAATACTGATAACATTTTACATTGCCAATGACACCTACGACTAATAGTGCTCGCAAGCGCGGTGCCCACCCCAATTCAAATGAGAAAACGCCTACGACTAATAGTGCTCGCAAGCGCGGTGCCAACCCAAATTCAAATGAGAAAACGACAAGTTGTAAGAAGGGTAGATTGAAAGACCCACCAACCAATAGTCTTGACAAACATGATACCGATCAAAGAGATCATCGACAGGCAGTAATTAATAACCTTACAAAGGCTTTGAAGGGTGAGTCATATGGAACAGAGGAGTTTGTGAGGAACCTCAGTCTTGAGGTTACAACATGTTTCACTGCATTGTTGACGAGGGTTTACCTTGTATCAAAAATTATTGAATCCGAACCTACACCAGATTTCAGGAAGTCAATGTCTACTACTAACTCTGCGGAAAAGAAGAAGGGGAAGGGAAAGAAGAAAAAACCCGATACAACCTTAAGTGACTTAGGGCCAATTCCCCATCAAATAAACGTCATGGTGGATTTATTTTTGTTTGAAATTGACAACGGTATGACTGGAGTGTTGAAATTGTTGAGCAGGAAGCAATTAACCGATCGATTCAATGACTACGACATGGCGAACAAGTGGGATAGGTTTGAGTCACTGTTGAAGAATGTTAACGACACATCAGGCGTGGATGCTATTTATGGGCGCAACGTCGTCAACTACGTTACAATGAAGAAGTACATGATAATGTACCGTGAGATATTGGTTTGGTACATGAAGAATGTGAAGTATCCACCTGGGTCGGATATTTTGTCTGAGGATTTGTGTTTCCATACCAAAGGCGACAATTGTTCTCCCAGTCAGTTGAAAGGATACGTCAGATCAATGAGGAACTTCTTGGACTGCCTTATGGCAAAGACCTCTCTACGTGTTTCAATGACTCATAGCTGCAATCAGGTGGACTTAGACAAACATTTCAAGAAGCAGCGTATTGAATGCTTAAAATCCTTACCAACAGAAAACATCGAGTTTAAAGAACTTATTGTGTCAAACAATAAGTTGATGAAGATAACGGAACGAGAGACTGCTTTTCAGGAGCTCATTCGTGAACATTGGTTACGCTTTCAAGGGAAGGCGAAAACCATTTGTACCATCATCGACATGAGACACGTCGACATCAAAGTTTTGACACACGAAGGTTTTTATCAGTATTACTTACCCGAATTAATTAACAATTCATTCGTCTTGGGCACAACGGTACTTTCTGGGGAGAAGTGGGTTCCAGTAGGATTTCATCGAAAAGGGGACACGCAAATTCCGGAAACGGGAAAAGTGTTATTACCACTCAATACTCAATTGGTTTTCCACTACGTCATCAACTACAAGCACACGGTCACAAAATATTACAACATACATTTCGATATCGATGAGGACCTTGTCACCCTGTCGCCATGCAAACATGGAACCGGAAAAATAGATCTGGCATATTTCAAGGTGCCGAAAGGAATCCTATATTTGGTGCATCAATGGCTTATAACAAAATTTGTCCAAAACGGGAACAAGATTGGGGTAAACGTGGTCGTTTCGTTGGAAACAGCATGTAATTTGTTCATTTCTCAAGTACTATGTGCATCAATGATTCGAGTCGACGGCGTTGGTTCGTCCTTTGATTGTTCAATTGACAATGTTTGTGAGAAAATGATACCAAAAGTCTTCAAAACCAATAACCAATCATTTGTCAGTTACGATCATGTGATGGAAACCATTGAAGATTTGGTATTGACCAAGAGGAATTTTCTAAAAGGAGCTATGGTCACCGAATCGACGGAGGGAAGTGTTCCGTATTTTCAAAGGAATGATCGATTGTACATTTTCCCGACGGAATGTGTTCTGAGTAAGACAAAATTTGCCCATGTCAATTTTGACGATAAACCAGAAGAACTTGTAACAGGTATTTTGGAACTGTCCGGATTGGAAGAACAACATAAGAATCAAACTTGTGTTACAAGATTCCTTCAATACGATGTTAACTCACAACAAGAGGTGCACCAACGAGTTTTTATGGAACACATTCCATACGTGTTCCGTGAGATATTCGTAATTGATCCAGAAGTTCTCCAACGTCATACTTGGGTGGAAGAATTCATTCAGTATAGCTACCTTCCAGAAATGGGTACCATATTTACCCCGTTGACAGAAAAACTAGCAATATATTTGTTGGAAAAGTCGGATGATCTATCATCGGCTAACCTTGTAGTTCAATTTTTGGACGATAAGGTTGTCAACAATTATGGAAAGGGAACGGGAGAATTGAATCTGGCATTCGAACACCTCCAGGGTCGTGACTTTGTTTTTTACGAACCATCGGACTTTCTAACTTGGGGTTGCTTCAAAAGATCCAAGGTTCAAATAAATGAGTTCAACAAATCAAATAACACATACCGGGTAGGATGGGTTACTTTCAATCTCAATACGACAAATGATTCCAAGCGTGGATTCATCCCACCCTGGGATGAGAACGTTGACGGTGGCAATGTTGGCAAGACGAACAATATCAACGATGGGAGAAAGAACATCAGTGGATCGAAAGTAACCAGTAACGGTTCGAAAAATAAGCCAAACGAATCTAAAGAATCGGGAATTGACACAAGTAAGGGTAATTCCAAGGATACTGGTTTGACTGACACAACGACTAAAAGCTGTGAAAAAAAGGGTTCAAATGTAAGCGAAGAAATGATTATAGATGTTGCGAAAAATCATCTTAACGCCACTGTAACACTGCCAGTTTATCCTATCAAGATCAAGGAGAAGGAAACCAAACGTGAATTCCGATGTTCTGTGCTGTTGAAAGATCAGGATCCAGAGATATTGTTTCCTATTTACGAAGTAAACGAACAAGTTCGTTATACTCCAGAAAAAAACGGACCAGTTGAAATTGGAGAAGTTTATAGGTACGTTTTCGGAGACTACGACCAATATGATCGAGTGGCGGGTTATATATGTACTTTCCACAAACGTAAGGTGGGGGAGAAACGACAATTTTGCCCATACTTTCAGATTTCCGGCATGAAAGAAACCAATCCTCGACGCATTAAAAGAGTATCGGATTTAGTAAAATGTTTCAGCAAGGATGTTGGGATTAGTGACCCGACGGATGGAAGTGAGGAGGTATCCGATTCATCTTCTGACACAACCACAACCGTGTCAGAGTACAGCACCAGTTCCACCAAATCATCCAAGATTGGATGAGTGAGGCATACTATGTTACACCAAATGCAAGCATCCGTTTGTAACTTATCCATTATCCTTCATAGTTCTTTACTCAATCAATATTATGCGAAATATTGATCATGAAATTGCAGCCTAATTCGCACAATCATAAACATACTAACTAATATTACTAGGACTAATAAATTTTAAAACTGACTCAAGTATAAGTAGAAGATTTCTGGTCAATTCTGTTTCATGTAGCCAATGCCACACATTTGCACTCGAAAACTGCCTAGGAATCACTATTTGGGTACATGCAGCAATGCCAGAGGGGACTAAAATTGTTCTAAATCTCATACTGACTAAAGTATCAGCCTGTTTCTTGTCCAGTTTGTTTCATAGTCTACCCCATCCATAGTATGAGCAATATTCATCCTGAAATTGCAGTCAATGCCACTCATTTTCACTCTAAAACTGACTAGGACTCAATATTTTGGTACATGCATGTCCAGGGACAAACATTATTCTAAAATTCACACTGACTAGAGTATCAACCTGTTTCTTTTCCAGTTTGTTTCATAGTCTCCCCAATCCATAGTATGAGCAATATTCATCCTGAAATTGCAGTCAATGCCACACATTTGCACTCAAAACTGACTAGGACTCAGTATTTTGGTACATGCATGTCCAGGGACAAACATTATTCTAAAATTCATACTGACTAAAGTATCAGCCTGTTTCTTGTCCGGTTTGTTTCATAGTCTCCCCAATCCATAGTATGAGCAATATTCATCCTGAAATTGCAGTCAATGCCACACATTTGCACTCAAAACTGACTAGGACTCAGTATTTTGGTACATGCATGTCCAGGGACAACATTATTCTAAAATTCACACTGACTAAAGTATCAACCTGTTTCTTGTCCAGTTTGTTTCATAGTCTACCCCATCCATAGTATGAGCAATATTCATCCTGAAATTGCAGTCAATGCCACTCATTTGCACTCTAAAACTGACTAGGACTCAATATTTTGGTACATGCATGTCCAGGGACAAACATTATTCTAAAATTCATACTGACTAAAGTATCAGCCTGTTTCTTGTCCAGTTTGTTTCATAGTCTACCCCATCCATAGTATGAGCAATATTAATCCTGAAATTACAGTCAATGCTACACATTTACACTCAAAACTGACTAGGACTCAGTATTTTGGTACATGCATGTCCAGGGACAACATTATTCTAAAATTCACACTGACTAAAGTATCAACCTGTTTCTTGTCCAGTTTGTTTCATAGTCTACCCCATCCATAGTATGAGCAATATTCATCCTGAAATTGCAGTCAATGCCACTCATTTGCACTCTAAAACTGACTAGGACTCAATATTTTGGTACATGCATGTCCAGGGACAAACATTATTCTAAAATTCACACTGACTAGAGTATCAACCTGTTTCTTTTCCAGTTTGTTTCATAGTCTCCCCAATCCATAGTATGAGCAATATTCATCCTGAAATTGCAGTCAATGCCACACATTTGCACTCAAAACTGACTAGGACTCAGTATTTTGGTACATGCATGTCCAGGGACAAACATTATTCTAAAATTCATACTGACTAAAGTATCAGCCTGTTTCTTGTCCGGTTTGTTTCATAGTCTCCCCAATCCATAGTATGAGCAATATTCATCCTGAAATTGCAGTCAATGCCACACATTTGCACTCAAAACTGACTAGGACTCAGTATTTTGGTACATGCATGTCCAGGGACAACATTATTCTAAAATTCACACTGACTAAAGTATCAACCTGTTTCTTGTCCAGTTTGTTTCATAGTCTACCCCATCCATAGTATGAGCAATATTCATCCTGAAATTGCAGTCAATGCCACTCATTTGCACTCTAAAACTGACTAGGACTCAATATTTTGGTACATGCATGTCCAGGGACAAACATTATTCTAAAATTCATACTGACTAAAGTATCAGCCTGTTTCTTGTCCAGTTTGTTTCATAGTCTACCCCATCCATAGTATGAGCAATATTAATCCTGAAATTACAGTCAATGCTACACATTTACACTCAAAACTGACTAGGACTCAGTATTTTGGTACATGCATGTCCAGGGACAAACATTATTCTAAAATTCATACTGACTAAAGTATCAGCCTGTTTCTTGTCCGGTTTGTTTCATAGTCTCCCCAATCCATAGTATGAGCAATATTCATCCTGAAATTGCAGTCAATGCCACACATTTGCACTCAAAACTGACTAGGACTCAGTATTTTGGTACATGCATGTCCAGGGACAACATTATTCTAAAATTCACACTGACTAAAGTATCAACCTGTTTCTTGTCCAGTTTGTTTCATAGTCTACCCCATCCATAGTATGAGCAATATTCATCCTGAAATTGCAGTCAATGCCACTCATTTGCACTCTAAAACTGACTAGGACTCAATATTTTGGTACATGCATGTCCAGGGACAAACATTATTCTAAAATTCATACTGACTAAAGTATCAGCCTGTTTCTTGTCCAGTTTGTTTCATAGTCTACCCCATCCATAGTATGAGCAATATTAATCCTGAAATTACAGTCAATGCTACACATTTACACTCAAAACTGACTAGGACTCAGTATTTTGGTACATGCATGTCCAGGGACAAACATTATTCTAAAATTCATACTGACTAAAGTATCAGCCTGCTTCTTGTCCAGTTTGTTTCAGCACAGTGTACCCCATCCATAGTATGAACACTATTCATCCTGAAATTGCAGTCAATGCAACACATTTCCACTCTAAAACTAAGTACTAGGACTCAGTATTTTGGTACATGCATGTCCAGGGACAAACATTATTAGAAAATTCATAATGACTAAAATATAAGGCTGTGACTTCTCAATATGGTTTCATAGTCTCCCCAATCCATAGTATGGGCAATATTCATCCAAACATTTCAGAAAATAACACACTTTGACACTCAAAAAGTAAATGAGAAACACTAATTTGGTTACTTGTTCATACAAAAATCAAAAAACTAATAACCAAAATTTACGGAGACTACCCTTGGTACACCAGATCTCAACGGAGGAATCGATCCACTGGACACGTTCACCACTATATCAACAACCAATTATACGTGATCGGGAAAAGTTACACTACATAAAGATAGTCAGTTTTTGAACCACATAATTGGTGTGCACCGTCCCAATACTACAATAATAAAAAATTTATACAAAAGTAATACGTAGGACACACTTCGGACATATGTCTACGGGGGAATCGATCCAATGGACACGTTCACCTCTACCGGTATATCAAGAACCAATCTTATCCAAAGGGGAAAAGTTACACTACTTAACGCTAGTCTGTTTATGAGTCAGACAATTTATGTGCGTCGTACCAATACCATATTAAAAAAATAGTACCAAGGAAGTACGAAGAATACATCTTGTACACATCTCTATGGAGGTATCGATCCACCGGACACGTTCATCTCAACGATATATCAAGAACCAATCGCATGCAGATGAGGAAAGTTACATTACTTAAAGAAGCTTGTCTGTTTTTGAATCAGACTATTTGCGTGCACTGTCGTAGTGTTGGTACGGGTACGTAAAAATAGTAAGAATTATGCGTGAACGGGAAAAAGCAGCCACAACCAAAAACTGCAAGTTACAACGCCTGGAGAAAACAACAAATACCAACTTTATGATGCGGCGTGGGAGTACGAACGTTAGGTGTACTGTGGTACAAATAGGTGCATGACTGCATTACAAATGGGAAATAACAGGAAAATGAAAAGCAAAACACCGAAACCGACACACAGAACAACAGTTGTGCCAACCCGGGGTACTGTCTTCTCCAAGGATTACAACAAACAGATGCACGAGCTAAACCACGATGATGTAAACAACGACGGAAACCCGTTTCTATATCATTTCGAAACAGGATTTGATGCCTTGTGTGCCAAAAACGGACACTTGGTTAACACAATCCTTAGTGGATGCCAGAAGATAGAAGAAGTGCGACAAAGACTCAACAGCAAAAAAGGACATTTCGAGGAGGACGAAGCTTTGAACATTTGGGAACAATGCTTCAAGTACATAACCGAGGAAGTATTTCCCGACTACAAAGAAGGGAACACTGACGGGATGGACCATGTATGGGCAATGGGAGTCATTCTTGCATACATTACATGTGGTTATCCCGCATTGAAAACATCGGAAGACATTAAGTGCTACGACAACGTGGGTATTGGACCGGAAGTAAAATCAATAGAACGAGAGAGAATGATACAAGACGGTCGTACTTTCCCGGCAAAAAAATGGAGTAATCTGACACCGGAGGCAAGAGAACACATAAAAGACTGTATACATTACCACCCTGGGAACCGTCCTTGTATGACGTACATTTGGTTCAACAACTGGCGCAAAATGACGAATGAGGCAATCATCGAAACTGACAGATTGGAATGGTATTGCAGATCAAAAGACGATAACGAGTGGTACTCAACACAAGAAATATTGCCGCCAATTAAAGAAGGGAACATAAATAACAAAAACACGGAAAAAAAATGTACCAAACATAAGTGGGATTCGTTCATGAACAAAGCAAGAAAACAGTCAAAAAAGAAAAAACGGAAGGTAAAAGAAGTGACAAACAGAGGGGGAAAGAGCGAACAAGACGAAAACGAGTGGAAAATTGAGAAATGGCTAAGTCTTTACGAAAAACGTTGGAATTCGCCGGAAGATTTAGAGGAATATAACAACTATCCCGTTCCTTGTGGAGCATGGGGACGCGTGAAACACTAACTCTGCAACTCTGTAAGGATTCCATTACAAAAAAAACAATGACAATATCGAAGGTATCGCCGGTACAAATTAAGTGCAAAAAATAGAACGGAAATTATGTAAAATATCACCTAAAAAAAATATACATTCAAAAAAATACTCATCAGAAAGCAACAAAACAACAACAACAAAATTCCCTCCGTTGAACCTACAAATTGTGATCCAATCCATAATTAATTAAGGGGGGAGTGTCAACCACCCAAAATATAGAATTTACTGCAATGCCGTTGCAGAAAATTGAAAAACAATAAGTAGATAAATAAATAGGGAATGATATGGTACCGTAGGGTAAGTACGGTAGGGTAGGGAAGAACAAAATGTTCGGGTCCGCGCCAAAATTTTGAGGACTCCACATTCCAGAATATCACGGCACGCTCGAAAATAAGATAGGCAGGCGACAGTACAAGAACAACACTCACAGATAGTACAATTAGTTGAAATACAGCTATTCCTTGGAGACAGTAAATCAAGAGCTTACAGTGTGTACAGTAGGAATGAAAAAAAAATACCAAACGATTCCTACAAACAACATTATTATCATAAAAATAGCGCGCCAAATCAATCAAAGGTAAAAACGGTAAGTTGATGTGCACGAGTTAACAAAAAAATTATGGTGGAACTGAGTACTATTTGCAGTCCGGTGACAGGTAGAACCATTGTTACCCATAACACAAACAGCCCAAACAGCAGTGTATCGGGAAGTGACCGAACAAACACAAAAGATAGCCAAACATATACAACCACCAACAGTAGCAACAGAAATATTCTACTGACAACAAAACAATACGATAACGATAACTTGGAAAACAACATTGTCAAACACGTCAAAGAAAAAGCATTCAGGAAATTTAAATTCCCGCCAGAGATTACATTCGTGAAGGCGACGATATTCAAAATTGTAAAACAAGCGAATAACAATGAAATACCAAATACAATCGATATAAAAGACCAAAAGTGGAGTGGAATTTATTGCCGAGCAGTGACTGCGTGTAGGCACAATGCTCAAACTCTTGCCAGGAAAAACTACAAAGGTACGCAACCAACAAGAAAATGACTGCCGGCATGCAATCGTTCATAATCCATTCTAACATTTTGGTCGTATTAACACTGACACGTAGACGATAAAAGAAACAACCAGATACCAGATAGTTTCCCAGGAACGGTTCTAATCACGGACACACAAGACGTTAACTCAGAAAATAGGTACCAATTGCACGAAGACTATCGGCGGAAAAATTCACCAGAATTCAAATACTTCATGAAAAGAATTCTTGGAGCTGTGTCACCAAAACAGACAGACTTCAAAAGAAAATCAGTCAGAATGACAATCAGTACCATTTTCACACCAAGCGATGAAGCTTTTGCATTGCTTTTCCTTTACAACGACTACGACTCGTGGATAAACACAACAAAGGGCACGAGGTTGAGAAAAAAATTCACTGACGGTAAGTCTGGAAATAAGGAGGGGTGGAGTAACGAGGGACAAGATCTTTACGAATACCTAGTAAGCGAATTAGAAGAACGAAGGGAGGAACAACAGTCAAAAGAATTAGAGACGGAAATACTTAAAATGTACCAAAAGCAAAATAGCAATCGTAAACAACAAGATAAGGAGGAGAACAAAGAGGGAAAAACACGGAAGCGAAAACGTACCTTGGTTGAGATTCTTGGCGAAGATGATGAGGACTACAAATTTTTCATGGAATACAATAAAAACGAACAAGAGTAATGGATGATATCAACATCAATAGTAGAACGGCTAGTTCATTATTATTTTATGGTTTGCACAATATTGTTCCGGGTCTTCTGTTCGAATATAATACAATAAACAAGATAATTTCAAAGGCTGATAAAATACTTTCGTATTTGTTACAAAATATGTTTGTTGTATTTCCGTATTTGATAAGCGTAGCGTGAATATTGTAAAATGTCGGAGAGTATTGCAAATGCGGATAAAATATTTTCTTATTAGTACAAAAATATGGTTGTTGGATTTTGATATTCGAAAAAGATAGTGTGAGTAACGTGAAAGTGACGTAACAGAATACATTGCTGGTTATCAAGAAGCTCGTATATTTGTTCAGAAAATGGTATCAACGCTACGACAATATCAGTGTACATAGAGGATATTATTACAAAAGATGAGTTTCGTGTGGAAAATAACAAAAATTCAATGGCGAGTAAATATTAACGGGGTAAGCATGAAACAAAATTGTAGAATAGAAAAATTTGGAAGCAACCATGAAACAAGGGGTGAAAATATGGATAGGAAAATAGTCCTACTTGAAATTGTTGCGTGCAAAAATAGGTAGAGAATTATTTATTGTGCGCGCAACAAAATGTTTCGGAATATTTTAAAATATCGCACGAATTTTACGAAAGCACGAGCATCGTTTATGTGACGAGAGAAACCTTGCTACTGCCATAACTTTGGTTCCAGAGGGAGTTAGAACATTCTACAGGTATCAGCGCCCATCTACACGCATTGTAGACGCCGATCAAGCTATCTATCGATTCAGTCGTCCGTCAGGGGGATCTCGCTAGAAAAATTCGTGTACATTATGTAAGAATTTTCAACAACAAAATGTCACCTGGGGAGACAAATCTTGCTACTGCCATAACTTTGCTTCCAGAGTGAGTTAGAACATTTTAGAGGTAACAGGGGCCATCTACATACATCGTAGATTACGATCGAGCTATCTATTGATTCAAACGATTGGCAGGGAGACGCTCGCTACCCCGTTTCGTGTGCACCATATAAGGATTTTCAACAACAAAATGTCACCTGGGGAGACAAATCTTGCTACTGCCATAACTTTGCTTCCAGAGGGAGTTAGAGCATTATACAGGTATCAGCGCCTATCTACATGCATTGTAGATGTCGATCGAGCTATCTATCGATTAAACGAACCGGCAGCGGGGCGCTCGCTAGTACTATTCGTGCACATGATGTAAAAATTTTGAACACCAAAATGTCACCTGGGGAGACAAATCTTCATACTGCCATAACTTTTGTTCTAGAGAGAGTTAGAGCATGCTGGAGGTATCAGGGCCCATCTCCATACATTGTAGACGACGATCGAGCTATCTATTGATTCAACGAACCGGCAGCGGGGCACTCGCTAGTACTATTCGTGCACAGGATGTCACCTGGGGAGACAAATCTTCATACTGCCATAACTTTTGTTCTAGATGGAGTTAGAACATGCTAGAGGTATCAGGGCCCATCTACATGCATTGTAGATGACGATCGAGCTATCTATCGATTCAACGAACCAGCAGCGGGGCGCTCCTCCTGGATATGAATGGGGCCAAAAATAGGTTCGGAGTACTAGTACTACTTGTTCCTACATTGGTACGGTATGTACTCGTACCGGCATTGTACTTGTCGTACTGAGTGTTGTTTATTCGCGGTTCGAAATTTTTGAATTTAACGGTTTAACGGTTTATGGGTGACTGGGCATGCGCTGTCACCGCGCAGAGTCTCCAAATTGTTGAAAATAGAACAAAAAGAACATGAAAACTCTCATTACTTTTTTATATTCATATTCAGTAATGAAGATAAAGTTTTTTATATATCATGTCCCTTTGACTTCAAAAGAAACAGAAACAAACAGCAGATTCGTATTCCTCTTTAAATAAGCTTTCCAACGGTATAAAGGTTAATAGGGGTTGCACACGTTCTTCAAAATGTGGATTCCCGTACGGAGGGAACCAAAGTGAAATTGAGGTACGACCGATTTTCCATGTAATTTGGCCAACTGGATTACTAAATTATTACACCAAAACTCGAGGAGCTCGTACTAATAATCCACGAGTACTGACCGATTTTCCATGTAATTTGGCCAACTGGATTACTAAATTATTACACCAAAACTCGAGGAGCTCGTACTAAGAAACATAAGTTAATTTTTAATCAATTCATGAGCACCTCACCGGATTAGGGCGCCCTAAAAACAAAAGTAATCAAACAAAACCAAAACCGAAACGGAAAACCGAAAATGAAAACAAAAAGAAGCACACCACCAAACAAATCAACAATGAGACCAACAACAAGAATGGTGACAGTAAAAAATTGATATCTCCCTGAATATTGGGAGCTAGGGAACCAAACTGGTACCACCAAAATTTCCGCAATGACGAGGCAGTATCGATTATGTTGAACGGCTTTGCATTTGTAGCTTAGGGGAGCAACGAAAATTAACTTTAGTTGTCGTCGTCGTCATTATCGTTGTTGTTCAAATGCCAGCGGAGCAACAAAGAATACACCATTCCCCTAGATCGTAGCTGGCAGTGCTTGTAGTTCGGTTGCTATGAGCGAGCTCCTCTCGTTTTGGTGTAATAATTCAGCAATCCAGTTGGCCAAATTACATGGAAAAATCGGTCGAACTCGTGGATTACGTAAATAATCTACGAGTGTGCTCTTGCCTTTCTGATAGTAACTATTACTCCTTGTTCGGTCTCCACTTCGAGCAAGCTCTCAGTGTCGACCTCCTCAGGAGTGTTACTAACTGTGTTCCACCTCGGTCTCAGTGTCGTTTCACTCCACTTCGGCCTCGGTGGAACACAGGTGTAATAAACTAGTAATCCAAATTGGATTACAACAAGTAATCATGTAATCCATTTTATCCAAGTAGAACTCAGTACTAGAAAACAATTCTGGGAACTCAAGCTCGTTGCACTCACTCTCTTGCCCATAATTGTTTTCCAGTACTGAGTTCTACTTGGATAAAATGGATTACATGATTACTTGTTGTAATCCAATTTGGATTACTAGTTTATTACACCGCGCGGCCGAGCAACTCGTAGATTATATTACAGAAACATAAGTTAATTTTTAATCAATTCATTAGCACCTCACCGGATTAGTAATCCAATTCTGTAATCCACCCAGCTCGGTACTAAGACAGTAGAAATCAACACTTCTCATCTACTTAAGAGCTCGCTAAAACAAGTAATCCAATTTTGTAATCCATTGAGCTCGGTACTAAGACAGTAGAAATGACAGTTTGCACCTTCACCGGATTACATAAGGCCACCCTAAAAACAAAAGTAATATTATTTGAGTCTCCATCTCACGATTAGATCTCTTGCTTGCTTCTTTTCCCACTTTTTGTTTTCGGTAATGTAAAAAGAAGCGAGCAAACAAACAATCAACAACAATGAGACCAAGAACAAGAACAATGGTGACAGTAAAAACTTGATATCTCCCTGAATATTGGGAGCTAGGGGACCAAACTGGTACCAAAATGTCCGCAATGACAAGGCGGTATCGATTATGTCAAACGGCTTTGAGTTCATAGCTTAGGGGAGAAACGAAAATTAATTTCAGTCGTCGTTGTCATTGCCGTCGTCATCGTCAATGAAACCAATAATGGTGACAGTAAAAAATTGATATCTCCCTGAATATTGGGAGCTAGGGGACCAAACTGGTACCAAAATGTCCGCAATGAGGAGGCGGTATCGATTTTGCTGAACGGCTTTGCGTCGGTAGCTTAGGGGAGAAACGAAAATTAATTTCGCCGCCGTCATTGCCATCGTCATCGTCATCGTCATTGCCATGAGGGATTGTCAGCCCCGAGGACGCCAGAGCAAGAGTAGTACACCATTCCCCTAGATCGTAGCAGTGCAGTGCTTGTAGTTTGGACGCCGGACCTAGAATACAAAGTTAGCTGCATCATAGCAGCAGACAATGCTTGTAGTTTGGAATTGATAAAAGAAGCCACAGCCTCAACAAGAAGCAACACTTCCAAGCTTGTTAGAAAATCTTCCAAGCCAGACGCCACAAGAATAAACCATTCCATAGATCGTAGCAGGCAGTGCTTGTAGCTCGGTTGCTGTGAGCAAGCTCCTCTCGTTTTGGTGTAATAATTCAGCAACCCAGTTGGCCAAATTACATGGAAAAATTGGTCGAACTCGTGGATTACGTAAATAATCTACGAGTGTGCTCTTGCCTTTGCTGAATTAGTAACACTCCTTCGGTCTCAGCCTCGTTGCACTCGGCTTCGGCCTCAGTAGTGTTACTAACTGTGTTCCACCTTGGTCTCAGTCTC
The DNA here is from genome assembly GCA_037355745.1 of Pseudo-nitzschia multiseries. Lineage (NCBI taxonomy): Eukaryota > Bacillariophyta > Bacillariophyceae > Bacillariales > Bacillariaceae > Pseudo-nitzschia > Pseudo-nitzschia multiseries. The sequence continues at coordinate 25,209,778 of CM074783.1, forward strand.
AGCCTTCGGCTTCGACCTTGACCTCGGTGGAACACAGGTGTAATAAACTAGTAATCCAAAATTGGATTACAACAGTAATCATGTAATCCATTTTATTCCAGTAGAACTCAGTACTGGAAAACAATGTTGGGAACTCGAGCTCGTTGCACTCACTCTTGTGCCCATAATTGTTTTCCAGTACTGAGTTCTACTGGAATAAAATGGATTACATGATTACTGTTGTAATCCAATTTGGATTACTAGTTTATTACACCGCGCGGCCGAGCAACTCGTAGATTACATTACATAATCCACGAGTACGACCGATTTTCCATGTAATTTGGCCAACTGGATTATGTGATATAATCTACGAGTTGCTCGGCCGCGCAGTGTAATAAACTAGTAATCCAAAATTGGATTACAACAGTAATCATGTAATCCATTTTATTCCAGTAGAACTCAGTACTGGAAAACAATTATGGGCACTTGAGCTCGTTGTCTCGTGCCCATAATTGTTTTCCAGTACTGAGTTCTACTGGAATAAAATGGATTACATGATTACTGTTGTAATCCAATTTTGGATTACTAGTTTATTACACCGCGCGGCCGAGCAACTCGTAGATTATATCACATAATGACTCCGCTACAACTCGGAGCTGGAGTCGTGGTTGCTTCGGGGATAGCGATAAGTAATTTTTATGATGCTATTCTACGGAGAGAATGAACAATCTTTTTTTGTACATAAAGGATTTGTACTTGTAATTACTCGTAATGTACACAAAGTAATCTTACGGTACGGGTACTACGAGCACAAACTCGTACGTACAGTACAACATGATTTTTTGATTTTGTTAGCGAAAAAATCGTCATTCACGACTGGTTTAGTCAATGGGTGATTCCCGAAATAGTCTGGGTAGGGGCCCAGATTCGATCTGGGTCTGGGCCCAAATTTAATTCTGTACCATTTTGACCCAGATACCGGTCAACGTGAGCTCACGACGACCAGGGTCTGGGTCCCTACCCAGATTTGCTTGAAATCCGGCATGGAATTCCGGACTGAAGAAAATTTCATTCCCATACTCACCCAACAGACAAGTCACACATCCAACGGATCGCCAATTTTGGCTGCTGCTGCTGATACACGACATAATTTTTCCATCAAATCATATGTTTAATATTGCTCTTGTTATCTGCTGGTGTTCTTGCTATGTGACAACGATGAGGGAGGAGATACATATTCAGCTCCAGACATAATTTTTATATCATATCATCATCAGCGATGGCACCCAACGCCAATAGAGCACGGGCTTGACGCAGGTTGGGTGTGACCAACTACAGCAAAACGGAACTCATTGTATTGCTACACACCATCAGACCAATCCTTCCCATTGGTCCCGAGCAATGGGATCAAGTCGCCCAAATCCATAGAAACAACTTCCCTGACACTGACAGAACTGTTCCCAACCTCCGTAGGAAATACACAGACCTTTACCGGAAACAAATGCCTACCACCAGCGATCCAAATTGCCCCAAGGAGGTGAAGTTGGCAAAGAAGATCAGAAAATTGATTTATGATAAGACGGAAATTGGTGATGGAGAAGAGGCGTTCGATATAGAAGAAGGATACATCAATAACAACGACGACATGAGTACTAGTGGTAGTGAGTACGAGGATTCTGACAATGACATTCTTCTTCCTCCAATCCCACTCTGTCAACCTTCGCAAGTAACGGAATCAACCCAGCCAACCCAGCCAACCTAGCCAGCCCAGCCAGCCCAGCCAGCCCAGCCAGCCCAGCCAACCCAGCCAACCCAGCCAACTCAACCAACCCAGCCAACTCAACCGACCCAACCAACCCAGCCAACCCAACCAATCCAACCACCACCACTACGTCAGCCTTCCAAACAAGCAACTGCAAACAAAAACAAGGTTGCCGGGATTGCATTCGTGCGCGTACCACCTTCCCCAGCAGTACCCCACCAGCTTACGCGCTTGCGCTCCTCTTCTTCCTCCACCGCAGGAGCCACAAAGAGACAGTACAAAAGCTCCAAAGTCAATGGCCAGGAGATCCTTGCTTTCTTGAGAGAGAACTCTGAGCTTGAGAGGGAACAAAGGAGAGAGCAATCCCGGCTCGATAGGGAAGAACAACAGGCCATGATGAAATCGTTCAAGTCCGCCATCGCTGACATTGCCTCCTTATTCGTATGACAACTTTTCAATTCCAATTCTGAAGATGAAGCTGAAGATTCCCCCCAAGCCGGCAATTCCACTTAAGGATTTGGTTCCTGTTTAATGGCAACGTCGGAGTCAGAATCGGAATCAAATAAATCGGAATTGGAATTGGAATCCGGCAAATGAAAGACTGGATTGGTTTGGGCTTCAAGAGTCCGGCAAATCTGTTGCCGGGTTTTATCAATCTATAGTTGGTCTATAACAATCTGTTGTTGGTGTTTAGCAATCTGTTGTTTGTGTTTAACAATCTGTCGTGTGAGTTGTTGTTCGTGTTGTCGTTCGACTTTGGCTTGAAGAACCTTAAGAATTTGTTCTTGTTTGGAAGCTACCACCATGACATTGCTTTTGGCTTTGGAAGAAATCAAATTATGAGTTTTGCAACTTGGCAAGAAAATGAAATAATGAATTACTAGTAAAAATAATGAATTACTAGCAACTACTAGCAACTACTAGTAATATCTCATGCAATCGTAAATTTGGCAGTACATGAAAGTCTCAAATCAGTCAGAATCAAATCAATGGGATTCAACGCCGATTCCCACCCCGATTCCCATTTTGATTCCCGTGTCCATATATGGAAGAACTGATGGGATTAACCGGGTTGGCGCTGTGTTGAACCCCTCTTAAGGAGTTGAACCCATCTTAAGGAGTCATGCGGTTTTTACGAACCCGAACACCAAAAGCAAAACTACTCCATCCAAATCGAAACTACTACACGTATCTACTCGTGTCTACTCAAATTCTTGCAGCTATCCTTCCAGCTAGGCTATCCTTCCAGCTATCCTTCCAGCAAGCTCTAAGCTCATAATTCAAAAACTTTGCAACAGCGAAAGCTATGTCCAAATATAAGCTACTAATCTTTATCTACTACCGATGAAATCGACCATGGTCCCACTCAACAAGAACAATCTACTACCAACGGAATCGACCATGGTTCTACTCAACAAGAACAATCTACTCGGCTACTCGCTCAACAACAACAATCTACTCGACCACTCAAAGTGAAACACGAACATCAAACCACAACAAACCCTTAAGTCAAAACATCCAAGTTCTTTTGAACCCAACAGCTACTGAGCACCGGCTCAACGGCTCAACGCTTCACTATTCGAACATGCCGGTGGCATCTTCTGGTAGATTGTCGGCATAAGAGAAGTATCCGTCCTTCTTATGCATGAAAACATTCGGGATCTGGTTGTGACCGATGGTACTTGTTTGGTAATTGTACAGAAGAATCACCAGATTCATTGTGACCTTCCGATCTCCAAATTCCTCCAATAGGAGCTTGTCTTTCAATCGTGGAAACTGCCCCTGGATCATACGCATTCCCCACTCTGACAACTGGTGAAGGGATGTTGCTTCTCTGTTCAATAAAATAGCCTCTGCGGTATCCGGATCATTCTGAGAACTTTGCACAAGGCAGTGAAGTCTCCTGGTGGCAACCCTAAATGCAGAGTCGACGCAAACCATTGCCAGGAACTTAACAAACAGTTCTTCTATTTTATCCTAAACACCATGATTGGTGATTGTGCTGTCATGCCAGCAACCAGGGCAGTTGAAATTGCAAATGCAGATTATCCCATCCGGTGCAAAGACAAAGATACTGTTGACGTAAGTGTCACTGACCCAACTGTTGTAAAAGTATCTCTGAACCATCCAATCCGTAGAATGCTGAATTTTGACTTTGAGTTCATCTGCAGCGGCCCAGACTCCACGTTGTTGAAGTCTTGGGTATTTGGTGCCAATGGCGGCAATGTATTCCTCAACTTGTTCTTCTGTTGGGGCTTTAACCATTGCCTTTGGATGCTTCCTCTGCAATACAAACAAGAGAACCTTTCTGGAGAACTTCAACCATTTGTACATAACAGTAGAGGTGAGTCCAAATGCCATAGACACAGATCTTGCAACCAATCCTTGTGTTCTAAACCAATGAAGTACTAGACCAAGACAGTATGTTGCATTTGCTTCACGCTTTCTTCCACTCCATACTCCATTCACATTGACCTTCCGCTTTCGAACGCATCCCGTGTTTTTGCCGATGGTGTATGCATCAAATACTGGTTGAAACATGCGTAGGAGATTGTGAAAGACCTTGTGGTCGACACCACAGCAGTTCAGAAGAGCCTGGTTGTTACCTGACTGGAATAGATAAAGAAAGGGGGACTCTGAATGATGCCGAAGGGCTATCCTTGGTGTTCTCCTATCTCTTCGACACCTTTCTTCCAATGCATCATCATCATCCTCATCATCTTCTAAAAGATACAAACAAACAAGCAACTCAAGAGACATGGTCAACCGATCAACAAATATTATGTATCGGTGTGTCGGTTGAGTCGCCAAAACAAGCTGAACCCACTGAAAGTAGTCGCTAAAAATTTCCAGCACATTTAAAGAACAACCCAGATTTTTAATTGTATCAAGACAACAATTTGCAATTTTTAATCGTATGAAGTGGACAAATTTGGCCATTACAATGGTCCAAGTGAAGGATTCCTTATTCCAAAAAAGAGACTTTGCACACTGGCCCGCCAAAAAATCTGGGTATGGTGATCCCGAAATAAGAAAATCTGGGCCCCTACCCAGACTATTTCGGGAATCACCCAATGATTTAAAAAAAAAAACGCAATGATTTTTGTCATACCGGTACTCGTACTCGTACGAGTACCTCTAAATAATGAAGATACTAGTATTACAACATGTAGGTACTATATATGGTTTGAAATTGAACTAAAATAAAGATTGTGAGCTTAAGCTTGCTAAATCAGCTGAAGCATTGAAAGCTTGTGTTGAATCTGAAAAGTTCTTGCACAACCTAAAACTAAGATATGTATTTCATGATGTTCATCCAGTCTTCAATCATAATATTGAAGTGCCGGCCGGGGTGTCATTTTGACTGACATCAGAATTTGGGTTTTCATTAATGATCGTGGTGGGAGGAGGATGAATTCAATCGTGAGGGGTTGTTGAATACCACACTCTTTTTCTTCTTGTAAAAATCGCATTCGGTGCCTCAGAATTTTCATGTTGGCGCGCAACTATCATGATCCACTAGTTAGTGAAGTTTTAATTCACGCGACAGATAGTAGTATGGTTTGATATGATTCCTAATATTCATCCATTGAACAATATTTTGTTGATTTGAGAGGAAGGAAACTGTTCCATTCATACAAATCTGTTGGATCATATAAGGTCCTTTGCTTCTTGCTTCAATAGCAGCTGGATTTTGCTTGCCATTGAAAACCATACTTTGGTCTCCAGCAGCTTGATATTCGTGCAACTTCCTGTAGTGGCTGTTCTCTTTCATAGCATTCTTGTCGGTTTGAGCTTGTTGTTGTTGTTTGTTTCTCACCATGGTAAGATCTGTAATAACTGGAATCAGAAGGAACATGTCTTGGTGAATAGACAAGGGCACCGGGTGCCATTCCAAATGTATTGTGGATTATTGATCGGATAGCAGCAAAGTGAGCCAAAGCAAAGACACTCTCGGTAATGTCTGTGGCTTGCTGCAGAGTCTGTGGAGGATTGTGGTGTTGAGCTTGGTTTGCATTGCTGATTTGATTGTATCATGTACACATTCGAGAACTGTGTTTGCTTGTGGATTTCAAACTGAACGGAACATACCTTGGCTTTGATTCCAAGATTGTCAAGATGAAGTCTAAAATTATTACTCATAAAAATTTGTTCCTTGATCAAAAATGCAATTTACAGGTTTTGGATATCTGGAGAACCATCCATTGTCAAGGGCATGCTGGACAGTCATGAGGCCAGTTGGGTTGACTTGTGGTGCCCAAATGATTTCTAGGAGGTTGGCTCACACGTCCATGATGGCGAAGCCATTGAATTCAATTGTTCCATGGCCAGGGATATTGATTTTCCAAGGACTGATTCCATCAGTTGCAATCATATCCCAGGGGACATATTGGTGTTCTTTGGTGGCTAGGTGGCTGTGACTTTGGTGGCTATCCTTGTACCTCTGGCAGGCATCACAGGATTTGCAAAAGTCATTGACTTGGTGGTCCTTGAGATTTGGAGCATATACAAATTGATTGATTGTTTGATACAATTTTTCAGAGCCGGCGTGGCCAACAACCACATTGGTGGTAATATTTGATTGTGGCTTGGACTCAGTCTGGAGGGAGTACTATTTTCTTTTGAGCGTTGGATTCGACAATTTGTGAATTGGTACCATTGAAATTCTCAGCCGTATACTTTGGATTCATGGAAATATTGATGTTGGCAGCTTGGTCAGCTGCCAGTTGAGCAAAGGCCAATGGGTAGTATATTGGAATGTCTGCCGGATAATTGATGATGAATAAGTCCAAAAGATCAAAAGTGTTGGTGGTAATTTTGAATTTGGAGCTGAGTTTGTCCCGGGCTGGAGCCGGAGACTCCCTCTTTTCCTCTGGGGATTGCTGAATGGGAAGCCTTGAGAGAACATTGACAATCACATTATCTTTCCCTTTGATGTATTTGAATACTGGGGAAAATTGTTCAAGGAGCATTCTCCAAGTCATAATTCTGTGACTCGCCAGGTTTTGCTAGGTAAGGGTGATGTGGTCAGTCCAACCAATAATTTTGGCACCCCAAAGAATGGGTCGGAATTCTTTGAAAACTTTGACAATACAGAACATTTCTTTGTTGACCATTAGGTATTTCTGTTAGGCTACATTGAGTTTTCTGGAGAAGCAAAGAATGATATATTGCTTTCTTGGATGGTGACAGCTCCAAGTTGATAATCCAAAGCATCAGTATAGATGTGGAAGGGCTTGTTTGGATCCGGAAAGGCAAGGAGGATACCCTGTATAATGAAGGCTTTGGCTTTGTTGAAGGCTTGGATTAATTCTGGAGTTGGTTGGAGCTTTCCCTTGGCCGAGGGCAGTGAGCAAAGCAAGGACTTCAGCACATTTTGGATAGAAGTTTTGGTAGAAGTTAATTATCCCAACAAAGGAATGAAGATGGGTAATTGTTGAGGGAAAAGCCAGTTCAGAATAGACTCAATCTTCTTTGAATTTGGTTGAATACCATCTCTGGAAATGACGTGGGCTAGCCATGGTGATTGGGATTGGAACCAATGACACTTGTCTGGTTTTACAGCAAAGTTGTGTACCTTGAGGAGGGACAGAACTTCAGAAACAGATTTGCAATGCAATCCAAGATTGTCAAAGAAGATTCCAATATCATGAATGTATACTTCAATATCTTTGAAATGGAGTAGCATCTGTTCCATACAGTCTTTGGTTCTGCTTGGAGAGTTGAGGAAGCCCATTGGAAGTCGGAGGAGGGGGAAAAAATTAAAAAGCTGTGACAAGGACACAGAGCCAAGTTGAAGCTTTGTCTAGTTTGAAGGTGTGGAATTGCATGGTAATGTTTATGAGGGTGAAATATTTTAAACCTCTTCTTTGGTGGAAGATATCTTGGATCTTTTGGGAGAGGATAGTGGAGTTTCTTGGTTACTTTGTTGAGCTCTCAGAAGTCACGAATGAGCCAAAAGGAGCCATCTGTTTTAGGTACTACAAAGGTTGACATTCCCCATTCCGTGGCATAGCAGCGCTCAAGGATTCAAAGTTTTACTTGCGGGTCAATTTCCTTCTTGACAGCTTCTTGTCAGTGAAGAGGAATTAGATATGGTTGTTTCGTGTGATATGGCTTTGCATCTTGCTGGAGATCAATGTGAAACTCTTGATTAGGGAAAATACCTAATTACTTGTTGTTGAGGCCTTCAAAAAGTTCTTCACAATTGGTATGAATCTTGAGGAGGCAGGATTTTTCATGATTGGAGAGGTGTTCTTGTTCCAATACTAACTTGTTGAGGTCTGTTTTCTTGTATTTGGTTGAACCATTGACGTATGCTTGTTGGGCTGATTTGGTTGGTGTAGCTCTAAGCAACAGAGTAAGATTCAGCTGACATTACTTTGTGGAGCATGGTCTTGTTCATGAAGTAATTCCCTGGATGGTATTGCATGGTCTTGTCGCACCATTTGAGTGTGCAAGCTTCAAAGTTCATCTTCATTTCTAGATCTCTCATAGTTCTTTGGCCAATGAGGAGATGGTAGTTGATGTTTTGGGTGACTACGAAACACTTGATTTGCAGCACTTTCAGGGAATACGAGAGTTCTGGGAACATGATATTTTACAGGATCACATAATGGCTACAAGTTGCTTTGCCATTTGTTGTTTGCTTTTGGATTGGTTGAGCAAGGAACTGCTTTTGACCATGGGAATGGAGGATTCAACAACGGGGTTGTCGTTGGATCCAGAATCGAAGAGGGTCTTCAGATAGTACTTTCCAGGGATCTTGTTGATGGAGTTGCAAATACTAACTGTGGTTGGGGCAGGATCAATATCAGTGTTGTTGGCGTTGCTGTTGGAGGCAACATTGCTATTTTTGTTGAGGGATTCCAATGTTTTTTAGAAATATTTGAAGGTTGGAATTGTAATATTTGGAACCGATTTCAATGTCGGCATGGAAGAGGTCTAGTACACAAGGTTCTGGAGTGGCTTCTTCTGGAGTTTCTTTGATGAACACACACATGTGTTGCTTGGGTTCATGTGAGTTGTTGCCATAGGAGGTGAATGAATTGCTCGACCAACAGCTGTTGGAATTCCAGTCATTCACATGAGAATCATTGTTGTTGTTATTGTGATTGTTTTTGTTATTTTGATTAGGTCAATTCGGATTCTTGGCATTGAGAAAGGATTGATCCCATGTGTGTGGTTCTTCCTGGATGAATCAGACAAGGTGAGAATTCAGAGACTCTTCCTGGGTTGTTGTTTTGGTTGTTGTTGGAGCCTTGTTGGTTGTTTTGGTTATTGTTCAATTGATTGTTATTTTGATTATTTCCATTACAATTGTTTTGGTAGTTGTTGTTGTTGTTGCTGCTGCTGATGTTGCGGCAATTACCAATGTTGCCACTGTTGTTGCCATTCTTGTTGTTGTTATTTCTGTTTTGGGAGGAATTATCTTGGTGATTATTTTTCTTACTCTTTTTGTTTTCCTTTTTTTGGTATTGCTCCATCCTTGTGACTGTTTGGTTGAGGAGGGTGTCTTCGTATTGGGAGTGATGTTCTTCGTAGGAGTTCTTCCATCGTTTGGTTGGCATAGTAGATTCTTCAAAGATCAGACTTTTGAAGTCTTCATCCTTGATGGATGGGTTCTCTGCTGGGTGTTGGGGCAGTAGTCAAAGGATCACACGGTTATGTAAGGTAACCATTGAGACAAACTGGTCTACAGTCATGTTGGTGGTCTTTTTTATGTTGTTCTTGAGGAACCTTCTTTTGTGGCATTGATATGCATCTGTATTGTTGTTGAACTTGTGATTGATGAAGGCTGTCAACCATGATGGCAAAGTCTGGCACCATTTGGCTGTTCTGGGCTGTTACATATTCATCCCACCAGTCCCGATCGACGTAATCTCTGAGGAGATCAGAGAACTTATCAAATAGCTTGGGTCCTGTGGTTAAGGAAAGGGTTTTCTTTGCATGTTAGAATTCATTGATGGTGAAAAGCACTTGGAAAAGTGATGCTCCCACAGTAATGATTGGCACTTTGACTTTGACAGTCTCAGAGATGCCATTAGTGGTAGTACTTGTGTGTTTGAAATCTATCTTTTTAAGAGACTCTGGTGGGTCAAAGTCAAACTTGAAAGGGATGACAGAATAGCTTGTCATTGCTGGAAAATCTATCAGGAGCAGTTCGATGTTTGTTTGTTTGTGTGTTTGTTTGTTTCTCAAGTGAAAAGGGTTGAATCAGTTATTTGACCACTGAGTGCCGATTGCTTGTGAGCGCGTGCGTTGAAACTGAAAAGTTCTTGCTTCACATGATGCTAAAACTAAGATAGCTAAGATAGCTATTCCATCCATTCTTTGATATAAGTGACCAGCTGGCATGTCATTTTGACTGACATCAGTTTGGGAGAAGTTCCGTTTTTTTTATGAATGACAGGGTTGAATACCACAAAAACCGCAATGATCAGTCATGCTCATGTTCATGTTTGTTCATGGTGTTCATGATTTGATTCGTGATTCGTGATTCGTGATTCTTTTTCAGGATTATACATATGCATAATACGTTACAACATACTATCATTATCCATCGTAAGTCGTACTACCGGTAAGTCGTAAGTTTTCTGCCTTCTGCCATGAGTTCACAATGACCAACCACCCGCGCCAGTTTTTCGAGCAATATCTGCGCAAAATAAATTAATCGTCGTACAGTGCGCAACGCGCAGTGTGTCGTCTCGACTACTCGTACGGTACTCGTAATTGCGAGTAAGACTGATGAGAATTGCGTTTGGGTGACAAACATACGATACGTAATCGAACAAACGCACAACAAAAAATTCAAACAAACCAAAAGTTGCTAACACTACAGTACGGCACGAGTATCGTATTTATTCTGCACAAAAATCAGTGGTGGATCGTGGACCACAACAACGAAGTCAGAGGTTTGAACTACGAGTCGAGTCGAGTCGAGTCGAGTCGGAGAGACCAACGTGCCTTTCAGAGTACGAGTACTTCGTTCGACTCTCCGCGTCCGACACGAAACGAGTGAATATATTACCAACCCTTGACGTCTATCTATCTATCTATTTATCTAAAAAATAACTAGTTACTCGCTCACACAGAAAATGACAGAAGAGGGACGAGGGACCGTGGTGACAACAACAGCTGCGTCGACGAGCGCGGTTGTTGTCACGAGTCCAACCAGCAAGGAAACGAACACCAACACCAACGCGAACGCGAACAGGAACAGGAACATCGAGCACGAAGAGGACGATGCATCGAGGTCTGCTGCACAACACGATGAGACCGCAACCCCCGAAATGTCTGCCGAGACCGTGGTCGCTTCCGATAACGATAACGATAACGACGATTGTTCCGATGGTGATGACAATGGCAATGGCAATGGCAATCAAGGCCAGAAAACAGCTGAACCCGATTCTATTATTTCGAATGCAAACACGAACGATTCGTCGGATTCCGGGGACGGTAGCGGTGGCGAGTCCTCCTCGGATGACGAAGACGGAACCGATGTCGACGACAGCGACGACGATAGCGGTACCAGTACCGGTGGCGATGGCAGAAACGACGGCATATCCGCATACGAACAACTCCGCATAGAGCGCATCAGACGAAACCAGGAACGACTGGCACAGCTCGGTCTCGTAGACGACAAAAAGAAGATGGCGAAGAGACGAATAATAAAGAAACCGAAACCACGGAACGAGATCGATCTCCCGAAGAGGTCCCAGCCGAAACGGTCTGCCAAGAAGAGGTTTTCCGATGGAGGACTCGTTGACACTTTCTATATCGACCCGTGGGGGAGTCGACCGTCGAGGAAGTCTTCGACCAAGAAGTCGCTCGCTAGTGCTAGTGCTAGTACTAGTTCCAGTCAACAACAAAACGCCAAAGAAAAGGAAAAGGTCGCGATGTATTCCAGACGGTATCGATGTGGCGAATGCAGAGCCTGCACCCGAGTCAACAACTGCCAAACCTGTTACTATTGTGTCATCAACCAGCGCATGGATTCCGGGGAACTTGCTGCCGTGAATACACGGCGTCGGTGTTTGTTCAAATATTGTTGGAGGCGACTCATAGATGTGGACGGAGACGTAAAAACAGAGGCGGAGACAGAACAAAAATCGAGCGTAGAGAACACAAGGATGGAAGTGAAAACAGAGGATTCCGCTGCGAATGCAACGAAAACTATTGATCCGTCAACAGCCACTGCTACTGCTGCTGCTGCTGCTGCTGCTGCTGCTACCGATATCATTGCTAGTAGCAATGCTGATGGCAGTAATTCCAAAGACCATCCGATAAAATCGAAAGAACTTGAGATGACCAGGATGGAAGTGGAAGCACAGGATTCCTCCATGAGTACCACGAAAACTATTGATCCGTCCGCAGCCACTACTGCTGCTGCTGCTGCTGATGATGATGATATGATTGCTAGTAGCGTTGCTAATGGCAGTAATAGCAAAGACCATCCGATAAAATCGAAAGAACCTGAGATGACCAGGATGGAAGTGGAAGCACAGGTTTCATCTGTGAATACCATGGAAACTGATCCGTCCGCAGCCACTGCTGCTGCTGATATTATTGCTAGTAGCGTTGCGAATGGCAGTAATTGCAAAGACCATCCGATAACATCGGAAAGACGGGATGATGTCCTCAAAGACGAAACGAATGCAAACATAGTCGACAAAAAAGACATCGCGGGGGAGAAAGATGGAGAGAATCATTTCCAATCACTAGCTACCGATGTTCACAAAGATTGTGAACATCAACCCACGAGTGCCACGTGCAGTAGCAAAGACGAAAACAAGGGTGACAATCCGGAGGATCCGACCAAGGCCGAAAATCGGACGCCGATCGATTATTTGCCCTCTTATATAGAAGAGGAGGAAAAGGAAACCGGAATCCCAAAGTGGTTGGACGAATTTCATTCTTTCTTATCTACCATTCCACACGGGGCACAGAACAAGGTGCCCAGTAAGAAAAATACCGACAGCACGATGAGCCAGGTGTACAAACTCGTCTCGGGGGAAGGCGTGACCTATCATCTGTGGCCGGAAGGTACATATTTTAAAAAGGGGGTAAAGATCCGGCTGGGGATGGATTTGAATGCTCTTCACGCGGAAGGAGTTGCAATGGAAAAGATGTACGTAGATCGTCGAAAGGGGGGATTGTTGAGACATCCAATCAACAAATTGATTTTCTATAAAGAATGGCTGACAAACGGCAAACCAAAGGCACCTACCCCGCCTCCCTCGCCATCCATAACCGCAATTGCTGCTGAAACAAGCCATAGACCGAGTGATGACGTCGGCAAGGATGAAGGTTCAGGGGACGGGGGAGGAGCAAAAACGGTGACAAAGAGGTTCGAGGATCTTGTCAAAGCAAATCGCATTAAGTGGCCTTCGGACGAGAAAGAAGGAGCGGGTGCGAGTATTGCCGCCGAGGAGATCAGCAGCACCAACTGTAAACCTGACCTGGCTCCGAGCAATGAAGCTGCCGCGGATTCTCTCACCACCTTGCAAGAGAACAACAAAGAGATTGCAGAAACCGTCGGAAGCGACGACAATAACAACATGGTTGATGCCGAGAAACTTGGCGGCGCTGCTCTTATTGCCGGTAATGAAGGCAATATTATTTCTAACCTTTGCCAAGAGAATAAACATGAAAAAAGCCCGGCTGAAAGGAATGGGAATGGCACTCCTGATAACCCCGAAACCTGCAAAACTGTGATTAACACAGCGAACGATGGCGGTCAACACAGCAATCAATACTGCAATAAAGATGCAGTAACCGCTACGACGATAAAGAAAGAAAGTAATGCTGATAAAACGAAAAGAATGCCCGAGAGTTGCTGCGTATGCTCGAAGGACGATTTCCTAATTTGCTGCGATGGCTGCGGTCGCGGATATCATTCAAACTGCCATTATCCAAAACTAAAAGAAATTCCAACCGGAGATTGGTTATGCAAAGACTGCAAGGTTATTAGAAAACCAGCTTCTGCGAAGCCTTCCGCGAAGCCTTTCGCGAAGTCGACAAGTGTTGCTCCAAAGAAGAAAGTGATTATGAATAAAGAACTTTTCGATGGTGAACACGACGATGACTGCTATATTTGTTACGAAGGCGGTGAGTTGATCTGCTGCGATTTTTGCGAGAAATCCTTTCACTGCGCTTGTCACATCCCTCCTCTACCCTGCATCCCCGAGGGAATCTGGAAATGCTGCGAATGCTCGGCACTAGAACGAAAGAAAATGTCTCGCTGTGGAGAATGCACGGCTTGTGTACGTGATGATTGTGGGACGTGCAAACACTGTCTCGACAAACCCAAATTCGGTGGGTCCTACAAATTAAAGCAGGTCTGTGTTCATAAGGTCTGTCCATATCCTCGCCTCGCCCCACCAGCATCTAGAGCTTCACTGACTGGTGATATTCCTCCCGTGTCATCATCGATGAGTGGGAATACACCAAGCTCTACCAAGAAACGCGGCAGACACAGAAAATCAATCGATGGCAACGCGTTACCCACGGACAGTGCAAGAAAGCGTGGGCGCGGTAGATCCAGGAAGTCTGTGGATACTCCCGATGCACCCAGAAAGTCAATCGATGGCAACGCTTTACCCACGGAGAGTGTAAGAAAGCGCGGGCCCGGCAGGCCCAGGAAGTCTGTGGATACTCCCGATGCACCCAGAAAGTCAATCGATGGCAACGCTTTACCTACGGACAGTGCAAAAAAGCGCGGGCGCGGTAGACCCAGGAAGTCTGTGGATACTCCGGATGCGGTGACTGTGAAAAAGCGCGGCAGACCGAGAAAGTCGGCAATCACTGAAGATTCTAGCGAAAGCGACATTGCACACGATGCAAAGCGCGCCAAGACCGAACCAATGGACGACGAGATGATTTTTAGGTTCAAGATTTCGTCACTCAAGTCTGCCTACAGAGACGCAGATTCTCTGAAGATTTTCAGAATTCTCAAAGAAGTAATCCGAGATCCTAGCGATTACAAAGTCGTCGACAAGGCGTGTGAACTCCTCCGCAAGTGTGCTAAATCGCCTGACTGTGTGAAAAAAATCATGATATTTGGTGGCATCGAAGTCATTTGCAACGCCATGAGAGACTTTCCAGATAGATATATGATTCAGGCCGAAGCATGCTGTACACTTGCAGAGTTGCTTTGGATTTACCCCGCCATCGCGAAAAAGCTTACCCACATGGGTGCGATTGACCTCATTGTAGCTGCCATTTTCAGCCTCCCAAACTACTCAAAAGTCCAGCAGATGGGCTCTGGTGCTCTTGGTGCATTCTCGTATGACCCAAATTGCATTCAACACATTGTGGATGCTGGTGGTCTGCGCGCTGTTATAGCTGCAATGGAACGTTTCCCCAAGAAACTCGTTGTACAAAAAGAGGGGTGTTATTTTCTTCAAAATGTGGTTGCTCGATCTGCTGACGCGTTTAGCGCTGTATCAAAGTCACAAGTTGTGCCCATTATTGTTGAAGCGTTATCACTCGCTGAAGCGGATGCGGAATTTCTCCAATCGGTGTACGGGCTAATTGCTAATTTGGCGTTGAATAAAGCTCTCAAAGCATTGATCGGAAAATCGGATTGCATTTGTACAGCTATTTTGGCATTAAAAGTCAACGATGATGTCGAGGTAAAGCAAGCAGCTTGTACTGCCTTAAGAAACCTCGCAATGGATAGCACTGATAACCAAACGAAGATTTCGAAAGAAGGAGGCGTCGATGCGATATTCGAAGCAATTCGTTCGTTTCCTGATGTCCCGGCGCTTCTCGTCCTATCGTTCCGTTTAATTAAGGAACTTTGCATCAACGATGAACTGGTGGCACATGAAGTTGCGCAGCATAGTAGGATCAAAACCATCTTGAAAGCGATGGAAGAGAAAAGCGATCTATCCGCAATTCAGATTGCCGTTTGTGACCTTATCGGTTTCCTTGTCCTTAAAGGAAAGAATGAAATCCTAGCCCCGAAGCTCGCCAAGGCCGTTATCACCGCGATGGAAAATCATGGCGAGAAT
Organism: Pseudo-nitzschia multiseries; assembly: GCA_037355745.1. NCBI lineage: Eukaryota > Bacillariophyta > Bacillariophyceae > Bacillariales > Bacillariaceae > Pseudo-nitzschia > Pseudo-nitzschia multiseries. Next base: position 25,225,537 of record CM074783.1, read on the forward strand.
AATGAACTACAGATCCAGGCATGCGATGCATTGTTCGAGTTGTCTCAAGTTCCTACAACACACTTGATTTTCAAGAAGAAAGAAACGCAGGAGTTACTTGTTCGAGCCAAGAACAACTTCAAGGCCTGTGAGTCAGATGTTGACGACATTATTGCTGCTTCCAAAAAGTAGAGAAGTCCAATGCTCCCAAAAATACCGAAATCGGAGTAATTCATCAAGATAAACCACCGTTGTTAGCGACGAGCGTGAAGAATCTGTCGAAGAAAAGTAGACACGAAACGATGAAGTCCGGGGAGGAATGGACTTGTAGTATGATAAAAACACCGACAGAATCATTGAGTTCAATTCTGAGACCCTACATGTAGCTGAAGTGTTAGACGAACTATAAGAGGATTTTTGTTTTCATCAGTACACTTGACATCATCCTGAACAATAGCGACCGGATTGTTTGACGACATACAGAAAAGTATCCACCAGAATTTATTGATTTACGAAGATAAAATTAACTCGCGTTGTTCTGGCTTGCCCCTATGAGATGCTCAAAGTCAGACGAAATCCTTTTGTCAGGGTTCATCAGCTCTTCGTACTCTTCTAATTTCAAAACCAAACTCGCTGTCTCTGTATCCAGTGGAATCACCTCGGCACAGCTGCAAAATCCGCAATACATATACTTTGTTCTTGTCGATTCTCTGGCAAATAACAGAATCTGTTTCTCCTTTTCGTCACGATGTCGCTGCGTTGTCAGCGACTGTGAATTTTTAACCACCTTCCTGTACAAGGAAGACTCACTAGAGCGACCGGATTGTGCAGCCGAGCTGACGCGAAAGGACAGTTGACGTCCGTTGTCCGAAAATTCGCTGAAGGCCTTCTCCCCACCAAAGTTGCAAAACAAAATCCATGCATTCGATGTTTCAAGGACGCCGGATCGACGATTGAACCCTATGTAGGTGCCTTCCGGTATCGTCTTGAACAATTCGTGACCGACGACACGAAATGCACACGATTCCTTCGTGTAACCCAGAAAAATGCCCGGTATCGGAAGATTTTCAAGATTCCCGGTGAGGCTTTTGAGTTGGATCGGTTTCGGTCGTGTGCGACCTGGTGTGCCTCCAATTTTTCGCAAGTGGGCGCGTTCCCTCTTCGATACCTTAGGTGCGGAAGATTCGTCATCGGAGATTCCCTGACATGCTACTAGTTTCGGAGGCTCTGGCTCCTCTAGTTTCATCTTTGTTGGCCAACTCTGGCGAGCGAAGGCTTTCCCCAGCATGGACTTTATGCTTCCAAAGGAAACTTCGTAGACGAATCCTTCTTTGCAAGGCTGCACGGCGGTGAATCGAATCGTCGAGAGCAGGTTCTTGTGAACGTTGAAAAACTGACCGTTATAGCGTTCTACGACATCGCTGTCTTCGACGATGGTGTTCAGCAACAAGGGAATAATTGCAGCATCCAGCAGGGCGTAGGAGATTTGCTCGTCCGATAGTGGACGGAAAGACCAATCGGAGATCTGTTGGGTCTTATCGATTTTTTTGTTCAAGAGAGCTGCCGTCATCTTTTGTAGGCTTGACAGGATGCGTCGATCGCGTTTGTTGTTGAACACCACCGACGATACCGACTGCAGATCCATGACGGAAGCATACGTGGAAAAACACCTTAGATGAGGAAACGATGCCGCTAACTTTCCTAAATCTTGGATTACGCCAAATCCAGCCAAAGGCAGATTCGGATTCCGAAACAGTTTCAACAGGATTCGATCAAGATCGATTTCCATTGAGCTAGTTTGGTCGAGACTCTCTCGATCTTGAGAACGACAGATAGTTTGTAGGTCTATCAAAAACGCCTTTTTGCTCGTTCCGAGTTGCAGCGTTGCAACGGGTGAATCCAAACCGCATTCGGGGCCTGGTTTCCATTCGCAATCGAGTCCCCATGCGTGCTTGAGCAGGATAGCTTCGTTGTGGCCAAAGGTGTTGTTGCTGCCTTCGTCTTCCGTCACAACACTCGTTTCTAGATCTTGCTCGAGCTCTGCGAGACACTTGTCCAGTTCTGCCTCGAATCGAGAGAGTGAATCGGGGTTGTCCACGAGAATAGCATTGGTGTTGGCAACGACTCCGCTGTCGTTTGCGGACGCATCCGATCCGATACAGTCTTCGATCGTAATTAGTTCCAGGGATTCGATATCCACCTCGCTAAACCTCGACCCCTTTTTGACATCGTTCGACGAAGCTCGACCCTTTCTTTTTCCATTTTCTTCCGTTGGCTGAACCTGATCCGTTGCTTTGCATCTCGGAGGTCGGGATTGGGTAAACGTGAATTGTCCGTTGGCATTGGTGTTGTCGTTGTTGGCAGCCGCGAGGGATCGATCGTCGCGGTTCCACCATCGGACCGTCGGTCGCAAGCTCCTGGGAGAAAACACGGTCGGAATCCCTCCAATCACGCTACCGTCCGGAGCCGAGCGGACGGATTCTTCGTATTCCTTCATCTGGTCCGTCAGATCGTCGTTGCGGTCCATGTAGTCCTTGCCGACGTAGATGCTTTTTGTATCGTAGCCATTCAGGTCCGCCCATCTTCCCTTTTCGCTCACTTCCTTGTTGTCGTATTTTCCCTCGCTCGCTGCTTCGTCCCCGTCCGGTGTCGCGTCTTCAAAGTAGCGATTCCCGTCGTCGATCGGAAACCGCGGATCCAGGTCTCCGTACAGCTTGCCATCGGAGTGAACGCTCGCGCGATAATTCACAAACAATAGTTCTTCGTTGTTGTTGTTGTTGTTGTATTTGTTGTTATCGTGATTGCTGCCACGGGCCTTGCTGCGGGCCGCGAGCTGCTCCGCCTCGATCTTGTACAGGAGCTTGCAGGTTTCCTCGGTCATGTGGCTCCGGGCGATGCTGCACGGGGTCTGGCCCTTGTTGTTGACGATGAGCAGGTCCGCACCAGCCTCGAGGACCAGGTACCGGACGACGTCCTCCCGGCACTGCGTCAGGGCGTAAAAGATGGGCGTCTTGCCGTAGTTGCCCGTTCCCTTGGAGACGAGGTTGACGACGTCCAGCTCGGGGCAGTGCTCGTTCGCGATGTTCACCAGCCGGACGACGGTCTCGTAGTCCCCCCTCCAGGCACAAATGTGCAGCGCGTTCTTGTCGATGTTCGTCCGCGGGGTCTGCTCGTCGGGGATTTGCATCAGCTTGCAGAATTCTCCCCGGGCCAGGGCTTCTCGCAGGAGGATTTCCATTTCGTGGGCCCGTCCTTTTTTCCGGGCGGTCGTCCTCAATAGCTTGGCCTTGTTGACGATGTCGTCGTCTCGGAAGCCGCGGTACTCCTTGAGCCGGTCCTTTTTCTTTTCCCGTTGCTCCCGGCGTTCTTCCTGCTGGAGTTTTCGGATCTCGCTCCCGGACATCATTTTTCGGTCGTTTCCGGTTCCGGCACCAATGGTGGCACGGTTGGATTCGTTGCCGGGGGTGGACGGGTTCCCGTTGTGGGTGTGACTCCCAAGCGTTTGCGTTTGCGTTTGCCATTCCGAAGCGGCAGCGCGGTTGTTGGTTCCGGTTGTGAAGGATCCGACCGTGCAGATCCTACCGTTGGTGTTGGTTTGGGTGTTGGCATCCCCCGCGGTCTCGTGTGTATGCACAACACCGGCCACCTCGAGAAACCGCCCCAGATCCAGGATCGTGCTCTTGCCCGGAATCCCGCTCCCGATGCTGGCTACCGCTGTCGCCGCCATTGCCGACGGCGACGAATTCGAATTCGAATCGTGGCGATCCCAAACGTCAAAGATGGATCGATCGAGGTACAGTTCGAGCTCGTTGTCGTCGCTGTCGTTGTCGCCGTCGCCGTCGTCGCTGGTGGTGTGACAAATCGGGGGCATGCATCCCGATCGGTACCCGGTGAGGGATTCCGCGGTCGGGAGGGGTGCCAGCTGCATCGATTGGATCGACCAGGCCAGGAAGTTCCCCTCCTCGTCCCGGGAATTTCGTTCGTGCTGCAGCCGGTTCCGGACGAGGGCCTTGAGCGTCGGCAGGTGGACCCTGTCCTTTACCTGCAGGGCCGCAACGACGTGGAATCGTTGCGTTGTTTTTTTGGCGTCGGCGCCGATGCGGTGGTTGTGTGATAGGGTTCTCGTCGTCTCCATTCTCGTCCCCGCGGCGACTACCTCCCATACCAGCGTCTTGATCTCGACGACCACGGTGTTGGTGTTGGTGGTCGTCGTCCGTTCGTCGTCGCCTTTCTTTTCTTCGCTGTTGCTGTTGCTGTCGCAATCATAATCATACTCATTATCGCTGCACCGCGCATGCGAATATGGATACGAATGCTGCTCGTCGTCCCGTACCAGAAACGTTTCCGCAAGGGGAATCCCGTGGTTTTCAAACAAGCGTTTCTGCAAGAGCGTCGGTGTTTCCGTTGTTTCGATCGGCGCATCGGTCTCGGACGGAGTCTCCGTCCGATTCGCAACGGTAGCAGACATCGTCGTCGTCATCCTCCGTGTCGTTGCTGTTGCTGTTGCTGTTCCGGTCCCACCGTTCGAAGAGAGACGATAGGGAAGCGGTTTTCCGGTAGTTGTTCTTCTGCCGTGGGTTCTGCTTCGCGGCACTCCTCGCAATGGGATGGGCGAGAATGCCGATGCAAATCCAAATCCAAATGCGTGGATTCCAACAACGCGAGCCTTCCGCAGGGACAGTGCCAGAGACAGTGTCAGTGTCGTGCCTGCTAGCAACCCTATAAATCTCGAAATCGCGAATTGTCTGACCGTCCTCCTCTCTGAATGGCCGTTGTTGTGCTGCTTCTTCATCTCCGGTGGGGTAAACAGTTAACACAATACCCTATCAACCCATCGATCGTGATCTTGTGTGTGTGTGCGTGTGCGTGTGTGTGTGTGTGTTTCGGTAGAGGATTGTGCACAGCCAAGCTTCAGTAATCTTATTCTCACCTTCCGGTGTGAGTACGAGTGCCGTACACAGTCGAGTGATTACGCAAGTAAGATTTTCTTTCGTTTCTTCCAATCCATATTCCTGCTGAATCTGACGGAATGATGATGGTGGTTTGGAGGATGGGCGAATCGAGCTCTGAGCTGTGTTTTCTGTGGTGTTTTTTGTTTTGTTTGGCTTTCCAATTCAACAAGATCTCATTGTTTTCTCACTTTTCTGCGATTGGGCTCCCTCCAGTACGGTACGTACATACGATAGGTATGGTACAGTATGGTATGGTACGGGGCAATGTGGTACCGGTACCGGTACGTACGAGTACGTACCGTACTGCATGCCTGCTGCATGCTGCACTGTACTCTTACGCGCGCTTTTTTCTGCTACCTAGGACGAATTAATCCGCAAGATTAACGTATCTGGGTAAGATTACGAGTACAAGTAGGGTTCGCACACTACTTGTACGCAACTGCAATTGCTACGTGTGGACGGTACAAGTCTTGAATAACCTAACTCCTTATTGGAACAAGTACGTACTTATGGGTCGGACAGTGGGACAATGACGTTATCCACGTCATTCCGTAATACGAAGAATGAATACAGAAGTTTCGAAAATTAATATGGGAAGAATGAATCAAAAATTATTGAATTCGAACAAAAACGAGAACATCACGCAATCTCAAATCATGATGACATCGCCCGTTCTCATCATCAAAAATCGCAGGATAGCGATACAATTGCGAGTACGAGTACTATCGTATAAGTACCGTATAAACATTGCTCAACTCAAGTCACAACAGCTATATCTACCGGTACTACATACCGCACTGTAGATGGATTCAAACCAAGAAAAGCAACACCATACGGTAGTATCGAAGCAGACACCGAATTGAACAGTGTGACGAGTAAGATAGTGAAGTGTAGCGACGAAGGTTTCATTTCGACACGGCAACAACAACCATTTGAATTGCGCGGGTGAGAATTTGGATCTCGAGCGATGCGAAGGAACGGGAACGACAGCGCGATGGAGATAACCACCGCACAACACTACAGCAACAGCAACAGCAACAGCCTCGGCGACGACACAACGAAAAATGCCGGATGCGACACCGTGAAAGAAAGCCGCCGGATGGCCAACATCACACCCCAGCCCTCCGCCGTCTTTTCGACAACTTCCTCGTCCCCCGCCTTGTCCTGTTGCGATGGAATCGACCACGTCCGCGACCACAACGCCGAAAACTACGACTACAACTACGACTGCGATTACGATTACGATTACGATTCTGCCCATCGCGATGATCACAATGACGACGACGACGACGACCGTATTTTAGACATGGACGGTTGCGAGATGGATTGCGGAAGGGGAGCTCTTGCCGCTGCCGCTGCCGCCACGAAACCACCACCACCACTGCCGCGATCCATGCTGCTGCCACCACGAACGAGCGAAAAAATCCCCGATACCCGGTCGCGTTCGTGTTCGTATTCGTATTCGTGTTCGTGGAAGCACCGAGCGACGGAACTGGTCGTCGTTCAGGTCGTTTTGTTCTGTTTGATGACCCTTGGGTACCAAACCACCAACCAGCTGATGCTGCCGGGTCGGGACGAAGCGACAGCAACAAGAACAGCAACAAGAACCAGAACAGCAACCGCCACCAACGCGCGCAACGCAACAACCGCACCGGGCGTCGGCGAGGACGGCGAGGACTGCATCTACGTACCGGGGGGAGGGTTCAGCGGATTCTGGTTTTCCCTGGGACGGCTCCAGTCCCTGGATCACCCACAAAACGAGCGATTCGTGTGCTATTCCGCGGGATGCCTCGGCGTGGTGTCCGTGCTGCGGAACCACTTCGACAGCAACAACAGCAACAACACCGGTGCCGCCGCCGCCGCCGCCGCCGCCTCTAGTAAGCACTACCAATACGAACAACTCTACGAGTACGCGCGATCCATCCAGACCGGTTGGCAATCGGGAGCCATCAACCGGTACCGGGTCGTGGAAACCTTTGTCGACGGAATCCTGGACTCGCTGGAAACACTGGACGAATCATCGACCGAGGCCTTTCTGGAGATTATTCGCACGAATCTATACATTGTGACCACCGTCTTTCACGACGACAACGACAACGACAACGGCGATCCGGGGCACCACGAGGCATCGCCATCGTCGTCGTCGTGGTCGTGGTCGTGGTCATCGTCGTCGCTGATTCCCAGAGCCACACTGCAGCAACCGCACGACATGCCGAGCCTCAAACGAATGCTTCTCCAAACCACGTGGATACCCTTGGCCACCGGTTCCTCCTGGACCCACAGGGGACACATGGACGGAGCCTTTTCCATGGCACAGCATCCCCGCTGCCGCAAAACGGTGGGTCTGGCCCTGTCGGCATTCGGTGGTACCAGTGACAGTGCCAGTGCCAGTGGTGGCACCACCATTACCGATCGCAGCAGCACCTCCGTGGTTGCGCCGGCTTCGTCGCCGTCATCACCGCCGTGGTACGATTCCTTCGAACGATCGGCGATCCTATGGACCAATACCCTCAACGTCAACATGCACAAGCGAGACGTTTACCGATTGTGGAGCACGGGGTTGGAATACGGTGTGTGATGTGGTGTAATGTGGTGTAACGTGATCCGACAACGACAACGACCGAGCAGTATATATACCCATTCCACTCTCGACGCAAGACGAGACGAGAGGGTGTGTGCATTTGTGTTTGTGTTTTTGTTTTTGTGTGCCGATCGAGAACCAAGTCTTGTCCCAATCACACACTACGTACTACGAGTTGCCGGTGTATGCATGCATGGATGCGTACTACGTGTGTGTGTGTGTGTGTGCGTGCGTGTGTGCACCAATGCAGCTTGCGATTGAATCTCTCTTTTCTTTTACGAAGTTAAAAAAAATAATAGTAATAAAGCGTAACTTACGTAGAAACCCTCGAAAAATTTCGATCGTACCGTGGGATTCTCGCAAAGCAAAAGAAGTCAACAATTGGCACGTTCTATGTCTCTGGTTCGGTGCCTAGTATTCAATAAGTTCCTAGTGGTGTAAAGAGCTACCAGATGCGATGCAATGTGATGCGATGCAATGCGATGTGATGTGATGTGATGTGATGCCCGATCAACGGATGGACGACACCGTTTTGTAATTTGCCGGAACATTCGAGAATCAGGCACTCTCTTGAATTGGAGCGTTAGTAAATCTTGTGACTGCATGTCGCAGAAAAGTGTTTGTTTCAACTTAGGAGCAAGATTATACGTACGGTACGTTCAGTAATTGTATTCATATTACACGTGCCTGCAAGTATTACCTTTGATCAGATTATTATTTGACTACTTGTTTCTTCCATAACTTTTTAGAGGCGTTCAAATACTTCATACCCATTCAGCATTGTGCTGAACACTGAAAATACGTACGATACGATGCCATATTACGGCATTCGGCTGCAGAGCAAGTTTGTTTGCTTGTTTGAGCTCTGCCATTTTCTTGATGGAAAAGGGAACTCTTGTCTGTGGCAACAAGAGGAAAGGGAAGGGACAGCGGGACGTTGGTGTTGGAAAGCTGTTTGGGGGATCCTCTTGGAAAGATGGTTGAGGGTTAGTAGTAGGAGGCTCTCAAGCAGGCAAGAACCATCGATTTTGACCAGAGTTGCTCCTCCTGTGCTGATTGCAGCCATAGTGACCAGATGGGAGTTGTCCGCAGCAGCAGCAACTTGCTAGAGTAACAAAACATTGCTAGTAGTTTGTCCAGCAGCAAGTCACCTGCTTGTATCCCTTGATTTCTCACATGCTAGTACTAAAGATCAAGAAGTGGTTGCAATCAACCCAAGGACCAATTTTCCTGTCATGTGTTAGTAGGCAATTGATGTGCAAACACTCAGTGCTGTTAAAAAAGAAAGAAGAAATATTGTTCCAAATATGTCTAAAGGTATCCTTTTCCTATCTCCAGCTCAATGGGCAACCTTATGTATGGGGACCATTGAAGCCCTGGCGCTACCAACAAGTTCTGCACTGTCCCAGCAGCATTGTTCTTTGGACGTTTGTCGCCAAGCACAGGACTTCAAAGATCACTCTGGAGCCTTCCGCTCCATCGGTGTCTGAAACGTATTGCATTTGTTTGCTGAAACTAAGCCTGGGACACTCTCAGCGGCATGGTGTATCATATTCAAGCATTGCACCTTTGGCTGCTGATGGGAAGCGGTGTTTAGAAACATTCTAGTAGATGCCTTAAAGGACCCAGCCTCGGACAAGGGGCTAGCACCAGCAGTCAATGCACATGATGTCCTTGACACAGCAAAATGCATATCACGGCCAATCAACCTAGTATTACTGGAACCCGGTGCCAATAGAGCCAAATTATACCTCATCAGGACAAAGGTGGAAGAGCACTACTCCAAACTCAAGCTCCCATCTCCTAGCGTACTTGACTCAGACGACCCAGATGAATTGAAAACAGCCTTCACCGCACTAGTGGAGCGACTGAAAGGCTTTTGAACTCACCTGATTCAAAGCAAAATGAAAGTAGAGGCGTTAGGGCTCTCCTCTGTCAACCTGCAACTCACAACCATCAAGCTCATTGTCGGGGATAGAAATGGCAACCACAACCCAAGCACCCTCATGGAAGCCAACAGCACTTTTGCCAACAACCTCACAAAACTCAAGTCGCAACCCACAGTGCTACTACCCAAGGATAATCATAAAGACAAGGTCACTCAGCTGTTTAAATACTAGTACTTGCCAGATTGGTCAGAGCTCTCTCACCAAACCCACAAAGCAATCCTATCAAGCCTGGCTGACATCTTGGAATTCTTCAAGAAGTCCTGTAGCTCGCAAAGCGCTGGAGACAAGCTATTGGCCATAATTGCAAAATTAGAATCTAGTGGGGCAAAACCAGTCACACACATTGCTGGTCTCCTCTATGGGTTTGACTCCCTCTCACTTGAGCCTCCCCAAAGGCGGAAGACACTGGTGTGCATTTGCAGGCTTTTGTCAAAACCCTGGAGGCGCAAGTCATCTTTGCTGAAGGAAGAAGCAAAGTAATACTACAAAGGTCTGCTTGGTGAACACACACTTTGCGTCCCACCTGGATGTGACTGTCTGGTGCACCCTGCATGCAAACAACTCTGTGGGGTACCTGTATGTAGTGGATCCCCAATAGCCTATCATTGGCAATTGCCTTTATCTTGAAGGGGGGAACCAACAGTGACATCAGTGCGAGTCCTTCACCAGGAAAAAACAGATACGGCTTCCCAGAAGCCGCCCTGGTCATGAAAAGTTTCAGATACAACATTCCAGACATCTTCACAAAGGGCAAGAATGTTAACACTGATCCAATGATATTGCCTGCCATCCCATCCTGGTGGATCTCATTTGAAGGGGAGGGCTCTGTGGACGGGTTCAGATACAAACTGCAAACCAGTTTGGATGACATGGTTGAGACAATTAGACAAGAAGCTGCTATAAATATTTCGATGGAAGAATGACAGGCAGGCTCTTGCACAGCAGACATGCATTCAGGACGCCAAGGCCCCCTTCACCACAGGTCTCATACAATGGATGTGCGGGACCTATCAGGATCTCCAAATATCCAACCCATTGTCCAACAAAGAAAACTGGAGATATATCTACTAAGTACCACTGTGTGCGGGCCATTTTCAAGCATCTTCACAAGGCTCGCAAGGTGGGGGCCAAACTGGGAGTGGACAAATTGGTGATAAAAGAAGATGAGAGAGTTTGCATGCTCTTGGATACCCGATAGTACACCAGCCTAAAAACCAAAAGGCATAAACTCCAATATTGTGATTGGCGGCTATGCCTCCAGCGCATAACCAGAGCTATCTCTGCTCTGATATCCAGTATATCTACCCTAGTAACCTATAAAAAGTTCTTTGTATTTCATCAATTACTAGAGAGACGAAGCCTGCTGCTGTTCATGAGAAGAGTGTTACTATGAAGCAAGTCGTGTTCACGTAGAACTAGGAATGTAAGGCTGTTCACGTAGAATTTGTTACTTAATCCGCTGATCTGGGTGGAAAGCTGATGTGAATTTTGTGGTAAAAAATATCTTTGTCGTCTACTCGTGGTGTCAAAAAAGGAACCTGCCAACCAGAAAAGAAACATTTGTGTCAGCTGTCAGAAATTCCGTATGTACGGTACCGGTACGAGTACGTATGCGTTTAGAATGAGACTTAAAATTATTTCATTGTTGGTAGATTGCGTCTGTTTCGCATTTTTCTTCTAAAAACATTTACTGTACAAGAATGTCGCTAATTACCATGTTCAATACGGTACTCGTACGTACTCGTACTCGTACCATTGCTATTGAATGAACATTGCTGTATCTTCTACGAAGTACCGTACGAGTACGTGTACTTCGTAATTCGCAACGCGGAAGCGCCGAATAGTTGCCCGAGGAATAAAGAATGATTCACGGGGGCATATGTACCGACAGAAGAAGCTCACAATAGAAAAATCATTTAAGCAACTTTCATTGTGTTTGGTATCAACAAGTTAATTATGGAAAGGTCGTACGCGTACGTAGCATAGTGGGTTAGTGACGATGAATCGGAACAAAAAGTAAATGCTCAATTTAACGGTATCATCCCTTTTTGTTTAAGCTCCGGATTCGCTTCGGAAATTCATCTCCCATCAAGCGCCATGACAAGTTTCAAGTCATGTCGGACAATCTTAAGTTTGTTTCGGTACTCGTAGAATCGTACCGTACCATGTACGAGTACTGGTAACGCCAAGAGTCAGAAACTAAAATTAAAACACACCGTTGGATCGTTGGGGATGCATACTTTTAATTATTTTATCTCACTAACAGGACACTTCGGTATAATACAATCTCTCGTTAGATTCAACTTTATTCTTTAAGGTGATCGCGTTTACAGTAGCATCACGTGCTTGTAACACGCTGATTTTAACAGGGGAAGCTTTGTTGTAGTTGTTTCCGATTGTAGCAACCTACTCTGAATTCTCTGTATTCATACCACGATCCGATTGACCGAGTGAAATAAGCAAGTTAACAAGAAGGGGTGTGCTGTGTCGAATGTTTTGCGTCTAGCTAGTGTCTGTGTTGTCTCCAGCAGAACGGAGTAGTGGTTTTCTCTAACATCTATTCCATCTAACCATTGACTCGCTCCGATTGCAATTACTCGTAATTAGCAATCGCGAGGTGCCCTATAGAGCAAGCCGGTTCAAATCCACTATAGTCCACAATACTATAGTAGTAAAGTTGTTTCGATTCGGATACCAGCCGAGCTATCGGTACGAGTACGAGTACGAGTACGACTGCGTTGTCGTTCGTTCGTTCGTTCGTTCGTTCGTTTGTTACAGAAAGCAAAAGCAAAAACGAAAAAAGGAACGATACAAAAACCAACTAACAAATCAACTCGGCATGCGATATTACGACATAGCCTTGGAAACTGCTCGCCATCGAGCCCTGATAGATCTCTCCGAGAACATCCGAGATGTCTGGTCAGGATTGCCAAAAGAATGGCGCATCGACAAGGAATTTGTTTTGAAGGTTTTGGAGCTGGCATCGATCTCAAAAGCAGACACCCTAGGGGACGGAACAGGAGAGGAAAAGGATGCAAACGAAGACAACGACGACGACGACGACGAGGATTACGACAGCGAATACTCGATGGACGATACTTACAAAAAATTGAACAGTTTTGTCGATAGCAAAAACCATATCAATACGTACTGTTTCGAATACTCGAGCGACGACGAGGAATCTGTTGCAGAATCCTCCGACGAATCGTCCGCAACAACAATGACCCTGCCGTCCCAGTCGGAATTCGAGCGAAGATTTCCTCGATCTCTGCGATTCGACCGCGACGTGGTGCTGGCCTGGACCAAGAGACCCGATTTCCCCCTGCTCTTTCGGACCCGGCACTTGTTTCTCCCGCCCTGTCTCAACCGCGACAAGGAGGTCTGCCTCGCGTATTGCCGACAGATTCCGAGGTCCCTCCAGGATTGCCATATGGACCTCTGCGACGACGAACACCTGGTGACGACCGCGGTCGAGTGTTGCGGCGGGTTCGAGTTCCAGTACGCCAGCCCGCGGTTGCGATGCGAGGAATCCGTGATCCGCAAGGCGTGTGAATCGGACGGGACGGCACTTCTGTTTTGTCCCCGGATCTCGGATGCATTCTTCCGCATCACCCGGGATCGAGACTTTGTGTACCATGTCGTGCTACGTGCTGGAAGGAACGAGGAATTCTGTACTAGAAACCATTCGGACGGGAACAGAACAATAACCGACGGCGCAAGATCCACTCGAGCTCTTCTTTCCAGCAGATTGTTAGGATCCGTGTGGAAACTTCTGCCTCCCAAATTGAAACGATCCGATCGGGAGCTTGCGTTGGCCGCACTGCACAATGGATTACGCTTCCGGGAGATCCCCAAGCACTTTGTCGACCTAACTTTTCTGCGTCGTGCGCTGACCAACAACTGCTTTCCTTTGTACCTGGAATTATCGGAAAAGTGGCAGTCCCACCCTCGATTGGCAATGGATGCTTTTCTGGCCGAGGATTCGACACCCAGTGTTCACGCTAGGGCCTTTGCCCTTCTGCAACGCTGCGAAGAGGAATGGTACACAGAAGATAATGACACGAAGTGTTCCTGTGCTGTGCAAGTAGGTGACGAGGAACACAGCAAGGATTCGATGGATCCTTCGTTGTTCCCCCTGCGAGACAACCGTGATCTTGTTTTGGTCGTGTGCAAACGTGGAAACAAGAAACTCTTGCACGAGTTGTTGGGAAAGCCTCTCGGGTATCCCGATTGGGCATTCCATCGGGGCTTCAACGATATACCTAATCGCCGCATCGGCTTAGGAATCACCGACATTGACGATCGCCACGGAAGACTCGAAAGCGATGCCCAGAGCCAAGGCAGATTTGTTCTCGACACACGGCCATTGTTCCGGATAGTGCGGCGTCCATCACAGCTCTTGGACGATTTTGAGGCGATGAAATTAGCAGTGATTTGTGACCCGAATCTGTACGACAATCTTTCCAGACGGTTGCGATAGGAACCTAGATATCATCCTGGCGAGCATCTCGGACGCGTATTCCGCTTGGTGTCGATTGAGAACGGTCCCCTGGAGCATCCAGTTTAATCGCCCAGAAATCACCCTAAAGTGTCTCAAACACACCGAGAAATCGAGTGTATTAAGATTCATGGGGAAGAGTATCATTCCCACGCACGTCTGGACTTCTATACATAGCCGCGAATTGAGGATAACCTGGATTCGTAAGAGGGGTGTCTTGCTTAATTGGTTTTCCCCCACGCTATACTCTTACGAAGAGATGGCTTTGGAGATGGCGAAACACAACCATAGGTATTTCCACCAAGTCAGTGCAAAATTGCTGAACGACAAACAGTTTGTTCTGAAGGCCCTGGAATTAAATGGGCAGTGTGTAGAAGACATTCCACCGTTTCTGTTGCTGGACTTTGACATTGTAACCACCGCCGCCGCGAACTACTACAACTGGATCGATAGAGCTAATGCGAATGCGTTTGCGAGAAGAATGGGTGACAAACAAGGGATAAAACCCATGGGCGAGATCTTTGAACGCTTTTGCGATCTCGGAGAGTTCGAACGAAAAATTCATAACCGATTGGAATTGAACGAAATGTTTGTGTCTTGCTTTTTGCGTGGAATCGCCATAGCTTCCAAAGGGTCAAATCTCAATATGCTCGACAGGGGGTTAGAAACTTCGGAAGTGTTCAAGAAGCTGGTTGCAGAATATTTGGCTGTTCCGTTTGGGAAGGAATTGAACCGTCTCCGGAAAGTGCTTGTTAACATTGAGCGTCCGGAATCCGAGTGGACACGGCAACATGAACCGCAAATACGAAGGAAAACATATCTTTATGATGCCATTCCTTATAGCTTGGACAGCACCAGAACACCAATGCGGCGCAGGCTCGCGCCACAAATTCCAACAGCAGATCGAAGAGTGGTACGACGAAGAGTACAGCTGGATTTGGCAACGAATTTTATGGCTGAAGATCTTCGTCGAAGCAGAGCCGGCGAACATGTGGAAGACCTGTAAGGGTTCAATTGACAGGCAGACGAGTACGGCTATTTCGTACTCACGGATTCAAATACCAAGAAATTATGTTAAGATACACTGAACGACAGCCATCCAAAGGGTTGTCCAAGCATCATAGATATTGGCAGTCTCTTGGAAGATGAGTTCTATCTAAACCTAAAACGACAAACAAAACAAGAAATGACAGATTGCGTTAAATGTGGAACAAACAATGTACACGCATCCTTTGGTGAAGTGGCTTTGACAAGTGACTGACTTTAGTATTATTGAAACAATCAAAACCACTACACGTATTTATATTGAAATACTTAGACGCAACATTTCGTTGACCTGAGAGTTGTCGTAAGAAGTGAGTATTAGTTCATTTCTATGTCGGACTCTATATGAATCTCATTCGATCCATATCCACAACTATGGTACGAATAAATCATTGGAAATCTTCCAACCAGGAGTAATGCTTAAAATGAACCAAGATAGGACATAATTGGCGATGCTGGCAATCAATGTGGTTCGCCGATCTAATGGAGGGAATCAAGACTCTCGCAAAGAAAGATCATACAAAAGGTTTCATAATTTCTCATAACTCCGTAATAATTACATGCCCAAACATACCACACTACTAGTAAGTGCAATTTAACGTAAGCACATGTTCATTCAAGCTGTTTATCAGAACCATTTGTGTTCTAATCCTGAGCAACTAAGCGCCTTTGTTTCTGTACAAATGATCCTTCTCCTCTACTATACACGCACCAGCACACCTAACGACACGGATACTACTAGCTTTGTCCATACCAACAGAAAAAGACATGCAGGATTCCAAGCACATACTGAACAACAATGATCTACTACTACCCCAGCATAATATAACAGTTGGTATGTGAAGAAGTGGGAGGTATGCATGATTGCAACTTGCAGGGACAAGTGGACACTCCGAGCACGGGAAAATAGTACACACTGAAGCTGAGCACCAGGATTAACCTCGCTGACAACCCAACTCAAACATATGACAGCATACCTGCAATTTGCAGAAACAAAGTTAGATGATATACAGAAAGGGCCAAAGGTATACATGTCCACTGTTCAGAAAGCCAATCACAACTAATCACAAGCGGCTTCTTGTTGCATATTCTAAAATCAGTGATGTGTCAAGTACAACTAAAGTGATCAATACACCGTGATAGGGCCGTCACTAACAATGGAGTCACAATTTGACAGACCAGGAGCTGAAAAGATGTGCATTGAACATTCGCCCAAGCAACAAGCAGAGCGCAAGATATGCAAGGAGTCCTTGTTCAAATCCTTCAAAATGAACGATGACGCCATATTGGAGGTATGGATACGCAGCATGAACTCACCTCAAGCTCTCTTTGACTCTGATGATGCTGATGATGACTTCAACATCTTCTCCAATAAGTTACACAAGTACCCAAGTCCAACTCATGAAACTGGTGCATTTATCACTGCAAAATCCAGAGTACAGACAAAACTAATCACACAGCAGGTTCATGACAGGAACAGATGTAGCTTGAAGTACAAGACTGCACAGTACATGATCAAAATCAAAATTGATCTCACAAAATGTTGGCAACTCAAGCTCAAACCAATCACTGAATCAAACAAAGATTTTGAATTGTAGCCTCCCTCAAAGTTCAGAAACTTCCTGGGATCATGGGATGATTATAAGGGCTCTAAATATGACACTAACATCTGATTCATACAAAATGCCCACCTACAAGAAAATCCATGGTACAGAGCAGATAATAAAGGAGTTTGGCATGAACTGAAGACTATGTGCATAGGATTGATGGCGCGAGAATTCAGGAAAAAGTAGGCAAATAATGCAGATAGCAGAAAATCGTAGGTGGCACTCACTAAAGAAGATGATAGTAGCCACTCTAGTAGGGAGAGCAAAATAAACAAAGCATGGAAGACTGAGTTTGAAAATACTTGAAACGGTCCATGGAACAGCAGTCCACGACAAAACTGGATGTTTGACGTATTTGTTGGGAAATACAACAAGAAGGCATTCAATAATCTACATATGGAAGAGAAACATATCACATTGGAGACCAACAAGGTCCAAGACCTCCTTGGCAATATCAAAGATGATAGGCTAGATGCCGTGAAGACATTCATCTATCGAAGCACCAAACATAGATCAAGCTTCACTGCTGAGTGTCCCCAGTATCTGCATGGATGGCAAGCATGAAGTGCGCTGATTCTAGAAGCCTCTCAAGCGGTAGAGGGAATATATCAGCCATGCAGACCAAACCCAAATTCACTGGGAAACTAAAAGCTAATATCAGATATCCAACAGGTTTTTCCAAGAGATTCACCCCTGAACAAAAGGCTGTGCTGAAGAGATTACACAAGGATGCAACCTCCAACAGCAGTGCAATGACTAAAACACTTGTCACTAGTGGGATGGCCCTGCAGTTGCTGTAAATAAGCACAAAAGACAGAGAAGACAAGAGCCCTTCTGATGACAATAATGCCCAATCCCAATCATCCGGCCACAAATTTGGATTTGCAGCACAAGCAAGCAGCAGTGAAGCCCAACTACATATCAAGTGAAGACTACATCCCACAGAACATACCATATCTCAAGTGATCTAATCAAGGCCAATGTGAACTAGACTCTCACAAAGATACCAGCACAGAGAACCAAGCATGACCTTCATATCCAAACTACTACTACTACTATGTGAATTCACACCTGAAGTTGATGTGGAGCCATTCTCCAACACATATGACAAGATGCAGCAGGATGAACCAGTTGGCACTCGTGCAACAGCATACTATGATTGTCCAGACACAGGTAGAACACACATCCTACTACACTTCAGTCAAGCGATAATACTAGTACTTCCTCCTCCTTCAGTGATGTAGTAGTACTAGTAGTACTAGTAGTAGTACTAGTATTAGTATTAGTATTAGTGTCAAAAGAACATTATCATAATTAATATGCCCCAAGCAGTAGCTAAGGAGGAGGAGGAGTTCCAGACACACAGCCTATTACATCTAAGTAACAATTACATGCCTAAACATACCACACTTAGTACAATTTGATGTAAGCACACCATGCCTATTCTAGCATTGAGTGGTTGCTTGCAACACACTACTAGTAGTACTAGTAGTAGTACATCATGTCACGTGTGTACGAAGTATGTAATCTTACTGCTTATTGGGAGATTCCCGAAAACACAGAATATCTGTGTAATTTAGGTAATGCACAATTGTGTGTCATCTGTCACTCATTGTGTGTCGTTTTTACTCACATAAGAATTTTTAAGTGTTTAGGAGACCCCCTCGTAAACATGAATTACTCACAATTCTGTGTCGGCCATTTGGAATCCATGACTGCACCTTTTTCATTCCCTTGTTAGTAATCCGGTTATGTGTTCTTTCATCATGTGTGTCGTACCGATCCTTGCTGTATTATATATCTGTATGGTATTGGTCCTTTTACGAGGTTAAGTAATAGTATCAATGGGCCTTTTGCTTGATTGTGTTGTATGGAATAAATGAGGCCCAATACGAGCCAGAAGGGATTTTCATGATTGCAATAAGTAATTTACTCAAAGGGTGTCAAATGCATTCGTTTGAATGCATATAAGGAATCCAAGTGTTTACTTATTGATCCGTTTTTTAATGATATCTTGGTTCGTACCTTTTAACCTGTTTATCTTTGGTGTTAAGTGGAATCGTTTTTACCACTTAACTATTTCAACGTAGTGGAGGTGCGATGGTTTTTAGCATCGATTTGTGTTACATAATACCCTATACTCCTGCTCCGTATTTTTTTGTAGTAGTATTTCTATGGTGTTTCGTATTTCCTTATTCCAAAAATGAACATGAATATGGGAAGAGTTTTTAGTGCACAGATATCTGTGTCAACGATTTTTTATGCCCGAATACACACATCCATGCCATGTGACACACATATTCTGTGTTTTCGGGAATCGCCCATTTGTAGAAAATACCTCTTATTATTTTTACCAGAATCTGTCCCAAGTCAGACTCCCTGACTGACTTGCGCGCGCGCAATTTTTGACTTGAGTATATAATAACTGACTTATTAATACTGGAATGAATTAATAACACGAGTTATTTTACAGAAGTCAGCGTAGGTTTAGTACTGGACTCTTATTTTAGTACCGCGAGACACTACTTATTTCATTTTACTCAAGTCAGCGTAGGTTTTGTACTGGACACCACTTATTTTAGTAGAGTAGAACCACACCTCTTCTTCTATCCAACGAACCAAACCTGAACTCAAAAAGGAAGAGTGTTCTCCACTTCAGTTCTCCACTTTAGTTTTTAACTCACCGGCCGAGGTGAATCCCAAAACATTATCGCAAATTATTTCATTTCTTCGATACTCACCGCGTTGTTCAATACTCAAGGAAATGGGAACGATTTCCATGATTGGTTTAGATTGGTTGGAGTGATTTGCAAAAGGAAGGAATTCTAATTTGCACGTGATTCTACTACGTAACACGCGATATTACTAGATAACAAGTGATTCCACTTCATAATTTCTACTTTTGCAACAAAGAGCTCATAATTTCAAATTTGGAACTAAACTCTCCTGCATCTTTTTTGGCTCTGCTAAACTTGGCTAAGCGAAATCATCTTGGAAACGAATCGACCATGGGATTCATCCTAAACTGATGCTAAGCAAAACAATCTTGGAATCGAATCAACCATGGGATTCCTCCTCCACCAATCAACAATCGACTCTCCTCTCGTCCTCCTCCCCTCTCCAATCAACAATCGACTCTCCTCCTCCTCTCCAATCCGCGGCTCTCCCCCTCTCCAATCCGCGGCTCTCCCCCTCTCCAGCAATCAACAATCGACTCTCCTCTCCTCTCCTCTCCTCTCCAACAAACGACTCTCCTCCTCCTCTCCAATCCGCGGCTTTCCCCCTCTCCAATCAACAATCGACTCTCCTCTCCTCTCCTCTCCAGCAATCAACAATCAACTCTCCTCTTCAATCCGCCGCTCTCCCCCTCTCCAATCTAGAACCCCCTCTCCAATCGAATCAATCGAATTGGCTCTCCTCCCCCTCTCCAATCGAATTGATCGAGTCTCCTCTCCAATTGATCGCATCTCCTCTCCAATCAATCGAGTCCTCTCCAATCGATCGAGTCCTCTCCAATCGATCGAGTCTCCTCTCCAATTGACTCGCCTCCTCTCCAATCGATCGAGTCCTCTCCAATCGACTTGCCTCCTCTCCAATCAATCGAGTCCTCTCCAATTGACTCGCCTGCTCCTCTCCAATTGATCGAGTCCTCTCCAATCGAATCGGCTCTCCTCCTCCCCCTCTCCAATCAAATCGATCGAGTCTCCAATCGAATCGGCTCTCCTCCTCCTCTCCAATCAAATCGATTGAGTCCTCTCCAATCGAATCGATCAATCGAGTCCAATCAACAATCTACAAGTCAATCTGTCAAACCGTTTGCAAAGCGGGATCGATTATCAATTGGGATGCTGGAATAACAAGTCAAAACAACTTAGCCTTCCGGACATGGTTGTGGAGTGACGTCAGCGTGGTCTTTGCCTTCATTAAGGCATCACCTTCCTCCAGAAGTACCTCTAAGGATTCGCCAGAATGAACTCTATCCTTGATGAGCTCTATAATACACTTGAGTCGCGAGAACTGCTTCTACTCGGCCGCGCTATAATGCTTCCTCCATCGATTGCCGAATGTCTTTTCAAGCTCTTCAATCCCTCCAAGGAAGTCATCTTCTTTGAAGTCCTCAAGTCCGAACCACTCCTTCCACATCGACGACACCGCGGAATGCTGTCGGATCAAGGTTTTTTGGGAATAAGGTTAGTACTACCTCGTGCCCCCCCAGCGATTGTTGTTGTTCCGTCTGCTTCTGTTGGGAGACGAAAGGCCGCCATGTGCTGCAGGTAATGGTGTATTTGTCTGTTGATTGCATCTTGTTTCTCTTCAAATTTGCTAACCTTATCGTCTATCCATGTAACATCCTTTGAAACATTATGGACTTCGGTATGAATATTGTGAAGCCGGTCGCGAAACCCCGGAAGTGCCACGTCCATACTTCATTGGATTGCGGTAGTACTACCTCCTCTCTCCTCGTCGAGTCCTGCTCCCATAACCTTTTCGACGACTTGTGCTTGATAAGCCTGGAACAATTCTGTGTTGAAAACAGGCAAGGAGAAGAGGCAATTTGGTCTCCCATTGTGTATCAAGACCGCGGCATCCTGCAGTACGACACATTGCAAATTCAAGAGGAGCTCAAAGAATGCTTGAGCAGTTGGCTTGTCGGGGGCCGCACGATTCGCAATCGTGTCCATTGCCTTGTCAAGGAACGGGAATACTTGACGACAAAGCTCTGGAGGTGGGTCGACGGTACCACGGGGTAAGAAGAAGCTTTCTTTCTCTTGTGCATGTCCAGCCAAGACCCGCATCGCCTTCAGTGGGAGTTTTGAGGAATACCAATCTTCTCTGACATCAAGGTTCCAATTTCCGATCATCTTGATGTATTGGGGATCCACTTCTTGCATCTCCAACGCAACTGCACCTGATCCGTGGCCAAAGTGAACGAAATGCTTTGATGCGACGCCCAACGCCGTGCATGCTTTCCGCATCGTTTTTGCATACGCTTGGTCTGTTATTGGACGGTGGTTCTGGGAGTGATTACAATCGGTGAGTAATTTGACTTCGAACCATGACGCGTTCTCTGCAAAGTTGTACCACACAAGTTCTCCAGTTGCATGGAATCGCGCCATTAAGTAGAAGCCCAAAGCGCCAATGGGACACATGTTGATGTTGCGGTGCCTGATCACACAACCGTACAAAGTTTGCTGACCGTTCGTTTTCCCTGTAATGATTTGCATGATAAAGATCAGGCAGGAGTGTATGCCTTCAGTCAGCTTTGATGATGCTGCACAGATCGGACAACGTGCATTTGAACAAGGACTCCCCGCGGAGAACACCCCAATGGGTCATAAGGAAACAGAAACGGTCCCTCAAGGCAGCGATGTGGTAGTTGTGTTTGGTACAATGCTTGTAGAACAAGAAGGCCTCAATTCGCTCGATGCTTGACACCGTCATGTAGGGGGACAATGCATGATCGATTTTCTTGATCCGTTTCTTTCTTAATTGGACAACCAGGAGCAACTGTGTAACCCTGTCACTTTGAAGGTGTTCCTTTGTAAGAGTGTTGGCATTCTGACTTCTCTGATGCCGCAATATTTGAGGATGGAACAAAAGTACTGATTCACCGTATCATAACCTACAGGGTCTGTCTCCAGCATCGACTCGCAAGAAGCGCCGACATGATTGGTGTTGTTGTATTTGGCTATCACGGCGTGGTAGTCGACGGGGTCAAAAATCTGTGTTTGCGATTGCCCCTTCTTACGCCACCCTCTTGTCCTCCGCGTCCGGTAGGCCTGAGAGAAGAGGAAGCCAAAGACCTTTTCTTCAGTCACTATTTGAGTGGAGTAACCAAAGGAAGAAAACACACTGGTGCAATACTGAAGGAATTCCTCCCCTTTTCGACCGTAGGCAAGTTGAGTATTCATTGGAATACCATCATTGTCATCATGTTGGACTTGCCGTGTTGCTCTGGCAAATATTCCACTTGTGTAAGACATTTTTGTTGCTGGAGACCAAGGGGAGTGTTTTGTTGAGGATAGTGGTGTTATTTTGTGGAAATTGCAAGTGTTTTGGCTGTTTTGTTCTTGTTTTCGTTGCTTCGTCGTTTTCGTCGTTTTCGACGTTTTTTGTGTCTTTATGTTTCGTTTCGTTTGTTTGTCGGAATCAAAGTGTATGTGTTTGCTGTGTTTGTTGGTTCGGCTTAGCCTTCTGATGTTTTTGTGGATTGGTGCCGGCCGGTGCCAAAGACTTGTTCTATGTTCATGTCACATGTTCTCTTTCATGTGTTCACTTTCCTATTAGTATGTGTTCATCTCATTGGTTGGAATTTCTGAAATGATTGAATTTGATTGGTTGGAATTTCTGACATGGTTGAATTTGATTGGTTAGAATTGCTGAAAGTGGTTATTCAACCAAGTCAGAGGAAATTGCCGTTAACCGTTCGCACAATCCTACAGACCGAGGTCTGACTGATCTCTGACTTAATAAATAATCTCTTAATACTTTTTCAGAGCGTACTCGTACTGGGTACCTTGATAAAACTGACTAGCCCGACTCAATCGATGATCAATCACCATTCACCTCTGATCCGTACGTACGAGTACGAGTACGGATCAGTCCACATACGTACATCACATTCGGTTTTCGTAGGAGCAGATGTTCACTCGTACGTTTTGTTCCTCGCTTTCCTTCAACACCAATCATCTAGTAGATATCATACGTTCTTTTCTGCGTCCTTTTCGAAAATTCAGAAATTTTTCTCTGACGACACTCTTCTCTGGGTTCGCATCATTCGAATCGATATGTGACGTGCTAGCTAAAGAATACCGTTATATTGGATTTAGATTCGTGTCATCCTAGCTCAATCCATCACGGCACCGTAAAAATACCGGTACGTGAAGCAAGGAACGACAGGCTAGAGAATCGGGCGTGTATTTTCCATCAACGTGGAATTTTTTTTGGTCTTCGGTTCATCCACTTTAAGGTTACGACGACATCTCATTTCCTTGGAAAGTAAAAAATTAGAATTGGTATTATTCCAACAATATGTACGCAGTCCTCCTCTTGACGACGGCGGCAGCGCTCAATGGCGTTTCTGCCTTTGCTCCGACATCGGTGCATTCGCAATCCCGAGGCGCTGTGTCGTTAAAAATGTCTGGCGGCGGATATTACATCGACGTCGATGAAAATTCGCAGCGCAACATTGCTCCTTTTGACGAGTGGGCCACGAACTGCGGCGTCCAACGATCAGAAGGATTTGTTCTGTCCCCTACCAACCCCGACGATCAGTACAACCAAGATGATATTTCCGCCATGACGGAGGCCGACCTACCAGCGGGTCAACCGGTTTTGGGAATCCCGGCCGACATGATTTTGACGTCTACCAACGCTCAATTGGAACTAGAGGCAATCAGTGATTCCCTCGATGAGTCAAAACCGAATTCCGATGCCGGCGGCGTTCGACAGGCCATCGACGTGTTGACTCGATTGGGTGCCGGTGATACTGTTCCGAAGTTTTATTTGTTTTTGAAAATTTTGCTGGAATACACGCAGGGAAGTGATTCTCCTTATTACCCATGGTTGGACAGCATGCCACGCCTTTATTACAACTCCGTTTCCATGACAGATTTTTGCTACGAGTGCTTGCCACCTCTCGTGTTCAGTCTGTCTCGACGAGAACGGGTAAAGTTCGATAACTTTTATGACGCCCTTCAGAAAATCGATTCCCGAATCTTCCCCGATGAAATTAAGCAGGACAAAAACGTTCTCCTCAAGTGGGTCTTCAATGTGGTGCATACTCGATGTTTCACGGCCGACAAAAGCGGAAGCAGTGGCGACGGGAATGGAATCGGCGAGGGTTCAGCGAACGGGGTGGAACAAAAAATTGTTCCCATGGCCGATTTTGTACGTATGATGAGTGCCGGCTTTTGCAATTCTCTGTTTGTTTGGCGTCGAAATCGGTGCAAACACGTCGATCATTCTATTCTTACCAAAATTTTGATTATGTTATTCCTGTTTGGTCGCTGCGATTGGTAAACTCGCCCTTTTCTTTGGAAAAATAATAAACACGACGACGACGACGACGACTGGATTTTCTCGACGACTACATTTTCACCCTTTGTTCTTCCCCACCCAAACCCATCAGTTCAACCATGGAACCGAGACCGATGTTGAAATCAGCTACGACGAGGAAGGAAACTGCAACGTCTACACGGTTCGCGATGTGCCCGCAGGATCGCAGCTTCGAGTTTCCTATGGATGCCCCACCAATCCTTCGGAATTTTTTGCCACCTACGGATTTTTGGACGAGACCAGCCCCGCGACCTTTTGCAAGATTATGAACATTCAACCAACCCCAGAGCTCCGAACGATCGGACTTGATTTTTCTCGAATGCTCTTCTTCAAGGAAACCGGTGATATTTCGGCCGAGGTTTGGGATGTTTTGCTGTATTCCAAGGTTCTCGCGAACGATATGCAAACGAAGCAGGCCTTCTACGATGCTCACGTGAACGGAGACTGCCGAAACGAAAAACGCCATCCACGAACAGTACATGGAACAAACCGCCACGGCATTGCAGGAGCACGTCGACACATTTTTGCAACAACTCGATGGCCTTCTGGCAAAATCCGAAGGCAAGGACTGGAACGAGCACCCTCGATTGCCCCTGATTTTGCGACACAACGAATTTGTCCGAACGACATTCGAAAACGTGAAGGCGCGACTGGATCCCATGGTCGAACAGTACCAATACGGGGAACAATACGCGTAGAACTCAGCGTGCGCTTGACAACCGACGCAGAAAATTGCGTTGCCGGCGACGGCCGTAACATAAGAAACGAAATGGATCCTAACGCGTAACACGAAGGAAGAGACAAAAAAAGCAGCATACAAAAGATCAACGAACGAGTTAGTGAATGAATGAATGAATTACCGCAACGAACAAAACTCTTAGCGACGAAACCAAGGAATGATAATCCGTGATTCTTCCTTGGTGGACTCATCCATGAAAGCGCCATATGAAACATCAAAAACTATTGCATAGAGACGAAACGTATCGTATGAAAAAGGAATACGATTTCGTAAACCGGTTTTCTAGTAGCACATAAAATACCATTAGATGCCCTCTTGTGAGATATTGACGTGTAGTTGATTCAAATTGTCACATGCGCTGCAACAGGATAGTGCGACCAATCAAGCTGCCCCATTTAAGTTATATTGATCCTTAGCACACCATGCTGGCATTCTTCATTATGGAGACTCAATCAGTTTATATGGGACTTCTTGTAACAAGTGTAAAAGGATAAAAATGGGCGACACTGAAGAGCACCTGTGGTGGTTTCCCTCGACAGTGGTCGTCTAAGTTTGAGAATCCAGGTCACAGTGCCGTAGACGGGCTTGAGTCACGAATTGGATCTCTGTCGTACGCCTCTAAAATAAGGTACCAAAATAAGGTTTATGTATTGGTTAAAAACTAAGATTGTGAGCTAGCTTTGTCAACTACTCCGAGGAGCCGTTGAGAAAGCTTGTAACAGTAAAAAGGCGTTGAATCGAAATTCAACGTACATTGCACATAGAGAAGCACATGAAGAATTTGGATATGTTCTTCATCCAGTCTTCAAGGTTGAAGACCGGCTTGTGTGGCATTGCTTTTCAGATTTTCTTGAATCGTGGGTAATTTTCAATCGTGAGCGTTGGAATACCACACTCTTCTCCTTCTCGTAAAAGTTCGATTGGTGGCACAGAATTTTGTTAGTCGTGTGCGACCAGTATTGCTTAGATAAGAAATTTTTAGTTGGTGTGATATGGTTTCAGGTTTCGAATGTTCATGCGTTGGATTACTTGATTTCGTAAGAGAAAGGAAACTGTACCATTTGTGTGAATTTGCTGTATGGTGTAGGGGCCTTTGCTTCTTGCTTCGAAAGCTCCAGGGATTTGCTTTTCATTTTTCACCATAACTTGATCTCCTACACTGTAATCATGAATCTTCCTGTGGCTGTTCTCTTTCATAGCATTCTTGTCGATTTGAGCTTGTCTTTTGTTTCTGACCATGGCCAAGTCAGTAATTACCGGAATTGGTAGGAACATATCTCTGTGGAATACAAGGGCTCCGGGCGTCATTCCAAAGGTCTTGTTGATGGTTGATCGAACCGCGAACTGAGCCGATGCGAAGATGCTGTCAATGATATCAGTCGCTTCCTGGAGAGTCTGTGGAGGGTTGGTATTGAGTTCGGTTCTCATTGCAGACTTCATGGTGTCATGGACTCGTTCAAGTACAGCGTTGGATTGTGGGCTCCGGACTGAGCAGACCTTGGCTTTGATTCCTAGGTTGGCAAGGTGGATTTGGAAGTCATTACTCATGAAGTTGGTTCCTTGGTCAATAATACAATTTACTGGTTTTGGGTATCTGGAGAGCCAGCCATTGTCGAGGGCATGGACTGCCATGAGGCCGGTTGGATTCACTTGTGGAGCTCGGATGATCTCAAGGAGGTTGGTGCACATGTCCATGATGGTAAAGCCATTGAAGGAGACTGTTCCATGGCCAGGGATCTTGATTTTCCAAGGGCCTACTCCATCGATTGCAATGGTGTCCCAAGGAACATATTGGTGTTCTTTGGTAGGGAGCTGTCCGTGGCTTTGGTGGCTATTCTTGTACCGTTGGCACGTGTCACAAGTTTTGCAGAAGGCGTTGATTTGATCCTTCAGGTTTGGGGCATATACAAATTGGTTGATGGTTCGATACAATCTTTCTGCGCCGGCATGGCCAAGCACGTGGTGGTAGTATTTGATTGTGGCTTGCACTCGATTTGGAGGGAGTACAATTTTCTGGCGACCGTTGGAGTCTACAACTTTCAAGTCGGTGCCATTGAAGTTTTCAGTTGTATAACGGGGATTGGTAGAGATATCTGCGTTGTCTGCTTGATCTTGGGCGAGTTGGTCGAAGGCTAAGGGGTACATGGGAATGTCTTCTGGGTAGTTAAGGAACAATTCTGAAAGAGAGAGAAGGTCAGAGTCGGTTGAGTCAGTTGAAAGGTCCAAGTTGTCCGTTGGAGCGGGAGTTGGAGGACCAAAGAACTCCTTCTTCTTCTCCGGAGGGTCTTGCTGAATTGGAAGCCTTGAGAGAGCATCAGCAAGCCCATTATCTTTGCCTTTGATATACTTGAATACTGGGGAGAATTCTTCAAGGAGCATTCGCCACGTCATAATTCTGTGGCTTGTAAGATTTTGCCTGGTTAGGTTGATATGGTCGGTCCATACGATGATTTCAGCACCCCAAAGAATGGTTCGAAATTCTTTGAAGACTTCTACAATACAGAGCATCTCTTTATCGATTGTGGGGTATTTCCTTTGGGCTGAGTTGAGTTTGCGGGAGAAGCAAAGGATGATTCTGCCATCTTGGCGGACAATAGCTCCAAGTTGGTAGTCAGAAGCGTCAGTATAGACATGGAATGGCTTGTTTGGATCAGGAAAGGCGAGGAGGATGTCATTGGCAATGAGGGACTTGGCTTTGTTGAAAGCTTCAAGTAGCTCTGGAGTCGGAGAGATTTTGCCTTTAGCTCTTCCAGAGAGGTCCGTAAGGGGTGCAAGGACCTCAGCGCGTTTGGGGTTCGATAGAAGTTGATCATCCCAACAAAGGATCGAAGTTGGGTTGTTGTTGAGGGAAAAGCAAGTTTCAGGATAGGAGCAATCTTGTTTGGATTGGGCCTAATACCATCGCGTGAGATAATGTGGCCAAGCCATGGTGCTTGCGATTGAAACCAGTGGCACTTGGAGGGCTTGACAGAGAAGTTGTGGGACTTCAGTAAGGACAGGACAGAGGAGACTGATTTGCAATGGGATTCGAGGGTGTCTGAGAAGATACCAATATCGTCGATGTACACTTCGATGTCCTTGAGGTGTGAGATCATTTGTTCCATGCAGCCTTGGGCCCAACTTGGAGAGTTAAGGAAGCCCATTGGCAATCGGAGCAGTCTGAACTTTCCGAATGGAGTAACAAGGACACAAAGCCAGGTGGAGGCTTCATCAAGTTTGAAGGTGTGGAATTGCATGCTGACATCGATAAGAGTGACGTATTTGAAGCCTCTTCTTCTGTGGAAGATATCTTGGAGCTTAGGAAGTGGATAGTGAAGTTTCTTGGTGACCTTGTTGAGTTCGCGGAAGTCACTGATGAGTCTACAGGAGCCATCTGGTTTGGGCACTACAAACGTTGGCATTCCCCATTCCGTGGCATAGCATCTTTCTAGGATGCCAAGTTTCACTTGTCGATCAATTTCTTTCTTCACTGCTTCTTGTTGGTGCAGTGGAATGGAATATGGTTGTTTTACATGATATGGAGTTGCGCCTTGCTGGAGATCAATGTGGAACGTTTGATTAGGGAAAATACCTAATTCTTTGTCATTCAAGCCTTCAAAAAGTTCTTCGTTTTGGAGGAGTATTGGTAACAAGGCTTGTTTCTCTTGGTAGGAGAGATGGATCTGGTCGGTGACGAGCTTGTGGAGATCAGTTTTCTCATACTTGGTGGTTCCGTCTACATAAGATTGTTGGATTGATTGGTTGGAGTAACTTTCTGCAACGGCGTGTGGTTCTGCAGACATGACCTTGTGGAGCAAGGATTTGTTGTCAAAGTAATTTCGCGGATGGAAGTCCATTGTCTTCTCATACCATTCTATGGTACAAGTCTCGAAGTCCATTTTCATTCCAAGGTCTCTCATTGTCTTTCTTCCAATGAGGAGATGGTAGTTGATATTCTGAGACACGACAAAGCATTTGATTTGTAGGACTTTCATGGAGTAGGATAGTTCTGGGAATATGGTGTTCTCCAAGGTTACATAGTGGTTGCAAGTGGTTTTGCCATTTGTCGTCTGCATTTGGATTGGTTGGTCTAGAAGGTTCTTCTTGATTCCAGAGGGAATTGCTGATTCCACTATAAGATTGTCGGTTGATCCAGAATCGAAGAGGGTTTTCAAGTAGTACTTCCCAAGGGATCCGTTGATTGAGTTGCAGACACTTACTGTGGTTGGAGCAAGGTCGATGTCGACATTGTCCTTGCTAGGAGCAACATCTTGCTTGTTGTTGTCGGAATCGGTCTTTTCGGACGGGGGAAATCGTTGAAGATCTGAATTATAGTATTCTTCATCGATATCCATATCTACATGGAAGAGATCCGGCCAAGGTGTTGCAGGTATGGTTTCTTCTGGTTCATTGATGAAGACGCACATGTGTTGCTCTGGTTCATGATAGCTACTGCCATGCAAAGAGGAGGTAGTGGATCGGTTGCTGTTGTTAGAACTGCGATCATTCACATGCAAGTCGGTGTTGTCTCTGTTGTTGTTATTGGACTGATTGGAGTTGGTGCCATACTTGTTGGTGTAGCATTGACCCCAAGTGTGATTGGTACCAGGGTGGATAGGACATGGTGAGTCATTCGAGATTCTAGTCGAGCCTTTGTTGTTGTTGCCTTGGTTGTTGCTGCGTTGATTGTTGTTGTTGTTGTTGCGTTGGTTATTGTTGTTGTTGCTGTTTCGGTTTCGATTGTTGCGATTGTTTTGGTTGTTGCGATTGTTGTTTCCGTTCCGGTTGTTACGGTTGTTGTTGGCATTGTTGTTGCTGTTGTTGTTGTTTTGAGACTGGTTATCTGATTTCTTGTTCTTTCTATTCTGTGCAGATTGGAATCTTTCAAATCTCATCATCATTTCAGAGAGTGAATCTCTATGGGGAGAATGGTGTTGTTGATAGATATGTTTCCAGTTCTCAGGCATCGATTCGAAGACTAGATTCTTGAAATCTCTTTCATTGATCTCTGCATCTTGTGGTGGGTGTCCCGGTTGTAATGGGAGGATAACATGGTTGTGGAAGTTGACTTGTGCTACAAATTGGTGTACAGTCATGGTGGTTGTCTTCTTGATATTGAGGAGGAATCTTTTATGATTCTGATAGGCATCAAGGTTGCTGTTGAACTTAAAGTTGATGAATGCTTCCACTGTCGTTTGGAAGTTGTCCACCGTTCTCTGTGGGACATTGATT
This sequence comes from Pseudo-nitzschia multiseries, assembly GCA_037355745.1. NCBI lineage: Eukaryota > Bacillariophyta > Bacillariophyceae > Bacillariales > Bacillariaceae > Pseudo-nitzschia > Pseudo-nitzschia multiseries. The sequence continues at coordinate 25,256,155 of CM074783.1, forward strand.
GACACATAGCTGTTCCACCAGCTACAGTCGGTGTAGTCTCTGAGGAGATCTACAAACTTGTCATAGATTCTTGGTCCTGTGGTTAGGTTGAGGGTCTTCTTAGATCTAATGCATTCGTTGATGGTGAAAAGGATTTGTAATTTGGTTGATCCTGCAGTAATCAAAGGGATTTTGATCTTGGTAACTTCTTGAGATCCATTGACTTCTTGGGTGTTCTTGTATTCAATTTTGTCAATAGAATCTTGATCAAAGTCATACTTGAAGGGGATGACTGAGTAAGACATGGTCGTTTTCTTCTTGTTACTGGACAATCGTCAGGATCAGTTGTTTGTTTGTTAGTTGTATAGTAGTAGTGGTAATTTTTATTCGTGTAGTAGTTGAAGTAGTCTTTACCGGTAGTAATAAGGTCGAAGCAGTTATTCGACTGTTTAAACAGTGCCGTACGCCTCTAAAATAAGGTACTAAAATAAGGTTTATGTATTGGTTAAAAACTAAGATTGTGAGCTAGCTTTGTCAACTACTCCGAGGAGCCGTTGAGAAAGCTTGTAACAGTAAAAAGGCGTTGAATCGAAATTCAACGTACATTGCACATAGAGAAGCACATGAAGAATTTGGATATGTTCTTCATCCAGTCTTCAAGGTTGAAGACCGGCTTGTGTGGCATTGCTTTTCAGATTTTCTTGAATCGTGGGTAATTTTCAATCGTGAGCGTTGGAATACCACAATCTCTGTCGTATGCCTCTAAGTGACGAAGGTAGTAGTACTAATACGACTACTAGTAAGTACGTATGTGGTTGTAAATAGAACTAAAACTAAGATTGTGACAAGCTCTGTCAACCACTCTGAAGAGGCATTGAAAAACTTGTCTTGATTTGCTAAACAGTTGCAAACACATTGAACTCAAAATGCCAACGGTCTTGCACATAGAGGAATTAAGATATGTATTTCATCCAGACTTCAATATTGAAGGTCGGCTGGTGTGGCATTTCTTGTTGCTGACATCAGATTTCAGATTTTTATGAATCGTGGGAATTCAATCGTGAGGGTTTGAATACCACACTCTTTTTCTTTGCATAAAAACTTCAATTGGTTGCACAGAATTTTTGTGCTCGTGCGCAACCAGTAATTGATAGATAGAATTTTTAATTGGTGGTGTGAGACGGTTTGAGGTGCCAAATAGTATTCATCCGTTGAATAACATGATCATCAAAGAGGAAGGAAACAGTGCCATTTGTATGGATTTGGGCAATCGTGTATGATCCCTTGCTTCTTGCTTCTAAAGCAGCTGGAATTTGCTTTTCATTTTTATCATAATTTGGTCTCCAACATGATAATCATGCAACTTCCTGTGGCTGTTTTCTTTCATAGCATTCTTGTCAATTTGAGCTTGACGTTTGTTTCTCGCCATGGCCAAGTGTGTAATAATTGGTATCAGAAGGAACATGTCTCAATGGAATACAAGGGAGCCAGGGTGTCATTCCAAAGGTTTTGTGGATAGATTCGAACAGCTATGGAACACCAAAGGGTTAAATAGCAGTGTATCCCAAGAACGCAGCAGGACTCTGATTCCGTAGGTGGGGAAAACAAAATAATATATAACCTCATCATCACTTACATTCGCCCAAGCAATAACCATCAAACGAGTGTAGTAATAGTCCTCATCAACATGGCATTTGGAATGACAATCCTTACCAATAGAGAAGGCAGTAGGGTGATCACCAATTGAATTGAGTGTTGTTTGCTGAACAACCTTTGTCATCACGGTCGTTTCAAGGTATAAAATTTTTGCCATTGGACCTGAACTTTCCTGCATTGCCTCCACAATGTGCACTGCTGTCTCTTCAAGCTCCTCTTTTGTGCGTGGTTCCACACTTTTTTTTGAAAACATACACACCATTGTCAGACGACAAGCAATTGGGTCGAATCCCAAGAATAGCATATCTGTTGTTGATACTAGTACACTTTGTTCCTCTGACAACTTCTGGTTTAGCTTCAACAATTTCTTTGCAAAATTTCTTGTATTTTGGATATTTGAGTATCAAACCAAGTGTTGTTTTGCAATTTGTCTGGAAGCTTTCGCAAAGATTCGTAATGATGGTTCTGATTCATCGAATGCTATAATATGCTTCTTATACGTACTATCCAATGTCTCAAAACTATCAATAGACACAGCCTCTGTCGATGTATATTCCTTTGATCCTACTATTTTTCATCCCAACTAGTTTCCATGAATTTACCTTTAAATCCATCCTTGTTTACCTGTTTTCAATGCTATTTGCTCGACATGTTTGAGATTTGTATTTATGCTTTGACGCACCTTCTTCTTTGGTTTTATCTTAGACAAGTGGTTGTAAGTTTCCTGGCTAGTCAGCTTTGGTGGTGCCTTCTTGAGAAAATTTGATGACATTCTCTGTCTAGTTGTCTTCACATGTTTCCTCTTTGCTTTTTGCTTCCTAGCTTGTGCTGACCATTGATTTGTTGTTGCTGCTGTCAATTCGCGCGCCGGCGGTTTGGTGGTGATTGTGGTTGCTTCCATTCTTGCCGACGATTGCTGTTGCTGTTTCGCCTCGATTGCTTGCCGACAATTGTTGTTGCGCCTCGCTTGCTGTTGCTGTTGCGGATGAATTGCTGTTGCTGTTGCGCCTCGATTGCTATCAGATATTTTTGGTGATTAGTCAATGAATAGTGTTCCTGTTATGGATAAGATGAATGAGGAAAGAAACAGAAGTTAGTTATGTGTGATAGTTGGTGTGTCACCACCTAATGAGTGCATTTGGGTCCTGGATTTGGAGGAATAATACACACTAATCTGCAATTAAAAAATAGAAAATCAGATATTTGTTGAGATTAGTCCATGAATATTGTTCCTATTATGGATAAGACGAATCATGAAAGAAACAGAAGTGATTTATCTTTGATAGTTGGTTGTGTGCCACCACACAATGAGTGATTTTGGGTCATGGAATGGGAAAAACAAGAATGCACAATAATTTACAATTAGAAATTAGAAAATAAGACATATTTTGTGATTTGACCATGCATATTTTTCATGTTAACATGGATAAGATGAATCATGAAAGGAACAAAAGTGAGTTATTCCTCTTTGATAGCTAGTGTGTCACCACATATTGGGTGCATTTGTGTTGTTGATTTGGAGGAAAAATACACACTACTAATTTGTAATAACAAATATAAAATAAAGACATTTGGTGTGATTTGTCCATGAACATGGACCCTGTTATGCATAAGATACATGATGAAAGAAATAGAAGAGAGTTGTCGGTGATAGTTTCTGCGTCACCAGCTTAGGAGTGAATTTGTGTTGTGGATTTTGAGGAGAAATACACACTAATTTGCTATTACAAATTAGAAAATAATACTTTCTTTTTTGTGATTTGTCCATGAGCATCGTTCCTGTTATGGATAAGATGAAAGATGAACGATGAAAGAAACAGAAGTGAGTACTAATCTTTGATAGATTGTGTGTCACCACCTAATGAGTTAATTCTTGTCCTGGACTTGGGAAAAATAGGGTGTGGGTGTCACATCATTGGGCAGATTATTCTATGTACATCAGTACATTGTTATTGTACAAACTATCAGTATTGAAATAAGTCGTGAATGCAGTGAAAAAAATTGGTGCGACTAGGCGGACAGTTCTTTTTGGTTGTCCTGTGCTCACGGACTTGCTTCCGCAAAGAAAAATCTAATGTAAATTGCTGAATTCATACAATTGCGGCAAAAACAAGGCCTGATGAAAATTCACAAAATTGCCAAAAACACCGATGATTGGAAAAATCTCAGTTCAAGATGCCGAAACAAAAATGGTCAAAGCTCCCCAAGCCAAAAGTAACACGTTTACAAGAAAAGAAAATAGAAGCTATGGCAAACACAGCCAGGGACGGAGACACTAGAGATACTACCAAAAATACAAGCATTACCACCATGTCCACCAAGAAGAGCACGACTGCTGCAACAACACAAGAAAGCACCACCTCTGTGGAAAGAGAGACACCACAAAAAACAAAAGCTGAAAACATTAGCATCATGGACAGCAACAGTGACAGTGAAAGTAACAGTGACAGTGATTCAAGTTTGGTTGGTGAAGACAATGTTGGGAGCTCCAACAAGAATACAGATAATAGTGTAAATATCCACGGGACAAGAGAAAAAAATACTATGGACGGCACACAACAGAAAAAGACCAACGTGACCCTCACGGTGAAAATGCTAACAGAAAATTTGAGTAAAAAACCAGATCTACTAGAGAAGATGCTGACAATGGTGAGTGATAGTAAGAAGGGAGAGAATTCTAAAGAGGATGCTGCAAAAACAACCGACACGGTTCCATTGAAAACAGTGCGGAGCGGCAATAGCATTGATAAAGTGAATACATTGAGTTATGGTAGTATACATATGTCAATGGATGCTATGAAACTGATGAAGACACATAGAAAGACATTTGAAGGACAGGTGAGAAACTATCTAAAGGATAAATGGTATGGTGGCATGACATTTCTGATATCAAAAGAACTGTCCAAAAGAGTCATGTTGCAAGGCATCGATGCGGGTTGCATCTCTGTTACAAAAGATATCCCCCCCGTTAAGGAATTCTGTCAATATTTTGATAATGCGGTACCTAAAGCCCTGGCAAAATTGAGGCATAATAATCAAACATTGGCAAGAAAAAATTGGTTTGGTAAGTGTCAGTGTAATGGTTTAATCGGACGGAGATTGTTCTTGTGCTGTTGACATTCTTCCGTATGTGCCTACGTCCAAAGTACTACTAACCCCACCATAAAATGATATCATACTATCATTTGTTGTCATCACTGCAGCTGATAGTGAAAAGGCAAAAGTGCCAGCATCATTCCCTGGTACTGTAGCTCTGAATCCAGACTCGGTGGGAATTACGGCTAACGAGTACCGGCACTATGGAAATGCAGATAATGAAGAGTTTTATTATTTTGTGACAAGAATCCTGTCTGCCATTAATCTGGTGGGGACAAACTTTAAGCAGAGGAAGGCAACGGTGCTTATTAGTAAGATATTTTCTGTTACGGATGAGGCTTTTGCTCTAATGATCATTGACAATGAGTACAGCAATTGGGAAAAACAGAAGCAAAGGAAGCTTGATGGAACAGACGCGACACAAACAAAGACAAAATACATGAGAAAAAAACATTGTGATTTGAAGAAGTGGAAGTGCAGATGGATGGGACAAAAAAGGACGGCAAGTGTTTGCTATATTGTGCAGGAAGGTAAAAACATTAAGAGAAGATCCCAAAACGGATAAACATTTGGAGAAGATGATGCTGGAAAGATTCAAGTCAGAAAAAAACCATACTGTATCGAAAGATGGTGGCACTGTTGCCAGTAGTCTTGCTGAAGAGGAAAATGAGGATGACAACTATATTGATCCTGTATTGATGCAATTGCTTGGCGGAATGGAGGAAGTTTAGGCATTGTTTTTGGAATTGTTACTGTTGATTGTGTCAGTCTATTCACTAATTTGACGCCGGGTTGGTTCACACACAGGACACAGGTAAATCTTCTGGAAGAGTGATTAGGGTAAAAGGTACATATTATACATACATTGCATACCATTGTTGCAAATAGTAGATTCGTGTGACACAAATGATTAAAATGTACTGAAAGGAAGTACTCATACATATCATACACATATTGCATATAATACTACTAGAAAAATTCTTGACCCACATAATTCAACTGCTGTAGTGGTAGGTGGTTGCAAGCCCTAGTGTTAATTTTGAGGGTTGCTGTGTCGCGAGCCCAAGTGTTAAATTATAAGGGTAGTGTGTACCGAGCAATGGAGGATAAATTTTAAGGGTGGTAGTGTCATGAGCCCAATTGTTTGATTATAAGGGTAGTGTGTCACGAGCAATGGAGATACATTTTAAGGGTGGTGTGCCGCGAGCACTAATGATGAATTTTACTGGTTGTGAGTCATGACCTTATTTATTTAATTTTAGTGGGTGGGTGTCGCGAACACAAGAATTTAATTGTACGGGTAGGTTTTATTAAAAATGACTCTAATAATAATTATTCATGACCCAAGGAAAAATAATAATCGCGACCCAGGGATTGAGAGTTAGAAAAATGAGCATGATATGTAGGCTACTGAATCACAGGGGGGACTCGTGTTAAAATTACACACAAGTCAGGGTTACGAAAGTACCTCGCGACAAAAAAAGGGCCGCAGGACAGTTATCGGACGTTGTCAGTCGATATGTACCCAACTGACAGTTTTTATTTGTTTTTTTTTAACACTGAATAGATTTCAAGGGAATCTTAAAATCAAAGATTTCAGTCACCCAAAGCATGAATCAATTGTGTGCACCTCTTGTACCTCTTTTGCCGGGCATGCTTGCATGCTATTGTTGGTGATCATTGCTAATTTTGCCAAGCTGAAAAATTGCAATCACCAACACCAGAATCAATTCGAACGTCGATACCAAACGTTCAAGCGCATTGTCAATCGCGTCATGGATCGTACAGGCACACCACCACATCTATGGCTACTGTGCATGGCATACGTCGCGGGTCTCCTCAATGTTATTTCTGATCCTACGCTGTCAGATAAACAACCGGTCGATCAAAATCATCTTCAGTAAGGAGAACGCCATCGGATGTCTTGCTGAAGATGTGTGTCGTAGGGGGACCATCAAAACTCTCCCCATAGTTGTTAGGGAGTGGAGAAGGTGACCAGCTGGGGCTGTCATCGACCTTCTTATAAAGAAAGCTCGGTAACGAGGGGTGGGCGGGTGGGTGAAGAATTGGTTGAGTGCCAGATGCGTGGGGCGTAGTACCCAAATAGTTCGCAAAAGGGAAGAAACGCGACAACAGTAACACTTGTCTCTCCAGCAAGAAATCAGCAATTCAACTTCGATACTTTCTTTTCTTTCAAGCGCTGACTCAGGACAAGACTGTCCTTCTACCCCTTCACTACAATCGCTCTCGTTGCTCTTGCTAGTTTATTAGACGATTCATTGGAAGATGATGAAGATGAAGACAAATTGATTTGATCCGTGGTCCCCTCACAAATACTTCGAATACCATCCTCCATCATAACAATCAACATGGCACCAACTGCTGGTGGTGGAAGGAAAGCTGGCATTGCCAACTACACGAAGCCCGAGTTGGAGAACTTGTTCAGATGCATGAGAACTATCCTACCAATTGGACCAGAAGGGTGGGATGCCATTGCAAGCCTACACGCTGAAAAACATCCTGGTAGAAACACTGATTCAATCAGGAACAAATACATTTGGTTGTACCGGAAGAAGATGCCAACTGGTGATCCAATTAAGAAATGGGATGTTAAACAAGCCAAGGAAATCAAGTATCTGATTGGTGATAGAGCCTCCATTCTCAATGGAGGGGAAACATTTGATCTTATAACAGGGGAGTTTGTCCCTGCTGATGAGGAGTTGTCCAAGGGGCGAAACGATTCTCCACTTCAAAACAATAACGAGCCTACACCACTGCCACTTTGCCAACCAACTCAACTGACTCGAGGAACAACTCAATTGACTCAAGGAACAACTCAATTGACTCAAGGAACGACTCATGGAACGGAGAACAACCAACTAGTAGCACCCCCACTTCTACTCGGTCAATCAACTCAACCAACACAAATTGATGAAGCAACGGAGCTAACTCCTACCAGTACCATTAGTGGTGATGTCAGCACTAACAAGAATAGAGCTTACAATCACAAAGCAGACAAGGACACATATTTGATGAGTGTAATTGCTGCAGCATTGAAAGAGCTTCAGCAGCAGGCATTGGAATCCCATCAAGCGGCATTGGAACTCCAGCAACGACAACAGGACAAGGCCGATGAAGAGAGGAAGGTGTTGTTGCAGGCACTCATTGCCCAACTTGCTACTTGTGGTGGTGCTACTACTGCCAACAGGAAGGTCCTCAAAAGAAAACTGAACAATCTCCTGTCTCTCCTGTGCTGATGCCGTTGACAGCAGTGACGACTGACAGCAATTTCAAATGAGTAACCAAATCGATCAATCCATTAGTTAGTTAGTTACTTAGTTAGTAAAAATAAACGAATCGATTAAACTCAACAACACTACCAATGTTGCTCCAGACAGAAATTTGGGCTACAGGAGAGATCATAAAAAACTCTATTGCAATCCCTTTAAAGAGGGAGCCAAAACCACTAGAGGTGCGCTGGAGCAAAATTATTTGGAGGTATTCTCGACTGCTCTAAATAATGCTAATTTGTAACTACTATCAATTATCTAACTACTATTGATTATCTAATTGATCCAAAACCACTAGAGATGCGCGTGCGCTGGGGTAATGCTAATTCATAACTACTATCGATTATCTAATTTACTATCGATTATCTAATTTACTGATGTAATCAGCTAGATCGACTAATCGAATACATTGTTTGCAGTTCTGTTGGTACCAATTCATAGGAGAACAAACCTTCAGTCTGACTCATGTATGTGTTGATTATGGTGTTGATTCCAACATTAGCTGTCTGTAAATTGTCAAGACAAACAAGGAGCTTCAGAATAATCTTCCTGTCTCCTGTTTCTTCCAGGAGCATGCTGTCTTTTATCTGGGGAAATCCCCCTTGGATCTGTCGCATTCCCCATTCAGAGAGCTGCTGAACGCTGGTAGCAGCGCAATTCACTGTAAGATCTGCTGCATTGAAGAGATCACTTTGGCTACTCCGCATGAGGTATGGCTTTCTAGACAGTTTGAAAGCTGAGTCGACAACAAGCTTTGCTAGGAATTTATCATACATTAGCTCCATCTTATCATAGAGCCCATAGTCAGCTTGAGTACTATCATGCCAACAGCCTGGAGCATTCAAGATGCAAGCCCGGATCCTGCCGTCCGGAGCAAAGATCAAAACACTGTTGACATATGTCCCACAAGTCCAACCATTGTAGTATTGGTTTTACTTCATCCAGTTACCAGACCTGTTGGAGATGCAGTTTGAGGCCATCGCAGGCACCCCACACTCTGTGAGGTGCTAACACAGGATACTTTGCAGCAATAGCATTGACGTAATGTTGAGTCTCTTCTTCATTTGGCAAGCAAACTTTTGCAGCAGGATGGTGTTGTAATGCAAAAAGAAGGAGTTTGCGTCCAAATTTCAGCCATCTGTACATAGGAGAAGCTGTTATTCCAAATGCTAGAGCAACTGCTCTTGCTGCTGATCCTCTGGTTTAGAACCAGAATAAGACAAGAGCAAGGCACCCAGTCGCATCAAATCGGTTTGTTGGCCGGGTCTTCTTCTGTCAAGTAACTCCAGTGTTCTTATCAATAGTGTACAAATTATAGTAGAGCGGCTTGAATATATCTAGGAGCTCCCTGAATACTACATGATCAACTCCACAGCAGTTTAGAAGTGCTCAGTCATTGCCAGATTGGTAGAGATAAACGAAAGGAGATCGGCTGTAACACTTAATTGCTATCCTAGGAGTTCTATGATCCCTTCTTCTCTTATCTTCCTTGCCAAGCAGTGGATTATTGTAATCGGGGGTTAAGTTATCATAGTAGTATCGAAGTAGTGCTAACTCCAGGGTCATGTTGATTGTCAATTACGATAAAAAAAGAAAGAGCGTTTTGCAAAAGAAAGAGTGTTTCGAAAGAGTGTTTGGGCTTACTGGAGAGCAACGTGAGTGTTTTAGCCAGGGATAGCAAATTATATCAGCAAATCAGCCAATTGTCATTATCATTATCATCCTCATCGTCCACGAGTCCGATCGATTTCAGTTTCTCGGCCTGCATCGGAGTGAGGAGGGTGTTCTTGTTGCCGTAAAACCTTTTGTATTCCTTTCGCTGGGTTTCCACCCACAGGGCCAGGTCCCGCGTCACGCCGGAGCCGTCCTTCTCCGTCCACGATTTTGGGTGCGGAACGTTGTAGTGCCCGGTGCGCTTCCGGAACTTCTCGAGTTGCTCGTACATGGATTCCCAGGTCCGCGGTTTCGGGTGTTTCCGTCCCCAGTTGAATCCGATGCCGGTCAGCCGGTCGATTCGTCGCTGTTGCAGCCGCACCTTGTCGTCGGTGAGCTTTTGGTTTCGGTAGTTCTCGTCGATGAACAGCGTGTAAAAGTTTCGTTGCTTGTCCACCCAGTGCCCGAGCTTGGGGTGCTCCACGGATCGTTGCTTGACGTTGCAATTGCCGTGCTCGACGCGGTACGCCCGGAGCTGGCGAAACCTGGTTTCCCATCGTTCCGACGGATCCTTATCCGGATCGTCGGAGTAGTAGTCGGAGTTCCGATTGTCGGCGGTGCCGCTCCCACTCCCCGGTGCACGTGCCCGCGCAGGTGCCGCTTGCTGTTTTTGTGGATTGCTCCTGGGTTTCGCTAGTGGCGGTTTCCATCGTTTGGACGATGGATTCGGCGCATTGGAATTCGAATTCGTCGCTTCTCCAGAAGAAATGATGTTTCTATGATTGTTGCTGCTGTTGCTGTTGCTGTTGCTGTTGCTCTTGTTGTTGCTGTTGCTATTGCTGTTGCTGTTGCTGTTGCTATTGTTGTTGTTGTTGCCCACGGTTGTGGTTCCTGCTGCTGCGGTTGTGGTTGCGGTTAAATCCACGACTCTTGTAGTCAAGAGTCCCAGCAACGACTCGAGTCGATCCGAGAGCCTGTAGAATTTCGCTTCGAGTCGAGCAGAGCGTTCCTCTGAGCGTTTCGCGTAGTCCTGGATGGTCAGGGTCAACAGCGCAATCGGATCCGGCGAATCGTCGCCGCCTGCCTGGTCGTTATTCGTATTATCGTTCTTGTTTTTGCCCTCTCCCGGGGACGAGGTCGCAACACTTGTTGCTGTTGCTGTTGCTGTTGCTGCTGTTGTTGTGCCGTTGTTTGTTCCTCCGGGGACACCGGTGTCGTCCATACCACTGATGGAAGAACGTTTTCTCTTCTTTTTATTGGAGCCATCGTCGTCGTCATCGTCATCGTCGTCGGTGTGGAATGCTGCCCCTTCTTCTTCAATGAGTCGTAATTGTTCTGAGATCTTCGCTATTTCTGTTTCGTCCATGGTGGTAAGTTTCGAGCTAATTCGTTAGCGTCGAGGATACAGATACTTTATTGCGTTTCGTTTCGTGTCGTCGGCCTTTGTCGTTGGAAAGAGAATGGGGAGTGTTTTGAGTTTGTGTTAGTGTCAATTCTCTTGACACTTTTTGTGTAACCTTTAAAAACGGGTGTCATGCGTTCACTTTGTCAGATGGGCTGGCAGTAGTTGACTACGTACAATACTTCGTATTTATCAGTAATCTTACGGCATTAATACGAGATTTCGTACTTGTGCTAAACGTTGAATGTACCATACGAAGAAGAAGTACTCACTAATAACCCATGAAAAGGAAAAATCGCAACATACAATACTCAATCAATACTGTATGTGCGTGTACTTTTTTGTTTTTAATTGCATCTCATCTAAATCCATCAGTCGATATGCAGGGCCTAATACTCTTGGCTACCGTTTGTGTGTAAGCTCCTACCGGCAACTACCGGCAAGAAAGGAAGAGACAACTAAGATTCACTTAAGGGCTTTTTCCGCGCAGTTGTACACTGACACCTCTTTTTTTTGTTAACGCTGATTGATAGACCCGACGAAGATACCATTATTGTTTTCTTCCGGAGGTTTTTCTTGGAATCGCTTCCGACGTCGAGAAAGAACAGATAAATTCGACACCAATTTTGCAAACTCTCTACGGGCACGCAGAAGAAAAGCGAGGAGGAGCGAAGTAGGTCTGCTTCTTTGTTTCGCTGCGCACGGTACCTCGTACCTCGTACGACAACAGGGTCCGACACGCCAGGCTTTCATGATTTGCAACGAGCACAAAACCACACACTAGATTGTTAGTGAAGTTAGTGCAACCGCATCGTATCGTATCGTATCGTACAGCAAACTCTTACACATCCGCAATAATCCACATTCATCCACCACAACATTATTCCACCAATCAATCAATCATGGACGCCATTTTTGCCGGAATCGGGGCCGCCATCAGCTTTGCCGCCCTCCACGCCATCCACGATTCGGTGCTAGCTCCCCAGGGCCTGTCGTGCCTCTGCCCTCCCCTCGGGGCGGTAGGCCGTCCTGTTGTATTGCCTGCCCGGCGCCCCGGCATCCCAGCCAAAGGCCGTCATCGGCGGGCACCTGCTGTCCGGCCTGATCGGGTACGCCGTGGTGGAAAGCAAGATCCCCTACGGGGAGGCGGTCGCCGTGGCGTGCACCATCAGCGCCATGAGCTTCTTTAAGGTGGTCCATCCGCCCGCCGGGGCCTACGCGTACCTGTACGTCAACAAGGGGATGGGATGGAAGGGCATCCTGGCGCCGGGTCTCGTCGGTGGCATCGTCCTCGTGGCGGTACAGAAGATCGTGAACGGAACCATCAAGCCGCTCTTCGACGGGAAAAAGAAGAAAGACTGAGATTGAGATCGAAACAATAAGAGAAATGGAAATTACAATGGAAATGGAAATTACAATGACAATAACAATAACACTGACAATAACAATGACAATGATTGGTGGATAGATGGATTGCCAATGGCTGGTTTACCGGGATCTTGTTCGAGAGCAACGAATCATTGACGGATGACATGCCTGCGAATCCTGTTGGCCCACTCGGAAAGAATGATCGAACTGTTTGGGATATGGTTTTGTCGTCGGACGTGGATGACTAGGATTTCGGTGATAACTCTAATTAGTTGCGCGCGTAATTACTGTATTTTTTGAATACAACTGCACTAACGATTTTGATAAACACTTTAGTAGCATTAATAGCAGTAGGAATACGAACACGAATACGAATGCCAAACCGATGTTTGTGAACACCGGACGTTCGGTTTTCACTACGGTGCCATACCATACAGTGGAGTTTCCGTGTCAGCTACAGAAAAGATATGTGGAAGGATCGATCGCCAATCGTTGGTTCACTAGATCTAGTTCGCGAATCGAACCATCAACGGATGATTCGCCCGCGAATCCTATTGGGCCACTCGGACAGAAAGATCGATCTGCTTGGGATACCGTTTTGTCATCGGAGGACGTGAATATCTCAACTGTGTTTTCGTTGATAACTCTAGTTGCGTGCGTGCGTGCGTGCGTGCGTGCTGTATTTGAACATTGCAGTAACGATGGGTATGAAACGCTTTAGCAGTATGAATAGCAGTAGGACTACGAATACGGACACCATACCGGTTTTCGTCGACACGCGGTCTTCTGTTTCACTACGATAAATGAGGAGTTTTCCGTGATGCGTTTCGAATGCGGGGAACGAATGAATCAATCACCTTTCCGCACACGAGTGCGAGACCCTGTATATCCGCCGCCATTGGCGATGCCTATCACCGATGCCTATCATCCACCGGGTTTGGAAACCGGATTTCGGGACCAGTGAGACATACGGAACAGTACATGCAAGCCACACATCCGATGCCCTCCTCTGCAGACGTGCGAAATCATAGATCATTGTGCCGCAGATCCCACCCTACATACGATTTCGACGCGACACTCAACCACGTCCTACGCAGGTGAGACGGTCACTCGCGAGATGCGAGGCGAACCACACGGGGCCACTGCTTCCTACCGTACGGTACACATGCGCGAGTTCGTGTCGTGGCGCGGTACGCACGAAGATGGCAGCATTCGATCGCATCATCGTAGAACAGCATTGCAGATTGGAAAGCAACGACGACGACGACGACCACCACCACCACACGACAAGGATGTTTTTTCTCTCCCCCCTGCCCCGCATGCCTAGATAGATGCTGCATCCACGGGAGAACGCCCGTCCGGCAGCTTTCGAAGAGACGTGCCACGCAACGTAACTGTAACGCAACGCAATGCACCGCAATGAACGTGGACCAGAGTTTGAATTGAATCCCACCGCACCGCGAGATACGGTATTGCTTTGCGGACGCAGCGCGAATGTTACCGCAGAGAGGTTCGAAGGCATTGATATTTTCCCTGTTGACATGATTGCCCGATTTCGTTGCGTTGTGTTGCGTCCACGATTCATCCGCCGCATAACATTGCACATTGCACATTGCACTCTACAAAGCCTGTTTTGAGTTTGTTTGTTTTTTGTTTCGATTAGTTTTACTCTGATGTTCTTGCTCCTACACACCGCAACACTGAATCGGTTCCTTTCCCTTCCGACGGGTACCGGGCGTGCCCGACACGCACGCAGTCCGTCCGCAAGTCTGAAAATCCAGTTTTGCACCCGCACGGACGTCGTTTGTTGCCTAGCCTAGCCTAGCCTAGCCTTGCCTCGCCTAACCTCGTTCGTTCACGGTTGTGATTTCTGCTGTCGCTTGCACTCGCAAGCAAGCAAGTACACATAATACCTCAACTCAACTCACCGATTATTACGACGACGCCGATGGCGCCGGACGGCACCTCCAGCGAATCCCCCGGTTTTCCAGGTCCTCCTCGATCTCCCGGTCGAGTGTCCCCGTGACACTCAGTGCGTAGACCCCCGGCAGGTAGTTGTCGACGCGGATCCACTTGGCGGCCCAGGATTCCCGTGGATCCATGAGGGCTGCCTGTCCCTCGTAAAAGGCCGAGGTGCACATGTTGGCCCGCTCCGGATTGTCGACCATGTCCAGGAACGGGCAGTTCTCGCAGCCTGTTGTGTTGTGTTGTCATTGTTGTTGTCATTGTTGTTGTTGTGTGTATTTTTTGTTTGTTTGTTTGTTTGTTTGTTGTTGTGTAAAATTTGTAGTTGTCGTGTGTTGTTGCGGTATATTGGAACGGAACAGAACGGCGCACATTTTGGTTCGTTGCGTTGTACGGTACCAGAGAAAAATACCATGAGAAGTTGGAACGAAATGGACGCAATTGTCTCAAGCAGTTGTACAGCACAATTCCGGTAGCGCCAACACTCTCCTCCACTGCACTGCACTGCACTGCACACTACACACGATACACGAAAATCCACCACCTGTTACAGTACGTACCCTCGTTGATGAATTGATCCAGGGTTTTCAGAATTCCGCAGCGCTTGCAAGCCCGGATTCCCCGGATCGAGTTCGGGACGGAGGCCTCTGCCAGATCGAGAACTTGTTGCGGTGTCTCTTGTTCTTCCTCCATGGTTGGTTGTTTGGTTGTTTGTTTGGTTGGTTGGCCCGGTTGTTCTGTACAATGCCGCTCGTGTTTAGGTACTGTTGAAATGCCACAATCGTTATTCACTATTCGATGCTGGTTTTGAAAAAATACGAATGTTTGGGCCATGTCTTTCGGTGAAGTATTGTATCGTACCGCAGGTAAAATCCCGTACGGTACCGTACATACTCAATACAAGTACTGCTCAATACTGTGTACCAGATAGCACTGATAGGACTACGAGTACGAGTACTACCGTATGTATTGATACCTACTGATAGTTGGTTGGTTGGTTTGCCCGTTGTGGAGCATACCGTACGGTACTCGTACGGTACGGTACCGGTAGGTGACTGGTAACTTTGGGGGAGGAGGTTCGTGTGTACGGTAGATCTATCTACATAGGACTTTAACTACTTAGAGGTATATCATGCCCCCAAATATGAAATGCACATCCATCACTCCGCCAAACTCACGGAACCGTTGATTTCTTTCGAAACTTTTGGGAACCTACGAGTACGAGTACGGTACGTTTCGTATGCCGAGACATGCCAAAAAATAATAATAATAAGAGAGTAGTAATGATACTGTAATTTGAAATTCTGTCATCTGAATCTTTTCGTGAGTGAACAGTGAGGCTGAGTCCAAAGAACACCGTGTGTGTGCGGTACCGTACCAATCCTTGTTCTTCGATAAGCAATCCTTAATCCAAGGCCAACGGTGCCACAAACATTCGTTCTCGAAAGGAAAGGAAAGGAAAGGAAAGGAAAGGAAAGGAAGAACCAGCAAGGGTGTGAACCACAATGCCAACCGACAACAACAACAACAACAATGTCATCGACGATGCATCGCCCCCGCAGCAGCAACAGCATCAACAGCTGCAGCCGTCACAACGCGTGGAACCGCCAGCTCCGCAACAAGAACCGGTTTCCAGCACGAAACACCGCAACGACGATACCACCGACGCTTCTGCCGAGACCTTGTATCCGTGCGAAAGCTGCCACCAACGGCTCGGTCGGCACCGGTTCCAAAAGAAAATCTTTCGAAAATTCCTCGAGGAACGCAGGAATAACCACGAAACGTCGACGCCGACGCCAACACCAAAACCCACACCAAAACCCACACCGACAACAACAACAACAACAACAACGCCAACGCCAACAACAACTACTCCCCCCGTTTCTTCCACTACTACTGCCCGCCGTCCCCGATTCCGATTGGTCTGCCACCAGTGCACCCGGGAAGAAACCGCCCGTCGCTGCAAGCAGGCCCCGCCAAAGGCGGTCCGGACCGATGCGGCCGTAGCGGAGAGCGGGACGAAGCGGCGGCCCAACAACTTCGGGTACTGCGACTACGTCGACAAGCTCTTCCGGATGGAGTGCTTCGCCACGACAATCGCCCCCCTCCGGGTCTTTAAATCCGCCAAGGACGTCTCGGAATCCATGGCCGCGTTGCAGGCGATCCAGAACCACGGGAGCCTAGCGGAGGACGAACCAACAACAACAACAACAATAACATCGACGACAGCAATAACGACGAGTTGGGAGGAAAAGTCCTCTGCCTGTGCATCGGGGACGGGTGCACCCCACAGACCGCCGTGCTCATCTCCTTTCTCACCAAGGGATGGATCTGCGTGTCGATCGATCCGGCCCTGTCGGAAGACTGGAACGGGAGCAATCCCCTCGGCGTTCGGGGACTCTGTGGCTACAAGGGAAAACTCGACGAGTTTCTCGCCGATCCGGATCGTCCCCCAACAACAACACAAAATCCAAAGTGGAGGCACCTGGTGCTGGTCTGCGTGCATTCCCACGCGCGGTTCGTCGAACACGCCTCCGTCGACTCGATCCGGCGCCTGTACTCGTATTCGCATTCGTATTCGTATTCGTATTCGTCCACTGTTTCGTCGTCGTCGTCGTCGTCGTCGTCGTCGCCGGCCTCGTCAACGCCGAGAACGACGATCGTTCTTCCCCCGACCACCATCGTGTCGCTCCCGTGCTGTCCGACCTTTCGGCACGTCCGGGACATCGGGAGACCACCGGACGTCAAGTACGACGACGATTGTGTCTTTTCGGCGTGCCGGTCCGTCGAGGTGTGGAACTTTTTGGAAGAAGAGTGCGACGAAAGTGAACACCAAAGCGAGCCCGGCTTGAAGTATTGTTCCGTGATTCCCGCACCGACGACGCCCGTGGCCGCTGCCAAGGAGGGTGCGTGACGGGACGAAACGAGACGAGACGAAACGAAACGAAACCAGCCACAACAATCGCCGCGGATTCCGGGAACACATACATACACACACACATACTCAATACACACATACCGTACGTACTACTGCACAGTGCAAATTGGAGTAGTTGCTTCAACAACAGGAAACCACAGCGTGGCCGCAAAATGGATCAAGATCTCGCTAGTAGGATACGAACCGAGTCTGTATCCAACCAGATGGTCGGGACCCAGCATCAACCGAAGAACGAGACACGAAACCCTGTTGTCAGCAGAGCAAGAAACAAACCAAACCAAATCAGACCCAGCCAACGGGGCCTCTCGGCATGCAGCAGGCAGCCAGGGCCGCAAAGAAGGCGCATGCACCACGGCTATACACGTACTATATTACCACAGCAGAGTTGCGCTCTGGGGAGTCCGGCCCGAAGAAATGGAATGCTGCCTCCTACCGATGGAGCAGCGCAATCGTTGTTCCGTACGTGTAACTAAAATACCCACCCACCCGCCAACCAACCAACCAACCAATCAACTAACGACGCTCGGAGGAGAGAGTGAGAGAGAGAGAGATCACCTTTCGAGAACCGGGAGAGGGAGAGAGAGCGGAGTCGACGAAAGGAAGGTAGGCCACCACCAAAGCCACCAGCGAGTTGCGAAGAAGCAAAATAATGACACTAATGATTCTGCCTTTCAAAAAACAAAGTAGACTCTGTTGTCTTGCTATGGTATATCATACAGTTGGTCCATTTATTCCTCGTTGGGTTCGTTGTGTTATAATATACGGAGTACACGTACCGGTACATGTACATCGTATATTTAAGATATTATATATTATATTATATTTCTACATATTATTTATAGATATACACCATTTCTGCTGCTCGGTACACAAAACGCTTGCTCGGGGAGATCCGTTCCGTCGGGAACCCGCAGCTTTTG
The DNA here is from genome assembly GCA_037355745.1 of Pseudo-nitzschia multiseries. Lineage (NCBI taxonomy): Eukaryota > Bacillariophyta > Bacillariophyceae > Bacillariales > Bacillariaceae > Pseudo-nitzschia > Pseudo-nitzschia multiseries. The sequence goes on from CM074783.1 coordinate 25,274,422, forward strand.
ATGCAAAGCCCAAGGCAGTCTCCCTCGACTGCAAGTGCATTTCATTTCATTACGTCGTATTGCATTGCATTTCGTTCCTTTGTAAAAATCTGGTTTTGATTAGACGCATTTCCGCTCCATTCCGTTCCATTCCTTCGCTGGTTCCTAAACTCATCTCATCTCATCTCATCTCATCTCATCTCACACAACCTTGTTAACGTCTGGGGTGATCTCGATGCTACTACCCGACAGGTTCGTCTTGGATTTGTTTTTTTTGGATGATTTTTTTGTTTTTTTGCTGCTGCTGCTGCTGCTGCTGCTGCTGCTGGTGGCAGTTGCTGCTGATGGTGATGCTTCCGGTTCGTACCAGTCGTGCATCGATGCCGATTCTTCGTCGAGTTTGAGTTCTCGTTCGAGGTCGGCTTTGGTGGTGGTTTCGGGGAGGGTTTCCGACAAGTTCGTCCAGTTGGGATGGTTTTCGTACCAGTCCTCGCAGTCGTACTCGAGAGCGACACTCAGATCACTCTTGCTGCTCTTTCTCTTCTTGTTCTTTTTGCGTCTTCTCCCCCTTCCTTCTCCGTCGTCGTCACCACCACCAAACAAGGGATTCGAGTGCGGCGTAAATGCAGAGCAGTACACCGCACGCAAAATACAGCAGGGCCGCCACGATGTTGTAGCTGGCACCGGGTCCCCAGTTGCAGGTATCACCGAAAGGAATGTGTTGAAAGACCTCCGGAAACAACATGGTAGCCGTGGCGTTGTTGTAGTCGTGACTGATGCGGTCGAACAAGTGGTGGTTGTTGAAACTGTGGTTGAACATGCCGGCACCAATGTCGTGTAGGAAGGAGGGTTCTTCTGTTATGTGGTTGCCCGTGCCGAAGCCATCGTCGTCGGGGGCGGACGCGGCTGCTGTTGCTGCGGCGGCGGTATTCACGAGAACGGCAGTGGCGTTGTTGTTGACGACTGCTGCCGCTAGCTCCACGAGCGCCCGGGTCGAGTCGAGGGTCGCACTCTCGAGTTGCGCCGCGAGCTTGGAATCCATGAACTTGGTTCCGCATTCCTCCGTTCCAAACATTGCGTAGACCGCTCTGGAAAATCAAACGAAAAAAGAAACGAAACAATCAGTGGACGGCACGGCAAACGACCCCCCCCCCCCCCCCCCCCCTACAAAAACAAACAAACAAACAAACAAACAAAAAAACGCAACGCAACGTAACTTACAGCGCCGTCGTCCAGGCAATCAAAAGCGCCACGCCCTCCATAAAATTCCCGCAGAAAATCTTGCGGTTCATGCACTCGGTAGAGACCAGAAACACGGCAACACCGCCGGCCGCCATGGAGACGGCGTTGCACATCCTCGCGTGGGACAGGATTCTGTCACCACCGTACCCTTCCTCACCGGAACCGTACCCGTGCGTCTCGTCGACGCAGACTCCGTTGTATCCCACGGAATACAATCCAAAGGACAGGACCGCGGAACTTCCGGACAATTCGGATTCCTTGTAGACGAAGCGGCACGAGGTGGTGTTGACGATCTGGAGAGTGAGCTGCGTGCGGGTTGCGAGTCAAAATCAAATCGTGACAAATCGTGAGAGAACCCAACCCAACCCAACCCACAAACAAACAAAGAGCAAAGAGAGAAAAAAAGGATGGTTGTGAGCAATGACGATCTTGCGTTGTATAGCGCACACGACAATCAATCGACGAAACTGGATCGACCAACACTACGGTCGAATCGGCCGCAAATCAACCAGTCAGTTAGTCAGTCAGTCAGTCAGTCATCCATTTGCCCAGCTATCCGACCGACGCCTGTGTACTGTAATGTAATGTAATAAACTGTACTATACTGTACTGTACTGTACTGTACAGTAAATTGTTTACATACCGCTAATCCGCATCCCATAACGATCATCGATCGGAAAAATGTACCGACAATTCCGCACATGTTTTGATGTTTTGTCTGTCTGTCAGCAAAATCACAAACTTTCAAAATGGATTGGAACGGTGTTCTCGATTGCTGTAACAATAAGTGTCTTTCAGTAGTTTTTGGGCGGCTGCTCTGCAACGACGGCAGGTTTGGGTGCTGGTGTTTGTAGTGTCTTGTGTGTATTTGTATTTTTGTATTTGTATTTGTACTCGTTCTTGCACTCGTACTTGCACTCGTAGTTCTTGCGAGAGAAAGTGTATTGATTGATCTATTGGAAGTGCTCTCGTCGTCGCCGTCGTCGTCGTCGTCGTCGTCGAAAACCCGAAAGGCTTTGGGGCCGATTGAGTTCGTTCGTAGTAGGTGTTACTTGGGTTGTTCGGCAATCGTTGTCGTTGTCTTCAATGTCGTCCGGAAGTTCGTTTTTCGCTGGAGAGATCCTCTACGGTAGGATGCCGGATACGGTACACTGCTTATTTTTTCCTAACTCGTATTTTTTTGGGACCACGCGATGATGGTGATAACACGATGACTGTACGGTGCGGTGCGGTACTCCTACTCCTACTCGTACGTACGGCCATCCGGATCCGAACCGCATACCGTACGTGATGACACGAATGTCTTACCGGTAATACGTAACTAAACGTACGGCATCGTATGTTATGACTACGGTACTTGTGCCAGTAATCGTATCGGTACTTGCTTCGATAATATGGGAAATACTGAGGGGTGCTATGCCCAAACGTGCACTTTTTGGTCATTTACAGACATAAGAAGGGTCACAACAGTCATCCTTAGTGTTCCCTACCGTACCGGTACCGTACGAACCGTACGACTAAGATTACCGTACGGTACCGTATGGAAAACGAAAAGGATTTTTAGTTTCGTTGCGTTGAAAATGGCAGTTTGAACATACCGGTACGTACCGGTACAGAGTATCAATATGACTCCTGGTATCAACTACGTACTTGAGGTAAGAACAAAACGAAAGCGCATCAAATTCTCAATGAAAATTGTTCGAGTATAAGTATGAAATAATCAGCCAATCAAAATATTTTATTCCAGGTTCCGTTTTTAGTTCAAGTATGAGAACGAAAACGAAATCGAAATACAATTATCCAATCGTTGTACCGTACGAGTACGGTACGGTAATTGTGAAAATGCGCATAATTGAAAAAAATTGCATTCTTCACTCATGCTGTTAGAAGGGATTGAAATCTAAACGAAACTGGAAGGCACTAATGAATAACGCGTCGTGAACTCATCACCGCCGGGAAGCAGAGCCCAGATGTTCGTGCCATCTTTCGCGCAAAGTTGTTCACGCCATCTTTCGCGCAAAGTTGTTCGTGCTATCTTTCGCGCAAAGTTGTTCACGCCATCTTTCGCGTTTCCTCTGTTGTTGTTGTCCTACGGTATGTGGGTGGCTTTTTAGTACCGTAGGCGAGATGATACTGCCTGGATCTGGGCTGTCGGGAATGAAAATAAACATGCCCAGATTTTGGCGGGCCGGTGTCTAAAGTCTCATTTCTGGAAAAGGAACTCGCCTGTGGATAAAATAATTTTCCCTAAGTGATAAGCAGAACAAGAACTTCCTAAGTGATGTAAGCAGGAGGTGCCGCGCGATTAATTCCATGCCCGATTTCAAGCAAATCTGGGTAAGATACGGTACAGTCTTCTTATGTAGGACTACTAGTAGTATCATGGTTTCCCAACAGACATTGCAGTATTATCCAATTCTTAACTACAAACATCATTGCTCTCTATTATTCCCATTCCCACCGGCATACCTCTTCCTTTCCTGAGATAATTCTATGGCATACGCACTCCATGATCAATTGGTGACCCAAGACAAATAATCATATTTTTGCTGGAAGCACACAACAAACAGCAATGATCTTGCTTCTACTGCAAATGTAGTACTACTACTAGGAGGAGTACTTGTAATTCTTTCTACCACTACATGTACAGTACTTAGCACCAATCCTCCTCATACTTTACGGATTACCTAGTTTTTGATGTTCTTAACCAGTCAAACAAGTGCATTTCTGTTTTAGACTGGACAAGATCTGTGATCTTGGGTATCCAAATCTATAGTAGTAGTAGTAACACGATGGTGAGACTTTTCTGTCTGAGTTCATAGTACGGTGAAAGTACAATATAAAAATAGCACAATAAATACCTAGTACAAAAACCATGTACAAGTCTACGGGAAATAAACATGTGTGTGCTCCGTACACTGAAGTCTCTAAAAAAAAATGAGTGAAAAGACCCTGAAAACACAGCCAATTGACACCGAAGACAATTTTTTTTGATGGGAAGTCTGATCATCGAAATCATGAATGTCATTAGTTTTACTTTTTCACGACCCCTCCAACAACCCCTCTGTATCTCCTTCAATAGAACAGACCATGAAGGTTCACCACCACTGTACAAATAGTAGTACAAAATGACACCAACTCAAATACCTACTAGTACATGTTACTCTACTTCAATTTTGATCGGGAAGGGTATTCGGACATCAATTCTACAGCGAAATACCACACAAAGATACAAAAAAAGGAGCCAATGATGGCCCTTTGCCAACCCATCTGTTTCCCCTCCAATAGAAGGGAGAATGAGGGTTCACATGTACAGATACTACCAAATTCGAACGCCAGCATGTTACTCTACTGATTTTCTGACCAGGAATGGCAATTGACAAGAGGAATTCAAGTATACAAAGATACAGAAAACAGAAACTATTTTTATTTTGACGACCATTCTGTTTCTCCTTTGATAGAGCAGACCATGAAGGTTCACCACTGTACAAATGGTACAAAATGACAACAACCCAAATACCTACACGTTACTCTACTTCGATTTGGAGCGGGAAGGGTATTTGAACGGCAAATAACCAATACACAAGGACAAAAAATACGTTACAAAACCGACAGCAACAGCCCTTTGCCAACCCATATGTTTCCTCTTGAATAGAAAGAAGGATGAGGGTTCATATGTACAGATATTACTACCACATTTGAACGCCAGTATGCTGTTACTCTATTTTTTTTTGTCTGGGAATGGCAATCCAAAGGGGACCGGATGGTAAATTGCCAAATTACGAAGATTCCAAAAAACCAAGTTGACGATGGACCTTTCTTGTTCACCAATAAAAGATGAGAGGATGAAGGCCAATTTGTAACATCTCTACCAAAATCAAACGCCAGCATGATACTCTACTAATTTTTAACTGGGAATGGTGATCAAACAAACACGCAACTGATTGATTGATTGAACATCAAAAATGCTAACGACCCTTCCCAGTCACCGCTGACAGAAGAGAGGATGAAGGTAGACATGTAAAATGACTACCACTTTCAAATGCCAGCAGGTTACTCTGCTTATTTTTGATTGTGATCAATCCAATGTTACAATTGAAATGAATGTTATGATCAAATGTTATGATCAAACTTTAGGATTGGTCCAACATTGCCACCAAGGTAGATACCGGTGCATAGACTAAATTAAAATACAGTACCAAAATATTATACACCACTACCAGTAGCTTACTCAGAGGGGACCAATTTAGCAGCAATAATAGGTGGGATTTGCGCTTATTCGTCTTTGTCTCCTTATCCATTGTGTCTAAAAAAGTGAGCAAAAAAGTGAGCGAAAAGCACCTCTGGGGATATTTCTTAGAAAGAGGAAAAGACTAGAGAACAATGGTGGTAATGCAAAGAACTTGTGGTGTTTCCTTAAGAGTTACACGAAGTCTTATACCACTAAAAACGCAACAATAGTACTGGTGTATGTGGAAATGTGCAGTGTACCTCTGTTTTTTGAGGGGTACAACATGATTCCTACAGATAAAAACAGTAGGAATTTTCATTATTCCTAATTTCTTTTGTCCCCTTCCAATCCGTTTTTTGGTGCGCTCACCACACACCCCGGACGACCACCCAATATCGATCGATAGTGGGAGATGAGATGACGATATTCTTCTCGGTTTCACATAAGGGTACCGGTACCAGCGTGTATCAATTTGAGAATAACAAACGTAGAATTATAAGTGATTAATGAAATTGATATGTAAAATGTAATTCGATCCGTGGGAGGGTCATATCTCCTCTTCTCCCAGAAGCACCACCTTCTTCCGGTCATTTGAATCTTCTTTGGGTCATCAGGATCTCCTTCAATCTGGACTCCTGACTCTATGGGTCAGTCACGAGGATTATTGTTACACTATCCCTCACAGTGACTGGCCGATCGATCAAATGATTACTGTTGTCGCTGTTGTCCTCAATAAGGCACCACCTTGCGAATATTGTAGATTTCCGCAACAGCCTCCGACCTCTGTACCTTGATTGTTCTGTTGGTGAATACTTGGATGATTGGATATGGTCCATGGAATCTTTCCTGCAATTTGGTTGGGTCGTATACTCGGACCATTATCTGATCCCCTATCTGATAGTTATGATTTATTCTGCCTCTGTTTGTTCTCATTAGATTCTGATCGATGAGTTGCTGTCTCCTATTTCTAATCGCGTCCAGGTTGGCTATGAGGGGTACGCCCATCATCATGTCTCTGTTGAATGCAAGTGCTCCGGGTGAGGTTTTCATTGTGTGATTGACCGCGCATCTGGTGGCATGCATGCAACTGGCTAGGGCGTTGTCCATTATCTGTTCAGCTTCTTGCTTGTTGTTGGCATGTGTTGTTCTCATGGTGACCCTCAGTATATCCCCCATGGTTCGATGTAGCCTTTTGCAGATGGCATTGGATTGTGGATTCTTCACCGTCATTGGGACCGACTTGATTCCATGTTGGGTTAACAAGGCTTGGAAGGCATGCCCCACAAATTCGCCTCCGTTGTCGTGTACACATCGGTTGGGCATTGGATATCTGGCCAGCCAACCATTTGCAAAATGATCCGCTATGTGCTGGCTTGATTTGTTGTTTATCTTCCTTATCTCCACTAGGTTGGTGACTGGGTCTATTGCTGTGAGCGCTTTGAATTCATATTGTTGGTCACCTACTTGAATTTTCCAAGGTCCTATGAGATTGACGCACACTTCATTCCATGGTGCTATTGATGCTTCTCTGGGTGGCAGCTGCCCGTATCCCCTGCCGGCCTCCTTGTATTGATGGCAGTTGTTCGGGCATGTATAATTCTTACATAGCTGTTTGAGATTGGGTGCGTAGAACCTGGATGATATGGTGTCGTACACCGCAGTGTCCTAGTACAATGTGATACCAATGGATTGTTTGTTGAATGAGGGTAGCTGGAATAACGATCTTCCAGTTTGGCTCATTTGCCTTTACTCTGACTATTATCTGTTGGCCGTTGATGACTACGATTGGGAATTTGACCGGGTCTTCCTGATGTGCTGTGCGAAGGTGGATGTCCTGGTTTTGGTGGTTTTGGATATTGATGACGGTGATGGGGTTTGGCATCTCCTGTAGCGGTGGTAGGTTAAGTAGGCATTCAATCCACTCGCTGTCTTCATCTATGTTGACAAAGGCTTTGTCATTGATGATGATATCGTCCTTCGGTATTTGGATGGTGTGGAAATTGACTAGGGTGCCAGTACGTGGATTTGTCCTCTTCTTTTGCTGACTACCATCCCTCACAGAGGGTGGCTCCATTTGGGGCAGCCTCAAGAAACAGTCAGCAAGGACATTCTTTTTGCCCTCGATGTGGGTGAGGTTGATGTCAAATTCTGACATGAAGTGTTTCCACCGGAGGACCGGTTGGATGGAGAATGTTTCAAAGATGAGATTTTTGTGGTCGGTGTAGACATGGAGGATTCCGCTGAGTAGGATCTTTTGGTACTCGGTGAGGGTAAGGATGATTGCTAGGAGCTCCTTTTCTGTGGTGGTGTAATTTTGTTGTGCGGGTGAGAGCTTCCGGCTGTAGTAGGCTACTACTCTGCCATCTTGGATGATTACTGCCCCTAGTTGGTAGTCCGAGGAATCTGTATAGATGTGGAATGGTTTGTTGTAGTCGGGGTAAATGTTCATGGCAGTCGGCCGCAAGGATTGCCTTCATTTCATCGAAGGCTCTCTGTTTGATTGCATCCCAGGTGAATCTCTTGGCGCCTGTCATCTCAGTGAGTGGTGCTAGAATGTGGGCGCGTCTTGGCCAGAAGGATTTGTAATAATTCACTGCTCCTATGAGTGATCTGACTTGTGTGATGTTCTGTGGTCGGCCCATTCAGGAGTACTGCTTCAATTTTCTTTTTCCATGGTTTGATCCCTTCTGGAGTCATCCAGTGTCCTAAGAAATCAGTTTCCTTCACAAGCCAGCTGCATTTGAATGGGTTGCATTTCATCCCATTTGCTGCGAATCGTTCAAGGATTCGATTCAATAGTTGTAGGTGATGATCGAATGATTGGTTGGTCCAGATGCCGACGTCATCAATGTAGCATTCACAGTCAATCCCCTGGAGCATTTTGGTCATGATGTGCTGTGAAACGCTCCAGTGATTTTTACTCCCATGGGCAATCTCTTGTATCGGAACAGGCCAGTATGGTGTCGTGATGGTGCATAGTCTCTGGCTTTCTGCATCCAGTCGAAAGCAATAATATTGCATGGATAGATCGGTTTTTGTGAAGTAGGTATACTTTCCTCTCCGGTGCATGATATCTTGTATCCTTGGTAATGGGAAAGGCTTCCGTTTGATTCTGTTGTTGAGTTCCCTGAAATCAGAAACCCATCTTACTCGATTGTCTTTCTTTGGAATGATGAAGGTTGGAAATGCCCATTCAGATGGTCCACATGGCTCGAGTACCCCGTCTGTTGTCAGGCTAGCCAGTTCCCTCCTGAATATTTTGTCTCTTTTGTAAGCAACTGGATATGCCTTCATGTGCACCGGCTTGGCGCCGTCCTTCAGGTCGATGTGTATTTCTTTGTGAGGATAACAGCCGAGCTCCCCATTGAATACCACTTCGTGGCGCTTCAACATTATTTGCAGTTTTTGTTTTTCTTCTGTAGTCATGTGATCCTGTTTTTGAGTGACTTCATTCGGCTGTCACCTGCCGGTAGCTCCTCTCCAGTATTTCTGCATTGTTGGTATTGAACATCGCTACGTCCGCGGCCTCCTTGGGGTCCACGCGGGTGAATCGCGCAGCGTCTTTCATTGGAATGGCCACGTCCAGCCATTTGATTTCATTTGCATTGAATGATATCTCTATACCTGCCATCATAAGGAAATCTCTGCCAAGTATGATGTCATATCTGCATTCTGGTGAATCAAAGATGGATGCTGATATACCTTCGATACGCCTTCCATTTACGAATTCTGGTAACTGCAGTTCTTCAAGCTGCACTTCATGCGAGGTATCGAATCCCCCATTTGCCGTAGTTGTTATTCGTTTGCGGCCAATGTGTTTTGGTTGCACGCCAAAGGGCATCGACTTTCTATTGATCATGGTTCGGGTGCTTCCAGAATCCAGCAAGGCCGTATAGGGTCTATCAGCGGATACTCCCTGTATTCTTTTGACCTTTAGCAGCACCATCGGTGTTGCATCATCATTTATTTTGGCCTTTCGCCCTCTAGCCCCTTTGTTTCTTTTATTTCGGCTGTTGGCCCTTTTCTTTCTCTATTGTTGGCCTGTAGCCTTTCAGCAGTGGCCTGTAGCCCTGTTGTTCCTTTGGTGGCCCTTGGCCCCTTATTTTCTTCATTTGAATGTGCATCTAGTCAATTGTATTGGTTGGGATTTTGGTTGCCAGTGAAATAACTGGCGTCGCTCGTCGTTATGTTGGAGAACGCATCTCCCTGCTGATTCTGTTCCCAATTGTGGTTGCTTTCGTTTGTACTGTTGGTTCCTGAATTGCTATTTTGTCCTCCGAATCTGCCTCGACCTCCGCCAAATCGGCCTCCTCCTTGGCCTCCATTAAATCGACCTCCGCCTTGTCCACTACTATAGTTGCTGTGTCCCCAGTACACGCTGTTGTTGTCGGATCCCACGTAATTTGGATACAGCGAATTTTGGTTCCTTGGGTTCATGTAGCACTGTTCCCAGGTATGGTTTCCCTGTGGATGGTTCCTGCACTTTCTTCCACCTGCTCCATTGTAGTCTCGAATTTGCAGTATGGATACTTCCCTGAAGTTCACGGCTGTGTCCATATAGGCATCCTGCCAAGATCTAGGATGTGTCTTGAAGAACATTGTTTTCCTTTGTTGCTCTGTGAGGTCGTTGTCATCATCTCCTGGCAGCATGTCGATGTAGTCGAGAATGGCATCGATTCTGCTGAAGCGGTCATACTCTGTCACCTCCATGGGCTTGGTCATGTGCTGGTGTTCAAAGGCAGCTATCATCATGGTCCCTTTTGCGTCTGGGTCCGGTGTAATGATATTGACGTAGGCTCGTACTGTTCTCTTGAATCCTTCCTTGGTGTGTTCTATCTCTCTTCCTGCTAGTGTCTCATTCCACCTCTTTCTGGGTCCTCTCGATAGGCATTGTCCCCATTGTGCGTGCCAACGTGCCACCGGCATTCCCAAATCATTACAGGCATCCACAAAGAGATCATACGTATACAGAATTTCTTCCACTTCCAGATTCTGCACTCTTTGAATGTTTTTCTTACCTGCTGAGCGGTTGGTTGCTCTAGCATAATCCACCACAATTTTGTGGCTATCATGGTCCTCCGTTACATCGAAGGTCCTCTTGTATTGGATACAACGTTGGTATTGGGTGTTCATCTTCTTGTTCTTGTCGTAATGCGATTTGCGTCGTAGATTGGCAGTCTTAGTGTAATTACAGTGTATCAACTACCGATACGTTTTGAGAATAACGAACGTAGAATTATAAGTGATTAATGACATTGATATGTAAAATGTAATTTGATCCGTGGGAGGGTCATATCTCCTCTTCTCCTCCCGGAAGCACCACCTTCTTCCGATCATTTGAATCTTCTTTGGGTCATCAGGATCTCCTTCAACCTGGACTCCTGACTGCAATGGGTCAGTCACGAGGATTATTGTTACACAGCGCACGGCCCAGAAGACAATCAGTGACATTTTTTGTATTTATGGGGTATATGCGGTACTTGAATAGCAGCTGCATATGTTGCACAGAAGAACAAGAAAGAATAAGAAAACAGATGGTGCGGTTCTGTTCTGCTTCTTCGGTCTCTTGGATTTCAATCGTTTTTTGGTGGATCGTTCGTCGATCGATCGGGGTCGGATTGAATCTGGAAGGTTCTCTCTCTCCCCGGGATTCGCTTCGAGGAAGATACCGTGCCCTGTGCGGTATAGTACTGTACTGTACGTAGTACCAGTACCGTCGTTATCCCAGGCTGGAAAACACTACGAATCATCATCATTCCAACAACAACAACAGAAACCAGCAACGAAACGGAAGTGAAGATTCCACTTTGCAACGAAACGGAAGTGAAGATTCCACTTTGCATTGCCTATAAGATTACTCGTACTCTGTACCGTCAACTGCAAAACACACACACACACACACACACACATTCATCATGGGATCGTCGTGGCTCGAATCTATTGTCTTGGGCATCGCAGGCCTGCACGTTGTCGCCCTGGCGGCGTGGGGCTACTATTTGCGACAAGAATACCGGTCGGGGTTGGCTCTGAAAAAGAAAGCGGACTAACCATACAACACATACTGCATATATATTGTTATCATCACAGGCAACACCAGCAGCACTGCCTACGTGCATGCATGCATGTATACATTCCAAGGAGGGAGGATGAATGATTGCGGGTTCTGTTCCATCGGATTTTCAGCGATCATCTCATTGTCAAGGTTGTGTCGGTACGGTACGAGTACGTACTGTGCTGTGCTGTCATTGTTGTTGCTGCTGCTGTTGTCGATATGAAAGACCGGTAATCTTACGGTACAGTAATATTTCGAGGCCAAACTCCATCCTGCCACTCTGAGGGGTCGACCAATAATAATAATGTACGAGGTTTATTCTAATAAAATAAGCCCATTGCAGCGTCATCGAGGTGAATCGAGTGATAAACACCGTATCCCCATCCCGGCATGTGTCCTTGCACGAGAGACACGTGCCGGGAACTATATTTGGTTTCTCGGATCCGGAACGGAACCCTTCCACAGAAGACACGATTAGTAACAAATTTAGAAAGTGAATCATCAACGTACAAAACAAACCTTTTGTGTATTACATTTATTACGAAGTACTCCTGTACTTCGTATTCTCGTTTAGCGTACTGCGCTTTGTTAAGAAACGAAGCTCGTTTGGAAGGATCAAAAAGACAACACTCGTACTCTGGGCATGGTAGTACCATAAATAAAAGTGGGTACTTGCACTGCTATATCGGTTGTTTGCATCTATAGAATTCCAGACAATACACATTAGTGCAAACAACGCCACGCACACAAACAACACGCAACAATAATAATTGGAGATTATTATTCGATTCGATTCCAATATTATTTGGCTCAGCAAAGTTTACAGAGCCAAAAAAGAAGCAGAGTTTAGTTCCGAATTAGAAATTATGAGCACTTTGTTGCAAAAGTAGAAATTATGAAGTGGAATCAGTCGATATCTACTACGGTAGTAATATTGCGTGTTACGTAGTGGAATCAAATGCTTTTTAGTTTGTTCCAAATTAGAGTTTCCTTTTGCCAATCGCTCCAACCAATCGTGTCAACCGTGTCAACGCTCATGGAAATGGATCCCATTTAGTTCAGTATTGAAGAACGTGCCGTGTTTAGTTGAATATCAAAAAACAGAAATCATTTTAGCAAAAGTTTTGGGATTTACCTCGGCCGGGGCGTTGAGTCCCAGCGGGTAGGGCTGTCTTAATTTATGTTTGATCTTCAGTTCTTCGTATTGATTTAAAAACTGGAGTGGTGGCGATCACTTTGGGTTCGGGTTTGGGTTGGTCATCTGTTGAGTTAGTACAAAACCTACGCTGACAAGATCAATAATAACTAATGTTATTATTCATTTTTAGTATAAAATAACTCGGTTATTTTATAGTACTTTCTAAAACTGTGTGCGCAGGTCTGTCAGACAGTCTGACAACTGACCGATTCTGGTATAAATAATAATTGACCTAATAATAATAATAGTAGAAGCATACATAATTACTGGTGTGCATCGAAAGTATATCTATTACGTAGTTTACAACATTGTGCAATATTATGATGTAATACTACCGTAAAAAATGCAAGGTCGTGTAGATTAGTTCGTCACCGATCGATCGATCGATCGATAGGTAGATCGGTGGAACGAGGTTCTTGTTATTTCGTCCTCGTCGTCACTGTTGCTGTCCTCGTCTTCTTTGTTGTTGGTACCGTTGCCGTTGCCCCCGCCAGCGTGCCCTGGTGCCAACGGTACCATCGGTACAGAGCGTCCACCTGGATGGCGTCTACGGTCCGGTGCCATTCCGTCGGCAATCGCCGTTGTGCCGCAGAAGGGCTCGTTGTTGGCGTCGTGGTTGTTGTGTCCTTGTAATAATAATTGTTGTTGCTGCTGCTGCTGCTGCTGCTGCTGCTGTTGTTGCCGCACCATGGCCGACCGGGTAAGACCCACGAGGCACGTGGCCCCGGCTTCCTGGGCCACTACCTCGATGTTTCGGAGGTGCTTGGCGACCCTGAGGGAGGACACGAGGACCCTGCCGGCGGACACACAGGATCCCATGGCGAACAGTCGGTGGGCGTGCTCGTCGAATCGCATCCCCAGCCGGACCAGTTTCTCGAGGGATCGTGGATCCGCATCATCCGCACCCGCACCACCCAAAACATCTATGATATCCTCGTTATTGTTATCGTTATTGTTATTGCTATCGTTATCGTCGCCACCAACATTGTCTCTGTCGCTGTCGAAATCCGAATCACTATCGCTATCGCTATCGCTATCGCTGTCGTCCTCGTCTTCGTTCTCAGGAGTCCGACTCGTGTGTGTCTTCGCTCTCGGAGTCCGATTCGCTTTCACCGTCCGAATCCGAATCCGACTCGTCCTCGTCGTCACCGTCCTCTCCGCTCTTTGTCTCGTCGGTCGCGGTCGCGGGAATGGCGAGATCTTCCGTCGTCGCCGTCGCAGTCGTTGTGCTGGAGGAGGAGGAGGAGGAGGAAGTGGCGGTGGAGGCGGTTGCGGTTGCCACGATTCTTTCCCGGTGGGTGTTCCAGGCCCGAATCGAGGTCTCCGCAGCCGCTATGGCGCGCGGACCCGTTTCCAGCGTCGTCCCCAAACGTCTGTTGCGACTGCGACTGCGACTTGCGACTTGCGACGTTGCTTCCGGTTCTGCTTCCGGTTCTGCTTCTAGTTCGAGATGGTAGGTCTTGGAGGCCTCCCTGTGGGCATCGTTGACGATCGATCTCCACTGGGTCAAAAAGCAGAGGTTGCCCCGAACAATGTCCTCCACCATTTCGTCCACAACGACGGGTTCGGGTTCCACGAGGTCGACGGCGGCGGCGGGACCCCGGGGATCGTCCTCTCGTTCGTCCTCTTGCTCTAGCTCTTGCTCGTTCTCGTGATCACGGGGACCCATCCTCACGTCGTCCGCATCAGCATCCTCGTCGTTCAAATCCACGTCTGCGTCTGCGGCGGGAATGTCGTCGTCGTCGTCGTCGTGTTCGTTCTCGTTGTTCTCGGACGGTGTTGCCGTTGTTGTTGTTGTTGTTGTTGTTGCCGTTGTTGTTGTTGCTGTTGCTTCCCCCTCCCGCAAGAGCTGGTAGGAACGAAAGGATTGACAAATTGCTTTCCCGTAGGCCTCACAGGTGGCACCCACGATGCGTTCGTTTGCTTCCATGAGTGCCAGGGCCAGAGCCTTGTCGGCGTTGTGGTTGCACTCGTAGACCTTCACGTTGTTGTTGTTGTTGTTGTTGTTTGTGTTGCTGTTGTTGTTGTCGTTGTCGCTCAACGACGCGGCGGGGGACAATGCCAGGGAGCAAACCCGGGTGCACTCCCGTTTCGCCTGCTGAAACACCAAATACGACTTGTGGACCCTCCCCTTCCATCCGTACATGTGGTTCATGGCAGCCTGCTCCATTGCGTTGTGTTGCGTTGCGTTGAGTTGAGTTGAGTTGCGTTGTGTTGCGTTGTGTTGCGTTGTTTGCTTGCTTGCTAAATGCAGAATGCTAATGAACGAATGAACGAATGAATGAATGAATGCTTGCTTGCTTGCTGTTGTTTGAGATGGATGGATCGATGGTGTTATTGAATGTAGTACTTGCTTCTTGATGGATGCTCGGAATGGTGATTGTTGATGATGAATACTGATTGATGAATGCTCTTCGTGATGGATAATAATAATGATCGTTAGCGTTCGTAATCGCTGTAACAACGTATCACCGGAACGAACACCAAAGACTACATCTAACACGTGTGTGACAAGAAACGGAACCCACAAAGAAATGTCCAACAAAAACTACTTGACCCTGTACTTCATCATTCTTCCACACTACGTTCGAAGATTTCCAGGGAATATGATTAAACAGAACAATCTGATAAATAGGGGAAACTTCTGTTTTTTGAACGATTAACTGAATTACTGCGAGAAACTACTTCGATTCTTGACAATTCACACATTACGGATTAAAAAAGTCAGTGTCTAAACCGTACTTCGGCTTTTATTTAAGTAGATGTTATCCCGTCGCCCACTGCTCATGGATTACCATAAACAATAAACAGAAAGAGCAATGCACTATTTATTGACATTATATACCGGTATAAGGATAATCTCATTATTCAATTAGCGCACTACTCGTAGCCGATATGACACAATTCGTAAAAATACTGTACTGTGCAGAAAACAAAAAAAGGGAATACTTACCGCCGTTTCGAAATACGGTACGATATGTGGTACTCGTAGTCGCTATGACACAATTCGTAAAAATACTGTACTGTGCAGAAAACAAAAAAAGGGAATACTTACCGCCGTTTCGAAACGCGGTACGATACGTGGTACTCGTACTGTACGTATCCAGTGGTCTTAATTGGTGGAGTTGTTAGAGTGACATTTGAACAGTAACCCTAGGTTGACAACGTAAACTTGTAGACTGAGTCTACAAGGTTACAATAAGTGTATTCGTTTGAATATACTTATGGGTTCCAAGCGTTTACTTATCGGTCTGGTCTTCAATGTTGGCTTGTTTCGAATCGTTTAACCTGTTTCGTTTGTAGTCTTCAGTAGAATCGTTTTTGTCACGTAACGATTTTACATTTTGGATTTTAAGCTGAATATTCGTGTCGTACCTCTCTTGTTTCGTTGTTTCTGTTGCCGTATTTTTTGTTGTTGACCGACAACAGTTTCCAACTATTGGAATACTGAATCAAGCGTGAATTTACGTACACGCAAAACCCGTCTTAACATACATGATGATACGTGATACGTAATAAATTACGTATTAATGTTTTACGTATACGTAATACGTATTACGTGAAACAAGGATGTACGTAATACGTATAACGTATAATCATTACGTTTTACGTATACGGAATACGTATCCCTTAATTGGATAAGGTGCGTATATGCACCTTATTTACCGATTTTCAGAGGGTTTTTGGTAATCTTAAAATCAATTTCTAGATGAAACCAATAGCATATTCGTTATCTACGTAAAATTTTGGTCTAGAATGAACTATCCCATAGGTCCTACCAGCTGAAACTTGGTCAGCAGTGAGCTCCGAAAGTTCCCTAAAGCCGAAAATTCAACACCATGCACCTTATGAACAGCACCCAAAATCGACCATGGTGAAATCGTATACCCAGCCTTCCACAGAGCCTCCGACTGCAATCCAAGCATACCAACCTCTTCCCCTACCACCTGCGGATAATCCACAAGAAGTCCGGACTGATTTGTCCAATATTCAAGGAAATAAGGACACATCTTGTAATTTGGCATCGTTCCCTGAGGATGATTCCCTTCCTGACCTGAGTAAAATTGGAGAGGTGACCACTGTGAGTGCTCCGACAGCAGGGGAATGGTCCAGATCTCTCCCTACTAGTATTAGGGAGGATCAGCAAGAAGAACGGATCGATTCCTCCAAGGGGGAAGGAAAAAACAAGGATCATGGTAAGGGACGATTTTCCTCAAAAAAAGAGAAAAATCATGCTGCGGATGGCGCACACTCTACACCCCAGTCTGTCCCCACCCAGGTCCATTTAAAGCCCACAGGAAGCCCTAAGCTTCGAAAGCTTGTTGGATTCACTAGGAGAAGCGAGTCCACCATTGAAAATCGATTTGAATCTGGATACGATACTGATGACGAAATTGGTCCATTTTACGATGCTGTACAGGGTGAGGAGGAAGACCATGAGGAAGTCTTGATTATCCCTGAGTGGACAGCAGCCACCACTACCGCTGCTACAGGGGATACAGTCCCCTCCCCAGGTATCGAACCTGTTGAGAGCGCCAGCACTCCAGCTCCGGTTGAACAAAAGCATGTCCCCATCGATGATAGTGCCATTGATAGGATGCCAAGGAAAGATTTGCACGCAGAACTCAAATCTAGAGGATGCCCTGTCTATGGAATCAAATCAGTGCTACAAGAGCGGCTACGGGCTGCTCTACTGAAGCGGCTTCCTGTGGGACCTTTGGCTGCAGCAGGGGAGGGACGATTGAAGCAGGCGCCGAGTAAGGGGGGAAAGAAGAGGAGTACTACAACAAGAAGGAAAGCAGCCAACTCGACCCTCCCCATTGGCGCCTGCTGGAGGGAGCTTCTTCCACTAACCACAGCAGTGTCAGAGCCAGCAAATCCTTCATTCAGTGCAAAAGCAAGAGCTCCAACTGTCCCTGAAGAGTTTGCAGACTTCATCCCTATCAAGTACAATTTTGCAGAACAATTTGATGTCCCTGTGTTCCCAGGAAAAACCTCATCCTACACCTTCGTATTAAATTCCTTTCGTGACCAGAAGTACCAAAGCTACCAAAGGGTAGATTTCCTATGCGCATGAATCAATGAGTCCCGTATCCATCTAAGTAATCGATTCCCACGGCATATCGATTCCCACGGCGCATCGATTCCCATCGCGCATAAACGGTGAGCAATCCCTGTCTTACGATATTGCCATTGTTCTTCGGTGAGCAAACTCTGATTTCATAAAATATCACACGAGCTACGGGAGCAATTCCTGACCTTAATGATAAACATTTCATGGAGTCTTCCTAACGGAACAAGAGAAGAAAACCGTTGGCATGTGATTCTCACACAATACATATACATGCATACAAATATATATGGTCAACGACTAATACATGTACGGAAATAATCAGCAAGTAATCTCAGCACTACGCAACAGCAGTTGCAACGTATTCATCTCAATAAAAGAGATATCTTGCATTTCGGCAAGATTTCACTTTATCTCATACTTTTAACATTCAACTGATTTACATCCCAAAATTCACACTAGTTGCTACCAACTACTTGTAATCTACACACTAAGGTCTGTCTCGCTGCAATCTGAATAAGTCACAGCAAGAGGAGATCTGGCGTTTCCCTAGTCTCGTCTGTAGTCCGATTATCCGTTGCCGAAAGTATCCAAACACAATTGTCACGCGTAGAGTACAATCGTTCGTCTACTAACACACTAACACAGCGTTGCTGTTCGTCAGAAGTCCTTGAATCAGACTCTCAACGAATCGGATTCAGAAGGAAAATAATAGATTAACAGTCGCAAGCTCTAAGAAGGCTTGCACACAAGAAGGAACAGGAACGGAATTGAACATAATCCCTACGCTGGCATATGCACGTCGCACATCGCACAAGAAGCAGTTCCCATTCTCAGTTACCACGCACTTCATTCCAAGGCTCCGAACCACCACAGATGCCGAACATACCGGTAATGCCCGTCAATGCACTCGGAGGCGAAGAGAAGAATGACGTTGAAGTCACCACTATCGAACGCTTTCCCAGCTTCGATGCTGATATGAGAAAGATACTCATATCATTACTCAACGTAACAAGTGAGATTACTAGCAAGTTGTGCCTAGCTCTCAAAGAAGGCGGATTATGCGAGTGGAAGTCGTTCCTCGACGCACTTATCGAACCGGATTTTGCACGCGAACTTACCTATATGGAGCAAGGATTGGCAACGCATATCCCTCGATCCATCCAAAGGAGCATAGAAGCACTTGCGGATTTCGCTATCGACCTACAAGAAGAAGGTGTAGACCTAGGAGAAGACAAGAAGGACTGGAAAGATGTAAAGTCATATACATACAGGGAATTCCAGGCATTCCGCGGAGAGCGTGCCCAACGCTTACGTAACGAATCTGTTCTGAACCCACCACCTCCTCCGGCGGGAAGTAACAAAAAGTCCCCTCAGCAGGTAAAGTACGAATCATGGTGCCGAAAAGCACGAGATGAAAAGTCCTTTACACCCCTCACGAATGACTCGAGATTCGAACACTGGCTCGTCGGTTTCAAAGCTAAACTCGAGGCATACGACATCGATACAGAGACATTCCTCGATGAAACTTGGCCTCCAGCCACGCTTGTGGGTTACACCCGTGATCTCTACGTCAAACAATGTGCCTTCTTCTGGGTACTAATGTTGGAAGTCTTCAAGAGTGACCTTTCTGCATCATGTGTACACAGTCATTCTACCACTCGTGATGGACGCAAGGCCTACTTCGACTTCGTAAACCTTCATAGCCAATCAAAAGCAAAGGTATACGACAACTCGACCCAGCTACAAGCGTTGCTCAAGTTGAACCTCAACAATTGGAAGGAGTCCAAAGTGAAATTCATCACACATTGGTTTGATGAATTGAATCACCTCAACAAGCTCCGTCCTCCCAACAAGCCCCTCGAGTACCACACTGTAAAATCAGCATTATGTCAGGCATGCTATTCCAGCTTCCAGCTAAGCGAACAGTTTGCCAAAGTCAAGGATCCAGGTGGGACGAATAGCACCGTAACAGATGCAGTTGCCGAAGCCGCTGCTATCCACGATCTTAAAATCACGCTTTTACTCGAAGCAACTCGACTTGATTCCCAGTCTGCGATGTCTGCTCCTCGGTCGACCGTACGTGCACACGTTCATGATTTCTCTCCTGACTCGATCCAAGACCATGATGACTATGCTCTCTCCATTGAATTTGAAGGAGACTATCAAGATTATGCTGTGTTCAAGGCTGGACGTACCCCTGACCCTACCACAAGGTTGCCTACAAACATATGGAAGGCCTTGTCACGTCAGGACATGAAGAGTTGGCTCAGTTTTTCTCCGGAAGGCAAGAAAATCGTGGTTGCCTCATTGCGACACGACTTACTTAACACTAACCAACCTGACCCCAACAGTGTCAAACCCATTACCCGAAAGGCATACCAACATGAACACTCGGTATCTTTTCAAGAAGACGATACTTCGACCAAGGATGAGCATGCCAATTCCGCAGCAGACCTACATCCTGCTGTAGAGAATGATCGTAGAGGCGTTTTCCATGCATCTCTAGGTGTATACAAATCCACGACCTCCTCGTCTAAGGACCAGCGACCTCTCAAGTTTTCCGTGTCACCCGCGCATCCGGCTCGATTCCTTTCAAACAACCCTGACATTCAGTACAAAAAGGACGGTGACACTCAAATACCCGTCGGAACACCATCGTATTCCGCCAATTTTCACCAGTGGTATACTTCCGAGGATGATCTCACCTTTCCTAATGATGGGCCCGTAACGTCATACACATACCGTATACACAAAACTACGGTTACTAGCCCTGGTTTTGCCATGGTCGATCGCGGCGCAAATGGCTGCATCATCGGTAATGATGCATGTCTCATCTCCAAGGATATTCCACCACGATACGTTAACATCACCGGCATTAACAATCATCAGGTACAAAACATTCCCATTGCTACATGCGGAGCATATTCCATGTCGAACAGAGGCCCCGTCATTCTTATTTTCAATGAATGTGCCTATACAGGACGACATCCTTCTATATTGTCATCCGGCCAGATGGAAGCATATTTTTCCACTGTAGACGACACGTCTATCAAAGCAGGCGGAGGACAGGTCATCACCACCTCCGATGGCTATGCACTGCCTCTTAGCATACGACACGGCTTACCATACCTTGCGATGCGAAAATATACGACTGTCGAATTTGACACGCTACCACATGTTATCATGACGTCCGATAAACATTGGGACCCATCTGTTCTCGATACCACGATCAGTGCAAAGGATGAACAATTTCTCCAGAAATATCCTCCACAACCACAGCAACTCCCTTATGCCAATTACGACGAATATGGGAACCCACGCTGTCTTGAAGGATTCGATATATCTGTTTCTCCCGGGTCCTCCACGGTCACATCCCTCAGCTCGTATTCCAGCCATTCCACCCGATCTCCCTTTCTTCCAATTGATGATCATAAGAACAACGATCGCTCATTTTGGCTTACTTCCACTGACTACGCTCATCAAGAACGTCTCGCATGCTGCGCGCCAACCGCAGTCTCTGGAACAGTCACTGCGTTTCCGACAGATTGTACAGCCAGTGACACTACGCGCATTGCAGCTACGCCCCGCGAAAGATACCCCAACGAACATGACTACTTATCCCTCAAACCTTTCTTTTGTTGGGTTTCCACCGATCGCATCAAGGCTACTTTTGAAAACTCAACCCAATACGGTTCGTTAGCGGTTAGCCCTGACGGTAACATTTTCAAACGGTTTCATTCCCCTCAACCGGCCATGAACGTTCGCCCCTTCAATGACGATGTTATGTCCGATGCAGTCTATTCAGATGTCCCAGCAATTGATGGTGGATCCAAGATTGCTCAGATCTTCTTTGGCCGCAAATCGCATATTATTCACGTTGAAGAAATGCGTACCACCGGCGATTTCCTACCCTGCTTTCAGAACTTTGTTCGAAAATGGAACGTCTCGCATGCTGCGCACCAACCGCAGTCTCTGGAACAGTCACTGCGTTTCCGACAGATTGTACAGCCAGTGACACTACGCGCATTGCAGCTACGCCCCGCGAAAGATACCCCAACGAACATGACTACTTATCCCTCAAACCTTTCTTTTGTTGGGTTTCCACCGATCGCATCAAGGCTACTTTTGAAAACTCAACCCAATACGGTTCGTTAGCGGTTAGCCCTGACGGTAACATTCGATCGGAAGGGCAACCTAAAGAGAGACCAACAAGGCAACCCATTGGCAGAGCAGCGAGTACGAGAGAAGGGCACTGTTGATCCAGAGTTTGCAAGGAAGCACAACCTTTCTTCTAGTACCAAGCCGTATGAGTTCATTGAGCTGTTCTTTCCTTTGAAGAAGCAAGGGGGGGCAAATTCCTTCAGCTTTCAAGATATGTCGACATGGACAAACCTCAAGGCGGGTGTAGCTGAAGCAGGATCTGGTGGTAGTCAGTACAAGGACTACAAGAACTTCACTGCAAGTGAACTGCGGCAACACTTTGGCTTGTACATCTTCCATGGACTATCCCCCTCCCCTAGGATTGAAATGAAGTTCCGGCCACAAATTGTTGATCCGGTTAATGGCAATGACTTCATTTATCAGAGCTTTGGCGCCAATGCAGAGCGCCGTCACAGGCACTTCAAAGCCTTTCTTGCTTGCCAGGATCCAAGGATACTTCCACCCCCTAGGACACAGTATCCTAACTGGAAGGTATGGCCGTTGCTCAAGTTTATGAATCACATGTTCCCCCAGTGCTGGCAACTTGGACCTGGCGTTTCAGTGGATGAAATGACTATGGGGTTCCAAGGCAAACACCCAGACAAGAAGCGGATCACTTACAAGAATGCTGGGGATGGCTTCCAAGCTGACGCGTTGTGCGATGCTGGTTATTGCTATCAATTCTACATGAGGAATGATCCACCACCAGCCAGATACACTAATCAAGGCTTGTCTGCGCTTCATTCACGGACGATGGCTCTGTTTGATACGCTGAAGGATTGCTATCACAGGGTCAGCATGGATAACCTGTACAACTCTGTTCCATTCTGCCGCGCGGCATTCAATCACTCTTACAAGGTCCTGTGCCATGGAGTAACAAGGAAGGGTGGACGTGGATTGCCTGGATGTGTGCTGCAGGAAGAAGTGACAAATCCAAAGCAGGCCCATGCTGTTTGGGGTACGGTGAAGGCTGCTATTCTTGAAGGTGACCCACTGTCCAAGAATATGATTGCTTCAAGTGTGTATGACACAAAGCCAGTCCACTACTTAAGCATGGTAGCATCAGTGATCAGGTGGATAGTGAAGGAAAAGCCTGTCTACAATGTGGACACAGGAAGGGTTGAAAACCTCAGATTCCTTCGCATGAATTTTATTGATAAGTATAACAATGAAATGGGTGGTGTTGACATTGCAGATCAATTACGCGAGTCATATCAAGTTCAAACCTGGTTGCGCAACAGGAAATGGTGGTGGTCGCTCATGTTTTGGGGGCTTGGAGTGTGCCTCACGAATGCCTATGTGTTATACCGGTCTGTAAATGAAGCAGAAGGAATCCCCCGAAAGAATTTGATGTCTCAGTATGAATTCCGCAAGTCAATTGCTTTGTATTGGATCAATCCAGAGTCTGCTGCATCAAAAGCCACCAACAGCAGCACCTTCCACATCTCCAGGAAGCGCAAGCTTGAATCAATGGAGTCATCGTCCTCTACAGTCTCTAGCTTGTCATTTTCTTCAGGATCAGGTGACTCGTCATCTGCTGGTAGGTTTGCAAAGATGAATGACAAGTCCCTTTCACCAGGCGGCTGCTTTGCAATCCGTTGTAATACAGCGCTATCACACTTGCCAGCTGCACCTACTGGCAACCAACCCAAGTGTGCAATGCATCGGTGGGCTGCTGGAGTGCAAAGACAACGCGATGTAGTACTCTGCAAGACCTGCAATGTCAATCTTTGCTTAGATTGTTACACCCCATTTCATACCAATGTTGATCTTATTGCAAGCAAAAAAAACCTCTCTAAACACTATAAAAGGGAGGCGTCCTCCAAGTAATGTATCAATTAGCAGGTTCGATGTTATTTCCACTCTTTACTTTAGTGTCGTCGTTGCGGCAGAGGCGTTGTTGTCATTGTTGTTGTTGTTGTTGTTGTTTTGGTTTTCGAATAATAATTTTTTACTAGTAATTTTTACGTACAAAATAAGGTGCGTATATGCACCTTATTTTAAATAATTTTTTACTAGTAATTTTTACGTACAAAATAAGGTGCGTATATGCACCTTATTTTACTCCAATTAAGGGATAACGTGAAACAAAGTGAGACGTACGATTGATTCCAAGAGCGAGACGTACGATACCAAGGTATGTCAAGATATTCTATCACGAGATGTGCGCAATAAGTAAATTGGTGGAGTTGTTAGTTGAACGTTTAACACTAACCCTAAGAGTTGACAACGTAACCTTGTAGACGGAGTTTATGTGGGGGGGGGGGTTTGGGGGGGGGGGAAATACGTAGAAATATTAAAAAAATCTGTTTTTAACAAGTAGCCTTGGTACAAACGCTACGACTAAAAATCGCTAAAAAGCTTAGCCAAACATTTATTTACGGAAATGAGATGCTTCTTCTAAAAGCAATAGTAATATCTAGTGGCGCGCGTTCATTTTTATGGTAGCAAACTCTCATTTTTATGATTGCACGTAACCATACGATTTAACCTGAATAAAGAAAAAAATCAATCTGTCTTAGATCAAGTTAACTTTACCAGATGAGAGAGTTCGGTAGAGGTGCACAATATACGGTCGTTGTCGGCAGCAAATTTGATCGAAAAAGACGCGACGATGGTCCTTGTCTCGCAAATTCAAAACAAATGGAGTTAATTTTCGTTGCTCCCCTAAGCTATGAACTCAAAGCCGTTTGACATAATCGATACCGCCTTGTCATTGCGGACATTTTGGTACCAGTTTGGTCCCCTAGCTCCCAATATTCAGGGAGATATCAATTTTTTACTGTCGCCATCGATTCTTCCACTTTTTGTTTTCATTTTTGTTTTCAGTTTCAATTTTCAGTATCTGTTAATTGTCCAATCGTCTCTCGGCGTCTGAACTACAAGCACTGCCAGCTATGATCTAGGGGAATGGTGTATTCTTTGTTGCTCCTCCGCCGGCGTTCGAACAAGAAGAACAACAACGACAATGACGACGACGACTAAAGTTAATTTTCGTTGCTCCCCTAAGCTACAAACGTGAAGCCGCTTGACATAATCGATACCGCCTCGTCATTGCGAACATTTTGGTACCAGTTTGGTTCCCTAGCTCCCAATATTCAGGGAGATATCAATTTTTTACTGTCACCATTCTTGTTGGTCTCGTTGTTGATTTGTTTGGTGTGCTTCTTGCTTCTTTTTGTTTTTGTTTTCGTTTTTGAAGAAGGTTCCCTGTGAAGGTGCTAATTGTTTTCTGCTGTTTTTAGTACCGAGCTCAATGGATTACAAAATTGGATTACTTTTTTTAGGGAGCTCTTAAGTAGGATTACAGATTGGATTACTTTTTATAGGGAGCTCTTAAGTAGATGAGAAGCGTTGATTTCTGCTGTCACTAGATCACTTGGTAAGATCGGTATGAACATATGTAGCTTCGTCCGAGAACTGTTTCGCGGGGTTCGAATTTACTTCTCGCGCACAAATTTTGTGCGTGATTTTAACACGGCAATATTTCTGGACACCCTGAAATTCCCACCCCCAGTTATTGCCTTAAAATAATACAAAAAACAATTCTGTGCGCGTGATGCACATTACTCTACTCTCGAATAAAAAAAATTTATTTCAGTCTTATTATTCTGTACGAACAACACTTACTTGTATTCACGAATAAAAAAGAAATCTTGAGTCAGTATTAATTCCAAAATATTAATCTACCAAACAACAATTCAATTCTGCTCTCCTAATTGTGAATTCTATTTCTCGACTACAATATTCCCTTTTTAAAATGTAGATTCTATTATGCTTTATTTATTCCTATTGCAACGTATTACGAATCCTCCATTATTTCTAAGATTCTCAAAATTAAGTTCAAGATTATTAGTAGGTTTGTATTATGTATGTACTGTTATTTTCTACATTAGTTCACCAATAGATAAACTTTCATTCATCGATGCTGTTATTGCCGGATCAATATAGATGTTTCTTTTCTTTTTCTTTTTTGGTCCACTACAATTAGTGGAGCTGCTACTAGTAATATTTGCATCGCCATGCTTATTGTTGGTGTAATCTGTTGAACTTTCGTTCCTAAATCTGTCCCTCATCATTTCTTCCAATTTCCTTCCTGTTTCTGGGTGTTTTCGCATCTCGCCAATTTTGTCGCACAAGTCACTGAACAACTCACGTCCTTCCTCCATCCATCCATTTCTGCTTCCACTGTCAGAATCGCAGAATTTTTTTTTTGTCGCGGAATCGTGGCATCACCCTTTCGCCGCTGCTGGTTCACCCATACATGATGCTCATTGTAGATCAGTACCAATGCAAATGCTTCATCTGCTATAGTAAATATATCACTCAGCAAGTGCCTCTCCTTCCGTTGTTTGAAATTGGAATTTGTCGGATTGATTGCCGACATGATTCTTGTAACGAAATAATAAAAATCTTCATCTTCCGCGTCTTTGTATGTTCTGTATTTAGGGTTTAAAATACCTGTGTCCTCATATTCTGTGCCTTCAATAACTGCCACAGTACCAGGGAATGTGATAGGGACTCGACCTTTTCTGTAATCGTCTGTACGGAAGTATCATCAGTATCAACGGGCAGCATGTTAGTGTTGTTGGACCAAAAATAGATTCCAAAATTCCTAATTTCAACAACCAATTCTCCCACCTGTATTTACCTATCCAGTTTTTTCTCGCTAATGTTTGTGAGTTGTGCCTCAATGCGGTCAGTACTGTCCCTACTCGTTTCCTGTAAAAGGAACAGAATGACGCAAGTGGAATATTCGGTGGCTTCATGATCGCACTTGCTTCAACAGCTTTTTTTATTACATGCGCCGTTACCTTGTCATTGATAGGGAACTTCATGTTGGGGTACCAATGTTTTTTGACGTAATCCCTTAGCTGCTTGTCCACTGTTTCAGTCATATCACTCAAAGCCTTCAGCATATCGTTGTCTATTATAAGCCCATATTCGTCTGTAATTGTACTTACTGCTCGTTCTCTTGTGTTGCCGGCATTATCAGTCCCCTCTCCCTACATGGTTGCCTCCGTTTGTTTAGGTACCATTACTACCTTTCCCACCCCTATAGGTGGTTCCCTCTCTTGTTGCCGTAAGTGTTTTGCCAGTTCCTGTGCCAATTTGTCATATTGG
Source organism: Pseudo-nitzschia multiseries (assembly GCA_037355745.1). Taxonomy (NCBI): domain Eukaryota; phylum Bacillariophyta; class Bacillariophyceae; order Bacillariales; family Bacillariaceae; genus Pseudo-nitzschia; species Pseudo-nitzschia multiseries. The sequence continues at coordinate 25,301,522 of CM074783.1, forward strand.
ATTTTTTTCATGACAAGTTCCGCAACATCCTCTAAATTGTAGCTTTCTCCTTTAGATGTTTTCTCTACCACATTGGTTTTTGTTCCTTCTTTCTGTTGGTTCGTTACTGTAGTGGTGGTTGTGTTGGTAATGCTCAGTGCTGGTTCGTTACTCTGGTTGATGGTGTTTTGTTCTTCCGTGTTTGTAGTAGTAGAAATTGTGTTGTCGGAGCCATTTTTTTTACTGTTGCCCTTTGATGCGTTCATAGTTGTGGTATTACTGTTACTCATTTTGTTAGTAATTGCGGTGTTTGTTTTCACTCTTTTTTTCTTACCGTTGTTGTCCCCTGTATTTTGATGATCACCGGGCCGGATGGTTTTGTTGTTTCGAAGGGTCTTCCCCTCGGATTTTTTGCTTCGTCGTGTCTTTCCGATAGCATTCATATTTTTTGTATTTTATTTACTGAATACGGTGCCGATCAAGAATCATGTGTTTCTTTTTGTGTGGTTATGTGTGTGTACTAATAATTTTGTCGGGTTGTGTACGGTGTTGTGTGTTGTGTGTGTTGTGTGTGTCGTGTGTGTGTGTGTGTGTGTGTACAGTGTTTTGTGTAGTATGTGTACGATGTTTTGTGTGTAGAGTTTTTCAGTGGGTTCTGTACTATGTTGTTTTCCCTAACTTCTTCTGTGTGTTGTCTGGTTTTGGGCGCGCTGTTATATTTGTAGAAGTAGATCACGTACCTGTGCCAGCCAGCCCTCCCGCGCCATAATTTTTTCAGAAGGGAAACTTTTGATCACACTAAGGTTATGTATTTCAATCCTCTAGTCACATGTAGAATCTCGTAGACTGCACCTAACATACCGTACTGTCTTGTGTGCCATTTGTATCTACAAACCACAACATTGTCTGTACTGTGTGTGGCAAAGTTGTTCCCAATATGCATTTAAAAGTTGTTCCCAACATGCATTTCGTAAGTCATGTGTTACTATGCATTCATGGCCTGGTACAATAACTTTGGTAGTCATTACCAAATGTGACTGCTTGTGCCCTGGAATTGCACCAAAAATACCCTCATGTTTGCCATATGGATAGTCAAACCACAACATTTCCAGCATTCTGAGTGACAAAGTTGTTCCCAATATGCATTTGATTAGTCCTGATAAATGTATTCATAGTTTGGACCGGATACTTTTGGAGGCATTACCCAATAACTCAGTTTGTGCCCTAGAATTGCACCAAAAATACCCTCATCGTGTTTGCCATTTCGAGAGTCAAACCACAACATTTCCAGCATTCTGTGTGACATAGTAGTTGTTCCCAATATGCATTTGATGAGTCACGAGGAATGTATTCTTTGCTTGGACCGGATACTTTTTTATTCATTACCCAATAAGGTAGTTTGTGCCCTTGAATTGCACCCAAAATACCCTCATGCTTGCCAGTTGGAGAGTCAAACCACAACATTTTGGGCATTCTGTGTGACAAAGTTGTTCCCAATATGCATTTGATCAGTCATGATGAATGTATTCATGGCTTAGACCAGATACTTTTTGAGTCCTTCCCCAATAAGTTACTTTGTGCCCTGGAATTGCCCCAAAAATACCCCCATGTTTGCCATTTGTAGAGTCAAACCTTAAGATTTTGGGCATTCTATGTGACAAAGTTGTTTCCAATATGCATTGGATGTGTCATGATGAATGTATTCATGGCTTGGACCAGATACTTTTTGTGTCATTACCCAATAAGTTAGTTTGTGCCCTAGATTTGCACCAAAATATCCCCATGATTGCCATTTGTAGAGTCAAACCACAACATTTTGGGCATTCTGTGTGACAAAGTTTTTCCCAATATGCATTTGATGAGTCACGAGGAATGTATTCTTTGCTTGGACCGGATACTTTTTGAGTCATTACCCAATAAGGTAGTTTGTACCCTGGAATTGCACCCAAAATACCCTCATGTTTGCCAGTTGGAGAGTCAAACCTTACGATTTTGGGCATTCTGTGTGACAAAGTTGTTCCCAATATGCATTTGATCAGTCATGATGAATGTATTCATGGCTTAGACCAGATACTTTTTGAGTCCTTCCCCAATAAGTTACTTTGTGCCCTGGAATTGCCCCAAAAATACCCCCATGTTTGCCATTTGTAGAGTCAAACCTTAAGATTTTGGGCATTCTATGTGACAAAGTTGTTTCCAATATGCATTGGATGAGTCATGATGAATGTATTCATGGCTTGGACCCGATACTTTTTGAGTCATTATCCAATAAGTTAGTTTGTGCCCTAGAATTGCACCAAAAATACCCTCATGATTGCCATTTGTGGAGTCAAACCTTAAGATTTTGGGCATTCTATGTGACAAAGTTGTTCCCAATATGCATTTAATGAGTCCTCATGAATGTATTCCTTGCTTGGACCGGATACTTTTTGTGTCATTACCCAATAAGTTAGTTTGTGCCCCGGATTTGCACCAAAAATACCCCCATGTTTGCCATTTAGAGAGTCAAACCTTACGATTTTGGGCATTCGATGTGACAAAGTTGTTCCCAATATGTATTGGATGAGTCATAATGAATGTATTCATTGCTTGGACCAGATACTTTTTGAGTCCTTACCCAATAAGTAACTTTGTGCCCTGGAATTGCACCAAAAATACCCCCATGATTGCCATTTGTAGAGTCAAACCTTACGGTTTTGGGCATTCTATGTGACGAAGTTGTTCCCCATATTGAATTGGATGAGTCATGATGAATGCAGTCGTGACTAGGACCCGATATTGTTGTAGTCATTACCCAAGAACTCAGTTTGTGCGCTAGAATTGCACCAAAAATACACCCATGATTGCCATTTCGAGAGTCAAACATTAAGATTTTGGGCATTTGATGTGACAAAGTTGTTCCCAATATGCATTTAATGAGTCGTGATGAATGTTTTCATTGCTTTGACCGGATACTTTTGGAGTCATTACCCACTAAGTTAGTTTGTGCCCTGGAATTGCACCAAAAATACCCCCATGATTGCAATTTGGAGAGTCAAACCTTAAGATTTTGGTCATTCGATGTGACAAAGTTGTTCCCAATATGTATTGGAAGAGTCATGATGAATGTATTCATGGCTTGGACCAGATACTTTTTGAGTCCTTACCCAATAAGTAACTTTGTGCCCTGGAATTGCACCAAAAATACCCCCATGATTGCCATTTGTAGAGTCAAACCTTAATATTTTGGGCATTCTATGTGACAAAGTTGTTCCAAATATGCATTTAATGAGTCATGATGAATGTATTCATTGCTTGGACCGGATACTTTTGGAGTCATTACCAAATAAGTTTTTTTGTGCCCTGGAATTGCACCCAAAATACCCCCATGTTTGCCATTTGTAGAGTCAAACCTTAAGATTTTGGCGTTCTGTGTGGAAAAGTTGTTTCGAATATGGTTAGGGTTACATAATGTTCGAAAATTCAGTAATTATTGGGTCTTTTATGTGGACTTCTCGCAAGTTCTTTACCCCTGCCGAAAATTATCTAGTACCAAGACGTGCACGAGTCTATATCTGTCTGTTCGAAAATTAAGTAATTATTTATTCTTATATGTGGACTTCTCGCAAGTTCTTTACCCCCATGTACCATGTACCAGCATTTACATCCAAATAAGGATGGGAGTATGTACCGGAAAATGAGTTTTTCACATGACAATCCCGAACATTATCTAGTACAAAAATGTGTACGAATCTACAGGGGTAGAAACCTACACAGATTCACTACCGAAAAATTATCTAGTACTAAAAAGGTATAGAAATCTACTGGTGTAGAAACGTACACGGATTCAATACCGAAAATTTTCTAGTAAGGTGTAAAGATCTTCCCGTGTAGAAACCTACGAGGATTCAGTACTTAAAATTATTCTGTACTAAAAATGTGTAGAAATCTTCACTACTACAAAATCCTGTAGAATTGTACAGGATGTATGATTTTTTTTACCTCGCGACAAAAAAAAAAATCTTTCCCACACAAACACTAATAAACTTTTCTTACCTCGCGACAAACAAAAAAGATCACTTTTTCTACCTTGCGACAAAAAAAATCACTTTTTCTACCTTGCAACAAAAAAAAAAATCTACCTCGCAACAAAAAAAAATCACTTCATAATCTGCCTTCTTACATCTGACTTATTTGACTAGGGTGTTGGTTCTTGTAATCAACACTCCGTCCGAGAACGTTTGATCCAAAACCTCTTTTGAGCCGGAGGATCTGTTGTCAGATATTTTAGTCCGAAATAACAGCCTTGTACTGCAAAAGAAGTAGTTAGCATTTGACGAGAAGGGGATTTGCTGGATAGATATTGTTTGGACTGCAGCCTTACATATACGTCTTGAAATCAATGAACTGGCTTTGTCCCTTGCAATTATATCAACAGGAACAAGATACTGTTTTTCGTGACATGGAGTAAGAAGTATTCTACGGCAGCAACTACAATTTCATCGGGACGGTTGTCGGAACGTTGGGACGTCGGGACCTCGGAACAAGCAAAGGTAAGAATGAGAGAGATAGACAATGATTATACTGCCTCCGGCGTTGCTGATACTCAATGTATTTCCTCCCTTCTGTGTTTGTTCTCATTTTCATAGGACCGGATTGGAACATCAAATCGGAATCAACGGATCTGAATCAACAACGATCAGAGGAGGATCCGTCGGCAAATCTTTAGTCTTCTTCCCTGTAGGTGCGGGGAATTTTCCTGGTTGGTGATAATTACGAATCGGTCGGCATGTACATTATCATATTATTCTGTTGTTATTATTTACTCTATGTAGTACATCAATAGATACTCACCCATTTTGTTCAATTATCATGTATTCAAATAGGATCGTCGGCAACAAGAACGGCAACGACTCGCGGCAGCAAGAGCAACAGCAGCAAGCGGCAGCTAGAGCAACAGCAGCAAGCGGCGGCGGGAAACGCTCCTCCTCCTCCTCCAACGGCAATCGACAACGAATCAGCGAAACGCTCCTCCTCCACCGGCAAGCGGCAGCGAATCAGCGAAACGCTCCTCCTCCACTGGCGCTCGGCAGCGAATCACGGAAACGCTCCTCCTCCACCGGCAAGCAGCAACGAATCGTTGGCATCGAAACGCTCCTCCTCCACCGGCGCTTGGCAACGAATCACGGAAACGCTCCTACTCCACCGGCAAGCGGCAACGAATCAGGGAAACGCTCCTCCTCCTCCTCCACCGGCAAGCGGCAACGAATCAGGGAAACGATCCTCCTCCTCCTCCAACGGCAAGCGACAACGAATCAGCGAAACGCTCCTCCTCCACCGGCAAGCGGCAACGAATCAGCGAAACGCTCCTTCTCCACCGGCGCTCGGCAGCAAATCACGGAAACGCTCCTCCTCCACCGGCGCTCGGCACCAGCGAATCACAGAAACGGTCCTCCAACGAATCACGGAAACGCTCCTCCTCCACCGGCGCTCGGCACCAGCGAATCACAGAAACGGTCCTCCAACAAATCACGGAAACGCTCCTCCTCCACCGGCGCTCGGCACCAGCGAATCACAGAAACGGTCCTCCAACGAATCACGGAAACGCTCCTCCTCCACCGGCGCTCGGCACCAACGAATCACAGAAACGCTCCTCCAATAAATCACGGAAACGCTCCTCCAACGAATCACAGAAACGCTCCTCCTCCACCGACGCTCCTCCAACGAATCTTGGAAACGCTCCTCCTCCACCGGCGCTCGGCACCACCGAATCACCGAAACGCTCCTCCAACAAATCACGGAAACGCTCCTTCTCCACCAGCGCTCGGCACCAGCGAATCACAGAAACGCTCCTCCAACAAATAACGGAAACGCTCCTCCTCCACCGGCGCTCGGCACCAACGAATCACCGAAACGCTCCTCCTCCACCGGCGCTCGGCCCCAGCGAATCACAGAAACGCTCCTCCAACGAATCTTGGAAACGCTCCTCCTCCACCGGCGCTTGGCAACAAATCACCGAAACGCTCCTCCAACGAATCACGGAAACGCTCCTCCTCCACCAGCGCTCGGCAACAAATCACCGAAACGCTCCTCCAACGAATCACGGAAACGCTCCTCCTCCACCGGCGCTTGGCACCAGCGAATCACGGAAACGCTCCTCCCCCACCGGCGCTCGGCAGCGAATCACGGAAACGCTCCTCCTCCACTGGCGCTCGGCAACGCTCCTCCTACACCGGCAAGCGGCAACGAATCAGCGAAACGCTCCTCCTCCACCGGCGCTCGGCAACGCTCCTCCTACACCGGCAAGCGGCAGCGAATCAGCGAAACGCTCCTCCTCCACCGGCGCTCGGCAACGCTCCTCCTACACCGGCAAGCGGCAACGAATCAGCGAAACGCTCCTCCTCCACCGGCGCTCAGCAACGCTCCTCCTACACCGGCAAGCGGCAACGAATCAGCGAAACGCTCCTCCTCCACCGGCGCTCGGCAACGCTTCTCCTCCACCGGCAAGCGGCAACGAATCAGCGAAACGCTCCTCCTCCACCGGCAAGCGGCAACGCTCCTCCTCCACCGGCAAGCGGCAAAGAATCAGCGAAACGCTCCTCCTCCTCCTCCACCGGCAAGCGGCACTCCATCGGCAAATCGATTCGTCCTCGTCATCCTCCAACGGCCATTCGTCTAGGCAACAATGAAACCAACCACAACGAATGGAAAGCAATTGTCAGCACGAGGAAGGAGGCAAAAAGCAAATAGGAAACATGAGAGAAGACATAAACAGAGAAAGTCTTCAAATTTTCTGACCATTGCAGCACCAGTGTCGAAGAGCCATGAGACTTATAAACAATTGTCGCAGATAAAACCGGAGAGGAAGAGGGTAAATAAGCCCATTGACAAACCTGTCAAGACAATAGCGCTGAAAAACAAATACCAATCAACTGTGGTGGCAGGTAAATACATGGAAACCAATTGGTGGGGTGGCAAAATAGGGGGAAAGAAGAAGTATGAACCGGAACTGGCATTGTCTATCGACAATTTCGAAACGTTGGATAGTACGAAAGACGAGCATATTCTTGCATTTGACGATTATAAACCATCGTTGCGCATTTTTGCCAAAGTTTCAAGAGGTTTAGCAGAACGACACCTGGCTTCCAAGAATAATATCAACTTGTTGAGAGAATTCACTCCTGCTATTGTTGGAGCAAAACCAACCGTTGGAAGAGGAGTGAAGCGGGGAAGTATCAATGATGATTATGCTATCGGCACTCATTGGAATTTGACCAGAAAGATTGGATTCAAATAATGGTGAGTATGTTTTCAAAAGTCATGTCGATCCAAGCATGAAACTAGAGCTAGAAGAGAAAACAGTTGAAATTGTGAAGCATATGCATCATAGTTTAATTGACGTCGAACCATTTGTTGCAAAGGAAATGGATGTGTTGTCTCAGATTCTGTCTCGTACAAAGCTAAATGCAATTGGGCAGCAGGCATTAGCATTTTCGATCGGTCGCAACTACCATTCTAGATGCCATGTGGACGATGACATGTACTACACTCGTTTGACAGTCATTGCTCCGGCGGAAGTGTCTGCTGACGAGGTGATTTATTATTTTGTCTTCCCCACGTATGGAGTGAAAGTTCCATTGAGGTCGGGAGATACTCTATTGTTCAACCCATTAGTATTACATAGCTGTTCGAATCCAAAATTCGAAGGGTGTTATATTATGAGTGCATACGTATCTCGCAAAACTGTGCTTAGAGCTAACCCTCTATAGTAATATTAAACAATACTTTAAAGTTAGCCGTTACATTAACCCTTGCTACTCAATCGGAACTGCTGTCCGAGCTTTCGCTCTCTGAACTGGATAGCAAATCACTGGATTCGTTATCATTCAATGCTATCTCAAATGGTTCCAACTGTATGTCGTCCTGTAGTGTGCATGCGTTGTACAAACATTCGTAAGACGGTGGTGTAGCAGCATTTTTGCTTTCAAAAAATTCGAGCCATGAGATCCGATTCGATATCACTAGCCAATCGCAATTGGTTATGCACCCATCAATTCCTTGCTCTGGAACAACTGCCAGCTCGGAATGGATAGTGTCGACATGAAATAGGTAGAGAGAATTCATGAGGCGCCCACGTTGGACAAATTCAGAAGCTGTTTTCTTAGGCACATCTTGAAACCGACGAGCCACAGCATACATTCCGTTTGTATCAATTGGATAGCCACCAATACTACTGTATGGCTGCTTCAAATTCTGTACAGTTAAAAAGCATAGCAGATGGCACGGTATGAGCTTGGGATTGTTATTTAAATCAAAGTCCAATTTCATCAAACACCAATCCATCCATACGGAGTTGAGCAGAGAACTATCCGATCTATATGAAGGATGCGACCGAAATATAAAATTAGACCCACAAGCAACATCGAAACGATTGTGCTCTGTAACTCCACAAATGTGCGAAGGATTCTCCAATAAAGGTAGCACAGAATCACAAACAAAGTCAAGTATGTCAGAAGGAAAAAATGGTTTGCTTTTGTTCGTAGAACGAAGCCACTTCATTGTTGATTCCCCATTTTCGGTTCTCATTATTTGAAAATGAGAACCGCCACCATCAGGGCGTTCAATTGGAGGAGGATCAGGTGGATTCAAGTTGAAGTGATATGTTGCCTGGCTTAGCATCATTTTCTCGGACTTTCTATTGGCAGTTTGATTGATTAGTGATGCAGCATTACATTGCGTGTTCTTGGAAGGAGCTTTAATCTCAGTTTTGTGGTGAGATTCATTGGGAGCACTATCCCAGCCTGCGGGGCTTCCCCATAAAGAGATATAATCTGGTAGGTGAAAGTACAGGTGATTCTTGATTAGTTTTGTTCCCATCCCTTTCCTGTGACAAGTTGAGTTTATACAATTGATAAAGTGAACAATTGATTTTGGGAGATTCTTTAAGGAACCGTATTTCATCCGACCGTGTTTAAGAAATTCTTCCATTGATAGAATGAGCTGAATTACCTCTATCTGTTTCTTTACAAAACGATGGTCACCAATAATGTCAGATCCATGTTTGGAAACAATAGCGATCAGAAGAGAAATAAGCATTCCAGAGAAATCATGCCCTTCTTTCTTCGTGGTTGATAAAAGCTGAGTCCCAAATTTGGTGCGAGGAAAATCTCTATCAGACTGGCGTGATAACAAACCACCGTACCGTTGTGCTAAATGGCCAATACTGTTAGCAACAGCCACGCCGTGATTCAAATTGGGGGCATAAACACATGGAACACTTCCGCGGAGCAACAATTCAATTGACTCGACAGCCCGTTTGGCAGTACCAAGCTGGTGCATGTGCAAACATTCACCGGGAGTTGCAAAATGAATATTGTTCTGATTCGTACCAAAGCATAAATCATGAAATACATTCCTGATATTGTGATGAGAGTTGTTTTTGAAGTTCTTATTGATATCATTTAGATCTGTGCAGGGAAAACAATGGAAATCAACAGGTGACCACTTCTTTGTTGCAGGTTGAACAGAAGGAATGTTTATGTTCGGAGAATAACAGTTGCAGTGACGGCACATCCGCATGACACCCTTATTGAAGGAGCCGTATTTTCCACACAATTTATCGTGAAGTTCTGTGTCACCAATAACATAGGCAATGGCAAATTTCATTTTTACCTTCCACTGTTGATTTGCGTACGGAAGATAATTCCATTCGATACCACCGCCTTCGTTACACGCGGCTTTGAAGGAACGAAACGCTACTTCCAAACCATTGTGAAGATTCTGAATTTTTTCCTTCGAATTGGCAGGACGAGAGTGTCTGGTTGACTCCCATTCAGGGTCGGGATGGAAGTAAATAGTTGTCCATGCTTCAGGTCGAGAACGGGTCTCCACATTAAAAATACCGAGTGTCATGTTCAATGGTGTTAACGTAAGTCGTCCGTGCGCATCCAAAGAGATGCCATCCATGTAAAATATAATAGGAACAAGAATTTCTTGCGAATTGGGATTGCAAATTTCTTTCCAAGAAGATTTCCACCACGAGCCGTGATGCAATTCTGAGATTACAGAATGAGGATTCAACTCAGGATTATTGTCGGGAGAGAGAGGGGTCGAATAGTCGGGAAAGGAGAGGTTTTCTTCTATCATTAGCTGCTGGTCAGAAAGAAGAGAATAAATGGCATCCTTAAAAGAACGGACATACACCTGAGTGGGCTTATTATCAGGTAACCAATTCAGTATATGAGGATGAAATTTCATATCAGAGAGACCAAGATTGGATTGGAGATTGTCAAAAATTGTTTTCCGAGATCTAATTTTGGCATCGCAAAAATCAAAACCAGGTCTCATTTGACTTTTCTTTGCCCACTGGAAAATTGATTTGAATGTGTTCAATGGCAATTTATGTCGGGCCATTAAATTCATGAGTTCCAATTCTGCAAGAAGATGATGGGGTGGCGGTAGTTTTGTGTGCCTTTGAAATGCATCCTCTCTTTCGTTCAGATTCATGATTTCATGAAGAGATGGTGGTGGAGGGGCTTGCTGAGCAGTAGCGACGTTAACATCAGAACGATTAGTGGGATCTTCTTCGTTGTCTCCACAATCTATGTTGTTGGTAAAATTGATGTCGTTATTTTCATTTACGTCGTTGTCATTGTCGTCCTCGTCATCGGAATTGTCAATATCATTATTCAGCGGGAATGCATCTTCATCTTGAACAGCGGAAACAGCCATGTAAGATTCAATGGCGTTCCGATCCATTGGCGGTAAAAAGACATCATGGACAATCTGTTGGTTTAGAACGGAATGAAGACCCGTGGCTGATTGACTTGTGACGGTGTGGTGCTGGGAGAGATGGGAAGGGGGAACAGATGGACCGTTTTGTGTCATAGTCATCCCAAAATCTGACGGGGAATGTTGAACAGACGGCAAGGTAAGCTGCACTTTGACAGAGGTGGAGAAGTTAGAGATCTTGCGTTTAATTAGACCATCACTTTTGTATAAGTTGTAGCATTGAATATTGTAGTTGAGATGTTTTCTTAGGCCGTACGAGACATATTTCAAGGTATTGCACTCTTTTGACCCAGATTTGTATCCTTTAAAACTCTTGGATTTTTTTCCTTTCTTATACCAGCAACCACGGCAGTAGAATAGAAGAGGGGTTTTGATAACAGGAGGCATGATGTTGCGGAGTTGCTTGAAGGAAAATATCAGTAGAATGGGTCGAGAGGACGGAGGTCGAAAAGATGAATCGTTGAAAGGAAAAAATTAAATAAGCGTATTATTTCGTGTGTGATGTGTTTTCTTGTACGGTAGATTTCCTTAGTACCATACTTCGATTGCAAAAATGGACCGTAAAGTAAATGCATTACTACTTAGTGATGATTGCAACATTCCTCGTAAAATATGTTTAGTAGTGAACAGTACGTACAGTCAACTCCTTAAGAGGGTTAATACACAGCGCCGGACGGGTCAATCCCATCAGTTCTTCCAAACATTTGTTGGCAGGCGCGTCAGTTCTTCCATAAGGTGCACGGAAATGTGAATCGAAATGGAAATCGTGGACAATTGCATTGTTGATTATCGAAATGGAAATCGTGGACAATTGTTTTGTTGATTGCGATCGAGTTGATTCCGACTTTCATGTACCCGTAAAACCAACTAGTACGCTATTTTGCATGAGTTATTACTAGTAGATACTAGTAGGAAATCGTGGACAATTGCGTTGTTGATTATCGAAATGGAAATCGTGGACAATTGTTTTGTTGATTACGATCGAGTTGATTCCGACTTTCGTGTACCGGTAAAACCAACTAGTACGCTATTTTGCATGACTTATTACTAGTAGATACTAGCAATACATTATTTTCACTAGTACTTCATCATTATAATTGATTATTTCATTATCTTTCCGACGAGGAAAACAAATACCAACGTGTTAGGTGTTACTACTACCTAATCTTCGAATAGATAATCTACTCTACTGATACTAGTAATACTAATCATCCAATCGACAGTCGAACCAACCATGGAGGGAATTTACAAACTACAAAAGGTGGTTCAGGAACACCCAGCCAATCTCGAACAAGAACTCCAGAAAATGATTGTTAATTGCAAGAAAGAGATTGCTGGACTCCAAAAAATGATTCGTAAGATTCGTGCAGGAAAAAGCAATCATCCAAATGTTAAAAATGAAAGCGTCGATCCTACTAGCAATCATCAAGTCGTTCCGAATGTAACCAGTAGCATCAATCCACCAACCGGGTTATTGAAGAGCGAACCAGATTTTGATGGCGATTCCGACAGTGTAGCTTCTGAAAATACAGCGGATCTTCCTGCGATTAAACAGGAACCAAACCCTTGAGTGCAATACTAGCCCGCCTGGGGTGGATTCGACTTGGAGTTGGAGTTGGAGGATTTGGGTCGGAGCCCATTATACCGGTATGGTGGAAACATGTTGAGAAAATGAAATAAGTCATTCGTGCACAAGTTGTACACAAAATAGTGCTTGTCACGAAACGAATATGATATCCTTAACTCTAAAATAGTTATTTCATTTTGGAGTGACGAGATATTGTCTCAAAAGTAAAGGTGTGCGACGCGCGAGGTATTTTAGTAGACACGCGACCTAAAAAGATAGGAAATTTAAAAAATAGGGTCGAGAATTGTAAAAATACCGCGCAATAGCCCGCGGGGGGTAGAGAAACAGTTCTCGGACGTTGCTTGCTTGTACTAGTTTTCAACTGCGCATTTTAAAGGAAAATCTCGCACGAATGACGTCATTTGATTGGTAGTATAGATTGATTGGTAAGATCAGTATGAAGGTAGCTAACTACAGTATGAGTATGTATGGATTGGGGGGCGGGGACTAATATTTTAAAAAAAGTTTCCTTAACATTCACCCCCTCAAAAGTGAACTATGACTCAAGCATGGTATGTAGTATGAGTATGTACTGGATCTAAGAACAAATCTTTTGAAAATGAGTTATATTTTGGTCAGGGATTGGCAGGATATGCACTGTCTTCAAGTTTGGTGGGTTTTTGGGTTGATGATTGAGTAAATTTTAGGTTGGGGATGGGCAGGATTTGCACTGTCTTCAAATCTGGTGAGGTTTTGGGTTGATGACTGAGATAGTTTGGTCGGGGATTGGCAGTATTTGCACTGTCTTTAAATCTGGTGGGTTTTTTTGGTTGATGATTGAGTAAATTTTAGGTTGGGGATGGGCAGGATTTGCACTGTCTTCAAATCTGGTGAGTTGGGTTGTTGATGACTGAGTTATGACTGAGTTATAGACTGGTCGGGGATTGGCAAGATTTGCACTATCTTCAAATATGGTGGGTTTTTGGGTTGATGACTGAGTTATAGTTTGGTCGGGGATTGGCAAGATTTGCACTGTCTTCAAATCTGGTGGGTTTTTGGGTTGATGATTGAGTTCATTTTAGGTTGGGGATGGGCAGGATTTGCACTGTCTTCAAATCTGGTGGGTTTATGGGTTGATGACTGAGTTATAGTTTGGTCTGGGATTGGCAGGATTTGCACTTTCTTCAAGTTTGGTGGGTTTTTGGGTTGATGACTGAGTTATGACTGAGTTATAGTTTGGTTGGGGATTGGCAAGACTTGCACTCTCTACAAATCTGGTGGGTTTTTTTATTGATGATTGAGTTATATTTTGGCCGGGGATTGGCAAGATTTGCACTGTCTTCAAATCTTGTGAGTTTTTGGGTTGATGACTGAGTTATAGATTGGTCGGGGATTGGCAGGATTTGCACTGTCTTCAAATCTGGTGTTTTTTTGTTGTTGATGATTGAGTTAATTTTAGGTTGGGGATGGGCAGGATTTGTACTGTCTTCAAGTTTGGTGGGTTTATGGGTTGATGACTGAGGTATAGTTTGGTTGGTGGTTTGGCAGGATTTGCACTGTCTTCAAATCTGGTTGATTTCTGGGTTGATGATGGAGTTAATTTTAGATTGGGGATGGGCAGGATTTGCACTGTCTTCAAATCTGGTGGGTTTATGGGTTGATGACTGAGTTATAGTTTGGTCAGGGATTGGCAGGATTTGCACTGTCATCAAATCTGGTGGGTTTTTTGGTTGATGATGGAGTTAATTTTAGGTTGGGGATGGGCAGGATTTGCACTGTCATCAAATCTGGTGGGTTTTTTGGTTGATGACGAAGTTATAGTTTGGTCGGGAATTGGCAGGATTTGCACTGTCTTCAAATCTGGTGGGCTTTTGGGTTGATGACCGAGTTATAGTTTGATCGAGGATTGGCAAGATTTGCACTGTCTTCAAATCTTGTGAGTTTTGGATTGATGACTGACTTATATTTTGGTCGCGGATGAGCAAGATTTGCACTGTCTTCAAATCTGTTGGTAAATTTTTGGTTGGGGATGCGCAGGATTTGCACTGTCTTCAAACCTGGTTAGTTTTTTGGTTGATGACTAAGTTATAGTTTGGTTGGGGATTGGCAAGATTTGTACTATCTTCAAATCTGGTGGGTTTTTGGGTTGATGACTGAGCTAAAGTTTGGTCGGGGATTGGCAGGATTTGCACTGTCTTCAAATCTGGTGGTTTTTTTGGTTGATGATTGAGTTCATTTTAGGTTGGGGATGGGCAGGATTTGTACTGTCTTCAAGTGTGGTGGGATTATGGGTTGATGACTGAGGTATAGTTTGGTTGGTGGTTTGGCAGGATTTGCACTGTCTTCAAATCTGGTTGATTTCTGGGTTGATGATGGAGTTAATTTTAGATTAGGGATGGGCAGGATTTGCACTGTCTTCAAATCTGGTGAGTTTTTTGGTTGATGATGGAGTTAATTTTAGGTTGGGGATGGGCAGGATTTGCACTGTCATCAAATCTGGTGGGTTTTTTGGTTGATGACTAAGTTATAGTTTGGTCGGGAATTGGCAGGATTTGCACTGTCTTCAAATCTGGTGGTTTTTTTGGTTGATGATTGAGTTCATTTTAGGTTGGGGATGGGCAGGATTTGTACTGCCTTCAAGTGTGGTGGGATTATGGGTTGATAACTGAGGTATAGTTTGGTTGGTGGTTTGGCAGGATTTGCACTGTCTTCAAATCTGGTTGATTTCTGGGTTGATGATGGAGTTAATTTTAGATTAGGGATGGGCAGGATTTGCACTGTCTTCAAATCTGGTGGGTTTTTTGGTTGATGATGGAGTTAATTTTAGGTTGGGGATGGGCAGGATTTGCACTGCTGTCATCAAATCTGGTGGGTTTTTTGGTTGATGACTAAGTTATAGTTTGGTCGGGAATTGGCAGGATTTGCACTGTCTTCAAATCTGGTGGGCTTTTTGGTCGATGACTGAGTTATAGTTTGATCGAGGATTGGCAAGATTTGCACTGTCTTCAAATCTGGTGAGGTTTTGGGTTGATGACTGAGATAGTTTGGTCGGGGATTGGCAGTATTTGCACTGTCTTTAAATCTGGTGGGTTTTTTTGGTTGATGATTGAGTAAATTTTAGGTTGGGGATGGGCAGGATTTGCACTGTCTTCAAATCTGGTGAGTTGGGTTGTTGATGACTGAGTTATGACTGAGTTATGACTGAGTTATAGACTGGTTGGGGATTGGCAAGATTTGCACTATCTTCAAATATGGTGGGTTTTTGGGTTGATGACTGAGTTATAGTTTGGTCGGGGATTGGCAAGATTTGCACTGTCTTCAAATCTGGTGGGTTTTTGGGTTGATGACTGAGGTATAGTTTGGTTGGTGGTTTGGCAGGATTTGCACTGTCTTCAAATCTGGTTGATTTCTGGGTTGATGATGGAGTTAATTTTAGATTGGGGATGGGCAGGATTTGCACTGTCTTCAAATCTGGTGGGTTTTTTGGTTGATGATGGAGTTAATTTTAGGTTGGGGATGGGCAGGATTTGCACTGTCATCAAATCTGGTGGGTTTTTTGGTTGATGACTAAGTTATAGTTTGGTCGGGAATTGGCAGGATTTGCACTGTCTTCAAATCTGGTGGGCTTTTTGGTTGATGACCGAGTTATAGTTTGATCGAGGATTGGCAAGATTTGCACTGTCTTCAGATCTTGTGAGTTTTGGATTGATGACTGACTTATATTTTGGTCGCCGATGAGCAAGATTTGCACTGTCTTCAAATCTGTTCAGTTTTTGGGTTGATGACTGAGTTATAGTTTGGTCGGGGATTGGCAGAAGTTGCACTGTCTTTAAATCTAAGTGGTTTTTTGGGTTGATGATTGAGTAAATTTTAGGTTGGGGATGGGCAGGATTTGCACTGTCTTCAAGTTTGGTGGGTTTTTGGGTTGATGATTGAGTTGATTTTAGGTTGGGGATGGGCAGGATTTGCACTGTCTTCAAGTTTGGTGGGTTTTTGGGTTGATGATTGAGTTGATTTTAGGTTGGGGATGGGCAGGATTTGCACTGTCTTCAAATCTGGTGAGTTTTTGGGTTGATGACTGAGATAGTTTGGTCAAGGATTGGCAGGATTTGCACTGTCTTCAAATCTGGTAGGTTTATGGGTTGATGACTGAGTAATAGTTTGGTCGCGGATTGGCAAGATTTGCACTGTCTTCAAATCTGGTGGGTTTTTGGGTTGATGATTGAGTAATTTTAGGTTTGGGATGGGCAGGATTTGCACTGTCTTCAAACCTGGTTAGTTTTTTGGTTGATGACTAAGTTATAGTTTGGTCAGGGATTGGCAGAATTTGCACTGTCTTCAAATCTGGTTGATTTCTGGGTTGATGATGGAGTTAACTTTAGATTGGAGATGGGCAGGATTTGCACTGTCTTCAAGTTTGGTGGGTTTATGGGTTGATGACTGCGTAATAGTTTGGTCGGGGATTGGCAGGATTTGTACTGTCTTCAAATCTGGTGTGTTTATGGGTTGATGATTGAGTTCAATTTAGGTTGGGGATGGGCAGGATTTGCACTGTCTTCAAATCTGGTGGGTTGATGGGTTGATGACCGAGTTATAGTTTGGTCGGGGATTGGCAGAATTTGCACTGTCTTCAAATCTGGTTAGTTTTTTGGTTGATGATTGAGTTATAACTTCGTTGGGGAATGGCAAGATTTGCACTGTCTTCAAAACTGGTAAGTTTTTGGGTTGATGACTGAGTTATAGTTTGGTCGGGGATTGGCAGGATTTGCACTGTCTTCAAATCTGGTGGGTTTTTGGGTTGATGATTGAGTTATAGTTTGGTCAGGGAATGGCAAGATTTGTACTGTCTTCAAATCTTGTGAGTTTTTTGGTTGATGACCGAGTTATAGTTTGGTCAGGGATAGGCATGATTTGCACTGTCTTCAAATCTGGTGAGTTTTTGGGTTGATGACTGAGTTATAGTCTGGTCGGGGATTGGCAAGATTTGCACTGTCTTCAATTCTGTTGAGTGTTTGGGTTGATGACTGAGTTATAGTTTGGGTAGGGATTGGCAGGATTTGCACTGTCTTCAAGTTTGGTGGGTTTTTGGGTTGATGATTGAGTTAATTTTAGGTTGGGGATGGGCAGGTTTTGCACTGTCTTCAAATCTGGTGAGTTTTTGGGTTGATGACTGAGTTATGACTGAGTTATAGTTTGGTTGGGGATTGGCAAGACTTGCACTCTCTACAAATCTGGTGGGTTTTTCTATTGATGATTGAGTTATATTTTGGCTGGGGATTTTCAAGATTTGCACTGTCTTCAAATCTGATGAGTTTTTGGGTTGATGACTGAGTTATAGATTGATCGGGGATGGGCATGATTTGCACTATCTTCAAATATGGTGGGTTTTTGGGTTGATGACTGAGTTATAGTTTGGTCGCGGATTGGCAAGATTTGCACTGTCCTCAAATTTGGTGGGTTTTTGGGTTGATGATTGAGTTAATTTAAGGTTTGGAATGGGGAGGATTTGCACTGTCTTCAAATCTGGTGGGTTAATGGGTTGATGACTGGGTTATAGTTTGGTTTGGGATTGGCAGGATTTGCACTGTCTTCAAGTTTGGTGGGTTTTTGGGTTGATGATTGAGTTGATTTTAGGTTGGGGATGGGCAGGATTTGCACTGTCTTCAAATCTGGTGGGTTTGTGGGTTGATGACTGAGATAGTTTGGTCGAGGATTGGCAGAATTTGCACTGTCTTCAAATCTGGTGGGTTTTTGGGTTGATGACTGAGTTATAGTTTGGTCAGGGATTGGCAAGATTTGCACTGTCTTCAAATCTAGGTGGTTTTTTTGGTTGATGATTGAGTTCATTTTAGGTTGGGGATGGGCAGGATTTGTACTGTCTTCAAGTTTGGTGGGTTTATGGGTTGATGATTGAGTTAGTTTTAGGTTTGGGATGGGCAGGATTTGCACTGTCTTCAAATCTGGTTAGTTTTCTGGTTGATGAGTAAGTCATAGTTTGGTCGGGAATTGGCAGGATTTGCACTGTCTTCAAATCTGGTGTGCTTTTGGGATGATGACCGAGTTATAGTATTATCGGGGATGGGCAGGATTTGCACTGTCTTCAAATCTGGTGAGTTTTTTGATTTATGACTGCTTTATATTCTGGTTGCGGATTGGCACAATTTGCACTGTCTTCAAATCTGGTGAGTTTTTTGGTTGATGACTAAGTTATAGTTTGGTCGGGAATTGGCAGGATTTGCACTGTCTTCAAATCTGGTGGGTTTTTGGGTTGATGACCGAGTTATAGTTTGGTCGGGGATTGGAAAGATTTGCACTGTCTTCAAATCTGGCGAGTTTTTGGATTGATGACTGACTTATATTTTGGTCGCGGATTGGCAAGATTTCCACTGTCTTCAAATCTGTTGAGTTTTTGGGTTGATGACTGACTTATATTTTGGTCGGGGATGGGCAGGATTTGCACTGTCTTCAAATCTGGTTAGTTTTTTGGTTGATGAATGAGTTTTATTTTGGTCGGGGATTGGCAGGATTTGCACTGTCTTCAAATCTGGTGAGTTTTTGGGTTGTTGATGATTGAGTTAATGTAAGGTTGGGGATGGTCCGGATTTGCACTGTCTTCAAATAATTGGTATGATTGGGAAGAACTCAGACAAGACAGCTTGCTTGTAGATCTGGTAGCTCGTAATTACCGGTAGCTACTACAGCTTGCTTGTTTGAATCTAACTCCATTCCTATGAACGGAGATACCTTGCTTATAGCGTACACGTAAATTTTGTTGGTTGGGTAATTGTAGAATTGGTACTGGTAAGAATTGGTACAGATCAGAACACCTTTGTTAATTCTGATCTTACTTGATGCACACTACTAGTAGAAATTGTACGCGTTATCGTACGAGTTCTTCTTACCATAACTTTACTGACACATACTTACAATACATACAATAACTACGTATTCAACAACTCCACAGGGCACCTGCAAAGCAATAATTATACATAAGCGCTCGTGAGTATCAAGAGATACTTAAAGCACTGAGTGGTGGCACGCAATATGAGTATCGAACTCTCAATACGAGTATCCCCACGCATTAGTAAATGAGAAAACAATATGGTCCAGAAACAATCCGATCATAATCTTATCGATAACTCTTTCCAAAACAGTAAAATAAAACAAACTAAAGTAAATACGCAAAGTAACAACATAACCGAACAACCGTTTACGACTTTGGTCTTATTAGTTATCGATAAGATTAGACTACCCAATGCCAACAGGAACACAATCTGAAGAAAGCAACACAGAACCTGCAACCAGGGGAATTACCCCAGACACCAGCCTAGACACTTCCCACATAACCGGCACACGCGAGCTTAGGGAACTCAGGGACCAACTGGAGGAACTTGAACTCTACAACCGAGACATACTCGAGTATACCGGAGAAAGACAGGACCAGTTGCAACAACAAAACAAACTACTGTACGACTACACTGAACAAGACGATAGCAGCGACGACGGCAGTACTGACGACAAGATGGTCAAGAAGAAGGATTACGCCGGGGTCAAGGACCATCTGGATGAGACCCAAATGAAGCCTATCGCGATATCGACTAGCGTAGACGTGTACGAGTTCAAAAAGTCCCTAGCCAACGCACTGGCCGAGGTGGCCTCCATCAAGTACCTACAAGGAAGTGGGTATGCGTTCCTGTTGGAAAGTGAGGAACAATACAAGGCACGCGACGCGGGCACTCAATTTCCCACAGTACCGACTGAGCCCCAAGAACTCGATAGTTCAATCGAGCTCACCTCAGACACGTACAAACTGTGGAAACGCAGACGCGCACTATATGTAGAGTGGAACAAGTATGATAGAGAGGCACTACTCACTACAGACAAAAAGTTCCCCACCATGTTGGATGACTTAAAGGACCCAGGCTCTGAGGCATTCCCCAGGGGGACCACGGTATGCGCAGCCTTCCAGGCCATGGAGGATGACCTCTGTACAACTGATGCCCAACACCAGCTTATCTGCGAGCTTTCAAAGAAAATGAATGCTCTATCGTATACGCCGAACCCGATTGGGCCCAAGGAGTACTTCAGACAATTAACCAAGTACCAATGGCAAATCAATCTACTCCCAGAAACTGCAGAAGTAACCTCAGCCCAACTGATTGATTACGCCAGGGACGCATTCATGCGTAGCAAACACGACCCAATTACTCTCCACCGTGTGAATGCAACCATAGCCAAGGGCGACAAGTTTTCACACTACAAAAAGTTCTGGGGCCAACGTTTAAAGGAATTGTACAGCGCCTACCACACCAGAACCGCAACAGCCAACATGGTGGATGTACACAACGACCGACGATTCACCGACCTTGAGAACCAACAACTCGAGCTAGCCAATGTGTGTCGAGAGATCTACTCCCAGGTATCAGAGACAGCCACAACGGCATCAACCGCGACAGCGGCATCCACGATGACAATGTCACACCAGTGGGAAACTGCAATGGCATCCCTCCAGGCAGACGTCAACCGCCTTAAAGCAGCAGACGCCAGTCGCCCCCGACAGTCCGGGCCAGGACGCCCACTTAACCATGAGTGGAAACAATACAAATATTACTGCCACTCCTGCGGAGTCAACCTCTCACATTAACAACTGTAATTCCGGATTATGAGTTAATTAATCTATTTTCTGTTTTTCGAATACTTAATCGGATTTCACATGCAATCCCGTGTTAAGCAATCCTCCATCATGAGACTGCACGTGCATTCTCGTGTTGTAGATTAACTAATGTTTCATCGGTAAATTCGTCGGAGAAACATGTCTCATTTGTTTGTTTCTAACATAATTGGGCTTCGTGTATCCATTTCGTATGTCATTGATATTTTCCATATTTCATTGACATACACATGTATATCATTGACATACTTAATATCGGATCCTATGCCTCTGGATTTTCGCGTACCACTTTCTGGTGATACTTTGCTGTGTCCGATTCTTCTATCAATGATCAATTCCTTTGGTCGTGAGTCATTCTTTTGTTTTCTGTGATCGACTTCCTACGGTGCCTATATTGCCTTGTTGGTCTTCATATGCCCGTGTGTCTATCCATCAGTAATCTAATCTCACTCCTCATTGCATTCATTGTATTCGTAAGAACGTATGTTGTTCATTTCACCGCGCGTCTCATTCGTGTGCGCGTCGGCCTATTTTCTTATTCGTTCATATTTAACCGCACGTAACGGTCATATCTTGTTTTTTACTTAACAACACGATTTGCCGGTTGTTCTCCCCTAAATCCATGTTCTTGGTTTAGATTCCTATCGAATTTTTAGAGGGAAGCATACAACATAGTTTTTAGACATGGATTTTTAGTGTGGTTGTTTTATTACTGAATTTTGGTACTTAACTTTGTTTTTACATTGTCATGAATTCATTTAGGAGATTCCTGAATGCATTACTGTTTAGCGGCTTGGTCAGAATGTCGGCATAGTTGTCCTGTGAGTTAATATGACTGATAGATACGACTTTTCCAGCTTGGTGTTGTCTGACGAAATGGTAGGCCAGTGCGATTGATTTCTTGTTGAGTGAACTTGCAGGGTTGGTGGAATTGATTACTACACTTTTGTTATCCACATAGATCTCTGCTGGTTTGGTGATTACAACTCCCATCGATCTAAGATGATATCTGAGCATGATGGCCAATGCAACCACGTCTTTCAGGGCAGTAAATTCAGCTCCAAATGTACTGGTATGAACTGATGTTTGTCTCTTAGACTTCCAGTAGACTGGCATACACCCAACGAATGCAATCAATCCAGTGATACTCCTTCCAGTAACCAAGTCGTGTGCATGGTCGCTATCACAAAATATGTTCAAGTCCATTTCAGGAATTAGGGGCACCGGGAACATTGGATCCAATTCTTCCTTGTAATATTTGTAATGATGTGTAAATTCTTCGTATTTGAGCTTGACATCACCATTTGAACTGATCTTTGGAGATCTTGAATCCACTAGAATTCCTTTCTTCTTGTACTTCTTCAGATATCCCAGGATGTGTCTAGCCATCTGCAAATGACCTTCTCGCGGTCCGGCTGCAAATCTTGAGAGAGATGATACTGCAAATGCAATATCAATTCTTCCAGATAACACCAACCACTGCCCTAGACCAATAATATGTTGGAATTCCTTGTGTTCAGATACTGACAGTAATGGCGAATCATCCAGTTCAGGGTGACAATCAGTTTTCATTGGCAGATTTTCTTTCTTGAGGGTCACTGAATATTTCTCTTGATATTTCCGAATCACTTCACTGATATATTTAGTAGAGTTCATCAACAATCGTCCATCTTTGATTCTTGTAAGACTTGTACCAAGGTAATACTGAGGTTCTGATTCAACATTTCTCAGTGCAAATTCTTGTTCAATCCTGGCTATCCAATCTTGTGGTTTCTTTCCTATTATCATAAGGTCATCGACATGAGTACCAATATATGTGTAGCTTTCTCCTTCTTTCTGTAGCCATAAATCTGGATCTGCTCTTGACGGTCGAAAACCCAAATTCATGAGTGTATCAGCCAGAAAATCCATGAAAGCTCTACCGCTACCTGCCAGTCCATACAGTGCTCTTTGTATTTCTACTTTGCATCCTTTCTTTTCACCAAACTCGTCTCCAGCCCACACCCATACTTTTTCTTGAACCGGCGCAGTTGGAAAAGCATTTCCCACATCTGCTGTCATCAAATCCAGTTGTTGGTGTTGGGCGATTAGAAATAGTAAGTACACAGATAAACTGTTGATCTGACTGGAGTATGTGTTATATTCACTCGAGTCGACTCTGTGGCCTCCTGCTACTAAACGACTCTTGTACCTGCCATCCTCGCTCTTGATATCCCATATCATCTGCAATCTTGCTTGTTGCCAACCTTCTTCTTTTGGAAATTCTTTTTCTGCTGAGTGATATTTGAAACATTTTAGTCGTTCCAAATTATCCATCTCTTTCTGAATTGAGTCTTTCCATTTTGTATTGCCAGCTTCCGCATCGAATTGCATACATTCTTCATAGGTATTTGGAATCTTCTGTCCAAACTTTTCACAAGTCTTCTTCTTTGCCATTCTTTGATTCCTGGATGGTTTCTTCTTGACTGCACGTTGCACACTCTTGTGTATCAGGGATTTCATCAATCGTATTCTTCTGACGATACCAGATTGTTGTTTTATTACTTGCTCTGCCCATACATTCAACGGCCTGTTGTTTCCTCTCCGGCTTTCAACAATGTACTCCTTGATGTACTTTGCACATGCCAGTGGTTGATCTTTCTTCAATTGTGGGAATGGGGTATTCAAGACTGTATTTCCTTGCAGCTCATCAATGTATTGTGCCTTGAATACCAAAATTCCATTTTCCCAGAAATGATCCAAAATCTTCCTGAAGTCCATATTCAAATTCATTTCTGTGCTTTCCAAAATGTCCTGGTGGGTTTCAGCATTGTTGCATCCATCTATATCACTTGGTAACGTTTCTTCTTCCATATCCAAAGTGTTTTCCGGATCCGCATCCTCTTCATCTGCATCAAGCTCCCCTGAAACCGTATTGTCATTTTCATCCCTTCCTTCCATTGGATTGGTGCTAGTTGAATTTTCCATTCCTTCAGAGCTCGCGACAAATTTCTCCCCTGAAGATAACAATGGGACTTCATCAGTGCTCTTGATATCTTCCATGTTCTGTTGGTGCTCTGACAAAGAAAGAGTAAACTTCTCTGCCTCCGGGTTGTCGTTCACATATTCATCTTTGGTGCCAATTTCCTTGCGTCTTGTTCTGACTACCGATCTCATCAACACTTGTCTTTTCTGTTTTGGTGTATCTGGTTCAGTCAGAATATAATGAGTCATTGCATCCCCCGTTGATTCAGCAAAACCCAGAAATCTCCCTTTCAACATGTTGTTTTTGGGACTCTTGAATCTTGGCTCAAAATACCACACTGGTTCATAGAAATGAAATCTCAGATGGGAGATATCAGGTGTCCAACCTTGGTGCAATTCGAGGGGTACTTTCCAATTCAGAGACTTTCGGGCTGCCAAATTGTTAACTGACACGCACCATTTTGCACACCAATGTGCTAAACTGGTTGGCGCCTGAAACATACGTAGGCTGTTTTGTACCATCTTGGACAATCTTCCCCATTCAGCTTCACATAGGTTCTGATGGCTGTGATGTGGTTTGCTTGGCTGGAGGCCAAGTTTCATCAAGGAATGTCTCGGTGTCGATGTCGTATGCCTCGAGTTTAGCCTTGAAACCAACGAGCCAGTGTTCGAATCTTGAGTCATTCGTGAGGGGCGTAAAGGACTTTTCATCCCGTGCTTTTCGACACCAAGATTCGTACTTTACCTGCTGAGGGGACTTTTTGCTACTTCCCACCGGAGGAGGTGGGGGGTACACTAGTTGCTACCAACTACTTGTAATCTACATACTAAGGTCTGTCTCGCTGCAATCTGAATAAGTCACAGCAAGAAGAGATCTGGCGTCTCCCTAGCTTCGCCTGTAGTCCGATTATCCGTTGCCGAAAGTATCCGAACACATTTATCATGCGTAGAGTACAATCGTTCGTCTACTAACACACTAACGCAGTGTTGCTGTTCCTCAAAAGCCTTTGAATCAGTCTCTCAACGAATCGGATTCAGAAGGAAAATAATAGATTAACAGTCGCAAGCTCTAAGAAGGCTTGCACACAAAGAGGGACAAGAACGGACCTGAATTCGCTCTCTACGCTGGCATATGCGTACACGAAGTAGTTCTCATTCCCAGTCACCGCGCAATTCTCTCGGAGGATCGGAACCGTTACAGATGCCGAACATACCGACGATGCCCGGCGGCGAAGAAAAGGATGACGCAGAAGTCGCTGCTGTCAATCACTTCCCCAGTTTCGATACTGCTATGAAGAAGATACTCATATCCCTACTCAACGTAACAAGTGAAGACAATAGTAAACTGTGTTTAGCCCTCAAGGAAGGCGGATTGTGCAAGTGGAATGCATTCCTCGGCGCGCTCATCGAACCGGATTTTGCACGCAAGCTTACCTATACTGAAGGAGGGCTACCAACGCATATCCCTCGATCCGTTCAAAGGAACGTAGAAGTACTTGCGGATTACGCTATCGATCTTCAAGAAGGCGATGGCGCTCTAGCAGAAGACTTGAGAACGTGGAAGGATGTGAAATCATATACATACAAGGAATTCGAGACTTTCCGCAAAGAACGTGCTCAATGCAAGCGTAATGAATCCGCTCTGAACCCCCCACCTCCTCCGGTGGGAAGTAGCAAAAAGTCCCCTCAGCAGGTAAAGTACGAATCTTGGTGTCGAAAAGCATGGGATGAAAAGTCCTTTACGCCCCTCACGATTGACTCAAGATTCGAACACTGGCTCGTTGGTTTCAAGGCTAAACTCGAGGCATACAACATCGACACCGAGACATTCCTTGATGAAACTTGGCCTCCAGCTACGCTTGTGGGTTACACCCGTGATCTCTACGTCAAACAATGTGCCTTCTTCTGGGTACTAATGTTGGAAGTCTTCAAAAGTGACCTTTCTGCATCGTGTGTACACAGTCATTCTATCACTCGTGATGGAGGCAAGGCCTACTTCGATTTCGTAAACCTTCACAGCAAATCAAAAGCCAAGGTATATGACAACTCGACTCAGCTACAAGCGTTGCTAAAGTTGAATCTCAACAATTGGAAGGAATCCAAAGTGAAGTTCATTACACATTGGTTTGATGAATTAAATCACCTCAATAAACTTCGCCCTCCCAACAAGCCCCTTGAATACCATACTGTAAAATCAGCATTATGTCAGGCATGCTATTCCAGCTTTCAGCTAAGTGAACAGTTTGCCAAAGTCAAGGATCCAGGTGGGACGAATAGCACCGTGACGGATGCAGTCGCCGAAGCAGCTGCTATCCACGATCTTAAAATCACGCTTTTACTCGAAGCAACTCGACTTGATTCCCAGTCTGCGATGTCTGCTCCTCGGTCGACCGTACGTGCACACGTTCATGATTTCTCTTCTGACTCGATCCAAAACCATGAGGACTATGCTCTCCCCATCGAATTTGAAGGAGACTATCAAGACTATGCGGTATTCAAGGCTGGACGTACCCCTGACCCTACCACAAGGTTGCCTACAAACATATGGAAGGCCTTGTCACGTCAGGACATGAAGAGTTGGCTCAGTTTTTCTCCGGAAGGCAAGAAAATCGTGGTTGCCTCATTGCGACACGACTTACTTAACACTAACCAACCTGACCCCAACAGTGTCAAACCCATTACCCGAAAGGCATACCAACATGAACACTCGGTATCTTTTCAAGAAGACGATACTTCGACCAAGGATGAGCATGCCAATTCCGCAGCAGACCTACATCCTGCTGTAGAGAATGATCGTAGAGGCGTTTTCCATGCATCTCTAGGTGTATACAAATCCACGACCTCCTCGTCTAAGGACCAGCGACCTCTCAAGTTTTCCGTGTCACCCGCGCATCCGGCTCGATTCCTTTCAAACAACCCTGACATTCAGTACAAAAAGGACGGTGACACTCAAATACCTGTAGGAACACCATCGTATTCCGCCAATTTTCACCAGTGGTATACTCCTGAAGAAGATCTCACCCTTCCTAACGACAGTCCAGTAACGTCATACACATACCGCATACATAAAACTACGGTCACTAGCCCTGGTTTTGCGATGGTAGATCGCGGCGCAAATGGTTGCATCATCGGCAATGATGCATGTCTCATCTCCAAGGATATCCCACCGCAATACGTTAATGTCACCGGCATTAACAATCATCAGGTACAAAATATCCCCATTGCTACATGCGGGGCATATTCCATGTCGAACAGAGTCCCCGTCATCCTCATTTTCAATGAGTGTGCCTATACAGGACGACACCCTTCTATATTGTCCTCCGGCCAGATGGAAGCATATTTTTCCACTGTCGACGACACATCCATCAAAGCGGGCGGCGGACAGGTCATCACCACCTCCGATGGATATGCACTGCCTCTTAGCATACGACACGGTTTACCATACCTTGCGATGCAAAAGTATACGACTGTTGAGTTTGACACGCTCCCACATGTTATCATGACATCCGATAAGCATTGGGACCCATCAGTTCTCGATACCACGATCAGTGCGAAGGATGAACAATTTCTCCAGAAATATCCTCCCCAGCCACAGCAACTCCCTTATGCCGATTACGACGAATATGGGAACCCACGTTGCCTTGAAGGATTAGATATCTCTGTTTCCCCCGGGTCCTCCACGGTCACATCCCTCAGTTCGTATTCCAGCCATTCCACTTGATCTCCCTTCCTTCCTATTGATGATCATAGGGCCAACGATTGCTCCTTTTGGCTTACCTCCACCGACTACGCTCATCAAGAACGTCTCGCATGCTGTGCGTTACCCGCAGCCTCTGGGACAGTTACCGCGTTTCCGACGGATTGTACTGCCAGTGACACTACACGTATTGCAGCTACGCCATGCGAAAGATACCCCAACGAACATGACTACTTATCCCTGAAACCTTTCTTCTGTTGGGTTTCCACCGATCGCATCAAGGCTACGTTTGAAAACTCAACCCAATATGGTTCATTAGCGGTTAGTCCTGATGGAAACATTTTCAAACGTTTTCATTCCCCTCAACCGGCCATGAACGTTCGACCCTTCAATGACGATGTTATGTCCGATGCTGTCTATTCAGATGTCCCAGCAATTGATGGTGGCTCCAAGATTGCTCAGATCTTCTTCGGCCGCAAATCACATATTATACACGTTGAGGAAATGCGTACCACCGGCGATTTCCTATCTTGCTTCCAGAACTTTGTTCGAAAATGGGGCAGACCCATTCGCCTCCTTTGCGACCACGGTAACTATCAATCCAGTAAGAAGGTCGTCGATTACCTCAAAATGTTATGGATTGGACTCTGGCAAAGTGAACCGTATCACCAACACCAGAATCAATTCGAACGACGATACCAAACGTTCAAGCGCATTGTCAATCGCGTCATGGATCGTACAGGCACGCCACCACACCTATGGCTACTGTGTATGACATACGTCGCGGGTCTCCTCAATGTTGTTTCTGATCCTACGCTATCCGATAAACATCCGATCTTCATTGCCACCGGTACACTTGGTGACATCAGCGCATACACAAGTTTCTTCTGGTTTGAATCTGTGTATTTCAAAACCAATGACTCTCCTTTCGGTACCCAGTCTACCGAATGCCTCGGTCATTTCGATGGCATCGCCGAACATGTTGGCAATGGACTCTGCTTCCGAATCTGGGATCCAGTTACCAACAAGTTACTTGACAGGTCCGGTGTCCGATCTGCTCTTACGCCTGAGTCCCGTAACAAACGCGTGGGCCTATTTACTGATGATGGTTTCATCAAATGGCGTAACGCCAAGGATTCCTTGCCTCGTTTATATGCCACTGGAGAAGCTCCAGCATTTAAACATGGGGAGCATACCAATCAGAATAAACTCATTGACGTGTCTACAAAACCAAACAACTCAGTTCCCCCTAGCGTTTCACCCGCTGATTCCGACACTGCCAATGACACCGTCCCATCTGTACCCAACAAACAACCAGATACTGCGCCCCACACATCTGGCACTCAAACTATTCTTCAACCACCCGCCCACCCCTCGTTACCGAGCTTTCTTTATAAGAAGGTCGATGACAGCCCAAGCTGGTCCCCTTCTCCACTCCCTAACAATTATGGGGAGAGTCTTGATGGTCCTCCTACGACACACATCTTCAGCAAGACATCCGACGGCGTTCTGCTTACTGAAGATGATTTTGACCCACCGGAATTAGCATACTTTGATGTTAGTGACGTCACAACTCCACACACCAACCCAGCTACTCCTTCAGTAGATCCATCACAGGTAGTTGTTACCGACGAAGAAGGTAACGCACAATTCGACGATGAAGGTAAACCCATTACCATCCCTACGATCCCGATTGCCGATCTACAGGGACGGTCCTTCCTTGTAACCAATCCAGATGGCACTCGGAAACGTCTTACCATCGTCGATGTTGAAGACAGTCTTGAACGCAACAACGATTTCATCAAGTTCAAGTGCAAACACTCCGATGACGAACTCAATGATATCATTGCATACAATGATGTCATGAATTACATACATCGTGATTCAACACAAGAAGATGGCAAACTCTGGTCGTTTCGCCGCATCCTAGGACATCAAGGCCCACTGGATAACAAGCATCCTCAATACAAAGGTTCCAAGTATAACCTTTGGATTGAATGGGAAAATATGGAACACACATATGAACCTCTGGCCAACATTGCGGCTGATGACCCTGTCACCGTTGCAAAATATGGGAAAGACAACAACTTGCTTGACCTCCCGGGTTGGAAACGCCTCAAGCGAATCACCAACCTAGCACGACGAACCAAGAAACTTGATCGACTCGTGCACCAAGCCAAACTACGTTCTTTCCGTACCACTCCGCAATACCAATATGGATTCAAAGTGCCTCGTAACCACGAAGAAGCCCTACGATTTGATCAAGCCAACGGGAACACCAAATGGGAAGATGCCACCACTCTGGAAATGACACAACTCAATGAGTACAATACATTCATTGATAAAGGCGTGTACAAGACAAGCTCCATCCCCCCGGGATTCCAACAGATCAAGGTACACATGATATACGCTGTCAAGCAGGACGGTCGACACAAGGCTCGCCTCGTTGCTAACGGTAATCTCACTGAAGCCCCTATCCACAGTGTTTACGCCGGTGTCGTATCTCTCCGCGGCCTACGTATGTGCCTATTCCTAGCTGAACTCAACGACTTAGAAGCATGGGGTACCGACATAGGTAACGCATACTTAGAAGCAGTCACCTGCGAGAAAGTATGCATCAAGGCAGGTCCCGAATTCGGATCGCTGGAAGGTCACCTGTTGATCATTTACAAAGCCCTATACGGTCTCAGGTCTTCAGGCAAGTGCTTTGGAGACTTACTCGCGGCTTGTCTCATCGAACTCGGCTTCGAAAGATCCCGCGCAGAACCGGAAATATTCCTCAAACCCGGAACAAACAAGCATGGTGAACGTGTATATGAGCTTATATGCACATATGCCGATGACCTATGTCTCTGCATGGCCGATCCCAATTCCTTCTTGAAGATATTGCAGTCGTCACCATATAACTTCAAACTGAAGGGATCCGGACCTATGAACTTTCACTTAGGTTGTGGATTTGAGCGCGGCGAACATGGTGTTCTATGCATGAATCCCATAAAGTTCATCGAAAAGATGGAAGCATCCTACGAACAAATGTTTGGATGCAAACCTAGCACTAGGTTCCAATCACCCATTGCGGAGAACGACCATCCCGAATTGGACTCCTCAGCCTTCCTCGAAGAAACCGGTATACAGAAATACCAAAGTATGATCGGTTCACTCCAATGGATCATCGCTATTGGCCGTTTCGATGTACAAACAGCCGTGATGACGCTCTCGAGTTTCAGAGCTCAGCCACGAGATGGGCATCTCGAACGTGCAAAACGTATCTATGGATATATCTCCAAGTTTAGACATTTTAAAATCAGATTCCGCGTGGAACCACCTGATTTCATATTGACTAAACCCGGCACCATCGACTGGTCCAACACCGTATATGGGGAGCATTCTGAAGAGCTACCCGACGACGCTCCTGCACCGCTTGGAAAGACAGTAGTGTTGACAAATTTTTATGATGCCAACCTCATGCATGATATTCTCAGTGGTAAGGCTGTAACCGGCATTCTTCATTTCGCGAACAAGACTCCCATGATGTGGTTCTCGAAGAAGCAGTCTACTACGGAAACAGCCACCTTTGGAGCTGAATTTGTTGCAGGAAGGACTTGCATCGAACAGATCGTTGATCTATGTCACTCATTCCGATACCTAGGAACACGAGTCCATGATGTCTCATACTCTTGGGGTGACAACGAAAAGATGATCCAAACGTCGACCTTTCCTTACGCAAGGTTGCACAAGCGTCATAATATTCTATCGTTTCACTACGTACGAAGCATGATAGCGAGAGGTTTCATTTTAATGATGCACATCCCAGGTAAGGATAACTGTGCAGACATTCTCACCAAGCATTGGAGTCACTCAGTTGTGTATCCACTGCTCAGGCCCATCTTCCACTTCTGTGGTAATACCGGCGACCTTCTTCAGGATGATGGAAGCATCATGTAGAGCGTGATGACCCTTCACAAGGAGACATGGGGAGTATTAAATTCCTTTCGTGACCAGAAGTACCAAAGCTACCAGAGGGTAGATTTCCTATTCGTACGAATCAATGAGTCCCGTATCAATCTATCGCGCATCAACGGTGAGCAATCCCTGTTTTACAGTATTGCCATTGTTCTTCAGTGAGCAAACTCTGATTTCATAAAATATCACACGAGCTACGGGAGCAATTCCTGACCTTAATGATAAACATATCATGAAGTCTTCCTAACGGAACAAGAGAAGAAAACCGTTGGCGTGTGATTCTCACACAATACATATACATGCATACAGATATATATGGTCAACGACTAATACATGTACGGAAATAATCAGCGAGTAATCTCATCACTACGCAACAGCAGTTGCAACGTATTCATCTCAATAAAAGAGATATCTTGCATTTCAGCAAGATTTCACTTTATCTCATACTTTTAACATGTTCTGGTTTTTATCATATTTTCTCGAAGAATTTGAGTCCACTTTACCCCTGTTTCAGATCTTGCATTATCACTGAGGATAGTATCCGGTGCTCCATGTTCTCGAAGGTAATCCTGTAGGGCATTTGTACATTGTGATTCTGTTTTCAGAGGATGAAAAGACCAAAGCTTTGTCTTGGTGCCACTAAAAAATTGTCCCCTGTTGTGTCCTTGAGATGTCTTCTTCGAAAAGTATGTGTAATCAGTGCTCACTGTTTCATTTTGTCTTCTGTAATGGAATGCCTTGAATCTTTTCCTGTAATGTTTCCTGGGAACTTCGCGATTTTCTTCTTCTATTTCCTCATAGTGTTGGGTAGTATTTTCCAATGTTTTCAAAACAGTCAATTCTGGTAGCATAGCAAACCGCTTTCGTAGTTCCAACATTGGGAGTTTTGCAAATTTGAACGTTTCTCTTGCTCTCTTCCTTCTCAACATTGGATATTTGCGCATGTCTGGAGGTGCAGGGCTGTTCAGTTCAAATTTTTCCAATGTGTCCACTTCCCCTTCCGTCGGTTTGGTAATATGAAAGTATACTTTTTCATCGTCATCTGAAAATGGTAAAAATGTCGTTCCGATTGTAATCCCACATTTGCTCAACTGTGGTTGCACTCCATTCACCAGCACTCCATGATCACCCATATCGATTGTTGTCAATAGTGATTCACCATCAGTTTGATCTTTATCCTTGGTGACAAAAGTTGCATAGTGGACCATTAGAATTACTGGATCTTCTCTTCCTGGAATAAAGGCCTTCGTTACAGCACTGCAAACTGGGTGTTCCACATAGGCGTTGGTATCATTACTCATGTACGGCCTCATTGCAGATGTCATTCTGGTTTCTCCTCCAATTCAAAGCCATGCTTGTTCTGTAACCGTTGGTCTTCTTCCTCCACCACTGTCAATCACTGCAATGTTGTCATTTTGTTGAACCTCTCTGTATCGATGTATATTGGTGGTTGCTGAATTTCTTGTTGTTCTTCTCGGTCTTCTTCCTTGGTAGATTTTTCTGGTTGCTTTTCGGCAATCCCGTTCTGTTTCAGTATCATTTTTGTTGATTTCCTTTTCATCGTCCAAATCCGGTTCCATTCGTGCAACAAGATCTGGTACATCTTCTCCATTACAATTTGCATCCTCATCCTCATTTTCACTATCCTCATCATCGCTTTCATCAGATTTTATTTCCATCTTGTTTCTTCGTGTTGTATAAAAGTAGGATGATGCGTTTCTTCGTGGTGTTGAATTCACTGTATTCTGTGTTACCAAATTCACCGCATTCTGCGTTGCCTGATCCGAATTCACTGCATTCTGTGTTACTTCAGCATCGTCCCCCCCAGAATGTAGTCGAAATCGGACCGTTTTGAGGGCAGTAGAACGTGGAGGAAATAATTCAGCTTCATCAATCGTTCCAATGCTATCTTGATCACTATCAGCATCCGGAGTGGGTGATTCAGCTGGAGAAGACGAGGGCGTCGGCGATGATCCGGTCGAAGGTGAATTGGTAGTGGGGGTCATGACACGACGTACTCTCCGTTGACGGCTGGTAGATTTAGGGATGAAGTGATTCATTCCATCATCTTGTGGAGAACCAACAATAACACCCTCTGGAGTAGGTGGTAGGGTATCGCTGTGGCGGATGGCTTGGTTGTATTTTAACACCCAGTCCCGATAAAGTTGAGACAGCTCCTGCCATGTGTCTGGAGAAATTCGAATGATACCCTTGAGATTGGGGTGAATAGTCCCTGTGAGAATGCCAGTGCCGGAGGACCCAGTTCGGTGTCGTTTGTTAGGACCATCAGGGGTGCGTCGAACGCGTTTGGGGCCTCCCCTGTTGCTATCAAATGCAGTTCGAGCAAGTTCTTCATCATGGATTTGAAGCTTCACAATCATTTCTTCCAAAGTCCGATCTGTTTTGTGTTCCAGCAATTCCTCCTTGAATCTCTCCAGGTTTGGGTCACGAATATTCCGAGCAAATATACTTTTTGCGTCCCATTCAGTCATGTGATATGGTGGAATTTTCCAAAGTTTATGATAGGTCAGTTCGAACGTGTTAATGTACTCAGAGATATTGCCATTGGGATGCAACTGGTTGTATTGTAGACGAAGCTTCAGTGTCTCAGCATAAGATTCTCGCCGGTTGTCAGAATCATACCAGCCCAATAATTCTTGCCATGCCGCATGACCATCAAATGTATCTTCATGCTTGATTATTTTGGAATGGGCACTACCTCCACTGCACGCCGACAGCAATGTTCCCCAAAGTGCCTTGTTTTTGCTTGGTGCATTCCGGGCCGCATCTGCATCATTCATAATCTCCTCATGTCCTGTGGCCGCAAAGGTAGCGATTGCATCGGATTTCCACTTGGTCCAATTTTCTTGTTGGCCGTCAAAATCATGGATTGGTTTTGCCTTGAGTAACTGCTGACCCGCTGCCTTTTCTTTGGCCGACCTCACTTCTTGTCTAAGCGCTTCCATCTCGTCATCCTTGTTGCGTGATTCTTGAATTGTTTGTCTCAGGGTGTTCATTTCTGCTTCATATCTTCTTTCTTTTTCTCGTCCTCGTGCTCTTGCGGCTCTCATTTCTTCCTTTAATGCATTGATTTCTTCCATTTGACGTTTGGCTTCTGCTGCTTGTCTTCTGAGATTAACCAGTTCTGCATCTCTGCGTCTGTCAGGTCTTGAACCACTATTATCATCGTCACTTTCAGATGACGAAGAAGATAATGAAGACGAAGACGAAGACGACGATGATGATGATTCCTGATCGTAGTTGGCCCGTCTTGAGCGTCGTTTGCGTCGGGTCGGGGAACTGTTTGTTGTCGATGGAATCTGGTTATCCTCATCCTCGGTTGTATCCTGTGATACATCGGTTACTTCGTTCTGTCTCCACCAATCGTTGTTTCTCATAATGTAGAAGGCCGGGTAAGTGACTGCACCCAGAGTTTGGAAGAATCTGTTAGTAAAGGTTGGCATGTTGTCGTGTATTTTTCTGTAGTTACGTATTTTTATTTTTGTTTCTTGTTATGTATTTTTTATTTTTATTTTGATATTCTTCTTTGTTGTTCTAGCCAATTCTCAGTAGTATCTGATGTGTTTTGTTCAAGATAATGGCTTATTCCAGTAATTTCGTACAGTAGTGTTAGATTTGATTCAGTGGTACACGTACGAACCGAATTTACTGAAATTCGCGATGGATAAATTTGAAGATCGCTTTATCACTAGTAGGGAATTTCCGTAAGAAAATTCCGGAATAGAGTAAAAGTGTAGTAGGAAATTTCTTGTAGGAAACTCGTAGGAATATTTCCGGAATGGATTGTAACTTGTAGGTATGTTTGTTATCTAGCTTTCGTATGAAGCTGCCACTGTTAATCAACAACTGTAATTCCGGATTATGAGTTAATTAATCTATTTTCTGTTTTTCGAATACTTAATCGGATTTCACA
The DNA here is from genome assembly GCA_037355745.1 of Pseudo-nitzschia multiseries. Classification (NCBI taxonomy): domain Eukaryota; phylum Bacillariophyta; class Bacillariophyceae; order Bacillariales; family Bacillariaceae; genus Pseudo-nitzschia; species Pseudo-nitzschia multiseries. The sequence goes on from CM074783.1 coordinate 25,337,067, forward strand.
TGCAATCCCGTGTTAAGCAATCCTCCATCATGAGACTGCACGTGCATTCTCGTGTTGTAGATTAACTAATGTTTCATCGGTAAATTCGTCGGAGAAACATGTCTCATTTGTTTGTTTCTAACATAATTGGGCTTCGTGTATCCATTTCGTATGTCATTGATATTTTCCATATTTCATTGACATACACATGTATATCATTGACATACTTAATATCGGATCCTATGCCTCTGGATTTTCGCGTACCACTTTCTGGTGATACTTTGCTGTGTCCGATTCTTCTATCAATGATCAATTCCTTTGGTCGTGATTCATTCTTTTGTTTTCTGTGATCGACTTCCTACGGTGCCTATATTGCCTTGTTGGTCTTCATATGCCCGTGTGTCTATCTATCAGTAATCTAGTCTCACTCCTCATTGCATTCATTGTATTCGTAAGAACGTACGTTGTTCATTTCACCGCGCGTCTCATTCGTGTGCGCGTCGGCCTATTTTCTTATTCGTTCATATTTAACCGCACGTAACGGTCATATCTTGTTTTTTACTTAACAACACGATTTGCCGGTTGTTACACATACCGGACGCGATTGCTTCCACAGGAGGAACAAGGCCGCCCACCAGGAGGGAGTCACCTACGCCAACCAGATGGGAGGTTCCACTAGGAACACCGACAGGTGGATGAAGTGGAATGGACCCAACCCCAATGGAGACAGCCGCGGGGTGTTCGACGCCCCCCTCCGATCCTGACGGCGTGGGGGGGACCACAGTAGTAGTATACATAAATCTAGTAATCACGATTCTACATTACTCAGTATCCTACGTGATCCCTCGCGTGATATCCTCCCCCGGACACAACGTACAGTTACGTTTGCACATGACGTCGCATACCATATCCGGCCCCCACCGGGGTATGGGGCCCTGGATTCGGAAGTCACAGACCACTTTGTCCCATCGACATACCAGGGAGGGAGACACCAAGAGACCCCGGGAGCACTGACAGTCGGATGTGCTAATGGGAGCAAAATGCACTCCACAGCTACCGACCTGTTAGACTTACCACGGCTCCCCATTGGGGCACGCGGGTGTCACAAATTCGATGAGGTGGACTTGCCTTTGGTGACTGTACCAAAATTATGCAACAACGGGTGCCAAGTAGAATTCACTAAGGACAACGTGAAAGTTATCGGGCCCGCGCAACAAGTTATACTCACCGGCCAACGTGACCCCCTGAGGAACCTATACATGGTTCCCCTCCATCAACCAGTCACCCCACCGAAGATAGCTGAACCTCCAAGGGTGATTGAACCCCCCCCGCAAAACAAAAACTCAAACAGCGCAACCAGCGCTGAACAACGCCAAACCGAAGCCAGCGCAACCAGCGCCGAACAGAACAATTACGAAAACGAATACCCAATACACACGGGGGCAGGAGCATACCAGATTCAAGCTATCCCCAAGCTAATACGCTTCTACCACGCAGCAGCTGGATACCCCACTAAAGAGACGTGGGTCCGAGCCATCGAACGCGGCTCATTTGCCACGTGGCCGGGCCTCACAGCACAACGTGTCAACAGATACCTCCCACTCACAGAAGAAACAACTATGGGACACTTACAAATGGTTCGACAAGGTATACAAAGCACGCGCAAGCCAAAGAAGCCAAAGAATAAACCGACCGCCAATACAGAGCCACCCCGCGTCGACCAAAAGAAGATACATAACGTCTGCGTGGACGTAGTATCCGCAAATGAAATGCAACCAACCAACCACGCGGGACCACGTACCAAAGACGAACCACAGGAACTCATCGCGTGGGACCTACCGGGAAGATACCCAGTCACGTCATGCCGTGGGCACCAGTACGTATTCCTCATGTACGACTACGATTCCAACTACATTGACGTGGAGCCCATCCAGTCACGCAAGAGTGAAGACCTCCTACGTGGATTCACGGCGTGCTACGCAAGGATGAAAGAGGACAACGTGAGGGCAAAAATAGCACGAATGGACAAAGAAACCTCCAAGAAACTTATTGCGTATATCACAAAGAACAACCTCGATTACCAACTAGCTTCACCTGGGGACCACCGACTCAACCATGCAGAAAGGGCAATACAGACCTTCAAGAACCATTTTATAGCGGGGTTGAACGGGGTGGATGACAAGTTCCCGGTGGACGATTGGGACCTACTGATTCCACAATCCCTCATTACCCTCAACTTGCTACGGGCTTCACGCACCTAGCCCAAACTGTCAGCATATGAACTCAGACGCGGGATCTATGACTACAACAAACACCCCTCGCCCTGATGGGCTGTTGGGTGATCATCCATGACCAAGCACAGGAACGAGGCGCATGGCAGGACCATGGGACAAGGGGTTATTACATTGGGCCGGCCTTAAAGCAGTACAGGAATTACACCTGCGTCGGTGCGGCCAGCTGCGCAAACAGAATCAGCAACACAGTGGCGTTTTTCCCCAAGACTGAGATGCCACGTACCTCTTCTACCGACCGGCTGCTCATGATCCTCCAAGACCTAAAGGAGGTTACTAGTAAACCCCATCCACCGATTCCTTTTATCGAACAGGGAACCCAAGTGAATGAGGCCCTTCGGAGTATACGGGAACTTTTACAAATAAGCACTCGACACAAACAAGATGGGCCCGATGCCACACTTAACGATACAACCAAAGACACGCGCGAACCTCCAAGGGTGTCAAACGGGCCCAACACAAAATCAATCAACGTACCAGAGAATGCACGCGAACCTGCAAGGGTGCCGCCTACACAACAACACAGCGCCCGGCGGGGACACCCCTGGGCCGTGGGCACCATCATTAGAAAGAAGTTCAAATCCGGGTGGTATGAAGGTGAAGTCATAAGTTATGATCAGACCAACCAATACTGCAGATTAAGATTCACCGATGGAGACATTGCCGGCTACACACATGGTGAAGTGTCCCCATACTATAAATCCGACCAATACTACTCAAAACCACAAGAGAGGCCCAAAGCACTAATGGGAATATACTGTTGAATTACTAAAAGATACGTGATACGTAAACGTACAAATTACATACGTGAAATGTATAATTTACGTATACGTGAGAATTTACGTATAGGTAAACGTGACATTTACGTATACGCGTACGATTCCAAGATCTGCTATCACAAGCTGAGAGCAATAAGGAAAAGCGAGACGCGACCAATGTGCTGCGTACGATATGTAAATTATACATAAGCGCTCATGAGTATCAAGAGATACTTAAAGCACTGAGAAGAGGTACGAGATACGAGGACCGAACTCCCGATACGAGTATCCCCACATCCCCACACAAAGGAAAGACAAATTAGTAATTGAGAGAACAATATGGTCCAGAAACAATCCGATTATAATCTTATCGATAACTCTTTCCAACACCGTAAAATAAGACCAAAATAACTAACTAAATAACCCAACGACGTTTACGACCTTGGTCTTATTATATACCCTAGAGAGCCAGTTCAATGTCCCGTACCAAAACAGGCCCCACAAACAAACGATTCAACATATGTGCCCCCACTGGCGTGTGGGTGTCCGTATGGGATGATGACTTGAGCAAGTGGGCGGCTTACCGCGATCTAATCAAGCACCCCAAAACACAGGTACAAGAATTATGGCTCAAGTCAGGCGAAGACGAGTTCGGCCGGTTATTCCAAGGCTTTCTACAGAATAACATAGAAGGGATGGACGTATTGGACTGGATCAGGAGAACCGGCATGCCCATACACAAGAGGGTCACATATCCCCGATATACAGTCGCCATACTGCCCCGGAGAAGGCCGATCCCTACAGAACAAGAATCACAGCAGGGGGAGACCAATTGGAGTACCATGGTAACGTGTCCACCCGGACAGCAAGCATGGAAACCATAAAAACCCACTGGAATAGCGTAGTGTCCTCCCCTGGGGCCAAGTACTGTACCGGTGATATTTCTAACATGTACTTATGCTCCACACTGGACGAACCCGAATTCGTAAAGTTCCGGTGGGACATGATTCCCCCCCGAGTCATGATAGCGTACAAGTTGGAACGGCTCAAACAAGGGGAATATGTATATGCCCGAATCAAGAAAGCATGGTATGGATTAAAGCAAAGTGGAAAGATTGCCCACGACGACCTAGTTGAACACCTCCAGAAGTACGGATACAGAAAGGCACCTCACACGGAAGGACTGTTCCTGCATGATGAACGGGACATTAACTTTACCCTCGTGGTGGATGACTTTGGAATCAAGTACACCCGACAGGACGATGTAGATCACCTAGTGGCAGCTGTCGGCGCCAAGTATACCTTCAAAGTGGACTGGTCGGGAAAACAGTATGTAGGGGTCCACCTACAATGGGACTACGACAAACGCAAAGTACGTCTATCTATGGACGGCTACTGTGGAGGCAAGCATTGAAAGAATTCGAGCACGTGAGGCCGACACTCACGTACGCGGGCCCATCACGCGCGGACGTCCCTGCCTACGGCGAAAAAAATACAATACGCAAAGCTCGAGGACATGACAACCCTATCGGACGAAGAAATAAAATTCATCCAGCAAGTCACAGGAAAATTCCTATTTTATGCCCGAGCAGTAGATAACACGATGTTACATGCGCTCAACGATATTGCCTCTGCCAAGAATAACAAAACAACATTAGCAGCCACAAGATATTTCCTCAACTATGCGGCATGTAATCCCGATGCAGCCATCATCTACAGGGCAAGCGATATGATACTCCGAGTGGATAGTGATGCGGCGTACTTAGTATGTCCGGAGGCCAAGAGCCGAGCTGGGGGTTACCATTACCTAGGGGATTCAACCGAACACACATTCAACGGCGCCATCCTAGTATTAGCCAAGATAATCAAGAATGTTATGGCGTCCGCGGCCGAGGCCGAAGTTGCGTCATTATTCCTGAATGCACGAGAAGCCTTACCCATCCGACAATGCCTCATTGAAATGGGACACCCGCAACCGGCCACCCCACTGAAAACCGACAATAATACAGCGGAGGGCATACTCAACGGCACTATCAAACAAAAGAGATCTAAAGCCATTGATATGCGATTCTATTGGTTAAAAGATAGGGCTCAACAAGGATAATTCAATATTTTCTGGGAACCGGGAAAACATAATCTGGCTGATTACCCCACCAAGCACCATCCAGGGAGCCACCATAAGAAGGTAAGATTGATATATCTACATGAGCCGGATAGTCCAAGGACCATCCAAGGGTGTATTGGAATACTGAATCAAGCGTGAATTTACGTACACGCAAAACCGTCTTAACGTACACGATACGTGATACGTAATAAATTACGTATTAATGTTTTACGTATACGTTAATAAGACCAAAGCTGTACGGCAACTATTATTTTCCTTCTGAATCCGATTCGTTGAGAGTCTGATTCAAAGGCTTCTGACGAACAGCAACGCTGTGTTAGTGTGTTAGTAGACGAACGATTGTACTCTACGCGTGACAATTGTGGTTGGATACTTTCGGCAACGGATAATCGGACTACAGGCGAGACTAGGGAAACGCCAGATCTCCTCTTGCTGTGACTTATTCAGATTGCAGCGAGACAGACCTTAGTATGTAGATTACAAGTAGTTGGTAGCAACTAGTGTGAATTTTGGGATATAAATCAGTTGAATGTTAAAAGTATGAGATAAAGTGAAATCTTGCCGAAATGCAAGATATCTCTTTTATTGAGATGAATACGTTGCAACTGCTGTTGCGTAGTGCTGAGATTACTCGCTGATTATTTCCGTACATGTATTAGTCGTTGACCATATATATTTGTATGCATGTATATGTATTGTGTGAGAATCACATGCCAACGGTTTTCTTCTCTTGTTCCGTTAGGAAGACTCCATGAAATGTTTATCATTAAGGTCAGGAATTGCTCCCGTAGCTCGTGTGATATTTTATGAAATCAGAGTTTGCTCACCGAAGAACAATGGCAATATCGTAAGACAGGGATTGCTCACCGTTTATGCGCGATGGGAATCGATGCGCCGTGGGAATCGATATGCCGTGGGAATCGATTACTTAGATGGATACGGGACTCATTGATTCGTGCGCATGGGAAATCTACCCTTTGGTAGCTTTGGTACTTCTGGTCACGAAAGGAATTTAATACTCCCCATGTCTCCTTGTGAAGGGTCATCACGCTCTACATGATGCTTCCATCATCTTGGAGAAGGTCGCCAGTGTTACCACAGAAGTGGAAGATGGGCCTGAGCAGTGGATACACAACTGAGTGACTCCAATGCTTGGTGAGAATGTCTGTACAGTTATCCTTACCTGGGATGTGCATCATTAAAATGAAACCTCTCGCTATCATGCTCCGTACGTAGTGAAACGATAGAATGTTATGACGCTTATGCAACCTTGCGTAAGGAAAGGTCGACGTTTGGATCATCTTTTCGTTGTCACCCCAAGAGTATGAGATATCATGGACTCGTGTTCCGAGGTATCGGAATGAGTGGCGTAGATCGACAATCTGTTTGATGCAAGTTCTTCCTGCAACAAATTCAGCTCCAAAGGTGGCTGTCTCCGTAGTAGACTGCTTCTTCGAGGACCACATCATGGGAGTCTTGTTCGCGAAATGAAGAATGCCGGTAACTGCCTTGTCACTGAGAATATCATGCATGAGGTTGGCATCATAGAAGTGTGTTAACACTACTCTCTTTCCAAGCGGTGCAGGAGCGTCGTCGGGTAGCTCTTCAGAATGCTCCCCATAGACGGTGTTGGACCAGTCGATGGTGTCGGGTTTAGTCAATATAAAATCGGGCGGTTCCACGCGGAATCTGATTTTGAAATGTCTAAACTTGGAGATATATCCATAGATACGTTTTGCACGTTCGAGATGCCCATCTCGTGGCTGAGCTCTGAAACTCGAGAGCGTCATCACGGCTGTTTGTACATCGAAACGGCCAATAGCGATGATCCATTGTAGTGAACCGATCATACTTTGGTATTTCTGTATACCGGTTTCTTCAAGAAAGGCTGAGGAGTCCAATTCAGGATGATTGTTCTCCGCAATGGGTGATTGGAACCTAGTGCTAGGTTTGCATCCGAACATTTGTTTGTAAGACGCTTCCATCTTTTCGATGAACTTTATGGGATTCATGCACAGAACACCATGTTCGTCGCGCTCAAATCCACAGCCTAAGTGAAAGTTCATAGGTCCGGATCCCTTCAGTTTGAAGTTATATGGTGACGATTGCAATATCTTCAAGAAGGAATTGGGATCTGCCATGCAGAGACATAGGTCATCGACATATGTGCATATAAGCTCATATACACGTTCACCATGCTTGTTTGTTCCGGGTTTGAGGAATATTTCCGGTTCTGCGCGGGATCTTTCGAAGCCGAGTTCGATGAGACAAGCTGCGAGTAAGTCTCCAAAGCACTTGCCTGAAGACCTGAGACCATATAGGGCTTTGTAAATGACCAGCAGGTGACCTTCCAGCGATCCGAATTCGGGACCGGCTTTGATGCATACTTTCTCGCAGGTGACTGCTTCTAAGTATGCGTTACCTATGTCGGTGCCCCATGCTTCTAGGTCGTTGAGTTCAGCTAGGAATAGGCACATACGTAGGCCGCGAAGAGATACGACGCCTGCGTAAACACTGTGGATAGGGGCCTCAGTGAGATTACCGTTAGCAACGAGGCGAGCCTTGTGTCTTCCGTCGTGCTTGACTGCGTATATCATGTGTACCTTGATCTGTTGGATTCCCGGGGGGATGGAGCTTGTCTTGTACACGCCTTTATCAATGAATGTATTGTACTCATTGAGTTGTGTCATTTCCAGAGTGGTGGCATCTTCCCATTTGGTGTTTCCGTTGGCTTGATCAAATCGGAGGGCTTCTTCGTGGTTACGAGGCACTTTGAATCCATATTGATACTGCGGAGTGGTACGGAAAGAACGTAGTTTGGCTTGGTGTACGAGTCGATCAAGTTTCTTGGTTCGTCGGGCTAGGTTGGTGATTCTCCTGAGACGTTTCCAACCCGGGAGGTCAAGCAAGTTGTTGTCTTTCCCATATTTTGCAACGGTGACAGGGTCATCAGCCGCAATATTGGCCAGAGGTTCATATGTGCGTTCCATATTCTCCCATTCAATCCAGAGGTTATACTTGGAACCTTTGTATTGAGGATGCTTGTTATCCAGTGGACCTTGGTGTCCTAGGATGCGGCGAAACGACCAGAGTTTGCCGTCTTCTTGTGTTGAATCACGATGTATGTAATTCATTACGTCATTGTATGCAATGATATCATCGAGTTTGTCATCGGAGTGTTTGCACTTGAACTTGATGAAGTCTTTGTTGCGTTCAAGACTGTCTTCAACATCGACGATGGTAAGACGTTTCCGAGTGCCATCTGGATTGGTTACAAGGAAGGAACGTCCTTGTAGATCGGCAATCGGGATCGTAGGAATGGTAATAGGTTTACCGTCATCGTCAAATTGTGCGTTACCTTCTTCGTCGGTAACAACTACCTGTGATGGGTCTACGGAAGGAGTAGCTGGGTTGGTGTGTGGAGTTGCGACGTCACTAACATCAAAGTATGCTAATTCCGGTGGGTCAAAATCATCTTCAGTAAGGAGAACGCCATCGGATGTCTTGCTGAAGATGTGTGTCGTAGGAGGACCATCAAGACTCTCCCCATAGCTGTTAGGGAGTGGAGAAGGTGACCAGCTAGGGCTGTCATCGACCTTCTTATAAAGAAAGCTCGGTAACGAGGGGTGGGCGGGTGGTTGAAGAATTGGTTGAGTGCCAGATGCGTGGGGCGTGGTATCTGGTTGTTTGTTGGGTGTAGATGGATCGGTGTCATCGGCGGTGTCAGAATCAGCAGGTGAAACGTTAGGGGGAACTGGGCTGTTTGGTTTTGTAGACACGTCAATGAGTTTATTCTGATTGGTATGCTCCCCAAGTTTGAAAGCTGGAGCTTCTCCAGTGGCGTATATACGGGGTAAGGAATCTTTTGCGTTACGCCATTTGATGAAACCATCATCAGTAAATAGGCCCGCGCGTTTGTTACGTGACTCAGGTGTAAGAGCAGATCGAACACCGGACCGGTCTAGTAACTTGTTGGTAACTGGATCCCAGATGCGAAAGCAGAGTCCATTGCCAACATGTTCGGCGATGCCGACGAAATGACCTAGGCGTTCGGTAGATTTGGTACCGAAAGGAGAGTCATTGGTCTTGAAATACACAGGTTCAAACCAGAAGAAACTGGTGTATGCGCTGATGTCGCCAAGTGTACCCGTGGCAATGAAGATCGGCTGTTTATCGGATAGCGTAGGGTCAGAGACAACATTGAGGAGACCCGCGACGTATGTCATGCACAGTAACCACATGTGTGGTGGCGTGCCTGTACGATCCATGACGCGATTGACAATGCGTTTGAACGTTTGGTATCGTCGTTTGAATTGATTCTGGTGTTGATGGTACGGTTCACTTTGCCAGAGTCCAATCCATAACATTTTGAGGTAATCCATGACTTTCTTACTTGATTGATAGTTACCGTGGTCACAAAGGAGGCGGATGGGCCTGCCCCATTTTCGAACAAAGTTCTGAAAGCAGGGTAGGAAATCGCCGGTGGTACGCATTTCCTCAACGTGTATAATATGTGATTTGCGGCCAAAGAAGATCTGAGCAATCTTGGATCCACCATCAATTGCTGGGACATCTGAATAGACAGCATCGGACATAACATCGTCATTGAAGGGGCGAACGTTCATGGCCGGTTGAGGGGAATGAAACCGTTTGAAAATGTTACCATCAGGGCTAACCGCTAACGAACCGTATTGGGTTGAGTTTTCAAAAGTAGCTTTGATGCGATCGGTGGAAACCCAACAGAAGAAAGGTTTCAGGGATAAGTAGTCATGTTCGTTGGGGTATCTTTCGCGGGGCGTAGCTGCAATGCGTGTAGTGTCACTGGCTGTACAATCTGTCAGAAACGCAGTGACTGTTCCAGAGACTGCGGTTGGCGCGCAGCATGCGAGACGTTCTTGATGAGCGTAGTCGGTGGAGGTAAGCCAAAAGGAGCGATCGTTGTTCCGATGATCATCAATAGGAAGAAAGGGAGATCGGGTGGAATGGCTGGAATACGAGCTGAGGGATGTGACCGTGGAGGACCTGGGAGAATCAGATATATCGAATCCTTCAAGGCAGCGTGGGTTCCCATATTCGTCGTAATTGGCATAAGGGAGTTGCTGTGGTTGGGGAGGATATTTCTGGAGAAATTGTTCATCCTTTGCACTGATCGTGGTATCGAGAACAGATGGGTCCCAATGTTTATCGGACGTCATGATAACATGTGGTAGCGTGTCAAATTCGACAGTCGTATACTTTCGCATCGCAAGATATGGTAAACCGTGTCGTATGCTAAGAGGCAGTGCATAGCCATCGGAGGTGGTGATGACTTGTCCTCCGCCTGCTTTGATGGACGTGTCGTCTACAGTGGAAAAATATGCTTCCATCTGGCCGGATGACAATATAGAAGGATGTCGTCCTGTATAGGCACATTCATTGAAAATGAGAATGACGGGGCCTCTGTTCGACATGGAATATGCTCCGCATGTAGCAATGGGAATATTTTGTACCTGATGATTGTTAATGCCGGTGACGTTAACATATCGTGGTGGGATATCCTTGGAGATGAGACACGCATCATTACCGATGATGCAGCCATTTGCGTCGCGATCAACCATGGCAAAACCAGGGCTAGTAACCGTAGTTTTGTGTATACGGTATGTGTATGATGTTACGGGACCATCATTAGGAAAGGTGAGATCATCCTCGGGAGTATACCACTGGTGAAAATTGGCGGAATACGATGGTGTTCCGACAGGTATTTGGGTGTCACCGTCCTTTTTGTACTGAATGTCAGGGTTGTCGGAAAGGAATCGAGCTGGATGCGCAGGTGACACGGAAGACTTGAGAGGTCGCTGGTCCTTAGACGAATAGGTCGTGGATTTGTATACACCTAGGGATGCATGGAAAACGCCTCTACGATCATTCTCTACAGCAGGATGTACGTCCGAGAACTGTTTCTCTACCCCCCGCGGGCTATCGCGCGGTATTTTTACAATTCTCGACCCTATTTTTTAAATTTCCTATCTTTTTAGGTCGCGTGTCTACTAAAAAACCTCGCGCGTCGCACACCTTTACTTTCGAGACAATATCTCATCACTCCTCAAACAAAATAACTATTTTAGGGTTAAGGATATCATATTCTTTTCGTGACAAGCACTATTTTGTGTAAAACTTATGCACGAATGACTATTTTCATCTATTCAACATGTTCCGTCCCAGATCCTCCAACTCCAACTCAAATCCAACTCCAAAAAATCCCATTTTCATTACAATGGATAGGGACCTGTCCCCCCCCTTGTATCTCATAAACCAAGAACTCCAAAAAGTTGGTAGGATAGGCAAACGATTCTAGACAACAATACTAACAAGGCCTGCAAGTCTCAAAGGGATCTGCCATACGCGTTAGAAGCAATAGGAGGGCCTAGCAGAGGACTCCAAATCCGAATTTTCACCTCCACAGAAAACACCCCCTCCAAACCCAAGGGACAGCAGATATCTCCATACTGAAGGCGCCGCGGGCAACGATATTGCAGGGATCCCTTCATCATACTAAGAAGGACAAGGCCTGCAAGTTTCGAATCGATTGATCGAGCACATTAGAAGAATCAAACCGGTGAAGCAGAAGGGAGAAATTTGGTTTAATTTCAAGGAAGCAACCCAAATGACGGCGACAGCAACTATCTCTATAACAACGACACCAACAGCAACGATATTGCAGGGTCCCCTTGATTACATCTATGAGAAGACGCCCGCCAAGTTTCGTATTGATCCATTGAGCGGATTAGAAGGAACAGACTCAACATTGCAGAGTGACAAATTTGGTTGAATTTCAAGGAAGCAACCCAAATGACGGCGACAGCAACTATCTCTATAACAACGACACCAACAGCAACGATATTGCAGGGTCCCCTTGATTACATCTATGAGAAGACGCCCGCCAAGTTTCGTATTGATCCATAGAGCGGATTAGAAGGAACGGACTCAACATTGCAGAGTGACAAATTTGGTTGTATTTCAAGGAAGCAACCCAAAAAACGGCGACAGCCAATATCTCTATAACAACGACACCAACAGCAACGATATTGCAGGGTCCCCTTGATTACATCTATGAGAAGACGCCCGCCAAGTTTCGTATTGATCCATAGAGCGGATTGGACTCAACATAGCAGCGAGAGCAACAGCAACAGCAACAACAACTAGCGAGAGCAACAGCAACAGCGACCAGCGAGAGCAACAGCAACAGCAACAGCGACCAGCGAGAGCAACAGCAACAGCAACAGCAACAGCAACAGCACTAGCGACTAGCGACTAGCGACTAGCGACTAGCGACTAGCGACTAGCGAAAGCAACAGCAGCAGCAGCGAGAGCGACTAGCGAGATCAACACCAGCGACTAGCGAGAGCAACAGCGAATCCGCTCCTACTCATCCAACAGGTTTGTCTCCTCCTCCTTCAACAACAACAACAACAACAACAACAACGGGGATTCGTCTCCTCCTCCTCCAACAACAACAACAACGGCAATTGGTCCCCTCCTCCAACAACAACAACGGGGATTCGTCTCCTCCTCCAACAACAACAACAACGAGGATTCGTCTCCTCCTCCTCCTCCAACAATAACAACAACAGGGATTCGTCTCCTCCTCCTCCTCCTCCTCCAACAACAACAACGGCGATTCGCCTCCTCCTCCTCCAACAACAACAACAACAACAGGGATTCGTCTCCTCCATCCAGCAGCGAATCCAAATCCGCTCCCCTCATCCAACAGAGCAGCGATTCGTCTCCTCCCCCAAGAGCAGGGCTCATCTCCTCTTCCTCCAACAACAACAACAACAACAACAACAACAGGGATTCGTCTCCTCCTCCTCCTACAACAACAACAACAACGGCGATTCGTCTCTTCCTCCAACAACAACAACAGGGATTCGTTTCCTTCTCCTTCTCCAACAACAACGGCGATTTGTCTCCTCCATCTAGCAGCGAATCCGAATCCGCTCCCCTCATCCAACAGAGCAGCGATTTGTCTCCTCCCCCAAGAGCAGGATTCATCTCCTTCTCCTCCAACAAAAACAACAACGGCGATTTGTCTCCTCCTCCTCCTCCAACAACAACAACAACAATGGCGATTCGTCTCCTCCTCCAACGACGATTCGTCTCCTCCATCCAGCAGCAAATGGTGTTGGATCGATTGGTGTTGGATCGATTTGTGTTGGAGATCGATTGGTGTTGGATCGATTCGTGTTGGAGCAATTGGTGTTGGAGCGATTCGTGTTGGAGCGATTGGTGTTGCAGATCGATTGGTGTTGCAGATCGATTGGTGTTGCAGATCAATTGGTGTTGGATCGATTGGTGTTGGAGCGATTGATGTTGCAGATCGATTCGTGTTGCAGATCGATTCGTGTTGCAGATCAATTCGTGTTGCAGATCAATTCGTGTTGCAGATCAATTCGTGTTGCAGATCGATTGGTGTTATCGTTTCCGGTTGCGGTGGGTTCGATTGTTTCCGGTTGCGGCTGTTGCTCTCGCTGCTGTCGCTTGCGGCTGTTGCTCTCGCTGCTGTCGCTTGCGGCTGTTGCTCTCGCTGCTGTCGCTTGCGGCTGTTGCTCTCGCTCTCGCTGCCGCTTTCCGCTGTTGCTCTCGCTGCTGCCGCTTGCTGCTGTTCGCTGCCGCTTTCCGCTGTTGCTCTCGCTGCCGCTTGCTGCTGTTGCTCTCGCTGCTGCCGCTTGCTGCTGTTGCTCTCGCTGCTGTCGCTTGCTGCTGTTGCTCTTGCTGCCGCTTGCTGTCGAATCGACGAGTCGTTGCCGTTGTTGTTGCCGACGATCCTATTCAAATATATGATATGATAATTGAACAAAATGGGTGAGTATCTATTGATGTACTACATAGAGTAAATAATAACAACAGAATAATATAATGTATATGCCGATCGTAATTATCACCAACCGGGAAAATTCCCCGCACCTACAGGGAAGACGACCACCGCACTGCTTCCGATCCGTTGCTGACGATTCGATGGTTGCTGCTTCCGATCCGTTGATTCGGTCCTATGGGAATAAGAAGAAAAACAGAGAGGAAATAGATTATCAGTAATGCCGGTGGAGTGGAAGACCAATCAATTGCCATTGCCGGTGCCGATGCCTATCTCTCTCATTCTTAGTACCTTTGCTTGTTCTGACGTTCTGATGTTCCGGCGATCGACGTTTCCAATCCGTTGCTTCCGTTCCGGTCCTATGAAAATAAGAAAAACAGAGAAGAAATACATTATCAGTAATGCCTGTGGAGTGGAAGACCAATCAATTGCCGATGCCTATCTCTCTCATTCTTACCGTTTATTCGTACCGTCGTTCCGACAACCGTCCCGATGAAATTGTAGTTGCTGCCGTAGATTACTTCTTACTCCATGTCACGAAAAACAGTACCTTGTTCCTGTTGATATAATTGCAAGGGACAAAGCCAGTTCATTGATTTCAAGATGTATATGTAAGGCTGCAGTCCAAACAATATCTATCCAGCAAATCCCCTTCTCGTCAAATGCTAACTACTTCTTTTCCAGTACAAGGCTGTTATTTTGGACTAAAATAAATGAGAACGGATCGTTGTGCTCAAAGAGGGTCGGATCCCACGTTCTCGGACGGAGTGTTGATTGCAAGAACCAACACTCTACTCAAATAAGTCGGATGTAAGAAGGCAGATTATGAAGTGTACTTATTTTTTGTTGCGAGGTAGATTGTTTTTTTTGTTGCGAGGTAGAAAAAGTGATTTTTTTTGTCGTGAGGTAGAAAATAACATTACTGTGTGTTTGTGTGAGAGAGATTTTTTTTTTTTTTTCGCGTACGATTTTCTTTTTCCTTGTAGATCATGTAGAATTCTACATGATTTGGTACAAGTGTAGAATCCTACACATTTTTAGTAGTAATCTGAATTGAACGTGCTGAATTTTTTTAACGTTCGAACGTTCGAACGTTCATTTTAACGTTCGAATTAATTTGGAATTAGTACTGAATCTACATGCTAGCTAGTACTGTGCTGTATGTGATCCGTTTGAATTTTTTTAACGTTCGAACGTTCGAACGTTCGTTTTAACGTTCGAATTAATTTGGAATTAGTACTGAATCTACATGCTAGCTAGTACTGTGCTGTATGTGATCCGTTTGAATTTTTTGAATGTTCGAACGTTCGAATTTCCGTTTGAATTTTTTGAACGGTCGAACGTTGGAATTTTCTTCTTAGTACTGAATCTACATGCTAGTACTGAATGTACATGTTTTCCTACTCATTTTTCCCACTACAATGCTGGTACATGGTACAGGGGGGTAAAGAACTTGCGAGAAGTCCACAAATACGAACAAATAATTACTGAATTTGCCAACCGGATGTAACCCTAACCATATTGGGAACAACTTTGCCACACAGAATGCCAAAAATGATGTGGTTTGACTCTCCAAATGGCAAGCATGAGGGTATTTTTGGTGCAATTGCAGGGCACAAACTAACTTATTGGGTAATGACTCCAAAAGTATCCGGTCCAAGCAATGAATACATTCATCATGACTCATCAAATGCATATTGAAAACCACTTTGTTACATATACTGCCCAAAATGTTGTGGTTTGACTCTACAAATGGCAAACATGGGGGTATTTTTGGTGCAATTACAGGGCACAAACTAACTTATTGGGTAATGACTCAAAAAGTATCTGGTCCCAGCCATGAATACATTCATCATGACTCATCAAATGCATATTGAGAACAACATTGTCACACAGAATGCCCAAAATCTTAAGGTTGGACTCTACAAATGGCAATCATGGGGGTATTTTTGGTGCAATTCCGGGGCACAAACTAACTTATTGGGTAATGACTCAAAAAATATCGGGTCAAAGCCATGAATACATTAATCATGACTAATCAAATGCATATTGGGAACTACTTTGTCACATACAATGCCCTAAATCTTAAGGTTTGACTCTACAAATGGCTAAACATGGGGGTATTTTTGGTAGAATTACAGGGCACAAACTAACTTATTGGGTAATGACTCAAAAAGTATCTGGTCCAAGCAATGAATACATTCATCATGACTCATCAAATGCATATTGGGAACTACTTTGTCACATACAATGCCCTAAATCTTAAGGTTTGACTCTACAAATGGCAATCATGGGGGTATTTTTGGTGCAATTCTAGGGCACAAAC